>JAQFVV010000049.1:5087354-5732354 GCA_028023455.1 Epiperipatus broadwayi | reverse complement strand
CAGTTTTAACTAGAGTGTTTAATTATTTGGATGGATAACTTTTAGTAAATAGAACCATATAGTTCTATATTACCACTTGATATATTTTTAATTCTGTTAACACATTATAATGATGATATGGCAATAAACCTGTCAAAACAAAGTTGTTCAGTGATTTATTGGATTATCATTTTCATAGCTTTGTAATTGTAATACAACTGCATTATTCTACATTGTTTAATGTTGTTTTTCTCTATGATTAGAATGAGGATGATATATTTTTACACACATTGAATTTATGATTTATCTTTACCTTTTAAAACATTTGTGTTATCCTGCATTGTTTACTATAATGGTAGAGTGGAGTCTAATGAGAATAAGATCCATGAATTATGGCTTTTACTCTGTCTCTTCAGATATTTGGATTCTCAACACATAAACACACAGTTATTCTTATTTATGTATGCATTAATTTTGTAAATTAAGAAAAGAAATTATATATATATATATTCAAAGTATTGACTTTAAATTTTAAAAAAGAAAAAAAAAACACTTTCTGACTCATACATTGTATAATATTTGTGCAAATCTGACATGGAATACATACATACTGTGGGCTACATGTGGTTCTTGTTGGTTTAATGGCCTTTTTGATTTGTGAATATATCAATTCCAGGACTTTTTATTACAAATTTGTTTTGTTTTTATCCAGTCACTCAAGCTGTTTCTTCAATTTGTAAGCAATTTCTATGTTATATAAAGCACACAATTTTTTAAAAATAACTTTATTTAGTATGTATGCTCTCTATTAAATGCAATGTTTGCATTGTTTTCTTTTAACAGTAAAGTCTAATTTATGAAGAGCAATATTTTATAAGGTTCACTGTTGGTCGATAAAGGTTGTCTATGCTTTTCTAAATTAAATGTACAACATAATTGTCATGACATTTTATAGTGAATGTGTTTCAGAGAAATAAAATGAGTATCAACTTTTTTGTTTTGTTTTTATCAATCCTTTTCTCATCACAATGTCACCATGTCGCAAATAGTCCTCAGGACATAATAGGATAAATTATTTTGTATAGCAATAATAATAATAATATTGCATAGCAACACATTAATAACTTGAAGTAAATGTTTTTCTGAACTTTAATGAAATTAACATATATAATATTTTGAATAAATATAAATCCAGTCTCACTATTCTAATACTGAGCAATATATATATATATATCGCGATTTGATAACAACGCAAATTTCTTTACTGTTACAAAATCTTTCTATTTAGCCAAAGCTTAAAAAGTATTATAAATAATTACAATCGAATGAAAAAACTATTGGGAACTAAAAACATAACTAAAGACATAACTTATTTATTCCAAAGCTACGCAATAAAAATTTGAAAAGAATAACTTTTGAAAAATAGTTTTTTAATTAAATTACTTATTCAATATATATCTTTCAGTTTTTTTCTTTTTTTAATTGACATTATAAAGAACTTTTCAACTGTATTGTGTACATCATTTACAAAATATTTGATTCTTTTAATATTAAAACATTTTACAAAAATCGACGCATATATTATAAAAGAAAAACACCTATAGAAGTTTATATCGAAAGATTTTATGATAAACAAAAATAAAAAGTAATATTTTCAATTTTCAAATGCAAAGTTTTTAATATATTTTATTTCTAGTTTTCTTATTGTTTTCTGCATTATTGTTCTGAATTTATTTTCTTCTTTTATTGTGAAAGTTCACCGATAATATATATATAAATAAAAGTATATTTTAATTTTAAAAAAAATGTAGATATTATTGATGCAATATTCGGCAAGTCTAAATAAATAAGTACTGGAACAATTTATCCCATAACAGTTCGTATAATATTGGGCACCGCAAGTAAAAATCTGAAACTGCAATCTGTGGACCTATAACTCTCAAATCTGTTACTCTTCCACTATACTAACCCATACAAGTTTTTAATCAAAATAATATTCAGTAACATATAATACCTGGATTAGATTTTATAGTATGGGCTTTAGCAATTTTTTTTCTAAGAGTGAGCATAAAAATTATGGAAACTAGTAAAAATATTTCATTAAATACTTATATATTAATAATTTAAATTTTGAAACATGAGATCAGTATTCCTAAAAGCAGGAGTAAAGAATGTATCTATATTTTTGTTTTTATAATCATTTCTCCAAAATTCATACTTAAAACCATATATTCCTGTTAATTATATTTAAGTTCTATAATAATTTGTGAACTAATAAGTGAATGACTATGTAGATTATTATAAGTGTTTATACAAGACCCCCTCTCCATATTCTTGAACATGTTTCAAACATCCTCCCCCCCAAAAAAAAAAAAATTCATTCAACTTGAGTTCAAATCTTGAGCATAATAGATGAAATACTATAATATTCTATGCTCTTTCAGCAAAAATCTTAACAAACTTAAAAATCTTAAAAAGCTTAAATATTTTCAAATAAACTATTAAATAATAACATGGAATTATTTATCTCTTGTATTTTCAATTTAAATGATGATATATAAATGAAGACATGATTAAAAGAATAGAATCACTTAGTAATCATTAGAAAAAAAAAGTTGATGAGTTACATAGCAATATAACAACTAAATGATTCAGTTAAACAAATATTTTAATGTGGTTTGACAAAAAAAAAAGCCATGGAAATGAAAAATAATGAATTAGCATTAGTCAAAATGACAACAATATATAAATTTATGAAGTGCTTTAAAATAAGATAAAAATATTTAAAAAAGTACTGATTGATCTGTTATCCAGGAACACATATGAAAGACATGCACCAGAAGTGACAGGTTGAGTTTTGATTCAGAAAATTTTATCCCCTATGACTTAATATGTTAATGAATTATCCATGATTTTATAATTGTGCTTAGCAAATGAAGAAAGGATTTAATGATACTAGTGAAAAATATCATCATCAACAACAACTAATATTAGTTATAGCTTACTGTACTGATGAATTTTTAAAAATAGATACATTATAATAACCAACCATTCTTAAGAAAGATAGATTTTAAATCAATATTTATATCAAGCATAAACAATCCTGAAATTTTGTTATTTGCCAACTAGTAAAGCTAGTTTCACTTTTCCATATCTAGGCAAATTGGCCTATGAGGCTGAATATGAGACACACCTCAAGACTCTTCCCACAGGGTCCTTTTTATTTCATTATAGAGATTATAACATTGATACCTTGTGCCCTATGTGTGGTAAGCAGTAAGAGTCTAGACCACATTCTGTTCCATTGTGAATCATGGTCTCACCTTTGGGGCTTGTTTCTGAGGAGAATGTCTGCTCCCAACCTTGCTGGGGTAATGATCTCTCTGGCCTTCAATAAAGGGCTTTTTGCCAACATACAACTACCTTCATTTGTCAATGTCAGGATTTGGATTATCCATTGCAAAGTATTATTTGAGAGTGGGATTGATCACCCTCTTGAAGACTTCCTAACAAGTTTCATTCAGAAGGCCAGGGATATTGACAAAAGAACTTGACAAAACCAGTTGGTTATTCAGACCTGGGATCAACTAAAAATATAGCAGAGTTTTAAAACATTCTGTTCAATTCAAAATGTTGGTTACCCAAGCTTCATATGGTCTGATTCCCCTCCCCTCTACTGCCTTTTATGAGGGGAATGGGATGACATATCTCTTAACTCACTTACCCAATGTGTCTGTGGGGTTAAACACAGATTATGGACTCACAATCTTCCATTGTATGGACTTTTGTCTTGATTTACTCTTAATGTTATAGATATTGCCATTTGTTAAATATTGTGTTATCTAAACTAAAATGGGTATACCCATTTAATGGTTGCTACACCTAAGTGGCATAGCCTGTAACTTTTTGTTATGCATGGTTTTGTCTTTATTGGGAACACATATTGTAAGTTCTCAGCCTAATACCAATGGTGATTGTCCACAATTACGTTTATGTTTATTAATTCAACTAATTTTCTATGCAACTCTGATTTTGTAACTAGTTATTATTTAGTGTGGTTTTTATAAAATCTTGATTATATATTTATGGAATGCTAATCATAGATCTTTGAGTTTCTGATCGGGCATTATTCCTAGACACTGCGGCCTGATCGTGAACTCAAGTTAGTATGTCGATGTGTTCCTGGTCATAGGGGTGATTTACACCCTTAGAGTGCTTTGTAGTCATATCCAAATTATATTGGCTGCATAATGTCAAAATGTCCCTAGTCCATAGGGATGATATACACCCTTGGATTGCTTTGTAGTGATATCTAAATTATATTGGTTACATGTATGTAATTCTAGATTTCCAGTGATGATTATCATATAATGTTTGCTATTATTTAAATGTTAATTGATATGTTTTTGCTTTTTGATAGGATCTTGCTTTTTCAATTTATGATCTTGTAACAATGATGTTTCCATGGATTTTCATATTGTAACCCTGAAGACCCATGATATACAATGCTTGTAATCATCTGTAAATAAAGTATCCTTTGAAATGTATGAGACACACCTAGACACTTTGTATTAGATTGCCAAGAAAAAACTAGTGATAAATGAGAATTGGAATTTTTAATACCTTTAATAAGCTTACAAAAAAGTCATGGCTAGTAAATATGCAATATTGAGAATAAAAATTATAGACCAAATAAATCTGAATATATTACTATACTTCATATGTCATAGTTCTATGAATCATTTTTAAAGCAAAAATGTTTACTTTCTCATTATTAATATCAATTTATTGGTCAGGAGAAATGGCATCTTTATCTGATCCCATTGAGATTAAAGAATTATTCATAAACCAACAAAGCATTAATATATTACTATAATTCAAAATCATATTCGTAAAGAGTCAATTTTAACATAGTAGTAACTTTCTTTATATATTATTGACACCTAGTGTAAACCATATTAATCAATGGATGCTAGAAAGTTAGTGCATCAAAATGCTTAATCAATGCCTATTCATCTAATATCTCCAGTGTAGTTTCTATATTGTACCTTTCATCAGTGATGCACTAACTTCTAGCATCCATTTATTATTATGGCTTCCTCTAGGTGGTAATATTGTATGGAGAAAGTTGCTACTGTATTCACAGATTGTGTATGCATAAGAAATGGTAATCATATGATGTAGTCATTTAAAAATAAATTTTAATGTGAATAGTAATGCCAGTTTATTGAATCAAACAAACGATGACCATTTCTATCTGAATCCTAAGTTTTAACAGTAAATACACTTAACATTGTTACTTTATAAAGTATGAAACCTTTATATTAGTCAAAATTTTGTAATATTGTTTAAAGCAGCTTACAATTTCAAATAACAGGCTAGATAAACTTCTAATAATTTTAATAAGTCTGTAAAAACATTATTGCTATTAAATATATAATGTTGAAAATATATTTAATAGCTACAATTTTTTTATGGTCTTACTAAAATTATTAGAAATTTTAACCAGTTTATTTGAAACTTTGAAATGTCTTAATTAATATTGATAAAAACTATCACTAATATAATGATACCATACTGTATAGAATATTAATACTTAATTTATTTACAATTTAAAAACTGAGGGTCAGATTTTGTTTGACCAATAAATTGACATTAATATGGGAAGGTAGACCTTGCTTGCTTAACATTATTTTTTTAAGAATATGATTTGTGAATTATAATAACTTATTTAAAGTTAGTCAGTGTGTGAATACATTTAATTTATATTTTATTCAGATACTTAAATCATTTCTTAGTACATCCAAAGTTGGTCTAGATCTAGACATTTACCATTTTGCGCATGTTAGCTGAAGTGATGATAACAACCATTAAAAAATCTTTCACTCCAAGAATTTTAATGCATGAATGGATCAACTAAATGATAAAAAATAACCTAGCATCTAGATAACTGTTCAATATCATAAAAGACTAATATCATAAAGAAATGATGAAATATGAATATTAGATATAAAATATTATCAATGATTCATCTAAAAAGGTAGACAGATGATGCTACCTTAGCTGCTTTAAATAAAATAAATAATTGAATTATCTGCTGCTCAGAAAGTCAAAACAAGTGTGAGAATTGGAAGTGACAGGAACAGCCATGACCTCCACTCTACTATTGCCTTAAAGCACCTAGGCAGCATCTGATTTGAAACTAAATTATATGCTTAAAATTAATAAATAAATATTTTGAGCATAATAATTAATGTGTAAATGTCTTTCAATAATGTAAATAATTAAAATATGCTCTCTAATTTACTGCAGCAGTAAACGCAAGCCTAAAATGTTCTGCATATATTTAATAATAATTATGAAAACTTCATTAATATAAAAATAACAAAATTTGAATATTTATATATAGTTATTTTTCATGAAGTATCCAATGCATAAAATATAAAATCATCAATAGTTTTATTTACCTTATTGCATTTATGATGCTGAACATCAAAAACTGTTTAGATGTTAATAAAAACAGTTATGATTATTGTGCTTGGCATCAAAAAATGTAATAAACTAAATACAATTGGTGCTGTTTTATTTTATGCATTGGATACTGCATAAAACAATCTATATTTGTAAACTCTAAATGTGTCACTAGTAGTTAGAAGTAAAGCACAACAATATATTAAAGCATAATTAGTTCTACTTAAAACGAAATGTATATTTAAAAAAAAAAAACCTAGTAAAAGACCATATGTAAAATAAAATGACAAGAATATTTGCTAAAGTGATGTAATAATTTACTAAGGGTGTAACCTTAGAAATAAGCGTCTGAAAAATACGAAGGTAGGGACCTCTATAGGTCTTAAAACACAAGCTTACGCTATAGAGGTCCCTACCTTCGTATTTTTCAGACGCTTATTTCTAAGGTTACAGCCTTAGTAAATTATTACTTAATATAATAATGGGCGTTTAATAAAATTTATAATTACAACTTTAAAGTGATGTAAAGAAAAAAAAAAGTTATTAATCAAAAGTATTGGAATGTTCATATTCTTCCCAGAAGTTTATTATTCTTATATCTTCCCCTTTACTTTTTTTGCATTTCTCTTCATATATATATATATATTTTAAAAAAATTATCATCTCTGATACACTTTAATGCAATTTTTTTTTTATATAATTCCTCTTTATTTTGCTTAAAATAAAAGAGAAAGGTTATAGTGATATATTAAAGAATAAATGTGAAATGATAGCTAAGATAGAGTAAAATAAAAAATAAAAATAAAATGAAAGTAAATAAATAAATAAAAAATAATAAGAAAATACATCTAAGAAATAAGAGAAGCAAAGCTATAGAGTTAAAGTTAAATATAATTATGAATGGTAATATAAAATATGTATATAAAATAATGATTATATGAATATATGATTATGTTTATATATTGTATCTTTAATGAAGAGATAGTTGAAACTGTAAGCAAAATAAAGAAGAAATTATATAAAAGAAGATTGCATGATAGTGTATAAGAGATGATAAAAAAATTTAATGTTGGTATTCTTTAGTTGAGGATACTAATTGAAAATGGTATTTTAAAAATATATGTAATTTTATAGTATAATCTTCATGATATTAATATATGATACTTTTTAAATGTAAATAACTTATTTCATGTCAGCAAATATGCAATTTTTGTATTCATCTTGGAAATTCATTGTTTATTCATAATGATACCAAATCAGCAATTGTTTGTCACTTATTGCTTATCAATATGTATTAATCAGAGTTTTGTACTGAACTTCAGCTTTTCCTTGATAAATTTTGAATTTTTTCAGTTTTTTTATTATATCAAACTTCATATAATTTTCTTAATTTCCATTAAATGCTTCTATAATCGAATTAATACCATATTTTATAATGATACATATTATCTTTTATGCTAACATGTTAAATTTGTATATAAATGAAATTAATAAAATATATAACTACTGAATTTACATCAGACAAATATATTACTATTTTCAGTAACATGTAAATAATTGACTGCTACCTTGAATATATAACATTTAAGATTATAATCATATCACAGAACATTCACATTCCAAATATATTAATCAGTAATATTTTTGCAGGCAGCCACATAATGAGACGCTACAAACATTACACTTTCAAATCATTATCTTGATTGACAGAATAGCAGTAATATGGCATCTTGATGTACATGATGTATTAATACTCAATGACGAGACCAATATGCACGAAGAACCATGTGGTGTACAATACTATTTATACTTCCATAGATAGCTCTACGAATAAAGATTTAAATAGCATTAATGCTCTCAATGGTCTTAAGGTACATTTTTAACTATTTACCCTTAAATGAAAAATGTATCGCAAATGATACGATAAATCAAAGAAAATAAAATTTATTTTGCACTCCAATGTTTATTTGAAAAAAAAAAAAAACTAAGAAAAAATAAATAGTGTTATTTTACATGAATACATATTTACTTTTTTATAATAGAAAAGATCAATAAAAAGCTTTTCAAATAGGTTCTAAATTAAATTGCCACGGAAGACACCCTATTCTGACTTTCTGCTTCCGTACAAAAAAAGACATTTTCTTTTTTAAAAAAAAAAAAATGGTCATTTCAATCTCAATGCGATTTAATGAAGAATAGAGCTGAGAGAGAAAAACCTTTAAAATAATAAGTTCTAGCTTTATTTGAAATTAAACATTTTCAATAAAAAACACTCAAACTCACTAATATTGATGTAAAAACGGATATTTTTCAAATAAAGCATAAGTAGAACAAATTCAAAACAGAATATTTATTTTCTCAAGTGCTTCGGGATTTTTTTTGTTAGTTATGATTTTTTGTAAAATTGTTTCATTGTAGATTTAAATATAAAACATTTCAGTTGTAAACATTGTTACATATAGTGATTTTTTTAAGGTTTGTACTGATTGTATTTTAGTTGTATTTATATATTGGACTATTTTTAGCAATTAATATTAAGTATTGAACGTCTGTAGAAAAAATTTAACTTTTATTTAAATCTGCCAATTATATTCATATGTTAGCATCTGTTAGTAATAGCGTGCAGGTTAAATAGGCACAACGTTTCAAATGGTATTATTCTGTTATATTCTTCAGATGTTTCTGGACTGACCAGTGACAGTACTATCATGAGGATCAAACATGGACTCTTAGATTTTTAGAATATTAAAGTGTAAGTTAATGTTCTAACCAACTGAGCTATTCTGTCAAAGCAACATTCAGTAGAAAACTCATATACTTATATATTACGTTCCTCCTGATTTCTCCACTTTTTCTTAAGAGCAAATTGGTTAGTGGTTTCCATACATGATACTAAGTTGAGTTATGGGGTTATTCACCACTGTTAAGTGAGCAGATTCTTACAATTTTCTTCTTTGTATATTTCCCTCATTTAAGGATGGCTCAATTGGTTAGTGTGTTATCTTAAAATTCAATATTCAAGAATCTGAGAGTCCATGCTCAGTTTCCATGCTAGTACTGTCACTAATTAGACAACCAACACCTAAAAAAAAAGAGAATAATACCATTGTGCATATACTAATTATAGCAGTGAGGAGAATAATATCTCTTGAAACATTGTGCATGTACTAATCTGTGTACTATTCTAACAGTTAAATGTAATTGGAAGATTTAATGAAACTTAATTTTTTCTAAAGACATTCAATACTTAATATTAGATAATTGAAATAGTCCAATTTATATATACAGTAATTATAGTTCAATAATTAGAATATATGCTCTGTGACATTCAACTGAATATAATAAATAGTTTTCTTTTTTTTTTAAATATTAATTCAAATAAATGAAATGTTATTTGAAAGTACTAAAATATTTATTATTACCAAAAAAAAAAACACAATTTTCTCAGATTTTTATGTTTAATGTATGCTTTTATGAGTGATGCTAAGCTCTCATTGACAAAATCATAAGATCAGCAAGCATAAATATAACAACAGTGTATTGGTAGTTTATGGCCAATGGATTGCATGACTATTCTGTTACTTATACAGATCAAACTATATGTGAATTTTCATATGAAAATGAGAGTAACAAACCATTTGATAATTTTTTTTATTTTATTACTAGCCAATGTTTAATTCTTACTATTATTTATAACAATCATTAGGGAATCATCCCTATTCATTTTTCTAAATACAAGATAAAATCTTTTGAAATGATAAGATGAATCCATCTTAACTTTTTTACCTATGCATATATGTATAGACAAATCAATGCATATGTAGAGAAATGATTCCCTAATAACAGTTACAAATTAAAAACACAATACTAAATAAATACCTTGTTATGTATGTTTAATATTACATCCAATACTGATGTGCAGTAAATTGTAAAAATTTTGCAAACATCAATTATTAAGATATGGTGAAAAGAATTAAAAGTGATTAATTGAGATCTTCAGGCTCTCATTTCTAAATACTTAAGATTTGCCTATACATATATGCTTAAGTAAAAAGTTAAGGTGGATTTATCTTATCTTTTCAAAAGACTTTATCTTGTGTTTAGAAAGGGAAGTATTACTAAAGTCTTTAAATTTATACAATGCATGTGTAGAGGAGTGATTTCCTAATGACTATTACAAATTAAAAACAAAACACTGGATAAATAAATAATTTATTTTATTTATTTAGTAACATTTTTCTCAAACTTTACTAGAAAGCTTTTATATATGTTTTTAATATTGAAATGTATTCTACTCCCCAGAGAACCCCATTCATTATCTTTAATGAGAATAATTAACAAACTGAGACATTTTTTAAATTAACTATATGATATAAAAATGATAATCCATTTGAAATGACTGATTGTAAGCAAACAAAAATTTATCCAAGACTAATGTTTATTATAATTTATGCATTATAATATATTAATTAAACATAGCCATTTTATTTTTTTTCCTTTTTTGAAATAAGATATCTCCTCAGCAATAAATGCAAAAATTTTATTTTGCATTTTTTGTCTTATAATAAAATTAAGGTAAGCCTTTGCTCTAACATCTACTTTTATATGTCACATGCATAAAATTGATGAGGTCTACATTATAATCAATGCACTGATATTCATTTGACTACCGCAGATTAGATTGTGCCTTTATTTTTTCAGTTTATAACATTAAATACTCGCAGGCTGACTATTATTGGGTGGATACCAGGATGATTGTAAGCCAACTACCTGGAAAAAGTATCTGTTTGTGATCAGAAAATCATCCAAGATTCATCTGATTCTTATTTTAATCTCAGGTCATGATTCATGGTAAGGTAATAACATCATACTTTTAGTAATTTCTTTTATGGTTATGTTTTTTAATATTAGTATTTTTTTATTTGTTTAATAAAAAATAATTGAATGAAGATTGTTCAGATGATAATGTGACATTCAACTGCCAAAGTTATAGGTGGATTCAGACAAAAATCTTTTTATCCAACATTTTAAAACTGTGTCAAGTAATGCATAATGTAATAAAACCACCAAGCATCAGATCATAACCATCCCCTATACTTACACAAGCTATAAAACAGAGACAAAAGTATACATTAGTGTCACCCAGTGCAAGCTAAAGTAATCAATGGGTGCAAGAAATGTTTATTTAAAAAAAACCCTATCTAATGCCTACTCATCCGATATCCCTATACCAGTTACCAGGTTATGTAGGTGTAGAGAATAATAATCATGTGATGTTTAAAGACTTAATGCCAATCCTGATAATTAGGATGATAGTGATTATGGTAATTAAAGAACCAAAGACACAAAAATGAATAGTTTTTGAACTGGATTCAGATCTATATAACTATACAAGAAAATGAGCTTGAATTGAAAACATTATTGTTTTCATTTTGGATTAATAGATTTATGGTTCACTAAAAAGGTAAAAGATAACTTCTGGAGAGTTGCATTAGATCTGAAGATTTAGGTAGTACAGTGCTTTCAAATCCAAGGCTCCTTAGTCATGAAATCCACAAATTAGAAACTAGTCTGGGGATATTGGATGTGTATGTACAGGATAGGGATTTTATGCACAAACCTTCTTGCATCGATTGGTAAATCTGGTTTGTACTATATAGTGAGTTTTGCCTCTGTTTTAACATAATGTAATTACTGACAGATGTCATAATGGAAAGCTACAAAATGTGTAATAATAAAATATTAAAATAGTATGTGGATCGCTAGTTTGTTCCAATTAAGCATTATATTGTTTGCATAATACTAATCATTAAAACAATATGGAATTTATTAAGACTTTTTTGAAGGAGGAGTAACAATATTTATTTAAAAAATCCTATATTTGCTGAAAAAGAAAACAAATGGAAACCTATGAAAGAAGATTATCAGAATTGACTATATCAATTTAGTTAATACTAACAGAAATTGTTATATATAGCAAACAAGATATAAAGAAGACATAAAGAATAGAAACATAATTCTGATTTCATTTAAAGGTTCAATAATAATTCTTTGTACGATCAGAAAAAGTTTATATAAGTATTGAAAGTCTGCAAATTAATGGTGAATGCAAAAAGCTTGCATAATAGAATCAAATGTTTTAATGCCAATACCATAAACAAACAAAAAATATTACATAAAAAATAATAAAAAACAAAAGTTTTGATAAATAATGAATATAACATCAAGAAATGTTTTATTTTTAAAAAGTGCTTGTTTTATAAAGGTAAACATATATGATGATATTAATATTTAACTAACCCACATTTGCCAGGATTGTTTGCCTTGAAAGTATCCACAAAAAATACAGAATTAAAGAGGCTTGGCATGTATTTAATTCCACTCATACAATAGACATATGAGCCAAGTGTTCCTCTTAACAGTTTCATCTGATCATGTAGGCAATGCTTCACATTTACCTATTATACATGCAATCAGAAAAATCATTCAAACACCACCAAGTTTAATTTTATAGTCAGAATTACTATCGCAGTCTGCTAATTATGCCCCAGTTATGCTTTGAAACAGACACACTGTTTTGAATGATAACTTAATAGATTAATAAACAAATTTATTTTAATCTCACTTTGGCTATACTTATTACTTATTTTTCTATTACTTATAACTTAAGTTAATTATTAAAATATTAACTTTTCAAAATTGGAATTTCCAATGTAATAATAATTTGAAACTATATAACTCAATGTATATTTTAGGTGTAGTCAATAATAATGTTTTCTTCTTTATTTACTACATAATTTTGATAAAACTTAGCTATAGATTTTCACCATTTTTTTAAAATAAATATATATTAAAGAAGCAAGGATTTATTATTTGATATAAGTGTTAATCTTACACATTTTGCTAATATCTTGAACTAACAAAACTGCAAAAAGAATTTTATAAGAAAGCTTTTACAATGGTAGACTTATATTTGTATCACAATAGATCTGTAGCATTATGCCATAAAATTGCTAATATATACATAGGTAGACAAAATAGTCTTAAATATCTCACTGCAGAGATCAAGTCTCATTCCTTCAGAAAGATACATTTAAAGAGAAATATTCACTCACAAAGATAAATCAATTGCTACATCAAAAAAGTTTTACTTTTTTGGTATTATTTTATAAATAATAATTGTTAGTGACTAATGATCAACCAATAACTGAATGACTGTGAATTAGCCATCTAAAAAATTCTAAGTTTGTTTAGAAATTCTAAAACACTTGGAAATCAATTACATGAATTTGGATTTAAATCTAATTTATAGACAAAGCAGCTTGATGTGCTAAAATTAAAAGAATACATAAATATAACAAAGTAATTTTATGACTATTAGTTAATAAAATATTAATTAATGGGATTAATAGTAATGAGATGGCATAGAAATTAGAAAATGCAAAATCAAGAGTTAAAAATGTTAAAACTATTTTTAGGTCAAAAATCTTGGCAACACAGAAATAGCTAAAATAAATAAACAGTGAGGATTGCCAATTCCTCTACAAGCTTTATGATAAATGCTTAGCCAGAGCCAGCACTTAAATTATCTCTATCAGGCTCTGGCTAAGCATTTATCATAAAGCTTGTAGAGGAATTGGCAATCCTCACTGTTTATAACTTACAAGCTTAAGAGATAGGGTCATGTGATCTATAATTTGATCTATGACTTTTATTTTGACTATTTATAGCTAAAATAAATGTCTTAATAGTGGATAAATTGCAAAATTGAACGATAAAAATAACGGAGCCGCCATGCAAGCAAGTAGTTGGTTGCAGACGGTTGTGGGTTCGCGTCCCGGCCGATGCTATGACATATGAAAAAAAAAAATAATAAATTTATTAATAGTGAATAAGTTACAAGACTGAACGGATAAAAGTAAAATTAATAGGCCGATAGACTAAATTATTACAGTTAGAAGGGAAATAGTTATTCCCGAGATTTGCTATTACTAACTTTAAATTTTATTAATAAAATATGCAAAACTGCTCTATATAAGAAAATGCCAGATTACTGAATTAGTTAATTAAAAGGCATTTTGCCAAATATTAATGGTGGATTTGGATGTTCATATACAGTACATTATTGTCTAATCATAATAGGCTTAGTTAAAATATTTCAAGTGAAATATACTGTTAAAGATAAGAGAAAATATTATTTTTGTAAACAATAGAAATAGGAAAAAGTCAAGGAGCTGTAGTGAAATAAATTATTATTATTATTATTAATAAACTTTTCTAAAATAAAATGTTCGCTTTTAATTACTGTATAATGTTCAGTGCATTCTTAAACTACTTATACGATATTATAAAGTGTCTTTATTTTTTTTTTACTTTTTTAAACGTTAACATTTTCTATTAATTATTTAATAGTGTTCTTGTCATTGAAGCTGTTATTACTATGTGATTATTCATATAGTATCCGAACATGGATGCACTGCTCACCAACACACATAAAGATCATGATGAGTTTATTGGCTTTTTACATTTGAGTTTAAGATCAAAAAACATCATAGTCTTTCTTTTCAGTTGCCTGAGAAGGCAGACTGAATATGTGTGAAAGAAAAATGTTTCTTCTAATAGTATACAATCATTACAGACAAAAATAAATCATGTCCTGTATACCAGGAGATATTAAGGCAGAGGGTATTAAGAATCATCTGATTGCAGACCTAGACTGCCATTTGATGATGACTTTTTATGTAGGTATTTACAACTGCAGATCACTCTCAACTGAAAAAAGATTGCAAGAATTGGAAGAAGAACAGTCTTAAATTAAATGACATATTATTGGACTTTGTGAAGTTGGAAGAAAAGATGTAGAGACAACTGATTTAAAAAGTGGGCATGAATACTACTGCAGAGGCACAAATATTGAAAATACAAGTGGAGTAGAATTTATTATAAATAGAAAGTGGAAATATACCATTGTGGAGATTGATGGTGTTTTGGACAGAGTGGCAAAATTAGTTATTCAATTTAATAGCTGATACCAAATATAGATAATTCAAATTATGCCACAACAAATTCTCATAGTGATGAAGTAATAGAAGCTTTTTATATGGATGTACAAAAGGCTTTTGATTAGACTAAACAACATTTTAAAATTGTTGTGAGAGACTTTAATGCTAGAATTGGTAAACAAATGAAAGTGCTGTAGATAAATTTGGTTATGGTAATAGAAATGAGACAGGATATAGACTTGCGATGTTTGCAAAGAAAAAAAAAATTATGAATTATGTTTTTTTTTTTTTGAGAAAAATGTTTAAAAGGACATGGGCATGGAAGCACCCAAATGAAGGTACAGTATAATTGGATGATATTTTGACTAACAAAATATACATATTTCAAAATTATAATGTTCTTAATAAATTCAGCACAGGAAATGATTATCAATTAGTAAGATGTAAGTTTTGTGATAATGAAAAACTAGAGAGATAAAAACTATTAAAAAAAAACAATATTTACAATTGATATTTCTAATCTTCAGAAACATTCTAATAAATTTAAATTAGAACTTACAAATTAGTTTCAAGTATTAGAAAATTTTGAACATGATTCAGACTTGAATGAAAAGAATAGGAAAATAATTGATACACTTTTAAAAATGTCAATAAAGATAGCTGATACAAAAAAGCAGTAATTGAACAATAAAATTTATATTGAGACCAGAGAATTTATGAAGAAAAGAAGGAATATCAAGATACATAAAAATAATGCATTAAAAAAGATTGAATATTTTGAATTTTGTAAAATGGTGTGAAAAATAATTGATAATGATAAAGAAAATATAATTATGAACTAACAAGGAAAGATGTACAAGAGAATAAAAGTTTCAAGAATGTAAAACATTTGAGTATTGGTAGAAAAATTATATCTGCATTAAGAAAAAAAGATGGAATTATTACTAAAAAGAGAGATGACATCATAAAATGAATAGAAGAGTTCCATCAAGAATTATATCCTATATCTATTATATCTTCTGAATTGCCAAGGATTTTAAATGAATAAGTGAGATTTGCAATTAAATTTATGAAGAAAGGAAATGCTCCATAATGATGGAATTATAATCAAAATATTAAAAGAAGCAGGTGAAGAAATAGATTTTTTTTTGACAAAGTTATTTACCAAATGTCTAAATGATATATATGTACCTTATGATTGGAAGAATGCAATATTAATATTTTAAAAGATGATAAAAAGATATTAGAAATTACAGACTCATCAGCCTTTTATCAATTTTATACAAAATTTTTACCAAGTTAATTACAACTCATCTACAGAGAACATTGGATTTCAACCAACCAAAAGAACAAGCTGGATTTAAAAGTGGTTTTAGTACAGTAGATAATATTCAGGTATTGAGAGAAATTATAGAAAAGGCAAATAAATATGTGTTATCATTATGTTTGAATTTGTAGATTATGAAAGGCAGTTGATTCTATAAGCATTTCTTCAACAATTAAGGCATTGGATCATCAAGATATAGATCCAGGGTATTGTCATATTCTGTTGAATATTAATAAAAATGCAACAGCAGCAATTAGATTACATAATAATACTAGGAAAGTTAACATTGAGAAGAGTGTAAAACAGGATTACTTCATACCTCAAAACTTTTTACAGCAGAGCTGCAAAAAGTATGGATTTTCTCAAAAGATGAAAATAAAGATTGATTATGATGATTTAGAAAAAGCTAACAAATACAAATACCTTGATCAGATTATTACTATAGATAGAAACACGATGGATGAAATTAATCAATAGAATTAAGCTTGTTTAAATGTTTTTAGGAAAAATAACTTAATATTAAAAGAAAATCTGCCAATGTGTCTGAAAAGGAAAGATTTTAATAAATGTATTTTGTAAACTTATACTTATAAATCTAAGACTTGGTCATGTAATGAAAGAGTAATCTAGAGATTTCAAACTACTGAAAAAAATATGGAGAGAGATCAAAAACACAATATATGGGTAAGGTAACAAACATGTGTTACTGACCTCATTGAATGAATTAAAAGACTGAAGTAGAGTTGTGCTGGACCCATTTCTAGGAGAGATGATAATAGATGGATAATTAAAATCTTAAACTGTATTTTAGATTTAAAAGACCCAGAAAGATACCTCATATGAGATGGATGAATGAAATAAGAAAGTATGCAGTAATGATGTGAAGAAGAGAGGCTAGAGATCAAAAAAGATGGATTGTATTTGGAGAGCCCTTCATTCTGCAATGGATTGATAATGGTTGACAATGATGAATGGTGATATTGTTAAAAACAAGATAAGGCATAAATTGTTTTCATAACAGATTATGGAAAAAAATCCTCAACACATTACAAACAAGATAGAATAACTTAAATTACAGGAAAAAAAGATTACATAGAAAAAAATGTATACAAGGAGCTGTAGATATATTAGTTCATTCTGTTTTATGCTATTTTCTGAAAAATCAACATTGAGCAAATTCTTAATAAAAAAAAAAAAACTAAAGAGACACACAAATGGAGCTTGATAAATTGTTTACTATTGGTTTACCATTAAAATAAAATCAAGTCAACTTTGAAAGTATCAAATAGGAATTTTTGTTTCTAATACCATATTTCTCAAGAAGATCACTATCAAGATGCATTTCTTGCTTTAAACTTTATTTTAGTTTAAAATCTTTTTTTACAATGTATTTTCTCATGTTAAAAGATGGTGTTGAAGCCCAATAGTCAAAGAAAAAGCTCTATTATAGACAGAATCTGTATATGTGTGTTAATGAATGCTCTCAACAACAAACCATTACCAGAAGTGAAAGCTGCTAAATTAAGGATAATACAATAAATCTGCATAATATTATAATATAGCGGATGTATTCCAAAACGGAAAGTTAATACTACAAACTTATATATGAAACCACATCCAACTATTGATGAAATTAAAAAAATATTTCTAATTTGTTAAAATATGCTTTTGATATTTATTTATTACTATTATTTATATGATTTTTTGCAAGTGAATAATTTCCATGATAATTACTTGAGTTAATTTTTAAATATTTATGTTAAAGAAATTATATATTTTTTTCTTTTTGTTTTTATAATGTGTTTGAAGCATGCATAAAATTAATATATATATATGTTTAAAGGATTACAGACTTGATTTCTATCACTATTTATAATGAATACTTTTACAAATATTGAGTTTTGATATTATTTCACATTTGCATTTTATAAGTTATTTTCTTTTCATCATCATATTTATTATTATTATTATTATCATCATCATTATTATTATTATTATTATTATCATCATCATTATCATTATTATTATCATTATCATTATTACTACTACTATTATTATTATTATTATTATTAAAATTATCATTAATAAAAGTATTTTTGTATTGAAAATATTTTTTTATTTAAGTATTCGATATTTTATTTTATATCACACATTTTTAATAATATGATTATACATTTGATCACCTAAAGAAGAATCCAAATTTCTGAATGCAAATCTAAATAATTGTCAAGACTAAAATATGGTTCCTACAAATTAACCTATCGTTTATCTCAGGAAACCCATAATACTATTTATGACTAATTAACTATTTAGCATCCAGATATAGAATATTAAATGATAATGATTATTATTAAGGAAATAAAAACAGTTAATTTTTGCATCTTTGCTTACTACATTTGGAGTAATCAAAGCAGCCATTTTGGTGATGAATGATCAAAAAATACTTTGACTACTGACTAACATTGTTAAATAGTATAAAAAGTGTTTCCACATTAGATAGGCATGTTATCTTTTCATGAAATTTTTTTTTGGTTGATATATATATATATATATTACTAAATTATTTAAATTGTCTTAGAATTTCTTTTACATCAATATATATATATATATATAGTTAATTCTAATATTCTCATGAATGAATAATGAGTATATTATTTTTTTCTGGGAGCTATTATATATATATAAGAATCATATTGTTCAAGAAGTAGAATTAATGAAAAAAATTCTACTTTTTAATGGGTGCAATGAAATAATTATATATAGAGCTTTACATAATATTGATATGAAGAAGAGAAAAAATTAAGGTAAAAATTATTTAAGAGGTTATATGAGTGTTTTAATTTATATTGAAAAGGTTACTGATAAAATTATTAGATACCTGTCTAATTTCAACTTTAAGACTATCATTTTCACAATAAAAGACTTGATTTTTTTTATAAGCTTAAAAGATTGACTACTTTTAGAATGCTAAGTTATAATTTTCCATGTTCACAGCATCTAAGAAGCTATAAGAGTCAATCAAATTTAGATATTGCAGTCAAAGATGGAGAGCATAAAAATTCATTCAATCAAAACTTGATTACATCAGTTTTTAATTGCCATTTTTTAGAAATTGGTCACATCCTGTACTAGTTACTGTAAAAAAATATGATTTAAAAAAATATGAGAGATTCTACTGAAATTTTAAAAAGATCAAAGCATTTTAAATAAATGTGATGAAATGCTGCATATTCCAGCCTTAAGGAATTCTATAATTTTATTTCTTCTAAAATCAATTTAAAGAAAATACAAAATATTTTATTCATACATTTCCTATTCTGATTCAACCATTTAATATACAAATGAATACAGTATACATTCTTTAATTCTTGCACAATCACTATCTCATTATTATTTGAGACAGAACAGTTCTCTATTGTCATCCTTAACCATGACAAAGATGAATGCAATTTCACAAAAATGTTGGCAATTTATACAAAAACTAATACATGGTATGACTCCTCCTCCCAAAAAAAAACATTTATTTCATATATGTAAAAATCTTCATTATATTTACAAAAACATTAAAGTATTAATAATAACCATTATTATTAATTTTAATCAGAAGGGAATTACATCATATACACATGTGCTGTAATGTTGTTTTGATACCTCAATGTTGTTTTATTGATTACTAAGGATACTCTTACACCAAAGCACAAGATAGAAACTTTAAGAAGATAAAAGCAGCCATTGTATTTTTGTATGTAAATTTACTTATTAGGCCAATCTTAAACATTTTGGAATGAGAATGTGAAAGTCTACCACTAATCACTTTATATTTTAAAACTTTATTCTACCTATTAACACATGCACAATCTTTTGAGCTTTCTGCTCTTAGTTTCCACTGTCTTTATTAAAGATTTTATATTTCTACTTATCAAAATTACCTCTATTTCATTTATTATAATTTTTTTTCTTATAAAGAATTTTATTTTCCAGATCAAAATTAAATATAAAATCACATTTTTATGATAAAAGAAAACAAATGCTTTTTATTAAGACAGTGTTATTTTATTTTTATACATTTATATAACAGTTGGTATTTGCATAACTGTTATACAAATGTTCAAAAATTAAGAATAAGTATGATTTAAAAAAACAATATCCATTTTCTTTGGAAAAATAATGTATAATTTTATTTTCAATTTCAACTTGAAAAATTCCAGAATTTTTCAGAAAAAAAAACAATAATAAAAAAACAATTCAAAAATGCAGTTTTGATAGAAATAAAAAATCTTTAATTAATTAGCATAGTTTGAATATTGAAATTTATGAATTTTGGGATATCACATAATAATGTCTAGCTCCACTTAATGTAAAGGATTTACAACTGAAGATGGCTATGAAAATATCTGAAAGTACTTCTGCTTTTTATAGGTTTATTATTTTATTATTATTACAATAATTAATCTACATGAACATTTTGCTTGATTTATATATACATATATGTAATGTTTGAAATATAAATATATTCCATATACCTGGAGTTTAATTGTAATTATTGGGAATTTGAACACAGATTTTCAAGTTTCTTTCAGCAATCCACTCTATTTCAAACCACTGATACACATGACCATACATATGTGAAAACTATAAATGATCTCCAATATATATATATATATATATATATATATATATATATGGTTATAGCATATATATATATATATATATATATTGTGCTTAACCAATACTCATCAGTTGGTGCAAATCATCATTTCCCACACACATATATAATCAATGCTTGATTTGTATTAAAATAGCAAATCTTCAAACATTAATGGACAGGCTTCAATCTATTCAACCCTCCAACTCTTCAGCCACCCATACCATCGATAATATGATGATGGAATGCCAAAATCCATTGCTAATGCCAATATTATTATCATACCCATGTTGACCTTAAGTCTCTCTGACCTGTCACATATAAGACCTTGTCTGTTTAAATACACAGAAGAGAAATGTGCAGGACATAGGCTGAAATTGTAATATTTGAAATACAGGATATACTTCATATATCTGGAGTTTAATTGTAATTATTGGGTATTTGAATACAGACTATCAAACTCATTTTAGCTATCCATTCTATATCAAATCACCAATACACATGACTGCACACATGATCTGCAAAACATGTACTTCATGTTGAACCAGCACTCATCAGTTGATCCAGATCATCATATCTCATCCACATATATAATCAGTGCTTGGTTTATATTATGATAGCAACTCTTCAAATTTTAATGGACAGGCTTCAATTTACCCCCCTTTCAACTCCTTAGCCATCTATATCAGTGAACATCTGATGATGGAAATCCCATCTGAGCACAATGTTATGGTTAAGCCCATATTGAACTTAAGTCACTTTGACCCCTTGTGTATAGGACCTTGTCCATTTAAATACACAAAAGAGAGTGCACAGCATGAAGGGTGAATCTGAAATACTTTAAATACAGGCATACTTCATATACCTGGGTTTAATTGTAATTATTGGCAATTTGATGATCTGGACCAACTGACGAGTGCTGGTTCAGCACAAAATATTACATTGGAGATCATTTATTTTTTTCACATGTGTATTGGTGATTTGCGATAGAGTAGATAGTTGAAAGGAGTTTGCAAGCCTTTAAACAAATCCCTAATAATTACAATTATACTCTAGATATATGAAATATGACTGTATTTTAAATATTACAGATTCAGTCTATATACTGTACATCCCTATCCTTTGTATTTAAAGGGTTAAGGTTTTATATACAAGGGTTCAGAATGACCTAAGGTCATGATGGGCATGTCAATAATATTGAAATCAGCCTGGGATTTGGGCATTCCATCGTCAGATTTTCACTGGTAGGAATAGTGGAAGAGTTGGAAAGGGAGTCGATTGAAGCATATTCATTAAAGTTTGAAGAGTTGCTATCATAATATAAACCCAGTACTGATTATATATATGATGATCTGGATCAAGTGATGAATTTTTGTTCAACATGAAATACATGTATTGGAGATTATTTACCTTTTTCAAATGGATTGGTGGTTTGAGAAGAGTGAATAGCTGAAAGAGCAGCAAGTCTGAACAAATCGTAATGATTTGTTTTACATAAACGAATGAACTGAGTTCAGAAATTACAGCTACCTACATCCTGTTCATTCTGCTTCACTGTATTCAGATCGAAAGGCTGTATTGAGGGCTCAAAATGACCTAATGTCATGATGGGCATGACAATAATTTTGGCAGCAGCATGGGATTTGGGCTTTTCATCATCAGATTTTTACTGATATGGATGTCTGAAGGGTTGGAGGGTGAAACAGATGAAGTCTGTCCATTAAAGTTTGAAGATTTGTTCTTTTAATATAAACCAAGCACTGATTATATATGTGAATTGGAGATGATGATCTGGACCAACTGATGAGTGCTAGTTCAGCATGAAATGCATATATTGGAGATCACTTATCTTATTCACATGTGTTGGTCATGGGTATTGCTGATTTGAAGTAAATAGCTGAAGGGCACTTGAAAGTCTGTATTCAGATCTCCAATAATTACAGTTAAAACCCAGGTACATGAAAAATAGCCTGTAATTCAAATATTACAAATAAAGCTTATGTCCTGCACATTTCTCTTCTGTGTATTTAAATGGACAAGGTTTTATATATGAGCAGTCAGAGAGATATAAGGTCAACATGGGCATGACAATAAAATTGGCTTCAGCATAGTATTTGGGCATTCTGTCAACAGATTTTTAATGGTATGGATGGCTAAAGAGTTGGAGGGTAGGATAGATTGAAGCCCATCCATTAAAATATGAAGATATGCTATCATGATATAAATCAAGTACTCTTTATATACATGTGTGGATATAATGATCTGGATCAACTGACGAGTGTAGCTTCAGCATGAAATACATATATTGGTGATAATTTATCTTTTTTACAACTGTGTGTCCATATGTATAAGTAGTGTGAGATAGAATTGATAGCGGAAAAAATCTTGAAAATCTGAGTTCAACACCCCAATAATATATATATTATTAAAAGTATTCAACACTCAAACAATCCCAATATCAATAACAATTAACAATCTCAATTTATTATCAAGATAATCTTTTGGCAACAAAGGTGAACTCCCACTTTTGTTTATGGTCCAGTATATTTATATAGACATTAAAGATTGCAAGTTGACTATATAGATTATCATTATTGATACAAATAAGTTTAAATAAACTTTCTTAAACAGGTAAATATAATATGTTTTGAATGTGTGCTAATAAATATTCCATTTTAACATTGCAAACCGCAATTATAATTTTCAAATTGCACCCAAAGTTTTATTTAAATAATAAATGTAATAATGCTCAAGGCTAAATAGATTTATAAGCAAACATTAAAATCAGTCAACACTTTGACCAATAAATATCAATAACAAGTAACTATCTGTGATATAATAGCAGTATTTGGTTTCTTTGGAAAATATAATTGTTTTATAAAAACTACTTAACAAAAAGTTTGCAATATTTGTCTTAAGCCAGCTTTCATCCGCTATGAATGTAGAGTTAATGACTTTATTCAATGTATGTAGAATAAAATCTAATTTTGGGATTAAATTTACATAATATAAATCTGCATATGTATCCCTGCTGACCAACAGATAAACTCAATATTTGTTTGATTCTGAACGAGTCTTCTTAGATACAAGTAAAGAGTAGGATCAAAGGTTTAACTAATACCTGAAACGAGGGATGCAATATAATTAAATTAATCATGCAATAATTCAGTGATAATATAATTTTATGGTTAGTGGTTCAAGAGATTTTATGATATTTGAATGTGCAATTTTTTCCCCATTTTAATCAGATGTGAATTGATTCAGAAATATTTAAATACTTGATTGCTTTAGTTTATGACTTTACAAAACAGCACTGAATAAATTACTCATTTAAACCTGTGAAAAATAAAAAGGAATATGATGTAAATTATATAGTAGATAAATTTAAGCCTTATTTTAAAAACCACAATCAATAACTAAAAATGTAATCTAGTAATACATTATGTTGTAAATATGTAATAATTTTTTCATAATACTCTTAAAAAAACCTCAGTTCACAGGAAATTATGTATAGTGTCAATTTGTCACTATTGTCACTTGATAAATTATCTAAATGGTGTGATTTGTGTGATGTGGATTTAATTTAAAAAAAAAAAATCTCCTGCATGTTGAATGGTACAATAAATTATTACATTTTATATATCTAGTTACAATTTTATATATCAAATTACAAACACATACCAACATCTACAATTCAGTACAGCTTGTCTCTAAATGTGTACTGGTGACTAAAAGAATATGCTTATATCTTTACTAACTTGTCTAAGGTTGTATAAAGTTACATACATGTAAATATTTTTTTCTACTCATGGCTAAAGAATTATAAAAAATAGCAGAGTGTTTAATTTGGGGAAGAAGGTAAGGTATCAATAGTTTATAAAGTACTTTTCTATAATTAGGATTATGAATGGAAATTAGAAGTGTATAGCATAGAATGCCATATAAACAATGTTAAAATCTTGCAGAAATTTTTGTCTTATTTATATAACTATAAGGGACTTGAACTCAAATTTCCATGCTCCCTACATCTATCTAATCTATCTTATATAACTGATATACATGACCACATACATGTGACAAAGAGATATGATCTCCAATATACATATTTCATGCTGAACTAGCATTCATCAGTTGGTCCAGATCGTCATCTCTCCACACCTATACACAATCAATGCTCAGTTTGTATTAAGATACTGAGCATTGCTTGTATATATGTGTGGAGATAGTGATCTGGACCAAATGATGAGTGGTGGTTCAGCATGAAATATGTATATTATAGATCATTTATCTTTTTCACATGTATGTGGTCATGTCTATAATACAACAAAGTACAACATCTTTCTTTATAAGTTTTCCACTTCACATCAAAGTTATTCACATTCCTAACATTAGTTAACCAGATATATTAGGATACATTCATGTCTGCAAAGACCATTTGTTCTTTTATGGTGAAACCAAAGCTGGCATAACCAACAGGACCACTCAACCTAGATACACTTACAAAAGAGCAAAGAAAAATAATGACAATTCATCAACATTTTTGGAACACTCTAAGAAGCCCAGCCATATATTTGAACCCTCTAACCACAATATAGTTTGAATTGAGAAAAACAACAGATTAGAGAGGTGTATTTCATTGTTGGTAACAATAACTCTATCAATAGAAGTGACACCTGCTTTGACATCTCCAAATGCTGGACTATCCAAATAATTTGCATGTATTTTGTATATCACCATTATCTCCCTGTTCTGCACTGCTCAGTATTGCTATGAATATGAGGCAACCCATCTCAAAAGTGCTAAGTGTTTATTATTTGTGCATTCATTATAGCTTCTCTTTCAAATGCTACACATGCTTTTAATTTTATTTATTAAAATTAAGTAAAGTGCAATAATATGCTGAAAATATTAATAGTGGTATAGATATGTTTTCAAGAACATAATCAAAACATTTAAATAAGTATCAATGTTCTCTTCATACTATGCAAACAACATTTTCTTTTTTACTTAAATATAAGAATGAGTTGTGTAAATTACACTCCCCTTTGAAATGTTAAGTACAAACTTTTCAAATTAATCATTTACAAGCTCCTCAGTTATGGTCTAAGAGATTAATATATTCAACTACAATATATTTAATTCTGAGAATCTATTGATAGCTCACCATCAAACTACAATGATTCTAATATTTTAAAGCAAGCTCTCATGAATGATAAAGCATTTCAAGTTAAATGTGTATAACTATGCACACATCATGCAAAAAGTATTAATGGAATAATTCACTCCTTCAAATGTATCTTTAGATTAAATAATGTATCTCACATTTAAATTATAAGTTCTTTATCAAAAGAAATTAATTGAACTGCAATGATAATTGTAATACATCTATAAGTGTATATATGTGATCTTCACAAAGATAGATGTTAATAAATTAACACTCTGCAATTATTAAACACTATGTGTATACCAGATACATATTAATAAATTTATTAAATGAACAAAAAATAGTAATACATGGTATTGAATGTAGTATCGTTTGTCATGGTAAATTAAAATAAAGTATATGCTCTTTAATAGATTATAAAAAATCATAATCAGATCCATTACCATTTATTTTTGTTATATATTACTTTTCTTTGAAAATCAACAGCTGTCTAAAGCATCAATGTTAATCCTAGTGTAAATTTAATTAACATGTAAGATGACCTCTAATAGTAAATGCATGAATTTAAGACCAGTCGAATTTGTTATTCTTGAAGTGTCTTTATTCTAGTGATGCCAAGATAAATCAATGAAAGTCAACATGATTATTTTAGATGGTTTTAGATAATTCTTAATTGATTTCCAGGTTATGCTTGTTGATAATTTCTCTTTCTTCTTACATATGATAAATATTGGGAAAGATTAAGCAGAAGGGATTAAATTTCCTAGAAAGTGACTTTTTTCTCTACTCAGTCATCCTTAAATAGAATTGACTCCAGTTGAAGTTTTGCAATTATATCAGATTAACTCTTATAATGCATGACTCGTCTAAAAATGAGAAGATTTGACATCACTCTAAATCGGCTACTTTTTATCCCATGTATACATATGATACGTCATTAGAAAGAAAATCAAAAGTTCTGTAAGATGGTGCCCTCTTCAGAGTTATTTTACAAGTAAAAAATCAATAAAAATGACCATATATGTCAAACAAAACCAAAGCACCGCCTCCTCACCAACTTTTCTTGAATCTTATTGGCTGTCCCACTTCTGTCAGAAAGGGTAATGGCTGCCAAAAAGTAAAAAGTTACATTCGTTTTGATTTTTATTACGAAAATGATAAACAAATGTTTACAACATTTTAAACAATATTTGAATTGAATTACAAATTATTATTGATAAAATAATACTAAAAATCAAATTATTTTAGAAAAATAGTTAAGATATTACCAAGAATTATTTATTTATTGCTACATATTGATCGTAACGTAAAGTGAAAAAAAAAAGATTGCGTCAGCAATCTTTTTTGGTTGGTTGAATAGCGGTTACTTTTATTTCACCGCAATTGAATATTTTTTAAATTATAAATCAAATTTTATTTTTGAAAAGATTTTCGTTTGCTTTCGTAATCTTAAAATTCAGTAATATACTTTTTACAAACAAAACTAACGTATTTATATTATTAAAAGTGATCTATTTTAACAATAGATTTTGTTAAAGTTGTGAGTTGGCCAATTACAAATTTTGATTTTTAACTCATTCGGCCAATTATATAATCATCGTTCAAAAGGTTAAAAAAAATCTACTATGATAAAATTTGTTATTCTTCTTCTAATGGTAACTGTCAAAATAATCATGCAACCTTCACTTTCACAAGATACTGACTTAATCTTTATTGTTAGCATAACTATCAATCTTCATAAAAAATATTAATATTTTACAATGATTAAAAAATACATATATATATATATGTACTGTGTAAACATAACCATTTACGGTATGTAAAATAAATAAATAAATTAATAATGTAAATATATATTAATAATTTTAAATATCAATATTTTAAATATTAATTTTTTCAAACATAAATATTTTTAAATGTAAATTAAGATTTTTACAATGATTCATATAGTTATTCTATATATTATCTCTACTATTGCCAAATTTCAGAATCATGAATAAACATACATACCACAAAAAAGGTGGATGATGATGATAATAATAATAATAATAATAATAATGATAATAATAATAATAATAATTGAAATCAAACAGAAAAAAAAATTTTGCAACATTTTTTAGCTGCAAGCTTTAAAAAATGTGTAAGGTTTTATAAATTGTCAAATCTATCAGCAGAATATGTATATATACCTCAAAATAATAAAACATTATTCTGCATTAATAAACAATTCAAATCTTATGCAACAGAAATAAGGAATCTCTTTTGTTTAGATAAATATAATATACACCTGGGTCTCATTTTACGCAATAGATAAGTTCCTCAGAAAACACGCGCAAATGAAATCATGCAAAAATAGACGTAACTTACATTGAAAAAGAGGGATGCAGTCTGTGATTTTTCAAAATTCATGTAAAAGCAAAGTACCAATGTAAAATTACTTTAAAATTCATGCAAAAAAAAAAAATAAGGAAATAAAATATGACAAATAAAAAATTTCAAATTTGAAAAAAATTGATACAAGACAAACTTTTTTTTAACTATAATATTTAATTTTATTCAAAATAATATATTTTTATGCATAATTTACAGTACAGTAATTTACATTTTTTTATACACGTTTTAATTATTATCGCTATTTGCCAAAAAAAAAAACACGTTCATTTGCAAACTGAGGAAATACAACTAGTGCCAACTTCACACTCATGTTGTGTCAATGGTTTTCTGGTGACAATGTAATTAGTAATTAATCTTTGAGATGATGATTTTATTAATTGTTTATGAAACTAACAACTAAAAATTAAATTTTTATTTTCATCTTTAATTTTCAATTCCGTTTAAAAATCAAATTTCACATCACATTAATTTCAAGTTGCCAAGTAATTTTTAAATTGTTAATTACAATTAAAAATCAGATTTTAATTTTTAATTGTCAAATTTAATTGTGCCCACTGATTGTGTTCTTTTTTAAAAATCAAAACAGAATGTGATTTACAAAGCAAAATTAACATGCACAATGTTTGAACAAATTTACATTATAATCTTGTAAAATTTAATGTGTGTATACATAAAATGTGGAAATCATGATTTTAATTTCATTATTGCATAAAATCTTACTATTATAAGGCACTGAAAATATTGAAATTATTAAGATAAAAGTTGAATTCCAATAATGTGCTATTACTTTCAATATAACGTAAGTGCACAAAATTTATTATTTAAAGTAATAGTGCATTATTGAAGTTAGACTTCCGGTGAAACAGGAATCGCGTAACTTCAAAATCATGTTAAATAAGTCCACATAAAAAGCGACCCAGGTGTATATATATGTCTTTTTTTTAAAAAAAAAAGATACTATAATTGATGTTAAGAATGGATTCTTCCAAACTTTACAATATATATGTAATGTTCATTATGGAAAACTGTTGTGATAAAAATATTGTGTTATAATGATGATAATATTTTTATAAAACCTATATCAATACAGAAATATCTTCAGTTAATTTATTAATCTTCTTCAATTGAAAATGATTTAAATTTAAATATAGCAGAAATAAATGTTATCAAGCCTTATATCAAGATTTCTGGATTTTAATGTTTGCAAATTGTCAATTAAGTATAAATGTTCTATTTCTGTTTATAAAAAATGCCTTATTTTTTTAGTGATTTCTCTCATGAAGATAGCAATTTCAGGAATAAAATTGAAGGGAAATTCAAATATTATTTTCATGATCAAAGAAAACAGATTGTTATTAAACCATCGTTATTTTGATATTTATGTTTAATTGTTTCTCTTTTAATCGAGCAAGACTACATTTTGAATCACCTATGTATAACACCTTGCATTTACCTAAAATTTGATAATTGATATTGCTTTTTTGTTTGAAAGATATAATGCTTTTTTTAATTATTTACCAATCTATTAACATTATGTAGAACACAAAATGAAATGCTAGATAAATCTTTATATATATAAAACATTTAGTTTGAACATTTGACATATGTGGAATAAAAATCAATTTTTTATCATTAATTTTTAGATCCATTAAAATAGTATATTTCTTTTTAAATGTAGTCAAGTTCAAACAATTCTTTTTTTTTTTTTTTTGCTTTGACTATAAGTTGAGACTGTTGCTAGTTTAAGGATTGATTATTATCATATATATATATAGTCACATATATATATATTGATTATTATCATATATATATATAGTCACAAATGACTGTGGGCAAAATAAACATAAAAATGTTGCCATGGAAACCAACAGAAACTTTCTAAACTCATCTGCTTTCCAAGAAAGTGTGGAAAGAATTGTAACACATTTCATCAGCATGTCTTGTACTAGATAGAAGTCAATAAAGTTTTGTAAGATTTTCAAGTTTATATCTTGCATTTTATGGAACTGAGAGTCCTCCAAGATGCTTGCCCTGATTGTTCCAGTATTGTAGCAGAATATAGAGCTGTAGGCAAAAATATGACTTAAAAATTAATCTTGATTCTGCCAATTTATTCATCACAATCAAAGTTGAAGAAATATTTGATAGTTATTTACTATAAAAGGAAAACTAGACATCTAAAATGATTAACCCATATAAATGCACTTCTATAAATTAATTTGTGAATCTGTCTATTTTAAATGCTCTGAAGAAAATTGCAATAAATATTCTCATAAGAAAACTGCTTCGGAATAAACCAAAAAAAGCTAAAATATTATATTGCCAGCAGATATTAAAATTTAATAATTAACAGCTATATTCCCATAATTACAGATACAAAATATATATGTCAGCTCACAAAAATGTTAAAGTAAATCAAGTGAATTTTCTATATGTATCCTCAAAGAGATTGTAAGTTACAAAGATTTTTCTTTCTCATGCATGATCACCATACAATTTTCTTAATTGTAAATATATAAATATATTTTTATTATTATTATTATTATTATTATTATTATTATTATTATTATTATTATTATACAATCCTATTCTTTAATTTAAGTTATTGGTGTTGCTAATAATTTTATTATTTGTCATTTTTCATTTGAACGAAGCTGATTATTTCTTTTGTTAATGTAATTAATTATTAGAAGAATAAAGATTAGAAAGTATAACTGAATGTGTATGGATACTTGTTTTTATGCATATTCAATTTGATCATTGCTTCTGACTAGTACTGACTGAAAATTAATAAAAAGAAGATTGTATTCAATCACTTCACCATGTACATAGTTACTCATTAGTTGTCTTTAAATTTCCCTAGATGAAAATATAATTTGCTGAATAATATATATTTGTTTTTCATTTTTTGTTAACTTGATTTATTACCAATTGTTTAAAAAGGACAGTTATCATACAATATATATGTACATATTAAAAATATATAAACTATACTTATAATAAAAATAATAATTTTAACATTAAAATACGAGATTTGTGTAATTTGAATTGATGACATTTGCTTCCGCTTTGTTTTTTTATTTTTATTATTTAATGACAGTTGAGGCAGGTTTAAGAAATTAACCGAAAGTACTTCTGCGGATTTAAGGATTGTTTATAATAGTTTGTTACCATTAAAATTTTTATTATAATTACAATTTTGTTTTAATTAACGGACATTTTATTTATATTACATAAACTAATGCTTGTATATATATATTTATAAAATATTTTAAATTATAATAATGGTACAATTCAGTAATAATAGAATATAATTTATATAGAAGTAATTTTGATTAATTAAGTATATTTTTAGCAAGTAACGTATATATATATTTAAAGTGTCATAGCATCGGCCGGGACGCGAACCCGCAACCCGGGCAACTGCCTGCAAGTACAAGGCAGTCGCGTTGACCTCTCGACCATGTTATTATATAACAACAACAATTCAATATATTTATTATAACAATAACTGCGTAATGGATTTTTTTTTTTTTAAAATTGATGATATACATATACGGCATGTGTTTTTATTTAAATATTATTATGAATAAAATATGTTTGCAGGCAATTACTAAATAGAAATTTTGACTGACAACATTTTGAACTGAAATAGTCTTGAAAAGAAATTTGGTCTGTTTAGTTAAAAAAATGCGCAGTAGATCAGTACTGAAAACCAATGTCTCTTTCAAGAAGGATTTAAATGTTAATAATATTCCTATTTCAAAATGTTATTGGGCTGATATACATAATTTTTTATTTGAACATCATATATATATAAGAATGGAAAAAAATAAAAAAAACTCATAGCTTATTATTTTTAATAATAATTAGAGATAAAATGCAAGATAAAAATCCCTTAATGATTAAACATTATATATATATATTTTCGTCATTAGTCTATAGAGGGATATAGAAAAAAAGTTTGTATTGTAGTTTTCTTCTGAAAGCTGATTTATTAATGTATACGAGGGCGTGAGAGTGTGCGTGAGTGTATAGTATGAGAGGCGAATTAAAATGCAAAAAAATTATAAATCACCGCACTTAATGAGCGACTTCTATGAGTTCGTTGACGCACTTATAATTGGATGAATTATATATTAAACAACTATAAATAATATTAAAAATTAAAGTAACACTATACTTTAATTTACATTTTTTTTAAAAAAAAATAAGACTCTTTATTAAGTTGTTATGGGGATTGTGATTAGTTATTAATTTCCTCTTTAAAAACGAAAAAAAAAAAACATGTTACAAAGCTTAAAAAGAGTTTCAGACAAATTTGCTTTTAATAGAATTAATATGACCAAATTTTCGCAGTAAGAATTATGACAGTGATTTAAATTAGATTGACAAACTATTTTTTATGTAGCTGAATTGAAAGAAAATGAAATCATATGTGGGCAAATTCCTGAAAGGTTGAACTAAAGAATATTAAAAAAATAAAAACATAGTAGGCAGCAAAATATGACTCACTAAAAAGACAAATAGAATTACTTTTGGATTTACTTTAAAAAATGATTAAAAGATGTGATAAAAAATGCAAATTCAATGTATATATATAAAAAAAAACCCAGAAGTAATTTTATTTTACCGTAATCAATTATGATTTATAATTTCTAAATTTTGGCCTTCAGATTCAATTGAAAAAAAAAACTTCACGTTTATTCAACCTTTTTTACATTAAGTATGTGTGTGTGTGTGTGTGATGGCATTTTCATTTTGTTTTATTAATAAAGACAGTGAAGTCTAATTATATTACGATAGTCTGATAACAATACATATATGCTAATACAATTTTACATGCATATCAATAAAAGTAAATTATAATATATTTATAAGCAATTCTTAATGTGAATAGTACCTATCTCTTTGATGCTTTTCTGTACCTTAAGTAAATGAAAAAAGTTTAGCAATATATTTCGGTTTTTCATATTGAAAGTTTTCTGAAGCATCTACACTTATGTATATTCTATTTTTATACACTATCGCATTACCAAGTTACATAGAGTCTATTTAAATCACGTTTTAAAAACTTATACGACTGAGAATGATTGGCATAGAATTGTCAACTCAGAAGAAAGAAATGAAAAAAAAATCACTGGTTTAAAGCAAACGAGTTACTTTTTTATGTAAAATAAATATATTTATGATTTAGAATATCTAATTTATTATACATCCACATATCTATGTTTGAATTGGAAATTTGCATATTAATCTCTTATAAGTATCAGTTTAAACTTCCAATAGTTATAAAGACAATATATGATAAATAATATTTAAAAGCTTAATAAAAAATTTGATTTAAACATTAGATTCTAAAAACAAAGAAACCAAATACATTTGTTATAAATAGTTCAAATAAACTTCTGAAATATTAATAGAGAATAATTTTATATTAATAGCAGTAAAAAAAAAAACATAGCTTTCCATTTCACAGTTATTTAGTCTCTAATATCTCTTTATTAAGTTTTCATTTGAGCTATTACGAGCATTGAATAAACAGACATTAATTATGTGATTCATTATTTATGTGTATTCAACATCACAAAAGCTTTTAGCCTTTTAGATTTTACTTATAAAAGAAATAATTGCACCAATTTTCAAACCCCAAAATCCTGAGCCTCCTTGGCAATCTGGGATATTTTCATCACTCAGTTTCTCCTTCATCTGCTGCTGGAATGGCAATCTTAATCTCCAATAGTAGCCCATTTGAATCTTTTAAAATTAACTATATAAACCCACATATAATTATTGCCACCTTATTCCACAAAGCCTTCATGTTAAATATAATTTATGTGTACCTCTACCGAAATGATTTACTAATTCAACAGATAATCCAACAGATTAACATCACAATTGCTTCCAACCCTTATCCAACGATTTTCCTTGGGGACTTTAACACCTCCTACCAGGAATTTACAGCTAAATATATACATTGTCTTAATATCAGATTCATGAGTGAAGAGGGCTTCTTTTCTCCGAATGCCTTTTCCTTCTATACTAGAAGGTATACCTCTCTCATAGACCTAATCTACTATACTCCTGATCTACACTTTCTGATTGACCCTTCACTCCAACCTATAGCCTTTTCCGACCACTTGGCATTATTCATTAAACTATCTCTAAATCTTGAGTCATCCAATATTCCAGGTCTGAGCACAACCACGAGAATCCTTCTCAAGTCCACATCACCTGAAGCCATCATCTCTGAGGCATACATATTTTCACAAAATTCATATCCTGTCTTTGCCACCAGTCGATGCCTGGTTTGCCTTCATCCATATTTTAATGTCATTAATCTCAAACTATACATTACATAATAAAGAGCCATCTTCACTCCTGATAGAACTTGAATGACTCAACAACACCCTTAAAAATCTTCCCCTTGATACAATTCCTATAGAATCCATAATCAACCTGAAATCCCAATACAAAAATAAACAGTTGATTTTGGCAGAGTATCTCTCTATCAAAAAGTCAAAAATTTTCTTGAACCAGCTCCACAATTGGTCCAGGGGCTACATTAGGTGGGCTCTGGGCCATAGAGACAAGAAACCTACCCCTTCATCTATTACAGTTGGAAATAACCTTTACTCAGGATCTAACATGCTTCTAAAAATTTTTTTGTTCTTCAGGGAAAAGTTTTCCACTCATGCACCTGACTCTAAACAGGACTCAATATGGGATTCTTCCCCCTCTGACCATGGCATCTTGGAGATGTTCTGACTAAGTTAACCTCAATGCCTGAAAGGATCCATCCAGCGCTCTATGCAATTCCCCATTTCCTTCTACTGCACCTGTCTAAATTCTCGGTTCCAATCATGTACAACTTGAAGCCCCGCCCGAACCCCCTCCCCCTCCCCCCCCTCTAAACTCCTTCAAAATAAAGATTAATCACCTTTCTTCTGGTGTCCATGAAATCAGTGGTCTTTATCCTATAGCAATAGTGTCATTTCTAAAGCGCAACATAATTCCATCCCCACTGGAGAACCTCCAGCCCATCTCTATGACTCCACTGATAGTCAAGGTCATTGAATCTATCATCAAGGACAAAATTTAAAACAAGATTCTTCCCCTTATTTTGCAATATCAATTTGCAAAAAAGGGCAGCTCAAACACAAATATTATCAATCTTTTTAAAATCATTACTGACCACATCAGATCCCCCAGGCAATCTAGACCAGTGGTTGTGCAGCTCAACATTGCAGCTGCCTTTGATTCTATTCAACGCAATACCCTTTTAAACTTACTTAGTGAGCATGACATTTCTACTGGAATCATAAATATTATTAGAAACCTCCTTTACAATCGTGAATTGAGCATCTCACTTAATGGGCTTTCTTCCCCATTCTACACCACATTCTCCATTCCACAAGGCTCTCCTCTGGGTGCCCTGTTTTTCATTACTTACCTCAACCCTCTGCTTCGTCAAATTGAAAGATCTCTTCCTGGAATTCATATCCCAATTTTAAATACATCAATTTATCACATCACCTACATGGATGACTTGTCCATTTTCCTTCCATCAAAAAAATTAATTCCATGACTCTTATCAATACTTAAAGAATTCTACAATCAATCCAGCCTCAAATTTAATATGGCCAAGCTATCTTCCTGGTATATATCTTCGGGTGACCATTCCAGGACCATTTGCAGCAAAGCCTCAGAACTTCTTGGGCTTCCCTATATTTGAATCCATGTCTGCCATGAGGAGATCTATCCAAGGAAAGCTACTTCAATCCACACAGAGAATCACATCCTCTCTATCCAAAGTTTACATGTCCATATTTGCCAAGTCCTCCCTCATCAACATACTAATATTCCATAGAATATCCTATTTCACCCCAGTAGTCAATTTTACCAAAGTCCTCATCAGGAAAATCACAAGATGTGCACTGATCTGATTAGAGGGGGGAAAAGTGCAACCATAAGCTTGAGAAATCTACAGAAACACACAAAACTCAATGGATTATCCCTACATTCCATAGATACTTTCATATTCCAATGTTCCTACAATTCTTTCTACAGAATGTGTCTGCAATATCCTAACTACTCACATTCCAGAGAGGTCACTCCCACAAATAAGCCGCCCCCTATTGGTACTGACTGGCTGGCAGCCCTTGCATGTCTTATCTCCAAACATACTATGCTTCCTATAAAATCATCCTCAATGAAAATCAAGTTCTAGAATGCATACTACATCCTTAATCCTGATGTTTCTGCAGGATCAACTATCCTCAGGATTAACAACCATCTGCTAATCAAGAAATGTAAGCGATGGTTTCTTGAACCCAAATATTTTGATTTCCTGATGAAGATAAATATTAATGCCTTGCCTACTAAACACTTTGTGGTGCATCACCGAGGATTCTCAAACATAGAGTCCACTTTCTCACTATGCCTCAGAGAGGATGAAACTTGTCTTCACCTCCTCTGCCACTGTGTTTCCCTTCACCCCTATAGGGTCATTATAGCCTCCATGTTAAATAACAATACACCTGCCCTGTCGACTCTCATTGACAATATATTATGTGTATCCATCCCAGAGATATGAATAACAACATTTGTACTGTTTTTGCTATGGTACACATGGTGCTGGCTCACCTTTAATCATGCACTAGAGCATCCGCTTGAACTCTATATTAACAAAATGGAAAAAATTCAGAAAAGGGACCAGAATTTGGCCCCCTCTTACATATATGACTTCACATGGAGGTTATTGATCGGGCCCCCAAAGCTGATCCCTTTCACTCCTAAATAGAAATCTTCCCTGGAGAGTAATTTAAGGCTGAATGGCCTGCATCCCTTTGTGATAACTTACCTTGCTCTGCATGATTATTGCCCAGATCCTGAGTTGTTATGGAAGTAACCTCCAGTATGAAGGGTCATTTGGTCATGTGGAGCATGGACAAAGGATTAGACCTATCACTGAACTATATGAGACATGCAAGCGTGGTCATCTATATCAACAGGATACTATTCCAGACTCGTTCCTTGCTGATATGCTTCATATTAGTCCTTTTAGCTGGTGTCAAACAAGATATCAATAGTGAGCTTTCATCCCACTGATTATCATGTAATATATCCTATGTTTAACTATTATCATATATTGTACCTAAATTTCTGAATAAAATTATATATTTTATATATATAAAAAAATAAAAACAAATAAGCACAGTGTTTATGACTATTCCTGAACCTGTTGATAAGATTCTACCAAATCTAAGATCAAGCTAGCATGCTTTAATGTTAAGAAGTGCAAGAATTTTCCCAGATATTTTAATAATATTTGTAAATTATTAGATGTATAAAAAAGAATTCAAATGCTAGATAAGTAAGTAATTTGTCATCAGTATTTTAAAATGATTCCAAGCTATAGAATTTTTTTAAAAAAAATTAATTATTGTGGATATGTTAATTTTTAAAATAACACTACTAAAATGATTCTTAAAATAGGAAAAACTCTCTCCATACAGTAGTGCCACTCAAAGCAAGACAAAGTCATCAATGGATACCCCAATGCTTATGCCTAAAATCCTTATCTAGTGCCTATTCATCTAATATCCCCAAACTAGTTTCTGGCTTTTGATCTTTGTCAGTGAGGAGCCTTGGATCTGAGAGCACTGCATCTAGATCTTCTGGCATCCATTGATTACTCTGTCTTGCTTTGAGTGGCACTACTGTATGAATAAAGTTTTACCTATTTTAACAACAGTTATGAGCAAGCATGGGAGATAATGGTCATGTGATGTGTAAAGGTTTAAAAGTGATTCTTATTTTTTTTTAATTTATTAAAATTGAAAAATATTATATAATGGATCAATTTATTAGGTATTTTAATATTTAATGTTTATTTTATTTTATCTATAATAGTTAATTGACTAGTCTCACATTGAATTACCATAATGTGATGATAGTATTCTGTGTTTGAATATTTTTGAAAGACTTTATATTTGATTTCTATGGTATAAAGTCATGTGAGTGTTTACTAATATATAGTTATGAAATTTTAATATGAATTCAACCATAATCATAATGAAAAAAATATTGGCTTATCAATATTGCTAATTATTATTTATTATTAATATTATTATCAGTGCTCCAAATAAAAATATTAAAATTATATTAATATTATCTTATATTGTGAATTGCCAAACTGCTCCAAGATGCCTTTTCATATATATTTTATAAATACAGTGTTTTCAAATACATGTATCAAGTCAAGCGTTGTTAGCCAGGAGGTCATCGCAGACATCTTGCAAGCAAGTAGTTGGTTGCAGACGGCTGTGGGTTCACGTCCCGGCCGATGCTATAACATATGAAAAAAATATATACATGTATCAATTTCTTTAATATTCCTGTTTACATGTTGTTATAAAAACATTCATGCGTATAAAATTAATTTTAAAAGAGCAATATATAAAATAAAAAAGCATAATAAATATCAATAATAAGAATAAATTATTTAACAATAATATTAGTATATAGATAACTTTATTACTCTTAGAATAAGTTTAAAATTACACTTAATAAGGGTAGAAAATTTTTAACATAATATTTAAATATATATATGGATGTGTGCACAAATGTTTATAATTCTTGAATATATTTTAAATGTAAAAGGATACACAAAATACTTAGATATATTTATAAGTAGTAATAATAAAAGAATAATTATAATGAGAACTTAAAAATAAATAAAATAAAATCATTTATTTTAATACAGTATTTACAATATAAATATTTGTAAAATAATATGTATTTTATTTTTATTAAATAATGTAATAGAATGTTTAAAATATTTTAAAATATTATTATTATAAAAGAAATATAAGTATAATTTATGTGCTATTGTATTATTTTGTCATTTTAAATAATTTCATTACAAATTTGTGCTACAAATTTATAAAACTTGCAAAGATTTTATGCTTCACATTGTATCCTGGCAACAGTGATAAATTTTTCCTGTAAAAAAACAAAACACTGAAGAATTATGAACAAAAATGATGATCTCATTAATGATATTACATAAACCTATAAATACACCTATGGGTTCAGAATTGTTTAGTCTTCTTTATTAGCTGATTACAAGTGAACTGTAACAGACTTATATTTAAAGTTAGCCATATTGGCATGTTGCAGTATAAATATTAAACTCAATCTTAATTGATCACTGGATGGTTGGAATTTATCTTTGGCATGCATTAGATTGGTTATATTTAATAGCTGGTTTAAATAATAAATGCCATTAGAGTGCATGGGTCACACCTTTGCTAGTCATGTGATAAAATGGTAACTACTTTAAAAATATAGTTTTCTTGATATATTATTTTGAACAACTACAGTAGAAGGCAATCTTCTTATTATATAAAAAGAACTAAATTTGAAAGTAGTGACAACTTTTAATTACTTTATTTGTTGATATAACTAATGGGCATGTGACTAATTTATTGTAATTGTATTTTACTGTTTAAATGATCAAGGCAATCTTCTTAATATATATATATAACTCTGCTAAGATTTGAAAGAAACTCTCCAGCTAACTTTGGGAAAAGTACTACCTCTAATTTACGATCAACTTATCTAAAAACAATACTTATTAAAATAACAATACTTTGAATAGCTCAGAATATATTTCTAACATATTATATCTAATAAAATTAACATTTAAAATAATTTATCATATTTAAATAATAACTAAGAAAAAACATATAAATCAAATATGTAATTATAAATTTATTAAACACACATTGATTACATAAGTAATATTTACTGAGGCTATAACCTCGACAATATGCTTATAAAATGCAATAGCAGGGACCTCTACAGGTGTTTTAACCTGTAGAGGTCCCTGCTATCGCATTTTATATGCATATTGTCGAGGTTATAGCCTCAGTAAATATTACTTATAAATTAAATATTTAGATTCAAATTGAATTCTCAGCTCATTTATTATACTAGCAATTTAAATTATGACTAGCTTATTATTTATTCTTATAATATGGTTTGATTAAAAAATACTAACAAAAAATATTAAAATTTTTGCACAAGAGATACTGTTGGTTTAACATTGAGAATGTATCCCAAAAGATATACTTTCAATGGCATAAGAATATTACCCCTATTTAAGCTATAAAATAATACCTTGTAATACTCTCATGGCTCCTAACTCACATAAAAACAATCCAAATATTTTTTATAAATCATGTGTGTGAATATGAAGATTCAAAAAAACACTCAGACATATCAACAAATAAAACTCTGGAGACAATATGAATTCCAAAAACATTAACAAATTTATTCTTTAACAATATACTATATTTACAACAATATATATTTATAAATTTTAAAAAAAATTTACAAAAAATAACAAAATAAAATTAATTAGACTAAAATATTTACATAAAAAACATAATTAAAATAAATAAACATTAAATAGTCTTAATTTTGACTATTTGATATAGAAAATAGAATATACGATACATTATAGTTTAATACCATCATTTTCTATCATTATGACAATGATATTCCATTGTTATTGTCATAATAAAACAATAACAATAAATAAATACAATTTATTTAATTAATACTATGCTTCACATCTTTGGAAAGTAATTATAATTATAGTAATGTCTAGTAACTATAAAATTAAAATTAGAACTTATTCAAAATTTAACATATAACATTAAATTGAAAAGACTAAGCACATCATTTATATACCAGTAAAGTATTTCTCTTTACCTTTCAGATATATTTTAACATTTCAAATGTAAAATTTAAATAAAGAAAAATATAATTAGTAAAATAATTTTATCCATCACTTTGTAAATTTATTTACTTCAAAATATTTTAAATAATCTTATAACTTTAATCTTCTATAAGTTCACTCTTCTTATAAAAATTCAAATTATATTAAAGAATTATATTGCTTGTACATTCTTTATTTATACATTTTATAATCTATTACCTTTATATAATTTAGATATTATGTTTCATCATTTTTTCTAACAATCAAAAAAAATATGTATTAAATATTTCAGTTTAATGAGCTCTATTATTCATATATCTTTAGAAATATCAAATCATTCCTTTTCTTCTTTCTTTATAAACAATAAATAATTAATCATCATTTGTGGTAATTTTTTTCTCTCTTACATTCTCAAATATTGACAATTTTCAACAGTCTAGTTATTATTCTAACCAACTTTAAAACTATCATTTACAATGTAATATCCAGTGGTGATTAATAATGATTATAGTGAGGGATATGAATACAATAATAACTCCAACAAATATGAAATATCATGGTTACGGTAAATTAGGGTCACCTATTTATCATGTACCTTAAATTCTGGTCATGGCTTCTAGCTGACTTTTTACTGAACTACCACTTGATTTTATGACTACAAAAATTATTGACTTCCCAAAAAAAAACTTAAACTCAGATTTTTAAGCACCCTATATCTATCCAACTCATCTATACAGCTGATACACATGACCACATACATATTGAAGATCATTTATCTTTTTCACATGTATAGGGTTATGTATATTTGTTGTATAAGATGGGTTGGGTAGTTGTAGGGAGCTTGAAATTCCGAGTTCAAGTCCCTTATAATTACATTTAATAAGGACAGTACACATATATGTAAATATATATATATATATTGTATTATTGGGGTATATCAATAATTTTAGTCGATTTCCACATTACAATTTCCACATTACGTAAGAATATATTTCAATAGTCATAAAGATAAAAATACAAAATAATAACGACCTAATATAATTGATATCTTTTAAAATGAAACCACATTATCTGTTTAATATATTATTTCAAGATATCACTCAAATTTTAGGTGAAATAAATTTTATAATAAAAATTAAAGCAACATTTAAAATTCCAAAGTAAAAACCATAATTTAAATTTGTCACATAAAATGTTTATTTTATACACTCACTTCATAATATAATTAATAAACAGATATCATACAGCTTCATGTATAAATGCGACTATGTATATATGTGTACTTACAAATAATTATTTAATGAATTTATTGTAATGACAATTAGTAAATTTTATAACAATAATGTCATAAGTAAATCAGATATAATGATAGTAAACTTTGGATATCATCAAACAACAACAATAACAACAACAACAACAACAACAAAAAAACAGCAAGTAGATTGCTAAAAGAAAAAAACTTTCTCTTTGGCTTCTTTTATAAAAAGATATATAGTCGTTTATATATAAAAATTATCCACTTCAAAAAAGAAATTCACAATGGTAAAACTTTTGTATAATAAGAAACGATAAAATATGTACTTATTCAGCAGTATAAATTTAAGAAAAATCTTGAAAATGCATAATTACGAAGGAAGTTTGTGTCCGTTTCGTCCTTAAATTCAATTCATGACTTAACAATACTTGAAATGCATTCACATGAATCTCTAAATGGATATACTCATCTATGATAAAGTTTCCAAATATACTCAGTCAAATTTAAATAGCACGTCATATAAAATCGCACGTAAAACCCCATATATGTAATGATAATAAAACTAGCTTGGAAAAAACAAAAACATTAGCAATAAAAGGATCGGATACACTTCTTGCTGTCAAATAAATTAAAATATAAAAGATTAACATCAAAAACATTTACCACTATGCTTAGAGGATGTGAGTGATGCAATTATATATATATTACCACGATTTTAATTAATTTATTTAATATTTGTACAAATTCTAATGCCTGAGGATTGTTAAACTGTCATGGAATATATTTTCCATGCTATCTTTTAGGATATACATACAACAACAGGATTAAACAAACTTTCCAAAGAAACATTAAGTAATTTTGATGGTCCATGCACCTCTATATTTATTACTAAAGACTGAAGTTATAATATATTGGATCATAGAAAACTAACTAATGAAGATTAAATAAAGTTACTAACAATAAAATTGCCTAATACAATGTTAAGGATAAATAGTGAATAGTTTTGGATATTTAAACCTCATGAATACAGTATACATTAATATGCATTGGATCCTTTAAAATGCTTATGTATGCATAGACAATCTATGTTTGATTACTTATCCACATCCAATTCCGGTCAAATGCTTTTATTTTTATAATTAATGGTTAATATATTTACATAGTATAGTTATAAATAGATGTTTTAGATAATAAATTGAAAGGGAAGAAAAGATAATTAGTTGATTTATCACTAAATAATTTTATATTCTATTCAACTTAATTATATTTCATATCCTTTCAAATATGAATTAAATAATCTGATTTTATAAGCTTTATATACTTACTAAATGAGAGTAATCACAGATTTTCCTTCAATAATTAAAATTATTTGTCTCACATCATAAGTAGTTTTATACATTAAATGGAAATCATACATTATGCCAAGAATAGTTCCAAGTATTATAACAAGGTATATGAATAAATGATAATCCATAAGTGTATACTTTGGGTGATTTATCTTTTACATTTATTTAGATTAACTAAAGATTAGGATATTATTTTATGAAACTTTATTTCATATACATTAGACATAGCATTCCCATGATTTTATGTATCTTTTAATCTTGTAATCGTATGGATCATATGATTTGAGGAATCAAATTAGCAGAAATTTTTCCAAAATCATTTATCTGTTATAAACCTTAATAAAACTTGGTATTCAATAGAACCTCTGTTCTTTGGGCACTTTATAAGCATATTTGTCACAGTCATATCATTGCAATATATATATATATATATATATATATATATAAATTAAGTTTGATGTCTGTATTCTTTTCAAAATGTATATAACATTCAAATCAATATATATATATATATATTACAATACAGTAAAATTCACATAACATAAAATTATTTTATTAGAAGTACTTTCAACTATACATCTTGTAGTTGACAAAGACTACAAGATGTTTAGTCGATAGTATTTCTAATAAAATGACTATATGTTATATGATACAGATATATTGATTTAAATATTATATATATAATATTATAATTGCATATTAATAAATACAGTAACTTAAATATATATAAAGTACAACTTTAAGAATCAAAACTTTTATCCACTTAGGAGTGCAAATGTAAAAATCATGGAATTGTGGGAAGTGTTAGTTGACAAAGACTACAAAGATAGTCAAAAGCACTCCTAAATGGATAAAACTTTGGATTTTTAATGTTGTACTTTATATATATTTAGGTTACTGTATTTATTACTATTCAATTATAAGATTATATATATATATAACTTTGAAAAAATACAAATATCGAATAAAAATATCATTACATATATGTATATATGTGTGTCTTAAAATTATAGACTGCACAGGATATTCTATTTTTTGTGAATTATTTCTGTTGATGTTTTAATGTTTGTATTGATTTTTTATTTAATTTATATTGTCATATATATATATAATTAAATGCCAAGTTTACTAAAGTATTTATTGGGTTAAGCTCAAGCATGATAATTGTTGATGCCTTAATTTATATATATGCATTTGTGTATCTATGGAAATATACATTTGCATATGAGGATTAAAAATATATATTATATGACTTTCTATTTTTTGATAATTATGTTTTTAGTGTGTTAATGTACAGTCATATTTTAACAATTTTGTATATAAAAGTTATGTCACACTTATATAATTTTTATATCTTTTTTATAAGAAATAAATATTTATTTATTACATTATGATATATCTCTTAAATCTAACCATATTAAGATTTGTTGAATTTTAAATCTTATATTTCAACATAGATAACATTCAAAATTGTGACAAATAAAGACAAACTATTCTAATGATAAAATTTTGTCAATTGATGGAAGCATCTCACTACCATAGCTTCTATCTGCCTTTGTCTTAGATATTAAGATATAAATATTTTGCCAATGTCTTTCATTTTAGACAAAAATATTCAGGTTAATAAAATTAAAACAGCCTTTTGTAATCTTATAAATAAAACATCTTTTGAATTTTAATATATGGCCTTATAATATAGAGCTGCTTATTTGCAAAATCATTTCTATTATTCCAATATTTAAAAATAAAAAAAGATAGTAAAACATGTAGTAATTACTATGGAATATCATAGGTATCCATTACAACAAAGATACTTTTGACGATTATAAGTAGAGTATTTGACTTTAGGATTTTTCAGTTTATTCATCCTCAACTCAATCCCAAGCAACAGATACACATGACCACGCACATGTGAGAAAAATACATGATCCTCAATATATGTATTTCATGCAGAACCATCACTAATCAGTTGAGAGAGATCATAATATCCCACACATATATACAATCATAGCTTGGTTTATAATGATCATAGAAATTCCTCAAACTTTAATATTCAACATTCTCACCTTTATGACTATTCAACCATCCATTTCAATGAAAAATCTTTAAAAATCTAAACACTCATTGTATATATGTGTGTAAGATTGTGATTTAGCCCAACTGATGAGTGCTGGGTTTGCATGAAATATGTATATCAGGAATCAGATCCTTTTCGCTTGTGTGTGGTCACATTTATCAGTTGCTTAAGATAGATTAGAGAATTAAAAGATTAAAAAATCCTGAGTTCAAATCTTTTTACTTAGATATATGAAACATTCAGTATAAGAAAATTGTATACTGCCTTAGAATCCAAGAATTTTATTGAGAAATTATTTCCAATCACAGAAGAATGATTAAGAGAATTGCAGAGTGACTATAGAGATTGTTTTTATATAAAAAAAAATAGTGGCAGTTTTCAATTCAATTAATAAAATATATATTTGTGGTAGGGCTTAAAATTAGTTGGTTGTTATTCAGAAAGTTCAGTGAAAAAAAGCATTTATTTCTAGATGGATAATATTAATACACCAATATCATTAAAATATATTTTTTCCCTTTAATGTATGTATTAGTATGACAAAAAACTTTTTCACAAAGTTATTGGAAATAAAAGTACTCTGCTATAAACTAAAACAATCTGCTGTCATCAAATTTTTCAGTGAGACAATAGATTAATACCACATGCATAGAATTTGTTTATAAAAAAATACAATAAAGAAACTTGGATCAATCCATTCTTAAAACAATGACATCTAAATGATTACATAATAGGATGCACAACACAAAAAAGTACATTTATATAAGCATTTACAAATGCAAGCTCTAAGCCAGAATATAAACAAGTTTCCTCAAACATTAAAATGTTACCTAAATTATTTTATTCCATTTATGCCAGACAGTAACCATTAAAATTGCTAAATGGACTTTCAGGATTATGGATACATAAATCTATTCTTAGGTTCACCAAAAAAAAATCATGACTTCATTAAAAATTATGTGACATTTTCCATTTCATAGAATAATAAATTGAATGTGAAATGGTACAACTAATTTAGAAATTTAAAATAGAAATGCAACAACTCATATATATATATATACTTCAAATAATTAATGAATTAAATTCAAATGAGATATAGCCATTTATTGATTGAAGTTGTTTGAAACCTTATTATGACATGTTGAAAGCAACATGTGGATCTTAAAGACAACATCATAATCCTGTGAAATATAATATGTGTATTCTATTATATATATATATATATATATATATATATATATATATATATATATATATATATATATATATATATATATATATATATATATATATTGACATTGCATTTTAGGTAGTTTGAGGAAATATTTTACTTATCTTTTAATAATGATACAAGAAATGAGATGATTTTTTAATGACATATTGATTCTATTTGCTTATTTATATATAGACAAAGGTATCCAACATAGTAAAGTTAAATCTTTTTTTTATAATTTTAAAAGTAGTTAAATACAGAGATATTTAGAAGTTAAAATATTGGTATGATATAGTAACTTCAAAAATATTGGAATTCTTTAGGAGTATATGAACCTATAACTTGTATCACATAATTTTAAGAGTGGTTCTGTTGTTCCATTTTTTAAAAATAAAAAAATATATATTAACAAGACTACAGTAATTATTATGGGATATCATTGTTATTCACTACAGCAATGATTTTTTTGAAGAATTTTGTTGGATTTTTTGTAGTCATAGATGAATGTCTATTAGAGAATCGGTGTTGTTTGAGAACAATCAAGAAGCACTGTAGACATGAATGCTGGTCTGAAGGATTGTGGTGATGGCTTTTTAGTAGAAATCATATATTGGACTACTTCAGTTATCTAATATAAAATATTGAATATTATTAAAAAAAAATTACACTTTATATAAACTTGCCAATAACATTCACTAACCTATGTTATTACTAACAGTTGAATGTGTTTGGAAAGTTTAAATAAAGATGTATTTTTGTAAAAAAGACAATTTTTAATGTTAGACAACAAAAATAGTCAACATATATAGACATGTTTTTGCCCAGAAAATGCAGGACAAGTATTAAAATCAAAGAAATGATGTTTACATTGCTCTTATTTCATTTAATCAAGAGCATTTGGTTCTATTCCTTGAGTAGTTTTATGTAACTGTTCGAAATTGGTTGATCACCAAAGTTTACTCGTATTATACAGCTTCTATATGATAAAATAAGAAGTTATTATAATAGATAAAAAATCTGAGGTATTTGAAATGAAAACTGATGTTAATCAAGAATATGCAGCTTTTCATTTGGAATCAAGATTAAATATAGGTTTGATAGTAGAATTTTAAAGATGAATCTACTAAAAATAAAAGCAAGAATTTCTTCTTTTTAGCTTCTGGATATACAATATATAAAAAATTATGCTATCTTTGACAATTCAAAAGATAATTTACAGTATACTTTTAATGTTTTAAATAAACATGCATAAAGTTTGGTTTTATAACTAATATTTGATTATCAAGTCCATTTTCAGTCTCTGATGAAAGTCAAATCATCAGCAAATTTTAATTTGGAAAACTTTTTAAATGGAAAGGTCAATATAGATGTTATATGCAACACTGATTTAAATGTGCTACACTTATTTTTAACAAGTTTAAAGATAGAAAATTTCATTATAGTTATATAAATAGTGCAATGACACTAGTTATATATGGAGCTATTATTTTATCTAAATTAATGTGCTAATGGCCTTGTAAAGAAATGATTATTATGTTATTTTTACGATGTGATTTTTTCTTAAAGAAGAAATCTGCCAAAGTATACAGTATTTATCAGCAAAATAGTATCTAGTTGCACTTAGCTCAAGTCATATATCACAAGATAATTACAATTGGGTAGACAAATTTTGATGAATTGATACTACTGTCTAGTTGAGCTTAGTAACAGAGTGAGGGAATTAATTCTGCAATGGTCATAATTAAAAAAATTATAACATATGTTACATGTAGTCAAGAGATAAATTTATTACTAGGGTTGTGCTGAAATATATTAAAAAAATAAAACACTGTAATTTTGTATTTATTTTTAGCTGTAGTAATGTAAATTATTAAACAAAGAAATAAAGAATATAAAACTTATTTTCACAAAACATAGATATTGCAAAAAACAAAACATAGATATTGCAAAAAAGTGCAACCAAAAATATCTTTAGCATTAATTAATCAGAAATGCAAAACCTTTTCATAATATTTGCAAAAATATCTTGATAAACATCTCATTTTGGATGTGTAGCAAAATCACATATACTTATGAAATATGTATTATAACTTATAGATTGATATTAATCACATATAATTGGGCGACTAGACATGATCTTGAACCTTCATACCTCATATATGTAAATACAATATTTAACAAAAGGGTTTCTATTTTTTAGGTCAATCACAACATAGATTGGAGCCCAATCCATTACTTTTAATGTTCATATCACATATAACCTGAATGAATAATCATTTAATTATTATAAAATTAATTGATCATAAATATAAAATTGATAGTTTTATAACTCTAGACAAGATATTTATTTATGGGTTTTTATTCCTTGATTATTTAAGTAAATAAAACAAATTATAGCTGTTTATTGAATTGAAAGAAACTATGTTCAGGTTGCTATTATATGGATATTATATAATCATAATGATACCATATAATTATTATTATTATTTTTTTTTTTTTAAAAAAAAAAAGAATTCTGCTTAATATATATAATACTCAAGCCTTTTAAGATATGTAGTCACTGATGCTTGGTAGAGGGCTGATGAAAAGATCTTTCTTGAAATTGATATTATGAACCATGTATTATTATAATTTACAATATATAATATCTTGCAATTTAATTAAATAATGAGCTGTTAAAGGGAGCATACATACCTGATTGGCAATATATATATATATATAAACCCTTTGAGTATATATATATATATAGAATTTTAATGATTAAATGTAGGCACAGTATTACATAAATAAATAATAATTCCATATTGAAAACAGTAAGTATAATATTTTGTGAACTTTAATTTAGTAATAAACTTCTGAATTCAGTTTATTTCAAGATCGATCCTCAGTTTAGTAACAAACAAAATTTTTCTGTTAAATGTTGAATCTGCCACTAGAGTGCATTATTATCATGTGACTTTTAAGCAAATAACAATACAATTGCTAGAATTGTTTAAGGGCAAGATTAGAAACATTTTGAATAAAAAAAATTTAAGAATCAGGAAATAAATTACAAAAGAACATCTCTATATGTACACATTTTTTCTTTTAGTTTTAATGATATTTTAATTTTATATATATATAATTAAATGATTGTTTGTGTGCATGAAGTAAAATTTTAAAATAAAAGCCACATACATTTATCTTTTAAATCTGGTTAATCTAAATAAGATTCAAGCCTATTCTGATATGTAGTCAGTAATGTGCGAGTAGGCACAACACGTGAAGATGTTTTTCTTGAAACTAACCCTGTGAACCTTATAACATCATGGTTCATAGTTTAAAATTTGCTTTTAGATAAAATTTTCTTAGTTAAATATAATGAGCTATTAAAGGGAAATAAATATTCTTATTTATAATAAAAATATTAAAAATAACTTTAAAGATGTATAAACATATATTTATGTTTCACAATTACATACTTAGTATTCGCGTAAATAAATATTATATATATAGAAAATAGCAGAGATAATACCCTATAAACTTTAACGCAGTATTAGAATCGTGACCGTAGAGCTTCAGTACAGTAAAAAGAAAAGAAAAAAAAGGTTAGACTAACTCACAGGAAAATATTGTTCAAACTATTGGGGATCTCGAACATCACGTGATCACCGAGCAATTAATCATTCAGTGTTATAATTATTTATGGAATATGATTAAAAGCATTTTTTTAAAAATGCAATGATCCATAAAGTAAATTGAAAAAAGACACTTCTACATATACATAATTTGTTTTTGTTTTGTTATTTTTAGCTTTTAATGAAGTTTTTCCCCCAATTTTCATCGTATAGATACGTTTGATTAATGAAGATTTGTGTCTGTGAATGAAGTAAGACTTTAAAATAAAAGAAATATCCATTTAATTTTTAATTTAATATAAGATTGATTAATTCCTGAAATATGTTCACATGAGTAATTTTATGATATATTAGAGATCTTTATCTCTAATTTTTTGAAGTATAACGAAATAATTGACATTTATTTTTAAACTTGTTTATATTGATTTACTTTAACAAATTAATGAAGTTAAAAAAACACACACATGCACAAACATAAGGGAAAAAGAAAAAAATATTAAAATATTTATTTTTGTTTAAAGTTCATCTACTCCCTCCTTCCAAAAACTATGATTAATGCAGTTGTTCTTAAACTTTAATTGTACCTGTAAAATAATAAATGCGGTGCCACTTTAGCTTATACATTGGAAATGGTAATATCCGATAATATTTACTATAATTGTTGCGATCCTACTGTTAATTAAACAGGAAATCACCAATCATGTAATATTTAGGCCCTCAAATGGTGGAATGAACACAACAGTTTAGTTGATTAAATTCAGATTATTCTTTTTTTTACTTTCTTATCTGAGAATAGAAGAAGAAATTTTCAACATTTGAGTCTGATATCCTGCTGTTCAAAACTTTATTGTAAATTAAACAATATTGTTTTTCATATACAATACACAACATTGCCACTTAATATATATGTTAATTCTACTATTCTCATGGATAAATGAATTTGTAGTATTATTTTCAGGAGCTTCCATGTAATAAAAATATAATAGCTAAATAGCTGACATTTCAATACAATAAGTATTTTCTTCAAGCTCTGAAAAAAATATTTATTATTGTATTGAAATGTCCGTTAATTAGTTATTATATTTTTATTACATGGAAGCTCTCAGAAATAATACGATTTATATATATTATATTCAAAATTATTTATCAAATGCAATATAAATTGCAAGATTACTTGTTACTCAATGGTTGGTTACACACAACAATTACTTACAACTACTCGTCCTGCAAAGATGTTGGATAATAGCTTTCACCCCTGATGTTCTGGATCACAGGCCATCCATGGAAGATACTCCAGCACTAGGTTCTTGAGGATCCATAGTCTGGCCAGAGGTCCCTTCCCTAAACTCCTTGGAAAGCAGGCCATCAGTGGAACGAGATTCAGCATTTGGTGTTTTGGAGACCTTAAGGGCGGCAATTTATTATCCTTAATTGGAACAGGGTTTTGAAAGGGTTTGCTTAGTTCTTTATTGGGTAATTCACAATTGTTTTCTTGACTATCTGCTTTAGGAATAGGCTTACGTTTTTTCCCTGGTTGCTGGGAGACAAGATATTTGGTATCTGAGGAGCTAATATTATTGCTGTTTGTTTTTTGGAGCATGTTTTGCTCACTGAAGATTTGGTATCTGTATTCGGTTTCTTTGCCTTCCTTTTTGTGGATGGAGGCAATTGAAATTTCTCCTCCATGACCGAAGATGCTGACTCAAAAGACTCATCCAACACACGCACAGAGTGTGTGGGTGATGGTAAAAAGTTTGGGGCAATCCCGTCAACAGGAGTCAATAGAAGATAGTGGAATTTTCCATTACTTCAAATGCTGAGGGTGTGAACACACATACATTAAATGCTCATTCAATCATTTCCAAATTTCCACCACTTGGTCAATTAAAACACTATAATTTTTCTGTTGAAGTAATGCCACATGAAGTTCAAAATATTGGGAATTAATAAATGAGATCTGAATTATTGTTAAATAAGAAATTATACTTCAAAAAATGTTACTATTATCTTTTGTTTTTTGTGTGTGTGTGTGTTAAGAAGTGACATTTTAATATTAAAAAAATAATTTCAAATGCATTCTTTATAAGGCTTGACTTAGCTGGATAACAATTTACAGGAGAAAACTTTTTCATTAGAATACATCTTTACTCTGGTAAGTAACAACAATTTATGTCCCAAAATGCATTCTAAATCAAAATCTTGCATAAAAATTAAACAATTATAATATTAAAACAAGCAAAACTCACTATACACAGCAAGCTAGAGTAATAAATGGATGCCAGAAGGCTTGTGCATAAAATCCCCATCTAGTGCCTACTCATCCAATATCCCCAGACTAGTTTCTGGCTTGTGGCCTTCATCAGTGAGGAGCCTTGGATCTGAGAGCACTGCACCTAGATCTTAAGATCTAATGCAACTCTCCAGCAGACACCTTTTATCTCCATTTAACTACAAAACTATGAGTCTTAAACTGAAAACACCTTAATGTTTTCAATCCAAGCTCATAAGTTTATATGACTTGAAAACATTAAGGTGTTTTCAGTTTAAGACTCATAGTTTTGTAGTTAAATGGAGGTAAAAGGTGGCTTCTGGAGGGTTGCGTTAGATCCTAAGATCTAGGTACATGGAGGGTTGCATTAGTTCCTAAGATCTAAGTGCAGTGCTCTCAGATCCAAGGCTCCTCACTGATGAAGGCCACAAACCACAAACTAGTCTGGGGATATTGGATGAGTAGGCACTAGATGGAGATTTTATGCACAAGCCTTCTGGCATCCATTGATTATTCTAGCTTGCTGTTTGTGGCAATACACATAGTGAGTTTTGCCTGTTTTTACAACAGCTATACACAAGCATAAGAAGTGGTGATCATGTGATGTTTATTGGCTTAAAATCAATTATAATATTCCTATAGTAAAGAAATATTTTGTTAGTTTGAATTTAAAATAAACAAAATTTGATTAAAAAAAATTTTTTTACATAAGTAAATCTACAACTACAGATTTCTCATGTAACCAAAGCAACCCAAGCTATGTAAAACCATGTAACTAATCCACAGTATGTAAAAATTCCTGTAATCCTGTGTAAAATAATAGGTCAACTTTTATAAATGTAAATTTATGACTACAAATTGCCCATGTAAACTCAGCAATTCAAGCTATGTAAACTCTTGTAATCCTTTAAGATAAATAAAGCTTATCTTTATAAAAAAAAAAAACAATTACTTACAACTTATCAAACTAAGCTAGCTGAGAATTAATATACAACTTTTAGTTTTTAGATCATCACTCTATTATCACACTAAACTATTATACAATATATTTGAAGTGTAACATAGATTCCAATGTGCACTTCTGCATCAAGTATTTTATCATATTAATATAATTATCACAACAAAATTAGTTTTATAGAAAGTTATTTACTCAATTTTTTATATGGAAGTAAGAAATAGGTCTCTATCAATATAATATATAGATTTTAAAAATTAGTTTAAAAAGATTTGTTATAAAAATGTAATGGCAATGATTATATATAAATTAATATTTTCAACTTGCTGAACATGATATTATAGTGTCTGTTATTACAAGATCACATTATTTTTGGATGAATAGTATAATAGTTTCTGAGGATATATTTTACAATAAACTTCAGAATGGGGTTTATAGGAAATACCATATTTTCATTATAAATATTACTTGAAAGACACTGAGTACAATGTTAATTGTTTTCATTGGTAGGATGTGGCCGAAAATAGAATTCACCAAAGAATTAATATATAAAAAAAACTTTAAAATATTTTAAAAAGCAAAAATTGCTGCAAAGAATTTATAAGAGAATATAACAAAATATCAAATAAATAGCATAATGAACCAATGTGATATTTATGTGGACATATTTGTGACTGCTTTGGATATTCATCACAAATCCCATCTCTACTTTTATTTTATTATTATTACTATTACTACTACTACTACTACTTCTATTATTATTATTATTATTATTACACTAAGTACTACTACCACTACTACTACTACTACTACTGCTACCTCTACTACTACTACCTCTACTACTACTACCTCTACTACTACTACAACTACTACCTCTACTATTTCTACTACTACTACTACTACTACTACTACTACTATTGTTATTATTATTATTTATTCTGTTATTTTTGTTGTTAACTGTATTGAAGTTATCTGATTCATAAAAATGATTCTAAAAACTATATGGATAACTTCAGTCCTGTTTATGTTTTGTGGTTAAAATTTTCGCAAGATGTATTTCATATTTAGCAAAATTATTGAAAACACTTAACTTCTGTTTATGTTTTTGGTCATATTACTCATGCTATTGGAGATAAACATAGATTGACAATTATTTACTTTGATATATCTTATTGAAAGGTTTGAACTATTTATTAAATGTAGACAGACATTTGTTACATATTACAATAAAATTTCTGCTTTACATGGTTAAAATTGGAGATATTTGGCACAAGATAGAATGTCAAGAAAAATGTTATTTTTTCACATTCTCTCATCTAGAGAAAACAGATTTATGGATTTGAGAAAACTTGTTTAGCCTCAAGGATTGTCACTTAGTAACAATTGATAATTTCCTAGCAACATCAAAAGCTAATAATGCTATCTCAGTTTACATTGATAAAATATCCTCACTTCTATTATTTATTATAACAGCAATCCATGAAAATATTTAATTAACATAATTGTCCTCCAATTACAAAGTGGTGATTGTGTAACACTTAGCTTAATCTTTCAAAATAGTAATACAATCAATAAGCAAAAATATCTGTCACATGAATAGCATCCATTACTGTATGATTACTTGTGAATGTTAATGTGTTATATTCAATCTCAAGCTTTATCCAGTGTTTATAATATATATTAATAAATTTCTAATCACTAACAATAAAACAGGATGGCTAGCATAACATTAAGAGTATCGAAGTAATAATTGCTTACATATTATTTAATATTCTCCAGATAATACAAGACTCTTAAATATCAACATAATATAGTAAATATCAATATAATAAAGTTTCACAAGTTATGATTGAATACAAATGGGAATTTTGATATTGCATCCAGTTTAAATGAGCTATAAAAATAGTGTGAATGAGCTATAAGACAATTTTAATGTAATATTCACTTATAAAAACATTGTACTAGAGTATAATGAATGTTTTATTATTAAAATTATACTACTACAACAAAAATATGAAAAATAAATTTAATGTGAGAGTGATGATGATGATTAAAATGCAAAGCCATTATTTAAACAATAATCAAAACAATTTATTAAACAAAATATATTGCATAAAATAGAATAAATAAAGTATATAAAATAATTAGATTAATATTTCTACAATGTTCTCACATCATAAAGTCCTCTATAACAGCACTATTAAATAAAAGATTACATGTAGATGAACTGATGTGTAATGGACAATGTTATTTACACAAACACACAAATCAATAAAGACCGTTGGTTGCCTGTGATAAGATTTCTAATATATCCTACTATTTTAAGATTTATTAAATAAACAAAGATTATTTCATGTTTTATAAACTCCAATATTTCTCATACTCATAGTAAACTGTTATAATGATATTGTGTTATTAATCATTATTTAGGAGACATTTATTGTTCACTAAGTTGGAGCGCTTTTGGTAGAAATAACTTGATACTAAAAGAAAATATGCCTATGTGTTTGAAAAGAAAGATTTTTAATAAATGTGTTTTACCAGTTTTTACTTATGGATCTGTGACTTGTACACTTAATAGAAAAACAATACAGAGACTTCAGACCACTCTAAGAAGTGTGGAGAGATGCATGTTAGGAGTAACAAGAAGAGATCAAAAATGCAATATATGGGTAAGAGAACAAATAGGTGTTATTGATCTCGTTGAAAAAATTAAAAGACTGAAGTGGAGTTGGACTGGACATATTGCTAGAAGAGGCGATAATAGATGGACAATTGAATTCTTAATGTGGATTCCAAGAGATTGTAAAAGACCCAGAAAGAGATCACATGTGATATGGATGGATGAAATAAGAAAGTGTGCAGGGGTGATGTGGAGAAGAGAAGCTAAAAATCAGAGAAGATGGTTTGAACTTGGAAAGACCTTCATTCTGCAGTGATTTAATAATGGTTGATGATGATGAAGTAAGTGCAATATTCACATGGCACACTTATACAATATTAACATCTCAAATGAAACACTCTACTTGACCTACAACCATGGAATAATTATCGTATATTAAACTTAGCAGTATTATAATAAATACTCTTTAAATATATAATCAGAATATAATTTACTCTTTTCTATAAATGTGTACAAACTAAGATACCATAAAAATATGTCAATATAAAATTTAATATATATATAAACAAGAGCATCTCACATCCAATAGAACAAATTTTTATTGTTTAAAAGCTTTGATATTAAAAGAACAACGTATCGTATAATATTTTCACTATTACACTAGCTTGAACAAACGACATATTACTCTTCTAATGGTGAGCAAGAATAAGAATATTAATTAATCCTAAATGCTTACTAACAAAATTTATTTTATATATTACAAAAATATATAATAACACACCATATATATGATGGTTATTACACACAAATATTTAGGAATAGTTTTAACCCATATCAATGTGCATATATTACTCTTTCTCACAGATTTCATGTTAATAAATTCCTTCAGATAATCACGATTATCATATTTTAAATATGTAGATTAGTTTTATAGCAGATATCAAAACATTTTTGTTATTCATTTTGATGAAATCATTTCCCAGTTGAAATGAAATAAAAACAATATTATTGCTCTTATAAATCCAGTCATGGCAAGGTGTTTTTGTTAAAATATTGACATTACTGTTTACAACAAATTTTCTTAAAATAATCCATTAAGAGGGTAATTAAGTTTCCAATTCCTTGGACAATTGCATTTTCTTTTTAGTTCAAATTAAAGAAGTGAGTGATATAGCATTATTTTTGTACTCCGCACAATTTCATGGTTTCTTTTCCAAAATTGGCAAACAGAGCTGGTATATTACATCAAATATTTTGCAGGTGAGTTTGAATAGTAATTTTAAAGAAAATCAATAAATACAAAACAATCCAGTCCAATTAATCATAGCAGGTCAATCATTCTGTAGGTTTATAAGATTGAAACCCTCAATTATAACTTTAAATAATTCCATAGTTTTATACAAATTTCAATCGGTAAATTTTTTTCTTTTAAATTTTTATCTGCTCCAGTTTTTGAATAGCTATTTAAATTGTTATTGGCAAATCATTTCAATGAGAATGCTGATGATCAAGAGGTCTGTATCCACCTTTGAAAGCAAACATTCAATGATGTCTTCTCAGCCAGACATTATGTCTTTAAAATGGCATAATAATGAATTAAAATGACAAAATTAGGTTTGTTCTTTCAAGTAAAAGATTATGAGAAAAAGAAATACTACATTTTGTTGACACTTGTTTATATAGGAATGAGTATATGGAAGAATAGTGATATGAATTCAAACTCCTTTTCCACTCATTTGTACTTGGTACATGAAAACTTTACCAAGTCAGCTTGGCGACAGTTTTCTTCTAAGTCATATTGTTCTTGTTGTTTTTTTTTTACAGTAGATCAGCCATATTTATTATACAATTTATATAAAAGATTTATATCAAATAAAATTATTGTCACAACCAATACACACTTATTTATATTTATTTTTATACTGAATGATAAATTATTACTAATTTTACTAAATTAACTGTTCATCTATTTTATGAGCTTTTTTGTTATCTGTAAGGCTTTTCTTAAATATATTCTTACTTTCTGGAAAACAGTTTTATATCACAGTCATACACATAAATACATACATGCACATTTAAGTGTTCTGTGGAGGTAAAGGTTTGTCTACATATATTTCAAACCAAATATAATTCACAGAATTTATCATTATATTACTAACGATTTATTTATTTTATTATGAGGCATTCAACCATAAATTATATCTCTGTTTAATGTGGAATCAATAATCTAAATTTTTTACTGAATGTTTGTACTAGATTTTAAATTTGTCCATGATGTTTCAATTTAGCAACATGTTTTATCACGTCTTTGCTATAACCACCATTTTAGTTATCATTAGTAAAATTATATTTATAGTTATATTAAAATTGAAAAAGAAATTTCTATTCTTAATAAGAAATAATAATGTTGTGTTAATAATGGAGTAACTATCAGTAACTATATATATATATAGTCATAGGTATTACCTTTTCTGGCCCTCATTTTTATTAAATTATGCCAATGATTGCAAGATCTTTAATTAGAAAATTTCATTGGAAGATTATTTCTCTGCAAAATAATGCTCAATAATCTTATAGGATAATGTAATGACAATAAAATGATTATTAATACAAATCAGAGGTGGCCAAGAAGTTGACTGAGTAATTTTTTTTTTTTCAAAAAAAATTTGCATTTAATTTAGTTTAATACAATTCTAAAACAATAAATTTCTTTTTGCTTTCTTCAATTGTTTTTAAAATTCAAAACCAGCTGTAGAAAATAGTTATTTATAAGTAATTTAAAATTGTAATTTAATAAATATTTTATAAATATCACATAACCACCATCTCTTATGTTTGCGTATAACTGTTGTTAAAACAGGCAAAACTCACTATACATATGCCTCACACAGGAAGCTAGAGTAATCAATGGATACCAGAAGGCTTGTACATAAAATCCCCATCTAGTGCCTACTCATCCAATATCCCCAGACTAGTTTCTGGCTTGTGGCCTTCATCAGTGAGGAGCTTTGGATCTGAGAGCACTGCATCTAGATCATAGGATCTAATGCAACCCTCCAGCAACCACCTTTTATCTCCATTTAACTACAAAACTATGAGTCTTCAACTGAAATCACTTTAATGTTTCCAATTCAACAGCATTAGCTTATACAGTAATATGGGTCTGAACCCAGTTCAGTTCCCATACATTTTGGTGTCTTTGGTTCTTTAATAACCATAGCCATCAATATCCTATTAGGCAGGATTGGTTTTAAGCCAATAAACATCACATGACTACCATCTCTTATGCTTGTGTATCTACTCTGGGGACATTGGATGAGTAGGCACTAGATGGGGATTTTATGCACAAGTCTTCTGGCATCCATTGATTATTCTAACTTGCTGTGTGTGGCATACATATAGTGAGTCTCGCCTGTTTTAACAACAGTTATACACAAACATAAGAGATGATGGTCATGTGATGTTTATTGGCTTAAAACCAATCCTGCCTAATAGGATATTGGTGGCTATGGTTATTAAAAAACCAAAGACACCAAAATGTATGGGAACTGAACTGGATTCAGAACCATATTACTATATAAGCTAATGGGGTTGAATTGGAAACATTAAAGTGTTTTCAGTTTAAGACTCATAGTTTTGTAGTTAAATGGAGATAAAAGGTGGTTGCTGGAGGGTTGCATTAGATCCTAAGATCTAGATGCAGTGCTCTCAGTTCCAAAGCTCCTCACTGACAAAGGCCACAAGCCAGAAACTAGTCTGGGGATATTGGATGAGTAGGCACTAGATGGGGATTTTATGCACAAGCCTTCTGGCATCCATTGATTACTCTAGCTTGCTGTGTATGGCATATGTATAGTGAGGTTGCCTGTTTTAATATTTCATAAAGTGACATCAACAAATATAATACTAGAGGGAGCTGAGGTTATTTAACCTTTTGTCTGATGAATTTTTTTATTGGTCAGATTGAGTAAAAAATTATTGATTTGATTCATTAAATATGAATCTATCCCATTTTCTTTCTGAAATATTAAACCACTAAACATCACATGATCACTAAGATCTAGGTGCAGTGCTCTCAGATCCAAGGCTCCTCACTAATGAAGGCCACAAGCCAGAAACTAGTCTGGGGATATTGGATGAGTAGGCAGTAGATAGGGATTTTATGCACAAGCCTTCTGGCAATCCATTGATTGCTCTTGTTAGCACAAGATGGCACTACTATATGGAGAGTTTTGCTTTGTTTCTGAAATATATTAATGTACAATAATCATAATTGTTTTAATTTAGCTTCTAAAAATTGAATTATATTAAATTCAACTTGATTAAATGTAATGAAAAATTTAAAATAATGTTAATAACTGAAGAAAAATATAAGAAAAACATATGAAAAATATTTTGCAGTAAAACAAAGGAATTATATTTCAACGAATTATTATGTGAAAACACTGGTGATTTCTTGTGTCTTAGAAATTACGATCATTGAATATTCACTTCTGTTGTCTTTTCTTCATCTAAAATTAAATATTTTAAATAAAAATCTAAATCTAGCCACATTATTAATCAATATAATGTAAAAAGTAATCATAAAATTCATAAATATTTATAAAAAATAGTTTGTTTTGCTAGTTTATCATCAACTATTATTAATATGCAAATAGCAGTCAATGTTATTCAGTTGTCTTGAATAACATTCAAGCACTATGCATTTTCCCTTGATTATTTTTCTTATAAAATTTAACAATTTTTGAATCAAGGTTTACATTTGGTAAATTAATGTAAAAGCTTAATTATGAATGTAAAAAATTATGATAAATATAATTATTTACATTCAAAATATATTACAAAACTTTAAAACATTTTGGTTTGATTTACGACATTAACAGTTAAAAATGCCTGGAGAACAATAGCTGAAGTTGTCAGTCAGTGATTTGCTGCACTTTATAAGGGAAAAGATGTGGGACTATATACACTAGCCCACAATCAGAAATTGATTTTTTTGTGAAAAATACTGCCAATAGTGGATTTGGTTAGAATTAAAAGTTTAAATACTGATAAAGCTATGAATTTACAATGAAATAAGCATAATATAGTGAAAATGTGAGCCAAGAGATGGCACAAAATGTAGAAAGTATATTTCTTTTTGTAATAATCACTTTAAAGTTAGTACTCATAATGAAATGTTTTCTGACAGTTCATATTGTCAAAAAAGAAAATTCATCAGTTCACAAGTACCTTCTAAAAATTTCACCAATATTTGTATTTAAAAAGCCATTATAAAACAAAAAACACCAAATCATAAGTACATTCTAAAAAAAACAGGACTTTGAAACATTATTTTTTTTTATTCTAAAAAATAACATTTTTTTTCTGACTTTCACTTTGTAACCCTGAAAAAATGTAGTTGTTGTCATGAAAACTTTCACCAAAAAAATCATTGCCAGCATTTAAAAGTTTTGCAACCCCTGATAGAGATGAATGTTCAGTAGTATTATATTTGAATCTTTTATTATATTCACATAAATGTAACATTTAAAAACTGATATAGATTTTCTATTTATGCATAATGGATCTTTTCATGTCTTAGTTATACAGAGGTGTCAAAATTATGGGAATATTTTTTAGATGTGGCAGGTAATTCAGTAATAAAAAAAAATACAAATTATTTAAGTTATATAAATTTGAAATTTTTATTTTGAATAGATATAATTAAAATCCAATTATTAATGAATAAATTTAGCACTTTTCTTAAATGAATATAGGGTATCTTTTTGTTAAGAAAAAAATAAAAGATTTGAAGTTTTTATATAAAATCATTATTAAAATAATAATTAGACTAAATTTTATAAATATTTTATTCAGGTCTTTAAAGTTTAAACTGGGATTTCAGATTTTTATTATTCAAAATATGTTGCTCAGATATTTTTAAAATTTCAGCTTTATTTGAAATATGGAATTTTTTATTAGACTCTTTAATAAAAACTTTTTAAAATATTAATTATTTTAATTTGGATAATAAAAATATACTATGATTGTTGCAAAATATGACACTAAATTATTATGATGATTTCATTGTTTGTTTTTTTATATTCTCTTTATTATTGTTGTTTGTTTGCTATTATGTTTTGTTTTATTTTAGATTATTATGTAATATCTGTACATATTTTAATTGTCCTATAGCTTTGTGAAGTTGTGTATCAAATTGAAATGAATTGTATTGAATTACTACTACTACTACTACTACTACTACTACTACTACTACTACTACTACTACTACTACTACTACTACTACTACTACTACTACTATTACTGCTGCTGCTACTGTTACTACTGCTGCCACTGCTACTGCTGCTGATGCTACTGCTGCTACTACTACTACTACTACTACTACTACAGCTGTGGTTACTGCTAATGTTACTTCTACTGCTACTATTCTTCCTTCTACTGTTTCTCCTTCCCCTAATATTATTACTACTACTACTATTATTATTATTATACATTACTGCACAGATTTATATGCCTAATTGTTTCATTAAAAATTATATTTTTTCCAAAGTAGAATCAAGTTTTAAAAATTGTTATAGAGATTCATTATAATTTCAATTTATTGATTAACTTTAGTTTTTTCCAAGTTTAATCAATTTCATTAATCCATATCATCTCTTTTCCACATCACACTGATACATTTTATTATTTCATCCATGAATCTCACAAATGGTCTCTTTCTAAGTTTCATTTTTAATGGTTTTGAAATCCAATTTGAATCCACAGATAAGTTTTTATTATTATCTTTTCTATCAGCATGTTCAATTCAACTCACTTTAAGTCTCTAAATTCTTTAAATTACATCAAAGATACTTGTTTCATCTCTCATTCATGCATTTACTTTTTTGATTTTTTTATTACTTCTAGCATAATCTCTCTAAATTTTGTTGATGGATCTAGTCATTGTATCACTTTTTGTTAGGTGTTAAGATCTGAAATCTATAAATAAGGACTAATAAAATACATGCATTAAAATATGTCTTTTCAAACATACAGATATATTTCCATTGAATTTGTATTTCATTCAATTTTAATTCTATGATTAACTTTATATATTATATTGCCATTTACATTACTAATCTAACCAAAGTGTTTATAGTTGTTAAATACATTTAATTCAAAATTATAAATCTTTATTTTTTACTTCTGAGAAAATTCATTAAACATTAATCTTTAGGCTTGCTTTTTTAGTTACATCTGATAACTCTTGCAACATTTCCAGAAGCTTATCAGTATTATTTGCAAAGTATCAGCTTCATCTGCAAAATTCTGATTTACTTTTATCCCCTTAGTTTTCCATTTTAATACACAAAATAATTATAGTAAAGCTGATATAGAATCATACCATCACACATTCTTATAATGTAAATTTTTTTAGTATCACTATTTAATCCAATCATTGTTCAATTTGTTAAACATTCTTCATAATCGTAAGTCTATAATCTTGATGAACCAATGCATTAATCACTATAAAAATGCATTATAATCAAATATCTTTTTATAATCTACAAATAAAAAGTTTACTGGCAGCTCACATTTATTCGTCAATTCTATAACTTCTATCAATATTTGGATATAATCCACTGTGCTAAATCTACCTTTAAATACCATCCCTTTAGGTTTGGTTAAAAATCAAAGTTCACTGTAAATAAATTGCAATTGATTTATTAAAGATTTTTCATAGAAGGAATAGAAAATCTATTGTAACATTTGTATTATCATGGCATTTGGTACTTAAGTTCTCTGACAATTTTTCTATTTCTTTCATCTGCTTATTTTAAAATTTTAATATGGAGCTCTTATGTAAAGATTTAAGTAACAATTATAAACCTATTTCAGTTCTTTATATAATTGTCTGAATATTTAAAAGATGTTTATAATGAAATAACTGTTGATATAAATAAGGTGTTAACTCTTATACACAAGGCAAAATTCTCCATACAGTGGTGCCACCCTGTGCCAACCACAGTAATCAATGAATGCCAAAAGGCTTGTGCATAAAATCTAATGCCTACTCATCCAATATTCCCAGACTAGTTTCTGGTTTGTGGCCTTCGTCAGTGAGGAGCATTGATTACTCTGGTTGGCACAGGGTAGCACTACTGTATGGAAAGTTTTGCCTTGTTTATAAACAATTATGTGCTAGTATAAGAGATGGTGATCATGTGATGATTAATGTGTTAACTCTTTTGAAACATGGTGTGTTGCCTTATATATCTTGTTCATATTTTTTATTCTGGTGAGAATCAATATTAACTAGATATCGTTTATTTTGATTTCAGCAATTTTTTTTTGATAAAATAGGTTACACCATACTTCTTTTTAAATTGCATATTTTTTCCCCCAAATTTTTATTAAATGGTTTAAATATTTTTTTATTAAAGCAATAAAATTTATATGAACTTATCATTCATATAATTGCAATAGTCAAACTGTTATTGTTTAATATTTAAATTGATTTAAGATAAAATGAAGAATTTTTATAACTTTCGTCTTTTGCGGATAATTGCAAATTTTTTAGGCATATTATTACAACTTATAATCAAAATTATTTCCAAAGGGATATAAATAATCTAATGAAAAATATTAACATGAACATTGTTATAGAAAAAGTTTTTTAATTCCCCAAAAATCTGAATTTTTAATCTTTCCTCATTGTATTGAGAGTTATAAAATAGTTCATCGATCATTACAAAAAAAAAAAAAACATTTTGTTTGGGATCTATGCGCACTTTCACCATCATAATATATTTATGATCACAAAAATTGTAAAGTTATAGGTACTATGACAGTCAATTTAATTACTTTACTAAATATAAACCATATATTTTTATCTTTATTATTATTGAATAACAGCTGATTGAAAATCAACCTCTAAAAAAATATTTACAAAAATCAATTGGTCTATGGTAGATTTTGTAAATGTATTCATTTATTTAATAATTAAAGTTTTTCCCTATTAGTAAGATGAAATATTAGAGATTATAAAACTCTTTAACCAGAAAATGATGTTATAGCTACAGAATCATTTTACTGATTGTATATATAAAAGCCAGTACTCTTAATCTATTTTGTATTAAATCTTACCACCATACTGTTATCAAGTTATTTTTTTTACTTTACTAATAAAGATCTTTTTGATTTAGACATTTAAAAAATATATAAATAGTTTTATAAAAAAATCTTGTTTAACGTACTTACTTTTTATTTTAATTTTTTAATTTAATTATATTACTAATTATAACATGAGGTACAAAGTACATATGCCTTAGTACTGTATATTTATATAATAAATAGTGTGAATTGAATTTTTCTTCATGTTTTTTTCCAACATTTTTGATAATTTTTCTGTCATTTATAATAATATAGAGAAAAATTATTTATAAAATAGATGTTAACAGCATTAACATCACATTAAATCATGCACTAATATACAGCTGAAAAGTTTTTTTCTTTCCAGTTAAAGTAACAAAATAAGAATGAGCATTTCCAAGTTACAATACTCTAAACTTTAACTTAACACTTGTCAATATGAAACTCATACATCCTATTATTTTTGTATTAAAATTATTACTTGAATTGCATTCAAATTCTTTTATATTCTTCATCTTCCTAACACTTACAATATTGAATTTAAATGAAGAAATCTGTCATCATGGCCACAAGCAGTTTTATGTTTTAAAATTTATATATAGTATGTAATCCTTATACCATATGATATAATTTTATTTTCTTTACTTTTATTGTTTGTTTATTTTATGCACAATTTGTGATTGAAATCTCAAATATGGAATGGCTGCTGTTGATGGTACCATTGAAGAAGCATTTTTATTTAAAATGCGCATTGCATGCACAAATTATTTGCCTCTAAATAAAATTAAATACAATGTTTCAATGCACCAATTTATTTAAAATGATCAAACATACATTTTAAAACTTTATTACTTTTTAAAAGGATATTTTTCTTATGATTAAACACTTATAATCTGAAGAACCATTTTTCATACATTTAATTATCCATCTATCTATCTATAACTATTTGCCTATCTATGTATCTACCTGTCAATTACTTAACCCATATCTATGTCTCTCTATATATATCTGTCTATTAATCTATATCTATTTATCTATTTATTATACTATGTGTCTATCTACAGCTGAATATCAATATTATAAGCATGCATTATACTGATTATAACCAAGCCATGATATGATAAATTATAAAATTTATATAAAAAAAAAAAAACTAGAACATTTCATAGACATTATTAAAAATCTCTAGATGGAAGTAAAACATACAATTAAAACAGACTATTTTTAAATCAGCAGTGAAGATAGACAGAATGATATATTATCACACTCTTTATTTTCCTGGTCTTTTGGGATTAATGAAAACAAATCATCCAAGCTTAAATATGGCAATGTATTCATTCTTCTATGTAAAAATACTGAAGACATTAAACATTTTATCAAAAAAGTTAAATGTAAAATGAAAAATAGAGTATAGCTAAGTATAAAGAATTCCTAGATTAAAATGAAAGATTTTGACTTTTATATTTTTAGTTTACTAGTCACAATTTCATTGTAAAATGATACTGTAAAAGGGAAATAAAAATATGAAAAATGTTTTAGAAGTAAGAGCATATTTTTAAAAATAAACTTTCAGATTTTTTTCAAGATATAAAATTTATGTGGGCATTGGCGCTGGATAACATAAAAAAAAAGAATACATTTGACTTGTGGTACTCACAAATACTTTTAAAAATTTTATGATAAAAAAAACAACAACAAACAAACAAATGAAGGAGTATTTGCTCAGAACAATATGCAATTTCATCTGGAGCCCAAGTCATCAGATCAAATTATTATACCAAGTTCATGGCCTAGTACTCATTCCAGAAAAACTTAGGTAACTAGCCCTTAACTCATCTGGATATGTATATGTTTGTTGTTCATTAATTGAGTATCTCATAAATTTTTATCTAGATGATGAAACACAAAATAAAAATTAATAACACAATCTAACACTTAATCTGATGACAAATCTAGTTTATTTATATAGCAAGAAATATTGTATTTAATATTTAAGATTTGACATTTTATTATCCTACTCAGTATGACATATTCTAATATTACCAGATGATATATTTTTGTTCTGACATCCAGACATTGTTTTCTGAATCACTGTAAATAATGCTATGTCATTATTTATAATATATATGTTACACTATAAAGAGTAATGAAGCGGTGTTGAAAAAGGCTTCTACCTATTAAATAACTCAATATTTATCATTATATATATATTAATAAATAAAAAAAAAACCCCAATGATTTACATTTACTTTTATTCTATGATAATATAATAATTAAACAGATATATTATAAATTTATTAAATTAAAATTTTGAACTAATTTAATATTTCATTTTTTTTTGTTGGAAATAATTTATTAACAACATAAAATATTTAGTAACCTCTGATAATAATTTAATAATTTCAGATTCTGTTTTTAACACTGAATATTTTTAAGTAGAAACAAAAGCCTTAAATAAATTATTGAACAGTCAAACTAAATAATTAGTTTGGAAAAGTAAGTAAAATTAAGTATTGTATTGCATTGCCTTGTGGGTTGTTCATAGAGAAGTATATTGATATATTTTTTTTATATATAACAATAATTGTATATTTCATATGTCATAGCATCGGCCGGGACGCGAACCACACCCATCTGCAACCAACTACTTGCTTGCAAGGCGGGTGCTATGACCTCTCGGCTAACAACGATATTATGTAAAATGGAACTTTTTTGTGTTTTGGGCTTAAATTCTGATTAAACGATTATTTGTTATAAGAATAGTGGGAAGATAAAAAAGAAATTTATTAGAAAGTATTATATTTTTGCTCTATTCCATTTTGCTTTTAAAACATCGCTTAACATTTCAAATAACTGAAATAAAGATTCTGAGGTTTATTTAATTGAAAAAAAGTTTATTTAATTAAAATATTAATGTAAATATGGTTCAAGTAATAAAATATTTTTAACTATGTGGCATATGAAAATTATATTCCTGAATAAATCTATATTATTTTCATGCATTTTATTAAAAAATCTTAGTTTTAATGATGAGAAAGATACAGTATTCAAATTTTTATAAATATAGTCTATGATTTTTTTATGTAGAAATCATTGGTTATCATCTATTCCCTGAAGTTAAACAATATTATGATCAACTGAAACTTGAATGCATATATGGTAAATATGAGTGAAGAGAAGAAAGGTATTTTTTCCTGTGCTTTAATAATTCTTTTTTTCTCAGTGATGTTTATTCATCAATATATATATAAATACAGTTAGAAAAAGGTTTACAAGGGAGTGATTATAAAATAAAATGAGCAATCATTGTGTGTTAGATTTTTAGAGGATTCAGAGCTGGCTGAGATTTCTGCATTAAACTTAGGGGTAGCAGGTTGATTTTTTCCTCTCATAGTTGAGGAATTTTTAATGTTCCCAGTTTTGTTTGGAACAACATTATGATTGGTCAGATTACTTTTTGGGATTGCTTTTTGCCTTTGATGGGGCAAATCTCAGCCTGTAAGGGAGAAAAATCCAGAGAGTCTGGAGATGGAGATCTTGAAATAGGTTATGTGCTGATGGTGTCTTCAATTGAGTTTCCTTTGGAATTTAATTTAGTTAACATTTTTGGAAGTTTTGAAGTTTTTGTTGTAGTGAATTATGTTTTGCACATTTTTTCTGCTAGGGGCGGTGGCCATCTTTAAACTGTTTGAAAGAGTTAAGGATTATATAAAGAAAAAAATTTGAAGTGGAAAACTAAAGAATTTGATTTTAAAAAATGAAGCAAATCCACACTGGCGAGATTGTTAATGTTAATTTTAGTTGGCTAATGCAAAAATTGATTAGGATTATAGTCAGGTTACTACCCCAAAGGGCGGGGGGGGGGGGGTGAGAAAAGAAGATCGTTTTTAATGACCTAAATAATTGGAACAATATATACAAAATTTGATAAAAATGTTTAGAGTGATAGAAGAACTGGAATAAAAAATGAAGTCAAGAGACTAAGAGGAAATAAAACCCTCTATGATACATAGGACAGTGAAATTACCCATCAATCAGGGGAAAGAATCTGGTTGTCTATTGTAGATGAGCAAATGGTAGATACAGTGAAATAATGATAAAAATACACTAAAAACTGATAGTTGTGAATGAAAAGCACACAGACAGCAAATAATGTTCTTTAAAGAGACAAGTACATATAAGGAATACCTTTGATAGCAGCAAAACTGACTTTTTAAACTTTTTTTAAGAGAGCTGTGAAGCAAGTGACTTTTTTTTCTAGAAGCAGTTCCACCTGTGTGTTTTAATAATTCTTTTTTTTCTTTAATAATTCTTGAAGTTCAATCTGTTAAATGCAACATATAAATATTAAGTGATTACCCAAACAAATAAATATTGATTGCTGTAATTTTATTTGTATATATGGTAGGAACTATGGCTTATAAAATGTGTTTGATATATAAATTAATATTTTTATCTATTCTGTTTATAATTGTTAAATGGCTTGGCCCAAGCTGCAGAGGATTTTTTTAATCATTCAGGTAAGTCCTGAAATAGTTTATTAATGTAAATATTATTTTAATATTCACATAAACTTTTAGAAAAATTGTGTGTATGTGTGTGTGACCTGTTTGATGACTTTAGAAGTATTTTAAAGTATACCTTACTTGTAAATGTTTACTGAGTTTATGTACATTATATATATGGTCATTTTTAGTGTCTATATAAATATATTAGATCATAAATAAAAGTGGAATTTCATCCATTTTAAAAGGAGGTTGCTTTGATAACAGGTTGAGATTGTAGAATGATATTGATATTGGGATTGTCTAAATGTTGACTGATTTTAATGATTACATATAAACCCATTTTGCCTTGAATATTATTACACTTATTATTGAAGTAATATTTTGGGTGCAAATTGAAAATTATAATTGCAATTTGTAATGCTATAATAAACTATTTATTAGACTATATTCAAAACAGGTTATATTTACCTGTCTAAGGAGGCTTAATTAAACTTCTTTGTATCAATAATTTCAATCTCTAAAGTCAAATTAAATTCTTTGGTGTCTATATAAATATATTGAACCATATAATAGAATTGTCTAAGTATTGATTGATTTTCATGTTATATATGATTGAGGTAAGATGAAAGATGGACTGGGATAAGAATAATATTTGAATACATATATAAAAAATAGTAGCAATCATAGTTTATTGGCAAATACATATTTATGTAAAGTGGTCAACAGCTAAAACATGTGTAATTTATTAATTATTTTTAACAAGACAATATTTTATCAAGTGACCATATTTATATATTTTTATAATCCAGATATCACCATGTCTTATGTTTTAAACATTTGCATTACATTATTATATATCTATAAAGGTATGCCTGCAATTGTTGAAGTAACATATAATAAATTATCACAATACTAACCTAAGTTTTTTCACTAAAAAAAGAAAGATGAGAGAAATAGCTAGCAGTTCTGAAATTAGAGTTAGTCAAATAATATCAAACAATTTTTGTTACATACAAGCAAATTAATAACCACATATTAATCTTTATGAGCATGTATCCATACATATGTTTAAACAGTTATTTTATACAATTAAAAAAATAAACGATGAGTGTGAATCATTCATTTTTCTATTATAGTAAGAAATAAAAGAGTATTCATGATTTTATGTGTCATTAAACTATTAAATATAGCAGATATCAAATAAATAAATAATTTTATTTATTTCATTTAAATCCCTCATATATAATTGAACTGTATTTCTTTTTTTGGCTGGATTATAAATCAAGAATTCTCCAATAAAGGAATGTTTAAGACAATATTCACAAAACGAATTTATAAAGTCTATCTTTAGTTTTCAATTAGGAAAGATTACTATACATGATGAAAATAATATTGTCTGAAACTCTAGAAGTCAGCTAATCATAAAATTTCTCCAAAAAAAAAAACAACAACATAAAAGTGGGCAATATCAGCAAATACTCTTATAAATTGCCTTGAAATAATTTAGTATTGTACATTTAAATTTTACATTGAAAAGATAGGTAAAGAGAGTGAAATAGAGATTAGAAATCTAAATGGTTTTTATCTAATTAATTGATAATTACATTTATTGGATTAATTAAGTTGGGATTAAATTTTTCAACTAGCTTATTTTTTTAAAAAAAAGAAAAAATAAGTAAACAATGCAAAAAACAAAACAAAACATAGTTATGATTTTCTAGATTCAATTTTGCCTCTTGCTAATGTAAACCAAACATATACTGTATAAACAATAATATTTGACTCGAAGATTGTGAATATGTTATATTAGATGTGATATGTTGGACTATTTCCATCATCTATCATTAATTGATGAATGTATAGAAAATTTAAACTTTATTTTAAATTTTTCAAATACAAACAATTTGTGTGTTATAACTAGTAAGTTGTTTTTATTTGAAAAGTTTAAAAAAAATTTAAAATTTTTTATACATTCAACATTTAACGAGAGATGATGAAATCAGTCCAACATATTATTACATGTAGCACATTACTTTATTGAAACACCATTATTTTGAAGAAAAAATTTTTTGCACATATTTATTGCTAAAATAATAATAAAAACAATAACAAATAAATAGTGAGAAGGTTAAGTTAAAAACTAGTTTTGAAAGCAAATTAAAAATAAAATTTTATATGGGGGGGGGGGGGATTATGCAAAATTAGTTTTAAAATAAATCGTTTGATACTTATATTGTTTTTAATGAAAACTAGTTAAGCAAAAATAAAATCAGAGTGTATTTGCCAAGTTAGTTTTTGATAATTTGTGTATATGTTATCTTTTCCCTAAACTATATTTTTAAACATTGTGTTTGCAAATTCAGGTAACATTGCTGAAATATTCTAGTCTTAATTTTTATTAACATACATTTCAATTTTATCTGGCAGTATACAGTTATTGCTCTCACCTCCTGTGCTCTTTTTAAAATCCAATGGCCTCACTTCATGTGAATTCTACATATTTTGGTGAATCCCATGCATCACTAGCCACTCATTTATTTCAACACCGATATACCTACAAAAAATCAACCACTAAATCAGATATTTTTGCCACAAAAAATTAACTGGACATGTATTTATAACAACCATAGCAATTATTAAGTAAGAGACAACTCGCAACAAAAATGAGAGAAACATACTTTATAACCTTAAGTCCTCCTAAGCTATTACCTGCAAAGACCCATCTTTCTCTATCTCCAAAAAATGGACTTTATAACACTAATAAACATTCAACAATTTCACTCAAAATTAACTTTCTTCTGCTGCATATATAATCACAATACATCACAGTTTTATTTTAGCTATAAATATGAAATCTCTAGATTTTGAAAGTGTTTAGTGTAAATTAATACATCAAATATAAAACTCAAACTTCTCTTTTGCTTTGTACTAGCGCACCACACCGTTCATCAATTATTTAATTAAAAGCAAAGTATAATAATAAATTCTTAATATATATATATTAAGTTTTTTGTATTTATTTCTATAACAGATATCAAATTGTCCCCCAACTCACAAAAACTACTTGCTCAAATTACATAAAAGGTGATTTTAATTTTACTAGATAAAAGTATAATTCTTACTTTCATAAAACATAAATTCCTTCATTAAATATTATTTCTATATTTCTAGTTATCTGATAATTCACATTTAATGACAATCATTGTTAGTAGGAGTAACAATCATCAAAAAGATGATGAGTGGAGATACTTGAAATCTATATTTTCTTATTTTGATAGACATTAGTATTGACCATTACATAAAAAATACATTAATCCAACTTTTTGTATTTATATAAAGTATAGAGGGTTTTAATTTAAAGATCAAATTGAGGTCTGGTTTGTTGTAATTATGTTAGTATAACTCTTCATTTATAAATAAATAAATTTCAAAAATATATTCTGCCTACATGAATATATACATATTCCAAAAATAAAATTACAAAATTGATTTAAAATCCTAGATTTTTTAAAATATATATTTATTAAATTTTGGTACAGTTAAAAATTTTACACTTAAATCAGACATGTAAAGGAAAAGAAAATAAGGTGTGATTCAACATTCATTGGTCTTCATCAACAATAATATTATTATAAATAAATTATTTTCTTATATTTCTAATCATTCATTTTTCACATTGTTACCTGTTTGATGTTTGACTATTGTTGTATGATGCAGAACATAATAATCGTATGTAATTTATTATCTTAATTTTTTATTCCTCAAATTACAATTGATTCAGAAATCTTCTGCAAGTTTTATACCACTCTAATTGACTCTGCTCAACACTGAATGATCAAAATTAAGAACAAAAATATTATTTTTAGATTTAAGCAACTGAAAACATAAGAGGTATAATTTCAACCATATTTTAAACTTAAAATTACTAAAAATATAAAAGTATAAATACAAAGGATCTCAAGATAGAATAATAATATATATGTCTGCCATATTTATTGCCCAGATACACATCTAAATCAAATCAATATTATTTTTTGCAGATGTTAATTAAGTTTAGGATTATTTTTCAAATATATAACTCATAGTCTGATCAGAAAACTATCTAATATCGATTGATAAATGAATACTTAAATGTTATTAGCTTGTGAGTAAAAGAAAGGGAAAAAGCTACAATGTATCCTATTAATGGGCTGTTGAAGATATCTTTGTTTTGCTGTGATTTACTTAAAAATGATTTCCATTTTTTAATTTACCTATATATTAATTAAGTCTAAAATCAAGATTACAATTATTCTGCATTAAATGTAAGTGCAATTTAAAATTAAAAACTTTAAATTAATTATAGCTCAATGTATATGTAAACAGAGACAGTAAAATGCCCTTCCCCATGCTATGACTTAAAACACTCTAAATGTTGAATAAAAGATAAAGAACAGAATGAATCCATTTATTCTTAGGAGCTCTGATGTATATAAGCATGACTTTGTTAACGTTTTTGGTAATTCAGAGTGAAATTAATTTATAAACCATAAGAAATATGGCACTTAAAAGTTATTAAACTCAAAATTAATTATGTACTTACATATGCATTTTTTGGTTAATTATCCCCTTTTAGGGGAGTTGAAGTATTTGTTTATTTTTTTCTCAAAATTATTTTATCAAACATGTTAAGTTAAAAAAATATTAAGAAATTGAATATAAATTCATTAATATTTTTTTTAAAATACCATTCACAACATTTAATGAATCATTATTTTATGTATATTACAATGTATTATAACGGGCACATACGACGTTACATTATTTTTTTTATTATTAAACATGAAAAAAATAAAAGTTCGCAAATAAAACTTCTTTTTTAAGAATTGAAAATTAAAATTATATACTAAACTCATATATATATATAATCGCACAGATGAAAAAAATTATTAAAAAAAGAAACTTTATAAAAAAAAAAGTATTTTAAAACTAAATTGTCAGTAAAGATTTAAAGATAAAAATATATCTAAGTTTGTACAAAACAAATTAATTAATGTTATTGAAAAAATGGAAATGATTATTTTAATTAGTCCAAGTGAACTAGTCCTTGAGCATTTAAATGTATAAGCAACAGTCAGATAGGAAAACAATAGAAACTAATGGCCAATGAAAGAAATCCATCGGGAACTTGAACCTCAACAGAAGGATTATCATCATCAATGATGTAATGTCCATTGGATCCTAAAGTTACATATAAAAGAAAAAGGTTTGGAAACAAATTTTTAGTGAGTGAAGAAATTTTAAGAGAAGACTGAGATGTGTTAAGTCGGAGAGTTGGAGACAAAGGGATTGAAAGACGCACTTTCAATTCCTTCAGTGGTTATAAAAAAAAAAAAAAAAAGTGAAATGAAACATCATTTTTTTTATATTGAGGACCATAGGATCATTGGAGGATTTAACACTGGATTCCAAACAGAAAGCAATGGATAAAAAGGAACATTTTAAAAAATCGTAAGAACTTTATGAACTCTAAGCTTTAAATCTATTTCTAATACTCCAGTATACAGAACAATAAGAACTTTAATTCTAAAACTTTATTCTATATTTAAAATAATTGCAATAGAATCCTATCTGACCCACTTAAATTATTAATAAGTAATTTAATTTGATGTATTTCTTTTTTTTTTTTAAATCATTTCCATTTTTTTTTTGTTCTTTTAAGTTTTATTTATGATTTTTGTTTTTCATTTAAACTAAATTACATAAATGTTAAACTTAAGTTGGGCATGGCTATATAGATTTGTAAAGTTTTATTAGGGGAGGGTAATTTTAGGTTATTTGTTTCATAGTTGAATTGGGTCAATGGATTGGATATATTGGTGTAATTAGTAGATCTAGTACAAGGTTCGCAACATGCAGATTCGAATTATATGCCGCACAAACCCTTTTGCCTATGGAATATGATTGTAAATCGGCAAAAATGACCACAGTCCTTTCCTATGGAGTTTTTTTTATTGCTCTTCTTGTCAGATAGATGTAGTATTCCTATCTGGATGAGAGTCAATTTTTTTTCTCTTAACCCTGCTGCTCAGATGTACATTCCTGACAGTATGGAATTTCGTGTTGTCGTATTCATATTACATTGAATGCATCGATATATCAGATGGATTGAAGTTGGTTTAACTACAAGCTTTTGGCTTAATGTTAAATAAGGATAGAATATTTTCTTTTCAAATGCAATCTATATAGTCTATTCATACTCAACACTCTAAATGTATTAAATTTAAGTTGGGTATAGACACTTGCATGAATTCACTATCGGTTAATTATGTTTTTGGTTGTTTATATTTGATCAAAATATATAGACATTCAGTAAATAATGATACCTTATGGTGAGTATCTAAAATGTATTTATTTGGATATCTTTTAAGTTATTGGTGTCAATGCGGCATCTTACGATGAATGCCATTGGGTTTCTTATAAATGTCCTTCTGCTATTCCACCAATGATTTTATATTTTGATCGTTTATGTTTATTTTGAAATGTTTTTGATCGTGTAATCTATGTAACTGATCTATACTCAACATTATAAAACAAACTTTTATAAATCCATCTGTGCAAACTTATAAAAATTAAAATGTAAATTAAAATCTAAAATCAAAGTTAAAAAATGCAGTTAAATGCTAAAGTAAACATACTAAAATAATAATGTTAAATTTTATATATATGTGCGTAAATAAATGTTTGTGTGTATAATTACTGGCAGTGGCTTATTTTATTCATTTTTTAATATTGAAATATATCTTAGATAAGAATTTATTATAAAATATAAATCTCTGCTGTTCCTCTGAGCTAGTGACAATGGGCTAACGGTCAAAGTCAAAATATATAAAATAAAATTTTTATTTTTTTTAACTCACGTATCTGCCTACTTTATAAATTTTTCTAGGTTCAAATGCCTAGATGGCGCCCTTGTAGTGCAGATACGTTAAGTTTATTCTCCATTTTGTACTGTTATAGTATAAAATATTAACATGTTGCAAACATTGTCAAGATTTTTTCTATTTACCACAGCATTTTCTTTCAAATGGTTGGTTAATTGCAAAAATGACAAAAATTTGAAATCTACAAGTGACAAAAGATGCAGTGAAATATTTTCAAAATTACAGAATAGTGCCTGTGTAGATAATGTGTGCTAATAAACATGATACAGAACTTTATGTGTAAACAGAGATTATGGCAGTGTAAATTCAAACCATGTTCGGAGTAAGTATTCTTTCATCAAGTATTTTATTTTGTTTATTACAGTTATATTAAATTTTATTTAATTACAATCATTTGGAGTTTTGTGTAATTTATTTTGTTTTTATAAATATCATTAAAAAAAATGAAACAAAACATTTAATATGATAATCATCTTAAAAAACAGTCATGTTGTTTAATACATAATGCCCCTGAAAATGGATTATTAATAAAATAAATATCTGGAAAGCTTCAGGTGAAGAGAGCAAAGGAATTATAGGTAAGTACCATTACTTATACAAGGCTGGAAATAACATCTCTCTTTTAACATGTTGATTGTAATAATTAAATAAGACTTAATGTGTAAACTTTAATTTAAACATGTCCTAATGAATATTTTGATTTCTATAGTCCATAGTCTGGTGAGGATAATTTACTCCCTTTGTTTGCATATACATCAATTTATGTTTAATTTAAAGTTTAAGTATTAAATCTTATTTAATCATTACAATCAAAGTGTTAAATGAGAGATACTGTCTCCAGCTTTCTATAATTGATAATGCTTTTAATAACTCTTAAGTATCATATTCTATCTGTACACACATTGATGTATATTTCAAATCAACTTCAATACAAGAAATTCAATCTGCTCTTCAGAAGTTATTTGTTGATAACTCCTACTAAGTTTAGCTAAAATCAAAACAAATAATCAGATAAACAAACTGTGGATCATAATAGTAAATTTGACTTAATAACATAATAAACAATTAATAAATGCATTTCTTTTGTCTAAAATCTTCACCATCTTAATAAAATTATATGGTGTTTCTGAATGATTCACACTTCATGCAATTTCTATCATAAAGAATTTTCTATTCCAACTGTATACATATATATATACACTTGAATTATCTTAGAATTTTCTATTCCAACTGTATACATATATATATACACTTGAATTATCTTATTTAACACTGAAATATTTGGGATTACCTAAACATTAATCATTTAAATAACAATTCAATTTGTCAAAAGTTTCAATATTACAAACATTAACTAGAAAATACATTGTACTACCAATGCCAGAAATCAGAATATAGTTTTTGACTATTTAAAATTTTTGTTTAACCATTTCTGGATTATATGTTAACTCACATTTTGGCTTAATAAGTCAGACTTAATCTGGATTGAATATGTCAAATGCGTAAAAAGAAAGTTTAAATTTTAAATCTTCTTGATTTCTTATGAATACTCCAGAATGTAATGACTTTTTAAATTAATAAAATCACTCGTCCATATAAATATCTGATCTAACCAGCAAAATTTTTATGCTACTCATCATCAAAATACTAATCAAAACATTAAAACCTATATCGTTATTATAGTGTATGTCTTTGTTCAGAAAAAAAACTTTTTATACAAAATAACAACCTCATAGTGTATAAGTAGTGAATTTCTTTTCTTGGCATGTGATAGGGGTTTAAGTCTAAACCAAGTGAAGATTTTTCAAGAGATTTAAAATATTTCCTTATGTATTTAGCCTGTATCAACCTAGCTCACCATTTGGATTTCATCAATAAATAAATATCTAACTATTTTTAACTAAACATTAAAGCAAAGATGAAAGCTACCCCATCCCTCATTACGCAGCATTTGGTACATACATAATTAATACTTTTTGTTCTACTGTATTTGACTGTAATAGTTGTTGGAAAAGTCTTTACCCTGTAGTAATTTATGTATAAAAAAAATAGTTATATCTCCCATTTTTTTTATCTAATATTATCATCAAACCCCACTCCTAATATTTCATTATATTCCCTTACCTTCTCTTATTCTTATTTGTAAAAAAAAGTAAATGATAGATATTTGTGATGCAATATGAAAAAAATATATTGTTAAAAGCTGTCCAAATTATTTTCTATTGTGTATTATCGCTATCATTAGTAATTATTTGTAAATAAGAGTGATTATTGTAATTTCAGATGACAAATATATGAAGTCGAATCATTTAAAATTAAAAATAAGGTTTGCAATGATTTTACAAAACAATCTGTAAACAACAATGATATCTATATTTTTTTATATGTAGATCCTTAGTTTGACATAGAGGGTTTTTTGCTTTAACTTTTAAAATACTACATGGAAAAAATTAACATCTTTCTTATTTACATGTCTTTATTTTATTTTACCATTCATCATATTTTTCTAATGAGAGCAGTATTGCATTATTTAGATTGTCTGTAATATACTCACTGCTAAATTTATAAAGTATATTTTTAGAAAATCATTTATTGGATATTCATCTTATACCCCTTCAATGTAAATGAGCAACAAATTTACTAAGTGACTCAGGATCATGTTGTGACAGAATTTTTAAACATTTTTTTTTTTACCAACATCATAAAAATTGCTCAGTGTTCTTATTTTTTTTCAGTATGTTGAGAGGAATCCATACCTCATTTCATGGCAAAAAAATTGGGCATAAGAACAGTTGTTTATTCAACTATTATAGTTTCAGTAACTACATTGCTATGACTATAATACTCTAAAAAGTAAAGTCACATTGATTCACTTTACTGGAGAATCCCATATCTCTAAAATTAATTATTAATGGACATTAGATTGTAATTCTATTTGAAAGCAGATTACCATCTAGAAGTACACCGATTACTTATACTTATCTTAGATGGCTCCAGTGTGGATAATAGAGAGGGTTACTAATCAATAACAGACTTTAAAAGCCAAGTGATACTTTGATAAATAATTGGTTTTATTTCCCTGCTCTTTATTTTTAATAATTTTTTTTAGCTTGCTTGAATGTGTAATATTCTATATAAATACAAATATGAATAAAATTTTAGCTAAAATCAACAAAAACAAAGTAATTAGTATTTTATGTTTTATTATTATTTCAATCAACATTTATTTACTAAATAGTATGATTATACAGATATCATTCTTGTTATAGATGGAAACCATGGGAATTCCTTTGATTATTGTTCCATGGATATGAGGAATGGTTGCACAATTTGTTTGAGTATGGGTAGTAGTGAGTTATCTCATTGTGAGTTGGGAATTAATTTCTGTTTTTTTGTGTGGAGTTCTGGGATGTCCAAAAGATTCCACATGTCTTCTACAATGTGGGATGGTCTGATTGTCTCATCTCTTTGTTTAATCTTATTGATTATATGGATGTAGACCTGTTTAGCATTGGGAGTTGAGGGTTCTAAGCTAAGTTTGCAGTGTGTTGTCCAAAGTGTTTTATTGCTAAACATTAGCACTAAATACTAAAGATAATAATTTTAAATTAAATATAGCTCAGTGATATGTAAACAAAGGAAGTAAATCCCTCTCCTCCAGGCTACGACTTAAAAGCAGTTTAAATGTTGTTTACATATACATTGAGCTATGTTTAATTTAAAGTTGGCATATTAAAATCTTGTTTAATTGTTACAATCAAGGTATTAAAAGTGAGTTGTTGTCTCTAGCTTTGTATAGTTAGTTATAAGTTTAATAATTCTTAAGTTCTATTTTCATTCTTATTAATTAACAACATTGAGAAAGGTATGCTTATAAATATCAGAGGTGGATTCAGTCTATTCTTAAATCTTTATTCTGCATTAACAGTACTTTTAAGTCATAGCCTGGGGAGAGTGATTTACTTCCTTTGTTGACATTAAAGTTTACATATTAAATCTTGTTTAATTATTACAATCAAGGTGTTAAAAGTGAAATGCTGTCTCTAGCCTTGTATAGTTATTTATGAGTTTAATAATTCTTCATTATCATTCCACCTGGTTAATAAACATAAAAGATATTAAGAATAGATGGATTCATTCTATTCTTGATTCTTTATTCAACATTTAGAATGCTTTTAAGTCTGAACATGGGGGAGAGTGATTTACTCCCTTTGTTTATAATAATTTTATTTATAAAAATTTAAGAATTCTTCACATATTAGAAATAATAATTACTTGAATATTCAGATGTACTTTGAAAACAATTATTATAAAAGAAATATATGATTCAGTAAATAATAAAGGTGAAATTCTGAAGTGGCTATCATAATTATAAAAGAGGAAGTGGAAAGAATTGTAACCTTGAATAATAAACTACAAAATATTTGAAAACTAGATTAAATATTGCATTGACTTTTAACAGCCATTTAAAAACGTATAGATTCAATATGGTATCAACATAATTTATCATATAATAGTTGTTTTATGACACTAATTATATAATATGGAGTAATGGTTCTTAAACAGTTGTGAAGTTTAGAATATACTTTCACTTTTTGACTTCTCTCTGAAAGTCATAGTAAAAAGAATGATGCATAAGGAAAACTGTAAGTTTTAATCTAAACAGAGTACTTATTGTGGATTGTCTTAGTATAATTAGATATTTGGTATTTCTTTAATAATAATATATTCTGTATTGTAATGCGTAAGACATGTAAAAAATTAATGCTATTTTTTTCTTGATCAAGTGCATTGAATATATATATACCCTTTTAGGTATTATTACACTTATTATTTAAGTAATACTTTGGGTGCAATTTGAGAATTATAATTCTAGTTTGTAATGTTATAATTGATTATTTATTAATCTGCATTCAGAATTGGTTATAATTACTTGTTTAAAAAGGTTTACTTAAACTTTTTTGTATCAATAATTTCCATCTCCTTGATCAAAATTGCAATTTTTGGTATCTAATAAAGGTGGGATTCCACCTTTATTGTTAAAAAGAGGTTGCCTTGATAATAGTTTGAAATTGTTGGTTGATTTGATATTTTGGATTGTTCACTGGATTTTAATGATATACATATATAGAGAGATGGGTGGATAGCTAGACAAATATATGAATAGATAGATATATAGATAAAGAAGTAGGAAAAAAGGAAAGAGATAAATATGTAAATAAATAAATTGTTAAATAAAAAGAGAGACATGCACATAAATGAATGGACGGTCAAATTTACTTTGATAAATAGATAGATATAAAGATAGATAGATTGACAATCACCTGGACATGTACAGATAGACAGGAAAGCAGATTAAAAAATACGAGATAGGATGGATAGTGAGATAGAAATACATATAAATAGGCACATTATAAGATGAACATAATATATAGATGAGTAGGGAAGTAGACAGACAAATAGGTAGATGAATAGATAAATGAATGGGGTGTTAGATTGATAGATAGTTGGGTAGACAAATAGATAGAGAGTTGATGTTCAAATATGTAGATCGATAGATAAGTTGATGAAAAAAAACAACAGAGATAAATAAATATACTTTAAAATGATCGATTAGTTGCTAATTTAAAAAAGAATCGTATTTTTAAAACTAAATATATATAAATTACTTTAAAAAATTGGGATCCATACCAAATAATTTTGAATGGCTATATGTCTTAATTTTCAAATAGATCGATACACTTTTATGTATCCATACAACATATATAAGCAAGAGTAATTTTGTTTAAAGGCCTGGATTTTTCTTATTGATAACACCGTAAATATATTTATGAATATTTGCAAACATTTTTATAATTTAATATATTCCTCCCTTTTTCTAAAAGTTAGTTATTAAAAAAATATGCTAATTAATTATATTGCTAGATTTAAATATATGATTAAATCTATTGCATTAATTTTTATGTATGGTATTAAAAAACAAAACAGTAATGAGTGATGATTTTATTACTTTAATCCTTATCTGTCTAACCTATTATAAAATCATGTAATGAAACATACTGATGTTGCCTTAGTTATCTATGCTTTTAAAAAAGAGAGTAGCTAAGAGAGTTACTAATGAAAGACCTTGCAAAAACTCATTAACTCTCAAGGAATGATAACCCCTCTTTCCTTAAATTTTTGTTATAACTACTTTTCCCACTTTAATTTTGATGAATCATAACCTAATCACAGTTTCTGAAGAAAAAGGCCTTATTGAAAGCAGGGAGCTATCAAAGGGGTAATACACTCCTTTTTTTCCTTGTTATTTCTCTTTAATGCTAAAAAAAAAAAAAAACTCATAACATATCATTACTCTAAATGCTCTAAAGAAACAAATGTAAGCTTTCCACATGCATTACCATGGGATAATTTGGCATGAACATGGGGTGATTAAGGAAAATAGAAAAAAAATTCTTTTCAAAAGATTTACAGTAATTCTCGTAGATGTTTATTTTTTTTTAAATGCAATTTAGTATTAAAAAAACTGCGGGGAGTATTTTACCTCTTTTACACTGCCATTTTATAAACTGTGACAGGTTACGTATTAAAGGAATTCAATACTAATTAGAAAATTGAGTGTAGAAATGTAGGAAAGTGAATTAATTTATTACAAAATAAATATATATTAGACAAATAAAAAAAAAACAAGTATGTTTAAACCTATAATTAATTCTTACTTTCAGTCACACGTGAGAAAATAAAATTTTCAATTGTTTATGTGTGTATATATATATAGAGAGAAAGAAAGAAACAGAAAATATCTTTGAATATTAATTCAACTGCTAGATATTTTTCTAAATGAGTATTTTTTTCTCATTATACATCTCTCGTGTCTTAAAATATTCAGACGTAGTAGAAAACGTAAATAAATATTAATGATAACATCAGCAGTTTTAACTATATAGTTACTTTCAGAATATTAAAATAATTTTTGATAACAACGTATAAACATTTAAAAGATATATATTTACTTTGTTGTATCAAATGTTAAAAATGTTTTTAGCACTTACGTTTATATACATATTAATAATTCATAACAAAGTTTAAACACACTAATAAATCAATTCATCTTTAATATACTTTATAGCAACTATAACACCATGCTAAAATAACTATTCAAAAAGCTAATCTAGAACAATTGTTTTGTGGCATTAATATGATTATTCGGTTAGTTAATTTACTATGATGCCAGAGATAGTAGAAGTGAAATGATTGGCTAGTTTATTTAAATTATACTAAGAAATAATTAACTTATATTATTATCAGTTTAGTAGTATGCACATTTGTTTTTATATATATACAGCAAAAACATAAAAGTATTAGAATTTTATAACAAAAAATATTGTATAACTTATTCAGAGCTGCAATCTCATTATGACCATATATATAAAATAAAGTCATTTAAAAATTACATAAATCATTAAGTTAATACATTGTTCAGGCTTAAACCTGCATTTACATATGTAATATATGCTGGATTCGAACTCAGACTTTCGAACGACCCACTACTCGCAGTGCCATCTTATATTGCTGACCCACTGATCACACACATGTTGAAAAAATAAATAATTACCAATGTACGTATTTCGTACTAAATCAGCACTCATCAGTTGGTCCAGATTACCATCTCCACACATATATACAATCAGTGCTCAGCTTTATAAAGCATTAAAATTTTCATAAAAACAATTAAATGAAATAAAATGTTTTACAGCTATTTTATAAAGTATGTTTTCAAGATCAGTTTAATAAAAAAAATTAAAATAAAATATGATGTTTTACAAGATAGTAGAAACTAATTTAAAAAGAAGTAATAAATACATGGATATAGCAGAGATAATTGTATCATATGATAATAGAATAGAGTGGTTTAAATTTACTAATTTGTTTATTTTATTTGTTTAAATGTGAGGACATTCTTCTATACAATTGGTCATTTTAATGTTTCATCACATTTTTAATGCAATTTATTTTTTTTAATATTTCTATACCCTTCCAAAATAAATTGAATTAACAAACATAAAGAAACAACAAAACATCTAAAAGTTTCCTCACACAAATAGATAAAATGTTAAAAGCACTACTAAATTTAAGTCAGTCTATTGGACAACAATATGATGCAGCTATTTTTGCTACAACCATGTAATTATAATGTATTTTCACCAGTTGAAGGCAAGTGATATCTTGTCAAAACAACAGTACTTTAATTTTACTTTATACTAAAAACAAGATTTATAAAATATTGTATACCTATAAAAATATTCTTGATTATTATTGATATTGGGATTTTTGTCTGGTTTTTAATGATATATATTTATATACTCTTTGTGATAAGTATTCAAGACAATGTTTTTTATATACAAAGACAATCTATATGAAAATGAAACCACTTTGTTGATTGTGTATTGTTGATTTTATATTGTTGAATATTGAGGTGGAAGTGTGTATTATTTATTTTAACAGTATTTACTATTAAAAAGAATTATATTTTGTATATATTAAAAGCACTTTAAATATTTAACAAAAGATGAAAAATAGAATCAATCCAATGAATCAATCTTTGCCAACATTGTTGATAAATTAGAGTGAAATTAGTATATCAGTCAGATAGAACATACACTTAACCCTTCTGCAATTTGATAGTTTTTTTGTTCTCACTTGCTATAAGCTTTCAACTTTCATTTTAATATTAAACCAGTATATATATATATCAGATTATAAATTTGACTTCATTTAATAGATATTTTTGTCTATAAATTAAATAAAATTTAAAAAAGTCACACTTAATTTTAAGAATTATTTTAAAATTGGTTTTAATCAAAACAAATCACTGATTCATCATTTAACTTTGGAAGAGGCAGATTGAATTTGCAAACTGAACAATTTCTTTTGTTTAATGTTTTTTTTAAATGTGAATGAATAATTATTAATATCTAGTAAATCTAACAACTTACACTTTAACATTTTACATTTTAAAAGTAATTTTTATGATATTGTTATATTTTCTTGACAGATCGTATATACTGTAACCATAATTTTTATAGTAACATTACTCAGAATAATATAATCTTTTATATTTAAAAATAAAACATTTCTGTAGAAAATAAAAATGTAATAATATATATTCTTAATTCCTAATAATTATCTTACAATTATTATGCAAAAATATTTCAAAAACTCAAGTTTTTAGTCATTTGTAGTATTATCTTGAAGCTGTAATGGTCAGATTTGTACATTCTTGCAACAGAATTCAGAATCCAGGCAAATAGACCAAATATGACTAAAGTGTGATGATGAACCTGAATCTGACCAAGCTCCAACTTATTTACAAGTACTCCATGACTCAACACCCCCTATAAATGACATATCTGAGGATACACTGTCTCCATTTCTTCATGCCTAACATAACACAGAGAGAAACATGAGGCTCAGATGTGACTTAATATAAAACTGACTAAAATAATTTAAATAGACTGATAGCATGTTGATGGAGGTAATCTCTATAAATTAACATCAATGCATATATTACTCATATATAATATAATAACTAAGATTTAATTGGATTGAAATTAGATTATAAAAAATACATATGAGACCAATGTAATTTAAACATATTTTTATTAATTACTAAAGTCAAAATGTAAATAAACAAAAGAACAATTTCTAGGTGTAGGCAAACACACACAAGCATCACAGTAGATGAGACAGTATTATATCAATCTCATCTTTACATATTAAATGAACGTGTGTGTGCAGTCACTGAGAGTATGCCTATAATGAGAATGCCAAATCCTATTTTAATATTGTGGATTGCTATTTCATAAGTAACATTATTAGCCCTGGATAGATTATTCATTATAAGATTATACAAATTTCTATATAAAGGGTGAGTGCATAAATAAGCTCACACTGATATAGATTTAACTTAGTAGCCAAGATGCAGTTTCAGATCAATGCTGAATATTTAATGGGAGGGGGGTCTGGCTGCTTTGTGTTGAAATTATGTACTATAGCACTAGCAAAATATTATTAATAATTATGCCCTGTGGGTGGATAATTCTTCACAGTTTTTGCAACTAAATGGACAGTATACTGGAATGGAGTATCTTGCTGCTAATGATAGGAACATTGAAGTTCAGGAGCATGTTGGCTTATTCAATGACCTGGCCTTAAAATCAGGAAAATTCTTGACACACAAACTCGAAATAGTAGAATGAGTTGAACCTAATCCAGGTCCCATTTTAGAAGATGCAGCAACACATAAAGTATATTGACTTAATAAAATACATCTGCAACACAATAAATGATATAACATATATAATTAAACTTAACTTTGATCTAATGATAGCTTTAATTGGTTTAGACCATAGAAGCCAATTCTTAAATAGGATTACAAATTAGGCTAATTAAAATATAAATTATTTTGTCAATCTTGCAATACACTTTAATCTACATCTTATTAATTAATTAAAGATGAAAAAGTATATTTGGAGGGGTTTAATAATAGATTAACAAATATACTTTATAGCTGCCCCTAATGTTAGCCTATTATTTATTATAATAATAATTAAAATCATACATCAAATTTAAAAGCAAACCACATTATGCATTTATATATCAAACAAATAATCAATAATAACAAGCACATGGTGGTTTGTTATTATTACAATAAAGGATTTTGAAACATTGCATATAATTAGCAACATTAATAAATATAATTAAATGAAAATATTTTAATTATATCTCTGCTAAGTTTTACTGAAATTAAAGGCTCACTGTTTTGAAGCATTGGTATATAATAAAAAATATAAATACTTATCAAAAGCAAATGTAGAAAAAGGTATAGGCATAACCACAATGATAAAGAAATAATTAAATAAGGCATTGATTTGAACTAAATAAAGTAGAAATTACAAGTGTAGGTAGGCAAGTACATAATTTAAATGTTAATTAATTTAGACATAATTTAAAGTTAACATTAGTTTGAACATTAAATTATTTCTTTATTTTACATTTAGCTAGCTTTTAAAAGTTAAGAGTTGGATATTAAATACTGATTGATTCAGAGCTCTGTAGTTCTGGAATGATATTACCAATTCTTCATTGTCACTGGTGATGTAGGCACTTGGACTTCAGGCATGGCAACATTCTTTTCTGAACAGATTGACAGTGTTTTCTTCTGGTGGCAGGCTGTTGCTGGAGAATATTATCCTTGCACTGGTCAGGTTTTTAGGTGCATAGTATGGCAGTAAACTCACCATTCACCCATGGAGAAGCAGAAAAACATTTTCCTCCTTAGCCAGACATATTAAAATTTCAAGTGACATGGATTCTGGTAGCAAGTTCTCTTTCAAAAGTTGCTGTGTGTTCATAAAGGTCAAAATGTGGCCTATTTATACAATATTCATCTCAGCCACCTGCTTGTTGACAATTTATTATCACTTGAGAACCCATTAGTGCTAGATGTTAATTTAAAATTTTAGATTTTAAACTTTCGTTTAATTTTCTGCAAAGTATCCAAAATCCCACTGGGGATTTGAATAGTACCAGTCTAGTGACTTTACTTATACAACAGTTTGTTGTAAACAAATTATTTTACAAAATTTACTAAATTTAGCTGATTTCCCCACAGGTGTGGTGGCTTAATGTTAATTTGTTTACAACTATTTTACTTCTATTTCACAAGAGCTAAAACTTTTAACAAAACTAAATCATACCATCCTATATATGTATCACTATATAGAGTGGATTATACATATACATACAATTTTATTGCAAAGCAAAATAATAAATCGATCTTTATATAATTAAATTTATAACATAAATATTTTTAATTGCAAATCAAAATTTATCTGCCATAATATTTTAATTATTAATATTAACAGCATCTGTTCATATGTACCTATGTACTGCAATGCATATAGCCAAGATAGTGCTCCTATTTAGTTATTAAACTCAGAATAGAAGAGGCTAGTAACCAAAAGTTTAGGTGAAATGACGGGGATCAAAACTTAACTTATCAAAGTAATATCGCAAAGTTATTGCAAAGTTTGAGACTACCAAAAATATACTGAGTTCTCATTATTGTGGAGCTATTATACTTTGAAATTACTGCCTTTTCAATTTTTCTGGCTTCTTCAGAATTTTTTTAAAATTAAAATATTAGAAAAAAAATACGTGAATTTTAAAATTTGGAATACAAAAGTTAACAAAATCTTTCAATAGGCTAAAGATGCAAATTGAATTTCTTGCTTTTGCCTAAATATGATTCAAAATTTTAAAAAAAATGGTTGTTATTAATCTAATAATTATATAAAGTTTTGAAGATAATCACTTTTTTAAGACCTTGTTTATACTAACTAGCTAAGATTTTAGCATGTTAACATTAAATTAAACATAGTTCAATATATATTAATAACTTGCCTATGAATGTGCTAAAAAAAAATATTTTTCAAGCATTTTGATCAACTGTATATTTTAAATCACACTAAAGCAAAATAGTTAAGGCCAGAAACATGTGAAATAGATAGTTTTTTGTGTTATTTTATTATCTTTCAAACAGTCTATATATATATTTATTTTTTACAATTAAATTTGAGTTTTTAATTTAAAAAAATTTAATAAGAGATTTTCAATTGTTTTTTTCTTAGTTTTTTTTTTTAATATTTCATGGAAAAGAATAAATGTGAATTTATTTTTTCCTGAAAATAAAAATTAAAACTTCCATGTGTTGGTATATATGTTAATCAGGGGGCATGGATAAGTATATAATCTTTTTCTTTTTTATATAAATAAATTATAATGCTATAAAATAATGATCTGTTTGAGCTTTAGAATAAAGGTCGAATATGTCTGTACTGAATATTCCAAACATAAGCAATTTTATATCTACATTTTTGTCAATCTAGGGTTTTTTTGTAATTCTTTATATAAATATAATATTTTGAGTCATGCAATGCTTATAAAGAAAAATCAAATTTATTTCATTGTCATAACTGATGTTGGAAGCAGTGTCTTTTATATCTTTATTACATATCTCTATCATGTACACATAAGAAGTTATATTTCATTTCTTGCAATCTTTTACTTATTTATACAAACATATATTTTTTGCAGACAATGTATATAAAAAAATCAAATTTATTTTATTATTATATCTGTTGGTCTAAGAAGTATTTCTTTTATATGTTTTGTATGTATCTGCATCATATATTTCTCTGTCATTTATTCATAAGAATTATATTCGATTTGTTGCAATTTATGGGTATTCTTATATATATATATATATGTTAAAACGAAATGTCAGTATATTAATATTAAAAGTTTTTAACACGGATGAACCCGCAAAATATGTATTTTATATATTTAACCCGTGCAAATCTTCGTTTTAACATTATTAACCTCTATGGGGAGGAAATTTTTAAACAGCTTCGTATATTTGAAAGAACGTGGATTAAGAAATGTAAGTTACTTTGTAATTTATCTTTTTTATTAGCGTGCAAAAATCACAATGTTATACCCACTTGCTGTAAAATTGTGTTTCACAAGAACAATTATAATGTTAGTAAAATTCTAAGGAAAACTAGTAATATTATTTTAAACTCTTTTATTAAAGAAACTCGGAAAAATTTAGACAAAATTGATAAAGTATTGCTACATTTACGTTTATTCCTTAGTAATAAAATACATCCTTTACTGTGGACTAGTTTTGATCGTATTGCAAGTTTTAGATCGTTTAAAGATTCGGAATTTGTAACAGCAAAGCAAAAGAAAAAATTGCAAATGCTAATTAGAACACAATCCACAAACATTATGTATCCAAATCAAAAAACGGTTTATAATTTATCTAGGAAAGCCCTCTCTACAGATGAAAAAGGTTTCAATTTTGCTTTAACACCTTCCCAGATACCTTTTGAGAAAATTGTTTGTAATGTTGAATCAGCTCTCGATAAAATTGATTCTACATCGGCTGATTTGGCTAGAGCTGAGATTTGTAATATTTTTAAAAAAGCTAAGCTTCCTAAAAATAATATTTCAAAGAAAGAAAGACAAGCATTAAATAATATAAAATCGGACAAATCAATTGTTGTACTTCCAGCTGATAAAGGTAATGCCACAGTCATAATGGATCGTGACATTTACCATAATAAAATTTTAGATCTGCTTAATGATAAAACTTATAAAGTATCAAAAAGTGATCATACTACGTATTTGGAGAAAACAACAAAAGCTATTATTAATAAATCACCTATTGAAACAGAGATAAAAAATAAAATAATCCCTCGTGAAAAATCTTGTGTCTATCCAAACTTTTATGGACTTCCAAAAATTCACAAACCAGATACCCCCCTTCCTCCAATAGTAAGTGCAATAGGTTCTCCAACTCATATTTTAGCCAGATACTTATCGGATTTCATTAAATCTACAATACCATCTATTAAATCATATATTAAAAACTCTCTTCATTTTATTTCTGTTTTAAAAAGTTTAAAAAGTAATGCTAATGACATTCTGGTCAGTTTTAATGTCGTGTCTTTGTTTACAAACATTCCAATTGATGAAGCTTTAAATATAATCTCACAACGTTGCAATTTACCAGACCATATTATTGCTTTAATTAAACATTGTCTCTTAAATACATATTTTGTATACAATGGACAGCATTACAGACAAGTTTTTGGTACTCCTATGGGCTCACCTATCTCAGGAGTAATAGCTGATTTATTCATGGAATATATAGAAACTCGTGCTTTAGAATCATCATCTTTAAAACCTCTCATTTGGCTCAGATACATAGATGACACTTTTGTCATATGGCAACATGGAAAAAATAAATTAGATGATTTTTTCTTACATTTAAATAATATGCATCCTCATATTAAATTTACAATGGAGACAGAGTCTGATGGAAAACTCCTTTTTCTTGATGTTCTAGTCACTAGAACACCAAATAGTTTATCTTTTTCTATTTACAGAAAGGATACACACACAGACAGATATTTGCATTTCCATTCTCATCATCACCCAACTCAGATAGTTTCTGTAGCCAAAACTCTTTTAAATAGAGCAATTAACCTTTTAAATGAGACACATCTGAAAGAAGAAATAAATCATATTAATAGTGTTTTATTAGCAAATAGTTATAATTACAAATTTATAAAAAAAGCCTTATTTCAAGCCCAAAATAGACAAAATAGGAAACAAAAAGATGATAAATCAGCTATTAGGATTTGTGTTCCATATGTAAAAGAAACTACAGACAGTATCGGACGTATATTAAAACGCTATAATATAGATACAGCATTTTCTGCTCATCAAAAGATCAGCAATATAATAACCAAGCCTAAGGATTCAATCCCTCTTGAATCTCAAGGTGTCTATCAAATCTCATGTAAAAATTGTAAAGCTTCTTACATAGGTATGAGTAATCGTTGCATCAGTGTTAGGAGAGATGAGCATGCTAATGCAGTTAAACAACACTCATCATCATCAGCACTGTCACTCCATACTATAGATTCAGGTCATAAAATTGATTTTTCTAGTACCAGGATCATATCCAGATGTGATAATCTCTACCAATGCAAAATTAGAAAAGCCATTGAGATACTTAAAAGGCCAGATTGTATCAATAAGCGAGATGATATATGCAAACTTCCTCCTATTGGAAAGATTTTTTTAAAAAACATTCCTAAATTTAACATTTTTTGCTATTGGTGGAATTTTAACATTTTATTCAAATCAGTGATTGTAGCGCCTCTACAACCGTCTTTCTACCTTTTATAACTCTGTGGATTGTGTGACCAAGTCGAAACATCAGTATATTAATATTAAAAGTTTTTAACACGGATGAACCCGCAAATTATGTATTATATATATATATTTGTAAATTATGCTTTTAATCATATTTATTATAACAAATTATTCAATTTCATTAAAATAAAGCCATTTACCTAGTAAGCTATAGGCCATTCTATAAGAGCAAATGAAACAAAACAAATTATAAGAAGTGCCACTATCATTACCATTTCTCATTAATATTTTATATTAAACCAGGCAAAACTCTTTATACATATTGCCACTCAATGCAAGCCAGAGTAATCAATGGACGCAAAAGGCTTGTGTATAAAATCTCCATCTAGTGCCTACTCATCAAATATCCCCAGATTAGTTTTTGGCTTGTGGTCTTCATCAATGAGAAGCCTTGGATCTGAGAAAACTGCACCTAGATCTTAAGATCTAAAGCAACCCTTGAGTCGCAATACATATAGAGAGTTTTGCCTGTTTTAATAACAGTTATAAGCAAGCATAAGAAATGGTGATCATGTGATGTTTATTGACTTTAATATTTTATATTGTTCTAAATTGGAAAAGAAAATTTTTGATTCATCATCATCATGTATAAAAATGTGATCCCTAAATAAAGATTTTATACTTTCATGCTATCAATTTTTCTCTTTTCTTTTTTATATTATATTTATAGTATTATTTTTGGAAGTTTCCATGTAATAGAAATATAATAGCTAAATAGCTGACATTTCAGTACAATAATATTTAGTTTTTTCAGAGCTGAAAATCATCATTTTTGTCTTTTGTTATTTTCTCCTCAATCTTAAATTTTATTGGTTGAAAAGTTTAAAAAAATATTTTATCCTCCAATAGCCTTTTTTAAATATTGTTATTTTTTTTTAATTCACATATTTCATTTATGCTCATAGGTCTTTTAAAAATCTCTATAGCTTTCCTTATCCGTCTCGGGTCATATTGTTCAATTTTTGCCAGAATATGTGTTTTATTAAAATTGATGTCGTAGTTTATTAATTTAATGTGTGAATAAATAGCTGATGAATTAGATTTTTCTCTAATCACCAAAATTTGTTATTTCTTACTTATGTTTAGTCTATAATTGGTCTGTCAAATGTATGAAAAGAAACAGAGACCACATGGAATTTCATATAAACCATGAAGCTCCAAAGGAATTTTGTCTTTAGGATACGAAAATACTTCATTAATATTATAAATATGTTGAATTAAATGTTTACATCGATTGTTTTTTATAATAAATAAAAATGAAAAGATAACATTCCTCAAATAGAGAGAAACTTTTTACTGATGTTACTAAAAAATTCCCAATTTCTACTAATTAACAATTCCTGTGACTAAGCAAGTTTTCCTCATAAACCTATAATAGCTCTTTTCTTGGAAATCTTTAAAGTAAAATGGATATTATCTCCTCAATTCTCTCTCTCTCTCTATCTATCTATCTATCTATCTATCTATCTATCTATCTATCTATCTATCTATCTATCTATCTATCTATCTATCTATCTATCTATCTATCTATCTATCTATCTATCTATCTATCTATCTATCTATCTATCTATCTATCTATCTATCTATCTATCTATCTATCTCTCTATCTCTCTCTCTATCTCTGTCTCTCTATCTCTCTCTCTATCTATCTATCTATCTATCTATCTATCTATCTATCTCTATCTATCTATCTATCTATCTATCTATCTATCTATCTATCTATCTATCTATCTATCTATCTATCTATCTATCTATCTATCTATCTATCTATCCATCCATCCATCCATCCATCTATCTATCTATCTATCTATCTATCTATCTATCTATCTATCTATCTATCCATCCATCCATCTATCTATCTATCTATCTATCTATCTATCTATCTATCTATCTATCTATCTATCTATCTATCTATCTATCTATCTATCTATCTATCTATCTATCTATCTATCTATCTATCATCCTACATAGCTAAGAAATTCAGTACCATCTTTGTGAAAATATATATATATATATATTAGATTTAGAGCTGGCTTATACAAACTCAATTATATTTATATATTTATTTCACAGAGAGCAGTGGTAGATTTTTTAGCAATGTGGAGTGATTTGATTAATTATTTCAGTTGAGCATTATTTTCATATATATATATATATATTGTAACTATTTTAAAATTAATTTCATTTTTTTTATAAATTACAATTTACTAAGTTCTATTTACATAATATTTGATATGCAATGCTTGTGAAATAATACTTTTTACATTAGAAACAAATATATTTCCAGAAGATAATAAGATTTTGGTCAGCTAATAAAAATAAAAGTCATCAGTGTATTCATATTCATATATTTTTTAATGAAGATTTATCTAAGGTAAGTCATGTTATATATCATTTCCATCCAGAATTTTAAAATAAAGAAGTTATCTTTAAAACTGTGGTTTTAACATTTAGTTCTCATAATTTAGATGTTGTGAACCAATATAAAAATAAGCAATTTTAATGTATAAAAATCTTGTTTTTTTATTTATTTAATTTTTTTATAGTAATGACAATATTTTTTCAGCTCCATTACATTTCTTGATATTTGCTCTTTCTAATCATATATATGGTATTATTTTTAATATGTTCAAACTGAAGACATTTTACAAATTGAATCTTAGACCAATAGTCTAAAATCCAATATGGAAGGCTTTATTAGTGAATAATATTAAGAGAGAGATTTTGTCTCCAGCATTATATAATTGATTATTAGTTCAATAACTGCTAAGTATTGCATTCTAAATTAACAACAATATTAACAATGGCATGTTTATAAATATCAGAGCTTCAAGAATATGAGGATTCATTTTATTCATGAACCTTTGTTCAAAATTTAGAATGCTTTTAATTCAGAGCATGACAGAGAGTATTTTATTTTCTTTGTTTACATATGTGTAATTTAATGTTTACATATATATTGTATTGCTACAAATGGGACAAATGGGGATGTAATGCACCAGCAACAAATACTCTACTGAAACTAAATTAAATTCAGAATAGAATTGAAGTGAGTAAACTGATAATTTTTTACATGCTTCAGTCTTAAATCTCTAATCTGTATCAATCCAATTTTAAAATAGATTCAGTAATAAAAGATGCTAGATCTTATGGATATAATGTAAATTTAAAATAATGATTTAAATTTTAATTAGATAAGATGGATATAAAAATAATGTTAAACCATACCTAGTTAATGTTCATTTGTCCATATATATCCCTTTGAATACAATTTATAGTTATTGCTCCTTGAATTAATCAAAGCAAACAAACATAGGACTTCTGATTTAATAAATAATGCTAACAATTTATTTACACCAAGTAATAATAAATAACAAATGAAATTAATGATATGCTGAAAAAATAAAACAAATGTGTAATAATTGTATAAATGTTTTTACCTATGGTGATGCTAAACAACAGACTTATTTCAGAATGAGAAGAAAATATATAGCAATAATAATTGTAGTAAAGATATAAATTGTGACATGATAAAAAATGATGGCACTGGGAAATGATCAATATAATCTAAATAAAACATCGTCCAATCATCAGTCACCATTTTGTAATGCCATATTGATTATAATATGGGATGATAATATAAAACTTTAGTATGTCTCAGAATTGAGATATCATTCATAAAAAAAATAAATCTAGCCTAAATGTGTAATGCCATTCTTATAATAGCCCTACTCTCTCTAGAATTATTTTTCAGGTAAAATATCAATAATAGCCCTACTCTCTCTAGAATTATTTTTCAGGTAAAAAATCAATAATATTTAAATTTAAAGTTTTAACAATGGAAGAAGGTGGACTTTCTAAGGCACTAATTGTTTGTTGCTCATATTGAACAAAAGGGAGCACTTGTCAACAATATTCACTGCTACAACTTCTTTGTTTTGATTTTCAAAACAAATTAATGTTTTAGAATATTTTTTCGTATTTTTTTACATGTAATTATTTTGATGAAATATTCTGAAAATAAAATTATTTTAGAAAAATAGTTAAGATTTTAATAAAAATTATTTACTTTTACACGAACGTAATTTGAGAAAAAAAATCAATGATATACACAACATTTTCTAATAGATTACAAATGTTCTTTTTAGGTTGTCGGCTATAAAGTATTTTTATAATTATAAATATAAATTTATTTTTGAAAAACCTTTCATTCACTTTCATATTCTGCAAATTATTAATTTGCTTTTTACAAATAAAACTAAAATAAATATAATATTAAAAAATAAATATATTTTTACTGCTCATTCTGTAATTGACCAGTTAAAAGTTTAGAGTTTTAACTCACTCAACCAAGCATAATTTTTGACAAAGACTATAGTTAACAGGATACAACTTTTTTTTGTTTAATCATTGGCTGTACTTTTGAATGTTTTTATCATGCCTATTAGACTAATAATTTGGACTATTCAAATAAGTCATCCATATTCTCTGACAATCAAACATTCTATTTTCTGATGTTGGTATTGTACAGCTCTTGTGTCCTTTTGCACAAAGTAAAAAAATGGCAGAAATCAAATGAGTTTGCTTTTATACTGCCCTCAATTCCCATTGTTTAGTAAGCTTGCATTTAATTTTCTCTTTCATTGATATATACATGCTTATTGTTATATGTGTCATGTTGATGGAAAGTAAAATATGATTATGTAATAGAATAATGTGTTCACCTTCCATATCTGGTTACTTAGTGACTGGCCCAATATTAGGTCATTATGATGTCTACCAAGTCTAAGTCTTGTCTAATGATATAATATATTGACATTTAGTTCATTGTTTGTGTAAATATATATGTGACTGTTTTCTTGAAATAAGATTTTTATTTTTTTCAGCTAAGAGAATTTAATTTATTGAGACATTTTCTTCTTAATATCATGTTTGATAAATTAAGGTTGGTTGTGCATCTAAATGTATGTGTGCATATACTATCTAAATGATGATATATGTTCAACTATTGATTAAATAAATTCATTTTTAGATGGGTTTAATTTAGTGAATAATGCACAATGAACCAAGGCTGCTTCCAATCTTATTGTAAGCTACCCTTACAACTCTTCTATCTTTACAGGGTTAAAACATTAAGTTATGGCTAGAATTTTAACAATCATAAGTGTTTTGGTTTGCCTCTAATATAGGGCTATTTTTGGAATGGATAAAGGGTTGTTACACCTATTTCTTGATTGCTTTATTTTTTTATTAGAGTTTGATTTAGAGTATTTTAATCATCTCTCTTGTGCCTAGGTTATATCATTTGTGGGGTGATCTAGACTTAGGGTTTTGATGGTTTTATGTTTGAGACTTACCTGCTAATGTGTCTCTGTTATAGATGATACATAGGTTTATTTACTAACCTTCCTGATCCTTTTTGAGACTTTTGGATTTATGAAGGTATAACTAAATATTGGAGCATCCATCTATTGGTATGGATTGACTCCTGTGTCTTAGTTAGTCTTATGATAACCCAGTGATTGCATTTGAGTGTTAACTATGGAATACCCTCATCAAACTCAATATCCTTAGAACTATATTATCTTTTAGCATTGATCACCTGTTGTTTCTATTTTTCTTAGATATGATTTATATTGCCTTTGTACTTTGCTTGGTGGTTACTTTTATTCTTCTAGCTGTGTGATTAATTTGATGCAATCATCATAGGTTACTATGAGCAGCCAAAGTAGGTTTTAAGATATGAACATTATACATGAACTGAGTCTCTCTTTCCTGGTTTATCCAAAAGGTGTTAGGAGTTGTTTGCTTAAGAATGGTACATAGTCTTTCCTATGTATTGTAGAATGTATGGTATTTATATTCATGAGGTTTACTTGGGTGTGGAGTTTTTATCAGAAATTTATCTCCAATTTTAAATTTCTGTGGGGACTTTTTTGGATTTTGGTTCCTATGAATTGCCATAGTGGTAAGTCATTCATAAGTATTTAGTATATTTGTTTTGGATTGAGTAGCCATAGGTTGTTTTTACTATAACTAAGACTACTTGCTGAATTCCACAAGGGAATGCTAAACAAATCTCTGAATCAGTTTCAGACTATTAACTTTATCTAGTGCTGCTTTTTTAGCCTATACCTCATGTTTAGTTAAGTGATCATAGACTAGGGCTTAGTGAATAGCATAAGTGTATCTATAGGTGTATCTAATTATGTGCCATCATCTTTGAGTTCTGTTGTGCCTGTATTATTATGAGTTATCTGTTTTTTTAAATAACTCAATATTATAGTTGGGTTTATGCATTTTGGGTCATCTGGTTTACATGTCTTTGGTCAAAATACTAGAGGTCTGTTCTTGATATTAGCTTCTTACACAGTAGTACTTATATGTTTAATGAATGGGAAAAGACATTAATAGGTATTACATAGTTTGTGGAACCTGGGACATTTCTGTTTATTGGTTTTTGCTGTGGTACTTTCTATCATGAGCCAATGGCTTTATGTATTTTGACTGAGGTACCACATCAGGCACCTAAGACAGTCAGATTTATTGTCTTCATCTGACCTTTTCAAAGTGATGTACTGGACATGACAATTTTTCTTCATAGTAGTCATTTGAGCTGATATTGATCCATTTTGGAGGCTGTCACTGGGTTCACAAAGCTTGTGTTTAGAATACATTTTCAATGCTTAATAATGGTCAATCATTCTGTTTGGGGTTTTTGAGGGTAATTCCATGCTCTTTATCACCTCACCCCATTTCTTCTTGCTAGTCAGAGCCATTTGATTATTCCCAGTCTGTTGCATCATAAATGCTGGTGTTCCTTAGCATAGATTTGAGGGCCTCAAACCTTTTACTGATTACTTCACTCTGTTGGCTGACAATGTCATGTGTTTTATTAAAACTTCCAACCATATTTTCTGTTTGGCTTGTCTGAAAAGTTTTATCTTTCACTTGCAACTAGCCTGTCTTCCAGACACTCTTTATTGTGGCCCATTGATTCAATGACCTTATTGTTTACCTCTTCTTTGATGTTGTTCCACAAGTGAACTTAGTGTATTTTTGTTTGTATATACTCAGATTCTTCCTTAATTTTTTCTCAGTACTTTTCTTGATCTATGCATACTTTACTGTTGAAATCTTTGTGGCCTTGAGTCATCTCACAGAACTTAAGGTTTATCTGACTTGAAATAGTGCATTTAAAGTCTTTGAATTTTTCTGGCATTGTGTGTCCTTTTCTTCTACTTCCCTTCTTATTTCTTCTAGTTCTTGTCTCAATTCCCTGTTTTCTCTCTGAACATTATAGACATTCAAGGACAACTGTTCCATCCCAGCAGATAATTTACTTTCAATTCTTGTCATTTCAGTTTTCAGATCTTCTTTCAAGTTATTCATATCTGCTTTCATGTCTGTTTATTTTTGCATCCATGCTATTCATATCTTTCATTAAATCTTCCTTCATGCTGTTCATATCTGCTATCAGTCTTTTTTATGTTATCCATATCTCCCTTCAAATATTCCTTCATACTGTTCATTTTCCCATCTATGACTTCTACAAATCTTAGGAACATCTGCTCCATCACTGTCACCTCTCTTATAACCTAAGCTAATTTGACCCTGGGTGCATAAATTGTTTCATAGGTAGGTGTGTCTTAAATTTGAGAAGCTGTTTAGCTTACTCCCTATGCCCATGGTGAGTGATCAATTTCTGTTGTGGACCAACATGTGCTTGTCCTAATGTAGATTCTTCTCTACTGCTAGAAGAAGAGCACTCCATCTTACTACTATTATTTCCAGTTTCCTGTGAAATTTCCTCATCCATTCTTATTAGTTTTCTTCCATTCCTAAGCGTCATTAAAAAAATTTTTTTTTATATCAATGGCTAAGTGTAGCACTATTTATTCCTCTGTAAATATGAATAAAGATATGTCATGCGGCCTGGTACTGTCCCCTATCATTTAGTGTGTATATTTATCTTATCCCTATATTTCTATGTTGGGGCATATATTGCTTTTAATGCCTAGCTTTAAGCCTGTCTGTTTTACTCACTTAACTCCTCTATTTTAGTTTAAATTTATTAGTTAACTATTTATTGATGGTCTTAGTTTGTCATCACATTCCCATTAATCAATTATATCTGACATTTCACATGAAGTTTCCTTCCTTTCTTAGATATATTAGCTAGTAATCACTCAGGTAAATTCATAAAGGTGAATAAGTTTATCCATTCCAAAAAAACCAAATGTTTATTTTTTTACCAGTCCAGTGGCTGGACTACATTGGAAACATGATTTGGGCCCATAAAGTATGAGTATCAGAATGTAATGATTTAAATTTTTCACCAGAAGAGAGGGAATGCACATAACTATGGTTGGACCTAGGGACTTTGGGAAGAATGCCGTGATTGATGTGATGAAGTAGCTAACCAATGAGCATGTCTACCTCTCATGGGATAGATCTAGGTTTACTCATTAAATTCAGACACAATTTAGGCTAGTTCATCTGTATCTCACCCCTTTTTTGGATTTCATTATGCCTTGGAATTCAAACCAGGGAGAATATTGCCCTTGGCTCTCTTCACGGTTGAATCTATTTTATATAGTAACTACTGCTTCATTCTTTAGATTCCAATTGAGTGAAAGTTTCATCTAATCATACTATTGTGTTATGATGTAAAAGAAAGTGTGTGTGTGGGGGGTATATAAATATCCAGTTATGAATTGATGGATGGATGGATAAATAATTCTGAAAAACAAAAAACCAAGTAAAAAAAAATCAATTAAACAAGATTTATTTTGACTAACAAAATGAAAATTCCAAAGTCTTTTAACATAATATAATATAATAATAATAATAATAATAATAATAATAATAATAATAATAATAATAATAATAATAATAATAATAATAATAATAATAATAATAATAATAATAATAATAATAATAATAATAATAATAATAATAATAATAATAATAATAATAATAATAATAATAATAATAATAATAATATAGCACCAGAGGTCGCCTCTAGCTTACCACTCATTCAGATCGTGCTCCTCAATTTATTAAAATATCATAAAATATACCGATTACAGGTAAGAGTTTTAATAATAGTTCAACACAATTGAAATAAAACAACTATATAAAAATAATAAACATTTCCTTTATTGTAGGGCGAAAACCGGTTCAATAAAGGAAATATTTATTATTTTTATATAGTTGTTTTATTTCAATTGTGTTGAACTATTATTAATGATTGAAAACAACATTATGGACAAATTTATGTTTGACCATTATTAAGGATTATTCAAGGTAAGAGTTTTATATCTCTAATAACTATAAAATAGAAAACTAATAAATTAATTAAAAAAAGAAGAGAAATACAAAAAGGCAACACAGTTTGATTGCATAATGGACTTAGATGTCCAACATCCAGCCATGATGTCTGCCAGCTCAGACACGTTTAAAAGTTCTTATGCACAAGTTGCAAAATTACCATCAATGGTTATAAAAAAAAGTGAAAATAATATGCGATTGTTTTTCTCAAGGAAAATGCAGCTAGTGCCTAGATTTCACCGTTCTACAGCAGGAGATCTGATGAAACTAGATCTCACCCCAAAAACCACTGAAACCCACGTTAATGCAATAAAAGAGCCTTGGTCTAATGATAGCCTTAAAAAATATCTGAAATGTTTAACCAGACCATCCCTAGGGAACTCTTCAATTCATTTAAATGTTTTTTCACTGAATGCTCCATTGTCATAGCAATTACAGATAGAAACTGTTCGCTTTATAGATTCCCTAAGGAGCTTCTATTCGAAGAGATAAATAATAAAAACCTATGGAATTTGATAGTTCACATGGGAGATCATCTGAATCCGCGTTATCTGGCTATTGAATTTGTAAACGAAGAAAGCAAAGAATTATTCCAACAAGAAATGAAAACTCTGGGGCAATACGCATTAGTTGTAGTCAATCCCAACAGAGAAAACTTTATTACTGGTTTAATTAAAAAAACTTACCTAGGTTACTCAGAAATGGATTTCATTAAGCTTATGAAACCATTCGGGCAGGTGATAGATTTCCAGCCTTTACAGATTAAAAATACACCCATCCCAATATTTAGTAACAATTATAGATTTAAAGTAAAACTGGGAGAGTACATTAATCCCAAAAATATTTCAACACAAGTTGCAGATGAAAAAGCGACATTATTTCTTGTTATAAACGGTCTAAAACCACAATGCTTTCATTGCAAAGAACGCGGTCATCTTATTAGCAACTGTCCGGCTTTATATTGTAATAATTGTAACATGAGCACATCCCCCTTACATCAATGCCCAAAAGAAGACTTTCATAGTAATCAAGAAGTGACTGTAGATAAAGATGTGCAATCGACAGACCATAATATTGAGGAAAAAAATGATATTGACATTACAATAGTGGAAAGGTGATTCTATATACTACAGGGTCCAATAGCATTGAAGTTTCCTCCTCTCCTAATCCGGAAATCTCACCCCCTCTTAATAAAACATCTCTCGAAATAATGGAATCACTTGCAGTGTTACCGTCCCCACAATTTGTAGAAACTTCACAAATCACTAGAAAACCAGGTCGCCCACCTAAAAAAAATCAGATAATAATCCCAAGAAACTAATGGCTCTAGAATGTGAAAGTAGTGAGAATGATTCCCCTCCTCCAGTCTCTAGAAAAAAAGCTAACATCATGCAAAGTTACAATGCCTCTCTAATTGCCACATACTCATCAGAAAATAGTCCAATGGAAGAGGAAACTGATAGTATTACAAACATAAATAAAGATTCACTTGAAAACCCATTCACAGACAGGAAAATGAGATCCAATGATATTTCTCTCAAATCTACAGACAATAATTGAACAATGCATATTTATTGATCCATTAAAATATACTACAGATTTCCTTATTAAAATATTTAACTTTATTTTAGAATAAAACTTTCCTATGCTAGGCTTAGATTCTGATATATACACGCACACACATACAAATAATGGATATTAAAATAGGAGTTTTTAATGTTAGAGGGTTAAACTCCCCACAAAAAATTGACCTCCTCGCTAAATGGTACGACATTATTAAACCACAGATAATGGGCATTATCGAAACAAAAATCTACAGTGGCTCATTAATCAACCCTACAGACAAGCTAAATTCCAAGGGCCTTACAGTCTTCTCAAACACATCTGACACTCCATCAGTGGGTACAGGCAGTATCATTGATAAAGCCTGCCCATTTAGTTCTTTCAAAATCCTACATATCGATGTGCACTTGCTGATAATTACATTTACTCATAAAGCCTTTACCTTAAACATAGCAATTGTTTATATCTCCCCAGGTCCCACTATTATAAATAGAATTATACAAACACTTAACTCTAGGTTCATAAATGCTATGTATCTGACGATTATTTTGGGAGATTTCAACATGACATATCAGACCTTCACCAGCAAATGGTTACATCAGCTGTCCTTTCCGATGATGAGTGGAAGAGGCTTTCTGCCAGAGAAGGCCGTGTCATTTAACAATGGTAGACATTCATCACTTATAGATCTGGTTTTCTATTCGCCATCATTACATAACATGATATGCATTGAATTAAAGAATTCACCCCTCTCTGATCATGCAGCTGTTTTAGTGTCACTGGAAATTAATTTTGATAATAGAACAACAATTAATACAGGAAGAACCATCAGAGTTCTACTACCATCATGCACACCAGAATATCTTTTCTCAGAAGTATACATATATCTTCACAAGTTGAAAAATATTACAATGGATCCAGTCCAAGCATGGCATGCTTTTACTAACCTGCTTTCATTTAATATTGATCATCTTACCAGGACAACAACATCCCCAACAAAACTACTAAAGCTTATGGATGATACCTATAAAAAATTATTGGCACTTCTCAATCAAATCTCGATCATCCCTGTCTGATGGCTTTAAAGAAGAAATATCAAGAGTTAACAAACCAGCTTAAAGAATATATCTCCATTAAAAAAAAAGTTATATTTAAATAAGCCACACATGTATACCAGAAACTTCATTAGATGGGTGCTAGGCCACCCCTCCCAGGCACGAGTCCCAGCAGCTATTAAAGTTCAAACTGAAATTGTCTATGGAGATTTTATGTTGGAGTGGCTTTACATATTGTATAGAGAAAAATTCCAGAGGGTATCCTCTCCAAGTCTAATGGCCTTTTCACAAGATAGATCAGAAAATGAATTTAAAATTTCTTTAAAAGATTTCATTAAAAAAATAGAAGCGATGCCAGATTCATGTCATCCTGGCATAGATGGAATTTCCAAGTTTGTATACAAACATATTGATAAAATCGCTGCACAATATATGCTTAACCTAGTCTCCTACCTCACTAAAGACATCCATAAAATACAGGGATTAAATCAAATTATGCTTGTGCCATTCATGAAAAAGAAACAATTAATCTCAAACACCACTAACCTACGTCCAATTTCAATGTGCTCCCTTGGCATAAAGATAATGGAATCAGGGATAAAAAATAAAATAGAGCCATTCATTTTGCCAAACCTATCCAAAATGCAATTTGCCAAAAAAGAATCCTCAACAGGACAGGCAGCCTTTCTATTCAATTCAACTACAGAAACTGTTAGAGATAATAAAAAATACAGTCCAGTTGTTATTCAACTAGATATTGAAGCCGCTTTTGACATGATTTCCATCAGTACTCTTCTTAAAACTCTGCAAAAATACTCAGTTCCGAACGCATATCTAAATTTGCTTGCTAACTTGCTTTTAAACCGTAAGATTTATGTTTCTCTAAATGGGACAACTTCACCACCAATAGTGCCACATCATTCCATTCCTCAGGGCTCACCTCTCAGTGCCATACTGTTCACTGCCTATATCAACCCTCTTATAAAAATAATAGAAAATGAATTTTCAGGAATCTACGTGCCTACCATCAATGACAACATCTCATGTATCGCATATATGGATGATGTAGCAATATTTCTATCATCTCAAAAACAAATCCCAAAACTTCTTAAGATACTTAATAATTTTACAAAAGAATACAAGCTAACATTTAATATGGAGAAATCATGTGCATGGCAGATCTTCACCGGTAATAGCATTACTAAAGTTTTCAAAGGTAGACTAAGCGCATTTCTTGGGTTCAACTTTTATTTATGACATTCACCTATGAGATCACTCATACAGAAAAATTTGATAGAGAAAGTGGAAAAGACTGTCAATTCACTCTCCAAAGCCTACCTCTCTCTATATACAAAAATGGCCTTGCTTAACATGCTAGTGATTACAAAAATCTCTTATTTTACTCCAACAATCATTTATACCAAGGCATTTACAAATAAAATAGACTCCTTATGCAAAAAATTATTCTGGGGAAAAAAGATTATTTCAATATCAATAAAATGCCTAAGAAAACCCCTTTCACAAAATGGCCTTGGTCTTCACTCAATACATGTCTTCAGGATACAAAAAACATTGGACATAATATCGACATGTGCACAAAAATTCCCATATTTAGAAATTGCTGCCAAGATTACCCCTACAGACAAACCACCTCCTCTCCAAGGATATCTGAACACACTACTTACACCATTATTAACAATTCACACTCTTAACTTTAATCCACCACAAGCTAAATATAAATATTGGGAAGTTTATCAACTTCTACATCCAAAGCAAGATGATGTACAAACTCCACTTCATATTAATAATAAACAATTATGTCGCAAAAACAAACTATGGTCACTTGAACCAAAATATTTTGACTTTCTCCTAAAGATAAATCTAGACTCACTACCTACACAACACTTTTTTAAATATCAAAGAAACTATAAAGATATAGATGATATATGTAATCTTTGCCATAGGGACTCGGAGACACAAAGCCACCTTTTTTTCTCAAGCTCAAGTCTAGAAAACATTCGTGAAATTATTAGCACTTCACTCAAGGATAAAAAAAATCAATATGAAAACCCTTTTTGACTCTTTTAAAAGGGGTAACTTTGCTGAAATAAGAATCTGCACATTGTTACTCTATGCCTTATGGTGTACAAGGCGTAATTTCATATACAATTATAACCCCAGAAGACATCCAAACACATTCAGAAATAAGCTGCAAACCATACGTAAAAGAGACATGAAGATTACAGATCAATCTAAGTACATTGACATCTGGAATATACAAGAACTTATATAAAAGCACTAACAAAAAAAAACTATATCTAACATGGATCCTTGTGCCAGTTCTAAAGCCAACTGACACAAACTAGATGCATTCTTGCTTTAATTTAATTGAAGTATATCTAATTGAATATTATCATATGATTGAGTGATCATCATTGTTTTTATGAACTGTTTTTTCTTAGATACTTCTAGTTTGATAATGCATACAGTTACTGATCAAATCTTTGTACATATTCAGTTTTGTGAAACCAATTTATATGTAAGAACTATGTGTCAAATGTAACTTGTATAACCTTTTAGAATACTAATAAAGTTTATCCTTTGAAACATAATAATAATAATAATAATAATAATAATAATAATAATAATAACAATAATAATAATAATAATAATAATAATAATAATAATAATAATAATAATAATAATAATAATAATAATAATAATAATAATAATAATAATAATAATAATAATAATAATAATAATAATAATAATAATAAATGTACACGTGTGTGCATCAAATTTGTATCTATATCACATTGGTAAATAAATATATTTATTAACCCATATGTTTCCATGAAAGATATACATACTGAAACACTAAAGATATTTACAAAGTAGAAAAAATATAACAAAGGAAAAAATATTAATTCATCACTATAATGACTGTGAACTAGCTAACTGTTTATAATATTATTTACAGGCATATCTATTAGCTCCATAGCTCATTTCCAATAGTAGAGATTCCATTCATTTTTCAGGACCCTCTTTGACTATGTACCAGTTTCTTTCAATTGATAGAAAAAAACATTCATTCCAGAACATTAGTCACTTATACCGAAAAAAACAAATATAAACATCATTAGTTAACAAAAAAAATAGGCAAACAAACTCTGTCCTGTAGAAGTTCTTGGCCTTAATATGGAACAATAGCAAGTAAAATATTATCTCATCCCAAATTGCTTTCAAGATGATGATCCCAATATCAAGTCACTATGCAGGATGAGCTAACATAAATTTTACTCAATAAAAAAATTTAAACTTAACAACCTTCCCTCCTGTGCTATCTTGATTCTAGTTACAATGGATTGTTCCAAATGATAGATATTTCAGTTCCCAGATGTGGAAGTGAAATGAAAACAAAACTACAAATGTTTATTTTAAAATAATACATAGCAATTTAAAACTTTCCCCAAATTATTCAGAATAGAGTTCATGGATTTGGCAAATACTGTCCCTCATAGGCACACTTCATCACTGTTCCAGTCATTTTTCATTGGCAAGTAATGCATTGCTCATGAGAAATTTTTGGCAGCTTGCTTGTACTGATGTTATTTCCTTCATGTTATTTCATTCTGAAGGTCAAGACATATTTGATGCTTAAGAAAATTTTATATATAGATGAATGTTAAATCATCACTCCTACTATGGTCAGGGCTAATGACACTTTTGTCCCATGGCATTATTAAATTAGCTGGAGTACATTATTTTGCTATTCATAATATATTTAACTTTCCTCAGTTCACTGTTTGGCATTTAATAAGTTATATGAAAAACAAATTATTTCTTTCTTTCAATATATATGCCGATAATCTATTTCTTGGCTTTTATATGCATTCAAATGATCATATTGTCCTTTTATTTCAAATATCCATTTAAATCAGTTCAACTAATTTTATTAAATCATACAAATCTATTAAAACTTTTTTTTGTTTAATTATTGTCTATAGTTTAGAATGTTTCCATCATGACAATTAGACTAATAATTTGAGCTGTTCAAATAAATCATCATATTCTCTGATAATCAAACATTTTCTGATGTTGGTATTGTACAGCTCTTGTGTTGGTTTGAACAAAGTAAAATATGGCAGAAATCAAATGAGTTGGTTTTATACTGCCATCGATTTCCATTATTTAGTAAGCTTGCATTTTATTTTCTCTTTCATCAATTTATACATGCTTATTTTTATGTATGTCATGTTGATGGAAAGTAAAGTATAATTATGTAATATAATTTTGTTTCATCATCCATATATGGTTATCTAGTGATTGACTTGACATTAGGTAATTATGATGTATACCAAGCCTAAGACTTCTCTAATGATGTAAGATATTGACATTTATTATCACTGTTTGTGTAAATATATATGTGACTGATCTCTTGAATTAAGATTTTTATCTATCTTTTAGCTAAAGGAATTTAATTTATTGAGACATTTTCTTTTTAATATCATGTTGGGGTAAAAGAAAATGTTGGTTGTGCTTCTCTAGATATGAGTGTGTGATAATACACATTCTACTATCCATTAACTAAATTTATTTTTTAGATGGGTTTAATTTAGTAAATAATGCACTATAATCCAAGGCTGGTTCCAATCTGATCATAAGCTACTCTTACAATATATATATATATATATATATGTATGTGTGTATGTGTGTGTGTGATAATATTATAATTTGATATCTGTATTTCTTCAATGCAATATATATAATTATATAACTGAATATTTATAAATACAGTAATCAGATATATTCTAAAAATTTTATTCACATAGTAGCACTTTCAACTATCCTCATAATCTTTATCAACTACACTTGAAAGGCTTATCTTCCCACAATTCCATGATCTTAACATTTGCTGCCTGCCTGTTAATTAAGTCATGATTGTATTTATATATTAGCTTCTTTTATTTTTCTTTTGTTATTTTTTTCAATTTGCAATATTTTAATGTTGTTGTAATTGAAGGTAAAGCCATAAATGCATAAATTATTATGGTTGTGAAAAATGGATGCTGAAACAGTATTATCTATTTTGCAATTTTGATTCGATTTCTGAACTCTTTTTAACAACTGCAAGTGCTCTTTAGTTCTTTTTTTCAATGTACATTTCAATTCACCTATAAAATTGTATCATTTATAAATGGATATGTAGGTGTGGCAGTGGATATATATATAAGTGAATCAAGATGTGCATTGAAAAAAAGAACTAAAGAGCACTTGCTGTTGTTAAAAAGAGTTCAGAAATCGAATCAAAATTGCAAAGTAGATAATAATGTTTCAGCATCCATTTTTCACAAGCATAATAATTCATGTATTTATGGTTTTAACTTCAATTACAACAATGTTAAAATATTGCAAATTGAAAAAAATAACAACAAAAGAAAAATAAAAGAAGCTATGCTAATATATAAATGCAATCATGACTTAATTAACAGGCAGGCAGCAAACATTAAGATCAATGATTTGTGGAAAGATAAGCCTTTTAAAGAGTAGTTGATAAAGACTACAAGGATAGTTGAAAGTGCTACTATGTGGATAATTTTTTTAGAATATATCTGATTACTGTATTTATAAATATTCAATTATATAATTTACACATATATATATATATTGTGATCTCTTGTATTATATATATATATATATAATACAAGAGATCTGAGCAATATATATATATATATATATATATATATATATATATAGCTTGCTCCAGGCCCAAAAAAGTTCTACAGTCTACAATAAAAGAACAATAATGGAGATCTTACTTATCATGCTTGATATTTGCTGAATAGTGAGACTTGAGAGATACCTATTTACTATCAAATGTTGAGTGGTAATCTATGTTGCTGTAGGTCAGTTACATGAACCAAATTTCAAATATTGGCAAAAATAAATGTTTTTAAAAATATTAATCTAATTCATGAAGCACAACAGATGAATCTGATATCATATATATATATATATAATAATGATTGGAGTGTATTTTGGAATCTTACTGTATCTGCCATACAGGTACCACTGGGCTATTTGAACCTGGAATATTTATATACTAGGCAGATACATACTGTTAAGATCCAACTTTATATTTATATTGTAATGGTACATAATATGCCATTACATTATTTTAGAAGTAAAATAAAAAGATCATAAATAAAAATTGATTTATTAAAAAGAAAAAAATTTAACTTAAAAACTGAAAATCGAAAGTTATATTTAACATATATATTGTCGCGCAGATGGAAAACTTAAACTATTTTAAGAAAAAAGTATTTGAAAGTGTTTCATTTTTTGTAAAAATATAAAGATCGATATTTCGAAAATAGAAATAATGTTGATTTCTATAATCTTAGAAAATGGAAATGATTGTTTTATTAATTAAATGATTGCTCTAAAACACACTAGCCCTTGGGGCACTAAAATAATTAAATGGTCAGATAAGAGAATAAAAAGAAATTAAATGACCAATGCCAGCACGAAATGGCAGCACAGACCGTAAATAAAACACGAGAGGATTAGTGACGTCTTGCTCATTGAATCCAAAGATTTGATGATAAGAGGCTAATAAAAATATAAAAGCTAAAATATTATTAATTGTTAGGGGAGAGCTGAGTATTAATATACCATTATAATTAGCTGTATTGCAGATTTCACGATGTAGAAATCTGCAATAAATGTAGAAATCTGCAATAAATTTAATTTCCGGACAACAAGCTGAGGCCTCTGGATGACAGTTCCTGACCAAATGCATGGCAAGTAGCAGTTTCATTTCAAAGAAGGACAAACAATCTATGAAAGTGATCATGAAGATGAACCTCTAAATCTGCTCAATCTGTAAAGTATGAACTCTTGTGTCTATCTAGTAAGAACTTTTCTAAAATTGCAATTAATAGCTGAAAATAAGAACAATTATCTGACCTAAAGAATTCAAAATCAATTATTAATATTTTTATGCATATGTTTAAGCAATCATTTCCCTTTCTCTTTTTTTTGTGTGTTAAGTGTTAATTAAAATGTATCGAATTAAAGTTTGGTGTAGATAGCTGCATGGATAAAAATTAATAACTATGTTTAAATTCGTTTATGTTTATTTTAAAGGGTTAATTTCAGGCTATTTGTTTCATAGTTAGGACGATGCTTGTGGAGGGATATATGGGTGTTTATATCAATGTAATGTGAAGCATGTTTAGCATACAGGGCAATGTGTCCAACTGAACGCATGACCCCAAAGAGGCAGTCATATTGTTGCAATGGTCACAGTCATATTTCCTGCACCATTGACCCCTTCTAGCTCTATGGAGGAATTATAAGTCAGCAGAAAACCACTCTCCCTCATACATAGCACTCTATACATGATTCCTTCATCAGACATATGCACATTCCTGTACTAGACAAGGATCATGTCCTTCAAATAATATCATGCTGTCAGATGCACATTTCTGTCTGCGTGATTTTATGCTAGCATCTTCATATTGCATTGGTTGTGACTATATATCTGGAAGCAGGCGTTGGTTTGGCTACGAACTTTTAGTCTGAGATTGAATGAGTGTCTTGATTTTAGACTTTTTTTAAGTGAGAAATCTATGTAGCCTATCTATACTCCACATGCTAAAAGAAAATATTATTAACATGTCCATCTGTGTGGACTTTATTAAACAATAATTTAAATTTAAAAATAATAATAATAACCAATTTAAAACTAATTGTAAAGTCTAAATTTATTCCTCAATTTTAAATATAAATATTATATATGTGTGTTAATAAATATTTGTGTGTTAATTACTGGAAGTGGCCTATTTTATTAAATATTAATATATTTTAAGTTATATTAAGTTTCTGCGTCTCTTTGAGCTAGTGGCAAGGGCTGATGGTTGAAATAATATATATGTGTAAAAGTTGGATCTTTAACAGTGGGTATTTGCCTACTCTATAAATTTTCTAGGTTCAAATGGCCTAGTGGTGTCCTGTAGTGCAGGTACAATAAGACTCTGTGATCAATTGATTCACCCTGACCGTTATAATATAGTAGGCAGATACTTATTGTTAAGACCCAACTTTATTTTATATTGACCATTAGCCCATGCCACTAGCTCAAGAAGATGCAGAGATTTAATGTATAAAAACTTATTTAAAATGTTTTAATAAAGAAAAAGATTTTTAAAAAATATAAACCACTGCCAGTAATAACACACACACACACACACAAAATTTATTGATGCACATATATAAATTTAAAATTGAGGAATAAATTTAACTTGTTTAGATTTTAATATTAATTTTTAATTTAAATTATTTTAGTAAGTCCGCACAGATGGACAATTTATAGAAGTTTGTTTTTTAATGTTGAGTATAGATAGGCTACATAGATTACTCAGTTAAAAACTGTCAGGAATGTGTGTCTACAGTATGATATTATTTGAAGAATATGATCCTTGTCCAGTACAGGAATGTGAATTTGTCTGGTGACGGAGTCATGTATATAATATTTAAGAGATGCTACACATGGGGGAGAGTGGTTTATTCACTGACTTACAGTCCCTATCCATAGATCTAAAGAGGTCAATGTTGCAGGAAATATGTCTGCATCCACTGCAACAAAATGACTACATCGTTGGGTCATGCATTCAATTGGGCTTTTCCCAGTATGCTAACACACTTCACATTACATTGATATAAACACCCATATATCCCTCCACCAGAATTGACCTAACTATGAAACAAAAAGCCTGAAATTAAACCCCTTTAAAATAAACATAAACAATTTTAATTATAATGTTATTGATGGAATTGCTGAGGAAAATTTACAATAAAGTAAACCCAATGACCCTCATCGTAAGGTATCACATTGACAACAACAACTTATGTACCAGTAAATATGTTTAGACACTCAGCATGAAGTGTCACATTTACTGATATATCTATTTCACGTATAAAAATATTAAAACATAATCAACATAATGAATCTATGCAGCTATCTACATCCAACTTTTAATAATTTAGTTACCAGATAAAAATAAGTAAAATAAAAAATGGAAATGATTAGCTAACATAATGCATATAAAAATTATTAATAATTGATTTAGAATTTTCTTTTTTAGGTCAGATAAGAGTTCATACTTTATATAACTAATTGAAAGTTTGTTAAAGTTCATATTAAATAAACAAAAGTTCATACTTTCTGTGAGGGTCTGAAATCTATCTTGTCCATGAGAGATCTGAACTCCGTTTAATATTTCTGGGAGGAACGGTTTGTTGTTTGCTGCCATTCAGCACTCATCAGTTTGGAGGCTGTCTCAGCTGGTATATTACAGCAAATTAAATCTATTGCAGACTTCTACATTGTGGAGTCTGCAATACAGCTACAGTTTATATGTAGATTAATAGTCAGCTTTTTGCAACAACTTATTTTTTCTTTTTATAAGATTAGACCTCCCTTATCAGTAAATTTTTGAATCTATCAAACAACACATCACTGATCCTAAGGTTTCTTTGTTGGTCCATGCTGAGGCTTAGTACTTCCATTGGTCAATCTTTAATTTCATTTTCTTATCTGACCATTATTATTTAAGTGCCCCAAGGGCTAGTTTGCTTTACATTTAATTAATAAAACAATCATTTCTATTTTCTAAGATTTAAACATGATAGAAATCAACATTTATATCTATTTTCAAAAATATCAATCTTTATCTTTAGTTCTTTACTTTTTTTTACAAAAAAATACTTTTAAACGTTTTTTTTTCTTAAAATAATTTTAAAGGTTTCCATCTGTGCAATATATATATACATATGTTAACATAACTTTTAATTTTTGGCTTTTAGTTTTTAATCAAATCATTTTTACTTAAGATTTATTTTCTCCTTTATTTTAATTTTAAAATAATGTAATGGTATATGTATATTGTTACAATATATTAGAATAGAAGCCTTCTAGTGCTTTACTACATATATAATCTTTGAGATTAAGACTCATACCACTGTATAATAAATATTTAAAAATACTGTCTAACTCAATATAAAACAATAATTAATAAGGAAAAAGCAATGCCTCTTTTTTGTTATTCATATTTTTTTGCAAACACAAATGTTTTAGGTAAACCTCTATATTTATAAATGAGGCACAAAGAGAGACACTCCTTTTTATTAATTATTGCCTTATGCTGGATTACAGAGTATTTTAAAATATTTATTTACATTGGTATGAATCTTAACCTCAAATATTATATATATATTATGATGGATTTTGGTATCCATAAAATGAAGTAATATTAATAACTTCAAAAATTTTATTGGGTTGTCATTATTACTATTATTACTATTACTAATACTACTATTATTAATTATAAAGTAATATTCACATTAATTTAGCTATCTAATAAAGCAAAATCCAAGATGTCTTTCTGTATATTTTTTGTAGTATTTGAAATTTTGTAGCAAATTTTAAAATCATAGTTTTATCTTTAAATATAAAAACAAGCATGTATAAAGTTAACTTTTAAATGGACTAATACAATAAAATATATAGTATTATCAATATGTGAATAAATTAATTAAAATAGGATCAGTAAAGCAATACTAATGTTTTTATATATATTATTAAATTTAGGTTATAATAGTAACATAAACTTTTGATTTATAATGATTAAATGTGTATGTGTGTGTAGGAACATTTATATTTTTTGATATATCAAAGGTGTACTATCATAAAAGTTTTAAGTAAATTGTTTAATGTAATAAACAATTAATATGAGAACAATAAATAAAACAAAATAATTTATTTTAATATTTGGAATGTAAATATTTATTTTAACATCATAATGTGTATATTATGTTTTATCAAAGGAGATATCAATAATTATGCACTTATAACACTCATTACGCTCGTTAAAAAAGTTATATATTATTAAATCTATTTAAAGCTTAGCGCTTATAAAGCTCTATGACTTGATCAAAGGAGATAATATTTTATTTAAGTATATTTTTAAAATATTATTGGTAATTTTAAAATTATTTCATTGTAACTGGTGCTATAACTTTTCCAAATCTTGAAAAATTGTCTGCAGAGATACTATCCCTATGGCAACACTTTAAGTCTTTTGCATGTAATTCTAAATGAGTAAGAAAATTTGAGCAATGATGGTGATAAAATCAATCATGTAATTTGAATCTATAAATACATCTACCTAAAGGGGATGTTTCTCTTTTATTGATAGTTAATTACTGCATAAAGCCTTAAATTTAAATTTAACCATTTTGGCATCGTTACTCATGATGATGAGTAAGCCTTACAATCATTTGCCCTAAGTGAGAAAATACATGAATCAGATGTCCAAATTGACAATTAAATTATCTAGTAATATATATGAACAAAATGAAATTTTAAAATTTTTATTGAAATGGAAAATTTTAAAACTACTTTGAAATATTATCTTTGTTAAAGTTATTTTGGAACTCTAATACTTCAAAGGTTACTTGCTACTGCATTTATTACAATTGATTTAATTTATAAAATTAAGAAACATTTCTTAAACAATTGTAAATTATATACTTATATGCACTGACATGCTCTCATAAGAAAAGCAGTAATTGCCTGAAAATTATTATTGAAGCTATGTGCTTTCAAGGGCAATATATGTCCTCATAGTCATAGCCATGGAATGTGCATAATTGTATGAGTATGTGCTAAATGACTCTAAGTGGAATGTCAAAGAAGCATGGTATATAGCTAACAACCCTAATGCCATAAATTGGAAGAAATCCTGTTTCCCTTTTTCTAAGAAATAGACTATTTGATTTACATACATTCTGAATAATATATTACCTACATATACACATATCCATACAATTACACATATTCCAAGGTTATAACTATGAGGACACTTAATGCCACTCAAAAGTGATTAACTTTAGTAATAATTTTCATGCAATTATAGTTTTTCTTATAAGAAGGTATCAGCACATATATTTATAATTTATAATTGACTTAAAAATTATGGTATAAGCACCTGCATATTGTATAATTGTTATTAAAACAGATTGTTGAAACTAATGGAATTTATCTTCATAAATATTTTTTTAAGTGCTATGATTAATGAAACTTCTTAGGAGATTATTAATTATCTGTTCCACGCCTACAGAAATGAAATATACAACTTGAGGTGATTTTTTCATATTTTACATCATCATTTAGTATCATTCAAGGATTAATTGTCCATTCTCGGTGGTGTTGCAATTAAAGACACCTAAGGATTTTGAAAATTAAAACAAAATTTCTAAAAGATAATGCAAAGATAAAATATTAAAACATTTAAAAGATCATTAAGTGAACTTTAGATTAGAAGTGATAATTGATTTAATTATTATTATGTAGAGTTGTTGCTCAAATAAAAGATCACCTAGGAAGAAAGCAAGAGTTTAATAATTATACAGGTAGTATATTTATATTGTATTATTATAATTTTATATTATAATACTTTTATATGTTTCATATGCTTATTATTCTCAAGTTCAAGTTATGCTGTTATTATAAAATACTAGAAAGTATCTGAAATATATATATGCAAATGATTATGTTTATATACTTGAAATATATTATAAGAACCACCCTTTGTTTATCAATATGGATACATTAAGGTTAATATGAAAAATAATTTATATAATGAATTATGTTAATGTCAATAAGTCTTACATAAATAATATTGCTTAGTAGAGAAACAGTCTTTTATTTAAATGTTAGATTAGATAAGCATCTTATGTACTGCCACTTGTACCCATAGAATTTAAGCAAGAAGCTGTCATATTTTTAGACAATTATATTATAGTACAGTAAATGTTTTCTATATTTTAAGGAATAACTAAGGTTATATCAGCAAGATACCTTGAGGAAAAATAGATTAAACTATGTTATATAGAGATCAAATAAATCATTCTTTCACTTTGTTTATTAATAATTATTAATTATTATGTTTCTTTTATCTTTTGTTTAACAACCTTCTTCAATAGCATATTTATTCCCACATTACATAAAGATAATAGGAAAATAGGGTTAAGTTTCTATAATTAATATTGCTATATATTATTCATCTTGAGTATTGAAAACATACATTGTTATTATTATTATTATTATTATTATTATTATTATTACATTTTATATATTTTTTGGATTGTTAATAAATTGATTTTATATTTGTTTAATTATCTTATCTTCATCTCTCATTATTTTGACATTGGTCATTTAACTAATAGGCAAAATGATCGCATGGTCATCATTGTCATCATTGATGTCATCTTCTTTTTCTTCTTCTCCTCCTTCTCCTCTTTCTTCTCCTTCTCCTTATTCTCCTTTCTTTTTCTTTTGTCTTCTCTTCTTCATCTTTTTTCTTCCTTTCCTTCTTATTTTTTTCTTATTCTTATTATTATGTACTTATTTAAAGGTATACTGCTTAATAATAATATTTTTTTAATATTTATTGCTAATATTTGCACACAATTTAACCATTAATACTTAGTTACTTTTTATATTGTCTATATCAATAATAAAGATGTAGAGTTAATGATTAAAATTTTACAAGTCTTATATATTTAACTTAAATATTTTAAAACCTGAGATAACATTAGATGTGATTTATATAATATGGAACTTAAAAGGAAATATGATAGCCAAACACAAATATTATTACAAATATTTATTGCATACACATACACAATTATATTTTAAATTCATAATAATCCTAAGATATTATTTATTGAAACACATTTTATAGTATTTTCCTAATATTTAGATATTTAAATATTCTGTTTACATTAATGAGTCTTTCATTGTAGTGACAATCGATTTCATAAAGGTTAATCTAATGTTTTGTTAATCACTGAAGGTTAAGCTAAAATTTTGTCAGTTATCAAATGCTTTGTAAACCACTAAAAGTTAAGCTAAGATTATTATCAGTTATATATAAACAACTAATCAAAATTTTAAAATATATTATAATTACTTAGGATTTTTTTTAGTTCATTTTGTAAACATAACACAACTGATTATCATTTATTTCTCTTTTCTAATTATTTTGCCAATTATACACGACTTTGAATTTTTTTCCTTTAATAAAAAAAAATACAAAAAAAAATAATAATTATAAATTAAAAATTATCACTTTTTTATTTAGCAAATTAAAATATATTGAAAAAACAGTTAGTGACTTAAAATATATATTTAATTTTTTTTTTTATTTAATTAGTATAAATTTAAATATTTTACTAATAATTATTGCATTTTTTTTGTAGAAATGAAAAAAATGATTATTTGAACAGAATTAGAGATAATTAGTTTTTCTTAATTTATATATATATATTTAAAAAAAAATAAAAATTAAAAGTTTGAACAAAGCTTTTTTTTTCTTTTTTTTAAAAAAAGTAAAAAGTACATGCAGATACAAATAAATTTTAATTTTTTCATAAAATATTTTATAAATGCTTTAATATAGCAACTAATTATAACAACTTAATCTACAAGTGTGAAATTTTTTGCATTCACGCCTTTGATACTATTTTTAAATAAATATAAAAATGCTTAATACAGACTAAAGATTAACATATCATTTCTAGCCCAAATGTAAATTTTAAATCCAAATATTACTTTACATATCTGTTTATGTTCAAATAAAAACTACTTTAATCTTAAACTGGGTTTAATGTTAATTTTGGGCTAAGAATAAATAATTAGTAATAATTATTAATGTATTTATTTAAAATGGATGAGTGCAGAAAACTTGAGATTTGTAGATCAAATTATAATAAAGTGTGGGTATTCCTTATCTTTATAAATTCATACAGAGCATGTGTCAAGATGATTCCCTTATGACTATTAGAAGTAAAACATAGCATTAGATAAATAATTAGATATATTGTACCTATATTGATATAGGCACATATAATTTTATCTAAAATTATATTATTAAAACAATCTTTCGTTAAAGAGAAACATAAAATTAAATGTTGACGAGTTTATTCAGTTTGTTTTTGAAAAAGATAAAAATCAAATAGTTTTCTAGCGTTAGTTTTGAAATCAAAAGGGGGGAGGGGGAGTCTTGGTTTGAGGAATGAAACTAAGGGTTATAAAAGGAAGTAAAGAGTTTTTATTAGTATTTGTAAAAATATAATTTAAAAAGTTAAAACGTACAAATCTCTTTTCATTCAAGTTTAATTAAAGAAAAAATAATGTTAAAACTAAATAGTAAATTGTATTAAAAATATATGTGCGTATATATGTGCAATTTGTAAATAAATAAAATGTATGTGAAAGTTAAAGAACATGGCAATGGCTATTAGATATTAATTAATATAAAACAATACGTTTTTGCATGGCTATTACTAATTAAGCAATCTTTCAAAACATGTTTATCAAATGATTATCAATTCGACAACAGATCTTTGCCGGGAATATTTCGACAACACGTTGTAGATATAAATAGACTCTTTTTATTGGACAGTAGCCGTTCCACAAATTAATTGAGTGAGTGCAGTTCAGAAATTAATTGTGCAGTTAACAAACAAAATGCAGTGTTGAGAAGATCTTGGGAACGCACGTTTATCTCCAGCCCAAATGTCTGATGAAAACAGCAAGATCTGCCCGTGAAATAATGTCAACGTAACAACTTAGAAAATCTCCGTCAGTATCTATTTGTCTCCGATGGTAATAATCGTGAAAATCAGGAAACTCAGCAAGGAAACATCCCAGCCAGCTGGAAGCATTTATACTGGAACCATTCATACTGGAAGAAACAACAAACAAGAAGAAAACAAAGTGTTAAATCTACGTTCAAAATCCTAGGTAAAACATTTGCTTATTTTCGTTTATACTGTAATAGCCATTGCATTTCATTAATTCGTGCGAATCCTCCAAGAGTCTAATTATATGAACTCGATATCATACATAAATGAACTATTGATATGTGTGTGATTAAATTTCAAATGCTATGTAGTCCTTTATTATCATTATTATGTGTGTGCATGAGTTAATATTGCGTGATCATTATATCAATATTTATTAGTTAAATTAGAGTGTTCTGTTATTAAATCCATAGGAATATTTAAACTATTTAGAAATGTTAATTTAAAATATGTGTGTGTTTTATTAGAATGTTTAAATTTAGTAAATAAATTATCTTTAAAATTAAACTATTTGTCGGTCAATTTCTTTTATCAATTCTTTTTATCAATTCTTTTTATCAAGTCTTTTAACCACTAATTAAGTATAATCTATTAGTGACTACAAACAACTGAGCTAGTCGTGGATTTAGGCGTTGAGTTAGTGGCCACTATTCAAAGTGCGTTGTCTATTCTTTTAGTATTTTTTTAGAATAAGCAGCTGGTGCCCGTGTTTATACACAAACAAAAAAAGTGCTTTGAACTTGGTGTTGAACTCAATAGCCGAGAAGAAGCTATGTCCTGGAAATGTAATGCTAGTTATATACTTTATAGCTATCGTTTGGGCATACATACTCTCCGAGTATGTTCTTCTCTGCCTAAGAGACCGGTGATTCAAATACACATATTTGAACTCGGTTCAATATATATATATCTAAATACTGATGTATAGTTAATTGTAAAAAAATTTCAAACATCACTTATTAATATATAATGAATAGAATTAAAAATGATTGAAAAAGACATTCATGGTCTCATATCTAAATGCTTTAGTTTGGCCTATAGATAAGGTGGATTCATTATTATATTTTCAAAGACTATCTTGCATTTAGAGTGAGAGTATTCCTCAGCTTTATAAATTTATACAGAATATGTGTCAGAGTGATTTCCTTATGACTATTAGAAATAGAACATGGTGCTAGATGAATAAATAATTTTGAAAGTTAACATATATCTATTTGAATAAATAATAAGTTATATATATAATTTGATATTGATAACTATTGAACAAATGGTGAACACATGTGTAAGAAAATATGATTTGGGACAGCTGAAAAATGTTGATTTAACATGAAATAAATCTTAAAGATCACTTCTCCTTTTTATATTCATTAGTAGTATATATTTCAAAGTTATGTAATAGTATCAAAGTTTTAAGTATATTTTAAAAAAAAAAAATGCATTTCAGTCAGTATTTTGCATTTTCTGAATTAACTAATAAAAAAGTACAAAAATAAAGTTCTTTTACCAAATTGATACTAATGCTTTCTCTTTTAATAACTCTTTAGAAAAGATAACTTTAGTGAAGAAAAATATATTCAGTTTTTATTTATTTGTTATATGTTAATACAGTGTACCTTCAACATCCACAATTTAATAATTATGATTTTAGTAGTATGCAATTCAAAAAATACAATTCTAATCAATATTCTTCATAGAATGCTGTTATGCCATTTGCGCGCTGCCCTGTACATCTCTAGATATCCTGTTATCATTATAACTAATTGAAATCTATTTGTGTGAAACCAACTTTATTTGTGGATTTTTCAAAAGTTGAAACCATTTGTCTTGCAACAAGAAACATCAGTATGTAATAACAAAAGGGAATATCAGCGAGAGATAGTAACTTCATTTAAAATCATTAATTTATATTACATGCTATGAAGTTAAAAAGGTATATAATTTTGTGTTTTTAATTAGTAATATATTAAATATTTAACAAATAAATTATGTATGCTTATATATGTAATTTGAGATGGGAAGTATGCAATTATAGTGTTATCTTTATTCAGATGTCAATTTTGAGGTAGCAATTTTATGTTAATATTTATTAACATTTTTATGTGTAGTATTTTTTAAAAAATATTAGGTTTAAAATTATTTTTGAAAAATTAAATATAATTATGTTAAAATATTACTTTCCAAAAAACACACATAGAGTACATTAGTGACATATTATACATATAGAAATAAACACATTATTTAAGAAAATAAAAAAAATAAAATATATACATTAAAATAATTATATGGAAAATAAAAATTCATAGCTACTAATTTGTAAAAAACGTGTAATTTTTTATTTACACACACACACATATATATATATTCTTTATACAAAGAAGGAAAATATTTTTATTATCACAAAATATTTATTGACAAAAAATAAACAACTTGTTATTTTTACAAAAAGCAATAAGTAATTACATTTGGAAAAAAAGAAATAATTGGATTGTTTTTGAATGTCACCCTTTATAGGTGGATAAGTTTTAAAAAATTTTTTTTTGGGAAAACAGATACTATAGATGTTGAAAAGCTATAAAATATAATTTGAAGAATTAAATAAAGCACATTAGTTTACATCAGCAGTTAGATATTGTATTGTAACATCAATTTTCATAACAAATTTATGAGTAAAGAATTTTCATATGTCTGGGCTATCCCTCACAATAAACTTTCATTGCTAGAAAAACAAGACAGTTAGATAATAATAAAGAAAATATTTGTCAGTGAATTCTTAATACTTTAATGAAATTCTAAGTTGTCTTCTTAATATGTTTGTAAAACTCTCAGAAAAGATTTATATAAATTTAGTTTAGAGTTTAAAGTGTAGGATGTTTCCTGTATAGTAAAAAACATATGTTGATATGAGCCCTAGGTAGTTTGCCTTATTGCTTGAATATTTGTTTCAAGATTTAAGACCAAATCCTATCAAGAAAAATTTTAAATCAAGCTGCAAGTTAACCAACAAAGCATTTGAAATTCTTTATGAAGATATTTTAGAATATTTAATACCAATAAGAAATGTATATATTTCAATGTGTGAAAATCTCAAAATGAATGGTTAAATGTTTACAAAATTTTGTCCGCTTAAATGTGAAGATATCTGTTTTTTGTTGCTTTCTAAATAATTTTCTGTCAATTAAAAATGCATAAGATATAAAAATTTGAGTATTGTATACCCATTATAATTTAACCTGTAGTAAAGTGAATGTTTAATGAATTTTTTCAAAATATGAAAATTGAGATTGATTATGATGAGTTAGAAGAAGTTAACAGTTACAAATACCTTGGTCATATTATTAATACAGATGGAAACACAATGGATGAAATTAATCATAGAATTAAACTTTTTTGGAGTGCTTTTGGTAAAAATAACTTGATACTAAAAGGAAATATGCCTATGTGTTTGAAAAGAAAGGTTTTTAATAAATGTGTTTTACCAGTTCTTACTTATGGATCTGAGACTTGGGCATTTCATAGAAGAGCAATACAGAGACTTCAGATCACTCAAAGAAGTATGGAAAAATGCATGTTGGGAGTAATAAGAAGAAATTGAAAAGATAATATATGAGTAAGAGAACAACCAGGTGTTACTGACCTCATTGAAAAAATTAAAAGATTGAAATGGAGTTGGGCTGGACATATTGCTAGAAGAGATGATAATAGATAGACAATTGAAATCTTAACCTGAATTCCAAGAGATTGTAAAAGACTCAAAAAGAGACCATATGTGAGATGGATGGATGAAATAAGAAAGTGTGCATGGGTGATGTAGAGAAGAGAAGATAAAGATAAGAGAAGATGGATTGAACTTGGAGAGACTTTCATCCTGCAGTGGAGTGATAATGGTTGTTGTTGATGATGATGATAATGAAGGTGCATGTCATATCCAAGAGTAAAATATTTAAATTAATCATTTCACAGCTATTGATGGATATTTTTAACAGTAATGAAGATTAAAATAACATTTATATTGATGATGTAATGTGTTTAGATTGATAATCTTTGTTTTGTGTTACTTTGATAAATATGTTGTTAATTAGTTAACTCTAGCCCATTCACATTTTCATCTCATTCTCACATAAGCAACTTTTTTCTTGTTTTAATTAAGTAGAGATAATTATTATATATGACATCACTTTCAGTGTCTATTTCTGTGATAAGGAAAAACTCATATATATGTATATACATATGACTTTGTAGTAAGATATAATTAATATTTTCATTATTATCACCCAAACTGTCCTTACAAATAAGAACTGTATTTATTATATTAGATGTAATTGAAAATGTAACCAGTACTTATAGAATATTTTAATGAAGAAATAATAGTAGTATAGCATATTGTATCTTGTATTTTAAATTATTATTTGATGTTATTCCACTCAATTTATACACCACAAACATATATGAAATTCATATTCAAGTTGATTAATGGAGTTTTACTAACTACAACATACATTAATAAAAGGTTGGAAATGAGCTTAGAGGAAACTTGTTCATTTTGTAAAAATAAACATGAAACATTTCAACACTTACTCGAAGAATGCAATGCTTTTGGGAGGCTAAGATACAGAGTTTTTCACACCCCAGTGATAAATCCTAAAATGTTACTGAAGCAAAATGTAATAAAATTTAAATCACATAACACAATGGTGATAATACATACATTGAAAACTATACTGACAATCCAGTGTTCTTTAATATTTGATAATAAAAAAATTAATTGGTTGAAGAAACTTGACAATGAATGGAGCAACTATTTTGGTAGGTGTTTGAAATACTGGCCAAACAAGGTTATTTAAATAGTATGGGGAGGGACTGCTATGACCACTTGTGAAATGTGGGACTAAAAGTAAACATACAAATAAAGAATGAGATAGTAGAAGTATGTAAAGTGATAAAATAAATGATTTATCAAAAGAGAATAAAGGTCCCATGTTTAAACTAGGAATATGAATTATATGGTCCAAGTCTAGAATTTAATAAGAAAATTATATTAATTTGATAACAATGAGAGATTTATAGATTTGCATTCTGATGTTATGAGGACAAGATTGGTAAATTTATAGTGATGGATAAAGTTAATCAAATTAATTTGTAAATATTTTTGTACATATTTAGAGGTTTGTTTAATAAAGTTTATTACTTAAAATAAAAAATTATTTGATGCTAGAAAAAGAATTAAATATCTATTTTAAACATTTATGGTGATTGAACAAAAAAGGTGTAAAATGTTTACTTATTACTATTATTAAACAGTATGTCTTAGAAAAAAAAATATAACACTTATCTTTACATTTGTCAATTAAATAATTTTAATTTATTGATTATATAATATTCATATAAAAATATTGATCCTGTTAAATATGGAAATCCCGAAGCAAAATATTGTATGGGCATTATATTTGTCATATTATGGTTGAAGAAAAAAAAAAGATGTAGCACAAAAACGTATCATCATTAAATGTGTAAAAACTCCTGCATTAAATTTGTATATATTTTTTCTTTACTTTTTTAATGTAGGTGTTGCCCTGTTACTTATATCTACACATTCTTGCATGTATAAATTTGTCAATATTTCTATATGCATTTGACTATTACATGCAAATGAAAGTATATAATTTATGAATATATTTATAATCTGTTATAAATCAAACATTTGAAATAATAATTTTAGAAACTGATGAAAATCTCCTATTGCCATCTTAGGAAAAAAGTTTAAGACTATTGAAATTAAATTTAATTAACTTACTTACATTGCAATATCATCTATCCTTCTTAAGCAAACAAAAATAAGAACAATTTTGACTGTTTCTTTGTGTTCTTATTAAAATGTAAAGTATGAACAATAATTTTTACAAACTTTAATATTTGTTCACAGAACTATTATTACAGTTTAAATCTGTTTACTCAAAATATTAATTTTAATTCCCTCACGAATTTTGGAATTAATCTAAATAGGTAATAGTACAATTAAACAATGATGTTTTATTATGCAATAAATTTGCAAGTCAATGAAAATCTTTTAATGTCCTTTTTATTATATTTATTTAAATATAGGGGACCCGAACTTAGACTTTCAAGAAACCTGCAATTATTTATTTAACTAAAAGCAAAATGTGTTTACATTAATCATTACAATAGTTTCATTAATTAGCGAAAAGATAACCCATAATTTGACAATACATTCAGCAAGTATGTTATGAGTATTTGGAAGTTAGTTAAATATAAAAAAATATACCATTAAACATTTATTGCAAATCTGTTTATAGCAATAGATATTACAAACACTTTGTAATGAGATATTATTTTATATAGCGCTATGTTTTTTATGCAATAGTAATATTAGCGATTAAGCCAATGCACATGCTCTTTAAAGATGAATTATAAATGAATACTCATTTTTAATAAATCAGTAAATCTTTTTTAAAATATTTTTTTGTTACTTGATTATTAAAGAAAAACATGCCTATAACACAAACTTAATTCAAGTCTGGATAAAGCTTCAAAATAATTCAGGTTGTAATCAGGCTTAGATTTTTTTCAGATACTTTGTCTATAATTAATCTAATTAATTATTCAATCATCATCATTAACCATTATCAATCCACTGCAGGATGAAGGTCTTTCCAAGTTCAATTCATTCTCTCCGATTTTTAGCTTCTCTTCTCTGCACCACTCCTGCACACTTTCTTATTTCATCAATCCATCTCACATGTGGTTGCTTTCCGGGTCTTTTACAATCTCTTGGAATCCTGTTTAAGATTTCAATTGTTCATCTATTATCATTTTTTAGCAATATGTCTAGCCCAACTCCACTTCAGTTTTTTAATTTTTTCAATAATAATTTTTTTAATAATAATAATAATAATTAGATAATTTTTTAATTATCCAATATTTGTCAGTAAATGGGTATCTAATTATTTTTAGTTGGAATATAGAATAAGAATGAATGTCATTTTAATCTTTTCCATCTGACAGTTGGCAACTCTAGGAAAAAGGTCTTTCCTTTCACAGGTATTCTATGAGAGGAAGTTAAACAGATAATGCTTGTTGATGATACAATTTAAAAAATGCTTATATTTACCTAGGATGTAATCTCTATATAAAACCAAGCAAAAGCCTAAAATTTCTAAAGAAATGCAATATTATTAGATTTTGAAATGAATTTTGGTTAAGAGAATAGAAAACATATATACCTCAATGCCTTTATCTCCTTGATTAAGCATTTACCTACTTAATTTGTTTTAAAAATAAACAAATAAATTCAATTGCTTGTGCCAATTGCTATTATAGTTATGCTTTGATCCTTCTAACATTTGGTATAATTTGTTTTTCTCAATTGATGCATCAACTTGCCTGGAACTCATTTTTATAATGAATCTTTGAAATTTTCTTTGGAATATTCAACTTATAGTCAACATAGAAAGTCATCGAACACATTAGTAGATATTAAGCTATTATTACATAATTGAAGACAGAAGTAACTATACCCTACTAACTTATGTCGAATTAAAAAGCACTGAGAGTTAGTTACATCCACTTTCCAATTACCTATATTTAAAAAAGTTATGGTTATTTATTATTACAACCTAAATAAATTAAAACAAATGGTCAGACAAGTGTTAATATGCTAACTGTAAAAATAAAGAATGTGATTGGAATGTATTATAGCCTTGCACTGATAAATATTAATACACTTGTGAATGCTGAATCTTTGTTTTATCTTTATTTTCAAGATTTTCATTACTCAAAATTGTTCACATTTGAATAATCATTTATGTAAATCTTGGTGATTTAAAAGAATTACGAAAGATAAGCGTACAAAGCAATCTTTATAAACTATGCTGCATAATTTATTGCTGGTATGCAGACATAAACATATATATATATTTAAAACACTTTGATTTACAAATATCATTTTTTTGCTTTCACATCTTTAATATCATTCACTTTACATAAATGCATTAAAGGCTATTACTAATAATTTATTAGGCTGATATGTTATCTTATTATTCCTAGACCAGTTATAAACTTTAATCCAAGTTAATCAATAGATTTGTAATTTTTTTAATAAACAAAACTGTATTATATCCAATTCTAGCCTTCTTTTATCAACAATCATATAAATCTAATTTATAAATATATTGAACGTAATAATAGTAAACTACTTCTGTATAAAACTGCTAAAATGTATATTAAATAACTGATGCGTTTTTATAAGTGATTGTAAAAAGGAAAGGTGAAGATATGGATTTTATGAAGCATATCTTTTAACTTTTTACAATCACTGCTTATGTAGGGCACTTCTCTTAAGGACTTCTTACAACTCTGATCCATCAGTCAAGGAAATCCTATCCACTATTGTCATGTTAAATGTGCTTTTAGTGATTTCCTTTTGGCATGACTGTTATTCAGTCACATGTTGTTTTTATGTTACACATTATTTACTTTTTACAATTTTTTCAAGAAAGAGAGAGACAGAAAACAGTTTTAAAATAAATAGTCTGATATTTGAAACTTAATAGCATTTATTTAATTTTAATAAAATTTATTCATTAATACATTTCAATATTAATATGTGTGTATGTGTATATTTATATTGCATGATTTATGTTAAAAATTAAACATTTATAATACTGTAATAAATATTAAATATTTAATCGTCATCAGATACAACTTGATCATTGTTTTCATGGTTTCTAACAAATAAATTTCTATAACATTTTATCTTAGAACTTTATTGCAGGAATAAAGTGGTAGATACTGAAGCTCAAGTACCAATTTTGTCACATGATCTAACTTCGTACGAACTCAATTTTATCACGTGATCTAACTTCTTACGAACTCACCAGTAATAAACTCGGATCACATCAATGATAAAGAATTGATTTTTATATTACATTATACATTATATAAACATTTTTTTTATATATTCTACATATATTTACTTGATAAGTTTCTCTTGAAGGCAATCAAGATTACAGATAAATTCATGATTCTTGATGTAATATAAGATATAATAATGATAGAAAATTAGATATAAACATAGCACTAAAATAAAAATTTTAAAAATAATATATAGATGAACTGTGTAAATTTGCCTGATGTAAATTTTTCATGAGCTGAATATGGGATAATACTTGCAGTCAAAGAATTGCTTAAGCTTAAGATTTGAGTGGCTGTGTTTAATAAAGTCTGCCCATCCCTTGTATTTGTATTAAATGGATTATATCCTGTACATGAGGTGTCAGATTGATTTTGGGTCAACATGGGTATGATGAGAATCTTGGCCTCAGGGTGACCTTTGAGTGTTCCATCATCAGATTTTCAATTGGATTGGCAGTTGAAGAGTTGGAGTGTGGAGTGGATTGAAGCTTGTCCATTAAAGTATAAAGATTGGCTATCTTAATATATATCTGTTTTGTTTTTCTGAGTGCAAGGCAAATGTTCAGCCAAATTTCTAGGGGTAGTTTTTAAAATGTTTATAGTTTAAAAAAAAAAAGTTAAAAGTTACAGGAATGTTTTTTTTTTTTTGATCACGTATTCAGGCAGTTGAACCAGATTGATATCCGATTCAATGGTTTTACTGCCAAAATTAAAAACTTAATCTTCGTTAAATCTCTAATGTTGAAAAAAAAATTTTTTTTTATTAATTATTTAAATACAGTATGTGTATTAAAACACATACTCGTTTATATTTAAAATAGATCATTTTAATTTTTATAGAATTAATTTTAAAATAATTTACTTTCACTGCTTGTTTTTAATCAATTTGATTAAAAACAGGCAAGCTTGCTAATTACATTCCTGTTGCTTTTATTTTAACCATTCTAAAAGCAGAGATTTAATTGTATGTTGTTATTTTTGTTTAAAATAATCCCTGGATAGAATTCCTGAATTAGATTGAGTGGGAAATTGAGATTTACCTTGCCCTGAGATGTAAAGTTCAACAACATGGCTAGTTTAAGTGGGAAATTGAGTGTAGGTATAAATAACACCAAAAATTTCATGGAGTTTGCTAGAGAGCCTTGACAAAGTAAGCACTCTATCAAAGTGATTGGTTCAACTTTTTATTTCCAATATTCATTTGAATTAACCTCTTCAACATTTGTACCATTAGTAGTTTGGACATTTAATTTCTTTAAAAGTAAAATTTGCAGTTATTCAAAGAATTTTGCTTTCTTTGGGATGCTAAATTATACTGCTATATGTTTCATAACCAACAATATGTCTTGCTAGCTTAACTCAAAAGACAGACCCATGCCTGCCAACTCTCCACCAACTCTCCTTCAGTTATGCCATGAATGTCTAAAATAAACAGGACCCCATGCCTCTATCTTGCCGCTGTCAAAGGACCTGAAATATGAACTAATATGAAAGTGTTCACTTTATGTGAACTTTGCTTTACCATAAGGTAAATATTTTCTTTTATTCTTGCCAGGGTCAAATCTTTTAATTAAATCTCTGCTCAATCATAAACCTAAATCTGTATTTTTAATCAATATTTTAACCTCTTAGTTATTAATTGTATTTGTTCCCTTTGTTGTATTTTGTAATGTGTCTTGGAATCTCAGTTTTAAGATTCCAAGTTTGCTTTCAATTTTATTTATCAGAGAGTGTCTAGTGAGTGTATATTTTTACATGTTTAATATATGTCTAATTATTTCACTAACCATTGCTAAATGCTTTGGCAATTTTTGTAATTTTTATTTACTCACCTGCCCTTAGTTATTATTGTGTAGAATATTTAATTTTAAACACATTTAGTTTTTGCTTCATGCAAACCACAAAATCTTTTGGCTGGTGATTTATCGGGTTCTTTATTCTGGTTTTCTGAAAGTAGAGATTTCTTCCTAGATTATGTAAGATCGTAATGATATATATATTTTTTGTGGGTCTTGTATGTGAAATCAACTATGTTTGCTTTAAAAGTAGTATTATGTGCAGCAGTCCTGCGGCATTATAACATCAGCAGTTAGAATGCTACTGATCAATCATCCACACTGGTTTCATTGATTTCTTACAAGATCATAATAGCATATAAAAGCGATTTACCCACTGCAGAAGAAGCTATAAGTTTTCATATCTCTGAATCAGAAATCTAGAGTTGCTGTTTTTTTTTGTAATTTTACAAATTGCCAGCAAGAAGATATTATCCAATCCATTATTTTTTATATTTTTAGGTGAGAGAATTTTGCTGCCAAAGCATTTAATGTTTTTATGTGTAGTGTACTCATGTGCACTCTCTGATAAACTAATTTATAAAAATCTAGGAATGTTTACATTTAGCTTTCTAGATTTAATTTTGTCTTTTACGTATGACTAAATTTTATCAGAGCATGTACCCAGAACTTAGTTTGTCGATTTATTTATAATTCATTTTCTTGAAATGTTTGGATAGAAGTAACTGGTTTTCTAATGATTTACTTGTCTCCTATTGAGACCTTTAATTATTATTAGTTTTGGCCAATTGTTTGGTTGGGGATTTACCAGTTTTAATTGTCTGCTTTCCTTTCATTCTAAATCATATTTTTTGTTTGTTCTTGAGGTAAATCAATCATCTTTGCTTGAACATAGTTTTAGATGCAGCTTCTACCAGCATATGACATTCTTGGTTCCAACACATTTTTCAGGCCAAGAAAAGCTTGCTGGTGCTGATTTCATTGATTTATTTCAAGAACGTATTGTTTTCATATCTGTGAATGGTGAATTCTCTGCTGAAAAAAATTTGTTCCCTCCCTTTATAATTCACTATTAGAAGATCAGTCTGTCTGCCAGAGCATTGCATTTTTATCTTTCTGGTACACACCTGATATAACCCTATTTGTTATCTTATAAACTTTTTCTTATAAGTTATTATTCTCTTAAATAAAATTTTTAAAATATATTTAAACTTAATTTGGCTGATGTTTGTCTTGGTGCTTTTCTTTTTCAATTGTCTAAACAATATTTAAGATTTCTTGTTTCTCCCTGAATTTAGTTGGCACAAACTATCATCATCATCCATTCTGATCACAGTAAATAAATTTTCTAGATATGTAGTTATCTGGTGGCATCCTCTGTGATCAAGATATACTGAGTGTCCTATACAATATATTGAAGTGTTAAACCACTAAACATCACATGATTACTCTGGCTTGCACTGAGTGGCACTACTGCATAAAGAGTTTTGCCTGTTTTGATAACAATTATGAGCAAACATAAGAAATGGTGATCAGCTGATGTTTAGTGGTTTAATACCAACCCTGCCTAATAGGATAGTGGTGGCTATGATTATTAAAAAATCAAAGACACCAAAATGTATAGGTACTGAATTGAGTTCAGACCTATATGAATATATAAGCTAATGAGCTTGGATTGAAAATATTACTGTGTTTTCAATTTTTTTCTCATTGTTTTGTAGTTAAGTTAGAGATAAAAAGTGGCTTCTGGAAGGTTGCATTAGATCCTAAGATCTAGGTCGAGCACTCTCAGATCCAAGGCTCCTCACTGATGAAAGCCACAAGCTAGAAACTAGTCTGGGGATATTGGATAAGTAGGCACTAGATAGGGAAAAATCCCTATCTAGTGTCATCCTATCTTCTGTCATCCATTGATTACTCAGGCTTACACTGAGGGCACTACTGTATGGTAGAGTTCTGCCTGTTTTAAGCAGTTTTAATGACTTGCAAAAATTAAACACTGAGGATGATTAAAGTTCGTAAGAAAAAAAAGATCTAGAAAATAAATTATTTAATCATAAATATAACTTTGAATAGACTCAATATTTTATGTTACAACTCATTAAATTGTTTGTGTTTTGCATGTTTGAGAGTGTGTGTAAAAGTTGAAATTTTCCAATGTTTAAATTAACATTAATTAATAATTAAAAAAATTAATTAAAAAGTTTAGATTCAGTTCTAAAAAAGATTCTTTTAATAAATCATTATTAATTATGATTAAATTGAAAATAATTTTTAAAAACAAGGGTAATTAATTAATTAAAGTTAAAAATGGTTGGTATTTAGCAGTGATGTACAACCTAAACTTGGTTTTTATTTTCATAAAAGGCTAAAATAGAAAGAAATTTAAAGACTATTGTGTTATATTTTCCATTTTATTCTTTCTGTGTTTTTCTATGTTAGTCTGATTACATCTGAAGGACATGCTAAAATGTAAAGTTATTTTTCCTCAATTTCTTTCTATATCAAAATTAACTGTTAGAAAATAATTTATTTTCAAGTAACTGAAAAGCACTTAAAAATCCAAATGGTATTAAAAATCACAATAAATAAAAAAAAATGACATGAATAGATAGATAAACACTTCTAGTGTCACTTGTTGATTGTTTGTTTCAGTTTTAAAGTGGTATCTTCTATATTACTTTATATGCTTAACTACAGCTCAATATTTTTCCAATTTCCTATAAAAGGATGCTTCAAAGTCCAAAAAGAATATTAATATTGCAAGTTATCTATTATACAATATTATGCACAAAAAGCTCCCAAAATTGTTGACAATATATAAAAAACTTTGAAATTCAGGGAAGGTTTGTATTACAGTTTAAAGGTCACTTAACTACTCATGTAATAAGATGATACTTCACAAGTTTGAAAATATTTTATTTGGAAAAAAAAAGTCTGTTAATTATTTATTTTCCATAGTCTTGTATTTATAAATATAGGGGATTTGAATTCAGTCTTGTATTATAACTTTCATAAAAAAATATCGTTTTATTAGTTTAATTTATTTAAAAAATAAAAATAAACCAAAACTTAGAGAAAATTAGTTTTTGTCTAAATTTAAAATGCGTTTCTAGAAATTTACAGATATTTCATTTTATATGTTAGTTTTACAAATCTTAAGATAATTTTAAAATGTAATGATATTATTTTAATACAAAGTAAAAAGTAATATGAAAGAGTTGAATTAATTCTAGAAAAGTTATGACATAATAAGAGATTGTCTGATTAAGAAAATATAATGTGATATCTGATGCAGTAAAATATTTACATTATAAATATTCATATTAGAAATCCCTTAAAATTAGAAGTAAATAAAATAAATTTCTTAATTATGAAAATAAAATTATTTAGTAATATTATCTGAACAATGTGTATATAAATATATATATGTTTACAAAGATGAATTTGCTTCATTAAGTACATGTCTATGGAAATGAATAATTCTGTTATTTAAAGATAAGATAAAAGTATTGTCAATTATTAATATGGAAAAGTTATAGAGATATTTAAAATATATTAAACTGCTTATAATTACGTCTAACACAATAAGTTAAAGAGCAACTATTGAGCAGGAAGAATTGAGTTTAATTAATGAATAGAGAAAAATAAATAATTTATATTTTATTGTTAGTGTTGTATGCAAATTGAGATTAATCATGGTTGAATACTAGTAGAATAAATTAAAAAGTGAAATATATAGTTATATACATGAAAATATATTCTACCAGAGAATAGAGACAATTGCCAATTATAACAGCAGTAAATCTTATCAATATTTTTCTATATGGTATATCTTAATATGTATGTATATTGGTTTTTGCTATAAATAATATTAGTTATAATGCAGATACTTATCATTTAATGTTATTAAGTTTACAATTAGCCACAACTGTCCACAGCCAATTTACTGCGGATTATGTTTTTCATGGATAGATGACAAAACTCTGATCTATAAAACATAGCAAGATCTTTGAGATAATGACTGCATGAATATTTTATTATTATGAAAGTGATTTATTAATATTTTTATTGATGCATTTAGCATATTTCTGTTACACGGTTTATAAATATGCATTTGAAATGTTGGTAGTTTATATATCTTACATGTTGAATAAGGATTATTGGAGAATTTTCTTGTGTATATGTTTCATTTAATGTATGCTATTTAATACTGTGATTATGTTTACTTCTTAGTATTTTTGTTAATTGTTTCTGTGAAATATTTCAATTTTGGTACTATAAATTTTGTCATACAGTGTGGGCAATATAATATGATTAAGAATATTGAAGGCAATTCATTTCCAAAATATTATATCCAAAAATTTTCAAACATGCATATATAAGTTAAGTTTAAAAGAGTATTTCGCAACATCATTAGTATTATAATCAGATTAGGAAAATAATTGTTATTATAGGAAAAGAACTTGATTTTATTCATGAAAAGTTAGGTAATTAGATTGGAAAAGTGGATTACTTAATAAAGGAAGTATTATAATAAGTATTATAGCATGAAAAGTCATGCTATTTTAAAATTAGGTTTCATGAATAAGTAATTATTTCTGTGAAAATAGAGATAAAAATGAAAGTAAGCATTAGCAAAGTTAATATGAATTTGAAGAGTAATATATTGAATAATCAAACAAAGATCGAATTGAATGTAACTTGTATATAATAAACCAATTGTTATATTTGTTATCTAATAAACTTTATTGTGTGTTTTCTAGCAATGGTTTTATTCACTATATAGTTTTAGCCTATGCTTGTATAACATATTTTGATAAATATCCTACAAAGTTGTTTTTGAACAAATTAAAGTGAATTGAAAAGAGTCATGAACTTTTTTCAATCAATATAAAAAAACACAATTTTAATTACTGTGGGTTTTTTTTAAAATTCTACTCTGACTATAAAAAGATTGAAAAAGACTAGATAGGAGTTTGTAGAGGTTTCACAGATTATGACAGCAGAATAACTATGAAGTTTTAATGGAGGACTAAGAGAAAGGGTATCCAGCTATTGCTTCTAGTGATATGATGGAGGATTTGATTCATATGGAGGCCAGGGCTGGATTTTTGTGGTTTATTAGCTCATATATATATATATTGCATATTATCCAGCATGCATGAAGTCTATTAAATTCTAGACTAAATAGAGCTGGCTGTATGTATGTCAACAATTATCAGATTATACCTTTCCTGAAGATGACAACAAGCTAGTCAATGGTTTAAAAATAGACTACCTTCCTAAAACATTACTATGCTATATATGCAGTTTTATCAATATGCAAAAAAGTATAAACAATGATAGTGCATCATATATATAAAGTACTTAACGATATCAGCTGGTTTTAAAGGTAAATAATTTTGGACTAAATTATTAACTAAAACTAAAATAATATTTCCAGTTTTATGACAGTTAAAATTTCTAATTTGAAAGTAGAACAAGTAAATATTTTTTTCTTGAATTATATGTCTAAAAACAAAGAATTGATTCATAGATAAGTTTATTGTGGAAAAAAAGTAAACTCCAAAAATCTTTGTAGATTAGTGAACAAAAGAATGTATTGCAATATTTGTAAAGATGTTTACAATTAATTGGAAATAACCTAAAAAAACTTTGATGAAGGACTATCAGAAAAGTAATATATATATATTAAAGAAAACTTTTATCATAAAAAAGGAACTAATTAATGACTTTAATTCATATTATCTATTTTACATATGCATTTATGTATTATAAAAATGAATTTTATTTATAGGTTTATGACAATTCAAATATGTTTATAAATTACTATACTGCATGTCTGTATGCTTATATGTATGTGAATTTTGTTTTTCTGACATTGAATAATTGTGTATTGAGAGAATATAATATCGCTTATTAGGTTTATTTTTTTTATAAATGCCAGTGTGTGCACACATTTTCATGTATACCCACATATATGTTAAATCAGTCATTAATTATGTATTATTAAAATGTATTTCACTTATAGGCTTATGACAATTTAAATAAGTTTATAAATTATTATACTTCATGTTCGTGTGTTTATATATATATATATGTGCATTTTATGTAAACCTATTGAGACATATATGTAAACTACAATATAATAGTGGATTTCTTTTTGTATTAATCAAAATCAGATTGCTTAATTTATGTTTACAGCATACTCATCAGACATTAATTTCATTTTTTTGTCTCTAATTAACAAATTTATATTTGATTGTTTAAATTATTCCAGTGAATTTATTTACTCCTAAAATAGAGCTTTTACTGACTGAACTGGATTTGTGCATGACAGATGGAAAGGGGGTTTAATTTTAGTTTTGGACATCCTGATGATGATGATCCTAGTTGGCCAAAAGAGATCTTCTTTAAAGTCCATGCACTACATTTTATTTATTTATTATTTCTTTATAAAATTAGTTTATAGTTGAGCAGTACATTAATGGTAATAAGTGGCCAGAGCATTGATGATGATCAGAATATTTTTAGTATTCCAGCATTATTTTTTGAATTGTTATATTCTTTTGGATTAGCACTTAAATTTGTGCATACAAATTATGGTTTAAATAATCTGCTCCAAGCTGGTAAAGGTTAAATAATTAATATGGTTTATAGTAGACTCATTTTAAATTCAATTACAAGATTCACTATTGATTAATTTTTATTGTTGATGATTCATGATTATTATATTTATATAATGCTGTTGAATTTATAGTTAGTTATATGCTATTCTCACAGGCTCATTCTCCTCATATTCATTGTTCAAATATATTCATTATCAATTTTCTACATTCAATTTTATATTTTGTTTATTTAGAGATGATGTTTCCCTATCTACTTGTGGTTCATCCCAAAGTTTGGTATCATTAATATATATATATATATATAATAAAAAATCAATTCATACATCATGTATATATATATATATATAATAAAAATCAATTCATACATCATGTGACAATGTGATAAACTTGTATTTTATAAAATAAAATAACAAGCATGCTAATATCTCTAACCAAGCTTTATCGATAATTGTTGCAAGAGAATGCATTTAAAATCTCTATCTAGAAACACCCACACCCCCAAACTGAATTTAATATATTGGCTATCTTCAGTGAGATGTTGGGATATTTCAGACACTAGATCTAAAATACCACCTCAAAGCCAGCACTTAGATATTAAATAAAAAAATCTGAAATTTTCAGACACCTATATGTCTTCAAGTCCTGCTATCTAACTTAAATAGCTATATGAGTGTAAAAACTCTTCAGCAATACCATATATTAATAGCCTTATCAATACTTAAAAGCAAAAATATAATAAAAAATAAAATCAATTAATGCATCATGGGACTTAATTTGATAAGCTTGTATTTTATAGCATAAAATAATGAGCATGCTAATAGTTCTAACCAAGCTTTATCAATAAATGCTGCAACAGAAAACATTTAAAATCTGTATCTAGAAACATCCCTATTCCCAAACCAATTTCCAAATTATTGGTTATCCTCAGTGAGGCACTAGAATATTTCAGATACTAGATCTAAAATACCAACTTATCTGTTACCTAACTATTAAGTAGAAAATATAAAATTTTCAGATATATGTCTTCAAATCCAGCTGACAAATAAAGGAAGATAAGAAAACACATAATAATTGTTCATCACATCTGAAATTGTAATACTTTGTGAGTAATAACTACTTTCCAGTCACCTTAGCCATTTAGGTGAAAGTATTAATGAGATCGGCACCCAATAGTGACTAATTACTATAAATATTTACATATATAGAAAAAATATATTTGTATAAAGTATAAGCATTACATAAAGTATAATTTATATGTAAACATATATTCACAACAGGTTTACTCTCATATATTCTTACACACTTTAATATGTATATATCTATACACAAATATCTGTGCGAAAACATATATGAATAAAAGTCATATTGTAATAAATATAGCATGGGACCATTCACGCTCATAACCTGAGCTTTTAATCTGAATAAAACCGATATTTCAAGCTCCAAGGGAAACAAAGATTTTTCTTAAGTTTGTGGCTCATTCTAAGTATGTGGCTCATACCCAAATTTTCTACCTTTTAATTGCTGACTGCGTACCGGATGACTGAAAAAAATATATAAACACTCACTATTTAGCATCTGATTAATCTGACGAGTTTGACTTTCTTATTGCTTGTCTATATAATTGATCTACATGGTTCATTTAAAAATTATTTTTATGAACAAGTATATATAGACACAGTCAAATATATATCATTGAACATACATAGAGGACAAGCGATTCATTGAAGCTTTCAAATGTTTCTGAAACAAACTTCTTATTAATAATTGCAATTGGATTTGTCGAATAGTAACATTTCCCCAAGTTTTTTATAACTATTTATTTATATTCAAAAATATTCAATAAGCCATTAAACTCGGATAAAATTTTATTATAAAAATAATAATCCATTATAAAAATGATAAGAACTTTAATATTTAAGACTTTTTTTTCAAGTGGGTTCAAAATCTTTTTTTTTATCAATTCAAGTGTGTCAGCAATATGAAATAGCGTGGATAGTTGAGGGTCGTGTAAAAGTCTGAGTTTAAACTCCTATATATTACATATTGGGGTGCAGTATGAAAAAGCCTGTACTGTAAAAAAAAATTCAATTCAAGCTAGCTAGCTACGTAAAGAAAAAATAGATAATGATAATATTATTAATAATTAATTTATTAGTTAATGTCTAAATTTCTAATTCACTAAGTCTGACATTATATTAATTGCATATTATTCAATCAAGCATCAATTCTATATTATTCAATTAAGCATCATTATTAATTTTTATCATTTTTGTGATTTATTCTTTTCTATTTTATTCGAACATTCATTGGTTGCTATTCTTGTTTTTTTATGTTTGAAATTGCTTTTTATTTATTACTTCAATTATTTACATCTTTGTCTTTCAGTTTCTTTATAGTTTTATAAAAAGAAAGCTAAACTATACTTCGCTTTTTGTCTTTATTAATAAGAGTAACTTTTAAGAATTGAATATATTTTATTTTCTTTTTTTATTGCTTTTATTTCTATTCTTTTTTCTTTTATCTCCTCTTAAAGAGTGAAGATAAATTCAGCGCGATCAAAAAAAATGTCAAAATAAATCCACTTGAGTTCTGTTTATTTTTATGTTTAAATTTTTAATAATAATGTTTTATTTAAGTACAGCTTTATCTGACCCAGATAATTTAACGAATGCATTTTATGCTTCTCCTCCTAAGACATAAATATGAAAGTCTGATCTCTCTCGGATTTAGATACCTCCAATTTAATAAGGTGTTGATTTTAATCTTGAGTTACCCTTTGTTATTTTAAAGGATAATAATGTTTTCTTTGTAGATCCCTTAATGATTTCTAGTAGTGCATTTTTCAGGCTTAAACCAGCATGAATGTTGATAAGCTATTACCGTATTTTTTTTTAATTTAAAATATATGTTTAAATATGGGTGGAAATTTTTACTGCGATGTTTGCTAATTGATTTTAGAAATATAAAACAACATATACAAATAACAGATAAATAATTTAAATGTTTATATAAAATATTAAAATGCTTACATATTTTGAAACTTAAAAGTAATGCAAATATTAAATAAAAACTTTTTTTTTTTTTTGATTTACGCAAAATATTTAAATTTATCTGAAGAATATGATTGCGATTTATTGCAAATGACGTCTAAATAAGACATCTAAATAATAATGCTAAAAAGGGATGTGTGGGTATTTATATATGTATAAAAAGGAGCGCGGGTGCGTATATATATATGTCTTTGTATAACGAATTTGAACACAGACTTTCAAGCATCCTTCAGCTATCCACTCAATCTTATATAACCGACACACATGATAAAGAGATAAATGATCTCCAATACTGGTATTTCGTGCAGAACCAGGCCAGATCGTCACTTCCCACATATATATATAAAATCAGTGTTCGGTTTATATTAAGCTAGTAAATCTCCAAACATTAATGGACAGGATTCAATCTACTCCACCCTCCAACAATTACATCTAAAATTCCAAGTATATAAATTATACTTGCACTCAATCAAAATATTATATAGATATGTCTATGTATACATATGCATATATACTATTACAAACTACCTAGTCAGGTTTATCACAGAAGAGTAAGAGCATAAAAGCTACAAAATTCCTGGATCAAAGCTTAAACTATCACTTCCTGCTTGAATATCAGATGACCTTTCAAATGACTAACCACTTGATTTATTTTGCCCGGTGCAATTTAAATTTAGCACAAAGGCAGAGTGACAGGATTGAGAACAAACTGAATTGAGAATCAATATATCACTTGTAGTGTTTGAATGTTACTTGATGTGCTGCGCTCATTGGATTGTTTATCTAAAAGTTTGAAATAGTTGCATTTTATTAGCAATTATATATTTGACTATTTCTATCAACTAGTTTTAATTAAATCTATTTAGAAAAAATCAAACCTCATTCAAATTTTTAAAATACTTTCAATTATGAGTTAGCATTACTAATTGTAAACATACTTGAAATGTTTAAAGTGTAAATTTTTCTAAATATTAATAATAATAATATTAATATAATAAGCATGTGTTTCAGTTTTTACTAAATATTTTTAATAATTAAAACTAGATGATGGAAACAGTCCAACATATAAATACAAACTAACCATTTGATGATGATGATGATGATTATTATTATTATTATTATTATTATTATTATTGTTGTTGTTTTTACTACTACTGTTACTGCTACTATTACTACTACATTAACACAGTAGCAACTTTTTCATTACAATATTACCATCCAGCACAAGTGATAATAATCAGTGGATGCTAGAAAGTTGGAGCATCAAAATCCGCATTTTGTGCCTACTCTTCCAATATTTTCAGACTAGTTTCTAGCTTATGGCTTTGATCAGTGAGGATCCATGGATCTGAGAGCACTACTTTTAGATCTTTAAATTTAATGCACCCTTCCAGAAACTACCTTTAACCTCTATAATTAACTATAAAGATATAAGCCTATACTGAAAACACAATAATGTTTTTAATTCAAGCTTATTTGCCTGATTAGCCAGTGTTCTCTGGTTCAAGGCTCCTTGCTAATGAAAGCCATAAGTTTAAATCTTGTCTGAGGATATTGCATGAGTAGGCACTAGATAGGGATTTTGATCCACTAATATTCTAGCATTCATTGATTACTATGACTTATACCCATGGCAATATTGATAGAGAAAATTGCTACTATGTTAATTGTGATGTTATAGTGATTTAATACCAATCCTAGCCAAAGAATATTGGTGACTAAGGTTATTACAAACATATACCATAATATATATATATATATATATATATATATATATATATATATATATATATATATATATATATAATTAGATGGGATTTGAAATCAGAATTTCAAGCTCTCCACAGATATCCACTCCATCTTATACAACTGATACATATGACCACATACATGTAAAAATGATAAAGAAGCAGCAATATTCATATTTCATGCTAAAACAGCACTCATCCATTGGTCCAGATTATCATCTTTTACACACATATATAATCTGTGCTCAATTTATATTAAGATAGCAAATCTTTAAACTTTAATAGACAGGCTTCAATCTTCTCTATCCTGCAACTCTTCAGACATCAATATTATTGAAAATGTGATGATGAAATGTGCAAAAGCCCCATTAATGCCAATATTATTGTCATACCCATGTTGATTTTAAGTCACTCTGACACCTAATGTATAGGACCTTTATATGTCCACTTAAATATTGGCATGAACAAGGGCTTTGAACATTACATCATCAGATTTTCAATGATATTGATGGCTGAAGAGTGGGAAAGTGAAGAAGATTGAAATCTGTTTATTAAAGTTTAAAGATTTGCTATCTTAATATAAACTGACTACTAATTATATATATATATATAGAAGATGATGATCTGGACCAACTGATGCATGCTGGTTTAGCATGAAATATGTATATTGGGGATCATTTATGTTTTTCACATGTATGGGGTCATGTGTATCAGTTTTATAAAATGAAGTGAATAGCTGCTGTGATCTTGAAAGTCAAATCCCCTCTAATTCGCTATATACTTGTATTTAAACATTATATATATTAAAGTGGGTTCAGATCTGTAATGACTATACAAATAAATTGGCTTGCATTGAATACACTATTGTGTTTTCAGTTTGGGTTTATAGCTTTATAGGTCAGTAAAATAATAAGATATAGTTTCTGGAGGGATGTATTTGATCTAAAGATCTACGTGCAGTGCACTCAAAACCAAGAACTTCTCACTGATGAAATCCATGAGTTAGAAACTGGTTTGAAGACATTGAATCAGTAGAGTTTACTTAAAAGTTTGTGTAATGGCATGTGATAAGCTATTTCCATCATCTAATATTAAATATTGATTGGCTTGAAAAAAAATTAACTTTATTTTAATTTTCCAATTACATTCATTTATTAGTAATAGCACACAGATAAGTATATACATAATGTTTTGAATTGTACTATTCTTCTTTCTTCTTCATATGTTCAATTGGGAAAATACAAAAATATGGAATAGAGAGGAAATGGTAAAAAAAAAATTCAAAATGGTTGTTCACATAACAATATTAAATAACCCCATAAGTTAACTTAGTGTGAAAACTACTAAATAACTTTACTCTTAAAAACAAGTGGAGAAATAGTTCTGTAGTTAGAGTGTTACCATAAAATTTAATATTCAAGAATTTAAAAGTACAGGTTCAATTTCCATGCTAATACTATTACTGAAACACCTGAAGAAGAGAATATTATTATTTGTGACAGTGTTTATGTCCTAATTATGTAATATTATTAACAGTTAACAAGAATTTGAAAATTTAAATAAAATTACATTTTTCTTTACAATATTCAATATTTAATATTAGATGGTAGAAATAGTCCAACATATAAATACAATTCATGAGCAGGTTCTAGATTGAATTTTAATGTACTAACATTTTAGCATTCATTCATTACTATAGATTGTATTAGGTGGTAGTATTGTATAGAGAAATGTGATATTGTGTTAAAAATGAAATTAAAAGGCATTCTTTATTTCTCCTTGTTCTGGATTTCAAGAATTTGCTGAAGTTATAACATGAACATACAATAGAAAATCTTTGTTTCTCTTGATTTTTTAATTCAGTAATCTTCCTTTTAAAACTATTTTGATAGTGAAGTAAGCTTTTTATTTTTAATATATAAATAGCATTTAATATTTTATTGATTTATTGGGGAGAATGTCATGACTACTTACTAGCATTGACATTTTATCATTAATTAAAACTGTTACCATATAATAATTATATATATATTTTTTCTTCATATGTCAATGCGTTAACCAGGAAGTGAACCCGGGCCAGCTATTTGGAAGGCAGCTCTACTAACTACTAGGCCACAATGCTTGACAATATGTATTAGAAACCATTCATAAAAAACGTAATTATTGTAACTCCAGAAAAAAAGTCTTGGTCTAGAAATAATAAGTAATGATAAATTTCATGGTAATTTTACAAATTAATCTGTAAACATAAATATGTCTGCTTATTTAATATTTTACCATGCTGTCATTTTATTTATTTGTTTATTTATTTTTTTGAAAGATTTCAACAGTGATATTGTCCATTGTATTGTACTCTCAACTATAGAACATTACATGACCACCATTTCTTTTTCTTGTACAAGCTATTAAAATAGTAGCAACTCCCTCCATATGTTAATGCCATCTAGTATAAAGTCTGACATCTATTGATTACTATAGTTTGCACTGGATATCACTAACATATGGAAAGGGTTGCTAATATTGTGTCATATAAAAATCTTTTTGAAAAAAACTATAAAATAATTAAAAAAAATAGTAATACATAAAGACTTATACTCTGCCATCTAGAATCTATTAATTTCTCCAATGCACAATAAGTAAGAGAACTGCAGTAGTATAAAGAAGGATTTTTTTATTTTTTTAGATTCTTATGACAAAAATGAAATGAAATTGAAAAGTAAATACATTGTTTGAGAAATAAGTTTTTTATATAGTTCACTTAGCTAATTGCTTACAATTCATTTTGAATTTTATTTTCCAAAAAAAAAAAAATAAGGCTTACTATTTTATATTCTAGGTAAGTGATCTATAATTTTCCACTAAATTGATTCTATACATTTCTTATTACAGTATCTTTACAAAGATTTTTTTAAATATGCTATTTATTTTAAGATTTGTGTTAGTGTTTTATTTTATTTTTAGAGTTATCTTGTATGTTATTGGTGGAACCAAAAGGTAAATATCCAATAGTCACAGCTCATATATTTTATTTTAGTACTCATGTTATTAGAAGAGTTATCCTGCATGCTATTGGTATAACCAAAAGCTAAACATCCAATAATCACAGCTCACATATATCACTGCAATACTCAAGATATAAAATTTATTTTTAATGTTATCATAATGAGAGTAGTTATCATTGAAATTGCTAGAGCAACTATCTAAAATATTAAAAGTAATATATGTTTCTTTTAATATAAATTGTATATTTCAATTTAAAAGTCAGAAAAAAATATTTTTGAATTTTATTAAATAAAAAAAAAACAATTTATTTGGCTTAACTTATTCACTTATTTTTATTATTACTCTATAATCATAAAAAAAAAGATGCATAAAATAAATTACTTTATTATTATGAAGTCAGTATCTATAGTAGTGACACTTCTACAGAACAAAAAAGATTATACCATATTATAACTACATTTTTTAATTTTCTGAAATCATAACATTTCACTCATCCAACCAGCTCAGATTAAGCCATACCTTTACTCTCTAATATACTTATTTATTATCTGCCATTTATTGCTTAGCTTAAATGACTATATCCTGGTGACCTGAACACAATTCCAAGCATTTTTTTACAAAAACCATTACATTATTTATCTAGACTGTATTCAAACTTCAAGCTGTAAATCTTGAATGACAAACACTATTCCATCAAGTCCTTTTATGAGTCTAGCATTATAGTAATAAACAATTTTTTTGCTCTATCTTATTATCTCTTTTTAACCATGTTGATTTCGGTTACATCAATGCACTGCAGTTCTGAATAAAATGTTTTGTTTGTTTGATTTTTAAATTCTGATTTAAAATAGGCAAAATTGTTTTAACCTACAAGACACAAAAACATTAAATTCGTTCCAATCGATTTGTACAAAATGTAACAGTGCCAATTTATAATTTTTCGAAAATCATAAAAATATTTTATATTATGCAATATATATACACACATATGTGTGCGTGTTAAAAATCGGCTTATATATATATGCATACAATCGTTTTATTTTTCAGCCTTATGAATATGATAATATTGCCATTTTCTATAAGAAAAATATTTTCAATAATATTTTCTTGCTTTTATAAATATTATTGTCTGCAAATATTATTTTAAAATAACAAATAAATAAAATTTTCATAATTCTTCAAAATGCGATTTAAAAACAAACAGTTTGTGAAATGCATTTCAGTATGCATAATGGCAGTTTATTTTTTCTTAACTGTAATCAAAATATGTTTGTTCTTAAAAAGTGAGTTGAATTAAATTTAAAGATTTTTAAAAATTGATTAAATGTCCTCACTCATGGGTAGACATGTCATGAAGTTAATCGCGCAACAGCTGGAGACTTCTAATATCTTCCCATAATTTGCGAACTTTGTTTGAGAAAAAAAATATGGTGTTATAAAAGATATTAGATGTCATATTAAAATACTTTGAGCCAATATTCATATCAAATTAAAGGTGAAGAAATTCAGAATATTAAATTGCTAACTAATAGGCATTTATAAATTACAAAAATAAAAGTTAATAAAATCTTAGCAGAAAATATAAAGTAATTTCATTTAATTGCCTAAAACTTGTATGGGTCTGAATATTAAAAGAAAAAAAAGCAGAAAACTGATTAAGTTTTTCAATATACCTTAATAAAGTTAATGCAATATATTTAAAATTATAAAAACATAATAAAATAGTTTGTCAATTAAGAGTTTTTAAATACGAGCACTGGAAGAGAGAAATTTGAGGGTTATCCATAAATCTTTAGTTTCCAAGTTGTATGATAATTTAGAATTTTAGTTTTCAAGTTTACTTTTATACCACTACATTAAACCACATAGAAAAAATATAATATTTTATTAATATTATTTGAAACCCAACACCTAAGATTTCTCATTACTATTAGCGGTTGATTTTTTTGAAGAAGCCGCACCGCACCACTTTACAGCTGACATTCTTTTGACTTTTTTTTGAGATCTACATAAAATTTCAATAATGCATCTTTATAAATCTGCATCACATAAGAATGTTTTGATTTTCTTTTTGTTCCTCAATAATCTATTCTGCTATCAAAAATATTCTATAAAAGTCTATCAGAGAGCAAAATATATTCCAGCCATTAGAGTATTTTCTCCTGACAGCCATTAAATATTTGATTTTATATTCTTTTCTCAAAAAATGCATGCATTTGACTTTCTATCTATTTATGTAATCTATTCTATCATATGATAGATAATAATCGATAACAGTAAATTTTAAATGTTTTGTGATTAACTTTTTTATTATTATGGATATCTAGATTTCTGATCAATAAAGTGCAAAATCAAATACAAATGTTAAAATAATAGACAAATATATAGTGCAGAAGAATTAAGATATATGTAAATTGCACAAGTCTATAATATAATTTAAAGTTGAAGCAAAAAAGTCAATCTTAAATGGGTCTTCTTGTACAACTAGAAAATAGGGTTAAGAATAATGTATGACTAAAATTAAACCACATTTACCATTTGCCAGAGTAATATAACTTCTCTATCAATGTGGGAGATGGAATCTAACTCAGATTAACCTGAAATCTTACTCTGACTTGATGCAGTAATAAAATGATAATAGCTGTAGCTGGAGGTTCATAAATCACTGCCAAATATTGTCTCTTTTGGTGCTTAAACATCATCTTATGATCTCCCAAACATTATTTTATCATTTATTCATTTATTTTACTTGGGATGTTTAGCCACTAAAAATAATAGCTAAATATTCACTTATTATTATTACAAGATTATTATCTTCTAACCCTGCATGCAAATTGAAAAAGATTATAAAGTTTACTTGGCCAAGGCTTGAGATTTAATTAAATTATGATTAAGTTATATTTATATAAAATTAATTTTGAAATAGTGAATAACTTTTGCTAAGCTGCTAAAATTAATGGCTACATAAATTTTAACATTAATAATATGCAAAACTACATACTGATACAGAATGATATATAAAATAAATGCAAAATATTTTTTATTTCATACTCACATTACAGCAAGATACAAGAATAAATATTTGTCAGATATGTATATTACTGGTAGGAATATTTTAAACCATTTGCTGCATGTTTTCTTTCATAGAAATAATCACTTTGCTTAAATTTATAATAGAATCAATGATAAGGTGATTATTAGATAGTTCATTTTGAGACCAAGTGTTACATAAAAATACCAAATATAAACTATTTCTAACTGTCATAGTGTTTTATATTCTGTAATCCTGGTAGAACTTTTATTCATCCATGTTTGATTGAGATAAATTAAACAAAAATGTTAAATTTCACTTTTGGTCTTATTTCATTGACTTTAAAAATCAAAGTTAAAACTTACATTTTTGAGATGTCTTTTTAAATTTACCCATCATTCTGCCATTTATTCTTGATTTTGTAATATTTTATATTTAACCATTTGAGGAATTTATAATTAACTGTCAAGTTTTGCATAGCAATAAATAAAGCAATTGAAAACTTTTCAAAAAATATTCGGCAAACCTGCAAGGTTCCTGACTAAAATAAAGACAACTTATTTTTTGTAATAGTAAACTATTACCAGTGATAACAGTATAACATCCATCTCCCAATTCTATGATCCTTCACCTGACCACTTCAGCTTAATCTCAGGTTTTACCCTCTAATTCAGGCATGTCAAAATCATTCATAACCAAGAACTATAGTAAATATTAAAAAACAAATTATAAAATAAAAACACTTCTAAATTAACCCATATTACAATCAATATTATATACCATTATAAATTTTCAAGTGCCATATTTTTATATTATTTTTTAAATTGAACATGTTTTTCTTTAGATACTTCATAAGAATGATTCTATTTTTGAAAAAATCAAATTAGTTTGAATTTAACTCAGATAGTTTTAATTTTATACAACTCTTTCTTTTTTAGTGGTATCTCATACTGCTTGTAGTCTAAACTTGGCTGAAAATTTTTTTCATTTTTTTTTCAAATTGAAGTTTATTTGCTACTATTTTTTAAAAAAAAATGTCATAAAATTTGTTGTAAGTATCAAACTTATTTCATTAAAATCATTGATTATAAAAAAAAGCAATCAATTAATAAAAAACATCAACTGAATCCAGTTAAACAAAAGTAATTTTATTTCATTTTCTAGATACATTTTTTCAATTTGTTTATATAAATAATTTAACATTTATTGTAAATAACAGTTATAAAAAATCAAATTTAAAGTGACAATTAAATTCAACAAATACATATTTAGAAGCAGCTCTGTAATCTGAATATTATTAAAATATGATATAATAATTACAGGTTAAACAGGAAGTAGATTATTTATTATTAACAATGCAATTACAGATACAAAATAATATATATAAAAATACAATCATGTTACAAAAATAGATATGAATTTTTTTCAAGTTTATGTTATTTAATGGTAAGGTTTATCAATTAACCAAATCTTCACAGTTTAATTGAATTTGTTGAGTTGTAGTTGTTTGGAAAATTGATTACACATGCTAATCTGTTAATGTGTTACCAAACATGGCCAAAATGATCTTAATGAAATTTTATTAATTGTTAAGACAGTTGCTAAAAAAAAACATATCAGAAATAATGATCAAATAATCCATAAAACAAAAAATGTAGGATGATGATAATAAATATAAATACTATTTATGTGAAAGCTAAAAATATAAATGTAAAAAGGGAGAAGGTTATAAAAAGCTCTGATGAAGACTGCAATACAATCTAAACTGTTAGAAAAATAAAAGAAAAACTATATAAAAATTTGCAATAGAGTGTATATGAGAAGATTTATAAAATATAATATATATGAAAGCTAAAAACAAAGTAAAAGCTAATTAAATATTGATAACTAATATAATTAGACTAAAGTATGTTTATATATAGAAGTAGTCTTGTCAAATTAATAAATGATAAACATAATTAATTAAATGTCTGTCAATAAATTAAACGATTTAAAAAAATAACAAGAATTAAAAATATTGATTCTTTTCCTAGTGATACGTGTTTAGTCGTTGTAAGTACACATTATGTAGTGGTGAAGCTACCATACACATGCTAAGCAATGCCAGAAAAAGTTAATTGATAAGCTTTTCTTTTTCCATAAAAATTAAAACAAGAAAATACATGTTTAATTACAAATCTGAAATTAATATATTTTGGCTAGCGGTCAATAATGGTTAAATGAATAATATATTTGAAAACAGAAAAATAAAATAATTTATCTAAATAGTAAAACATTGAGTAAAAATTAAATTAATTATGACCGCAAGCACAATTCCTTAATAAACTGATAATATTTATCGGCTATAAATTCATAACAAATTTAAATCCAAAAAGGCATTTTTTTCACGTACTAATTAAGTGCAATAAATGCAAATGCACAAAAAATTTTAAGTCGACAAAACTGGGGGGGGGGGGGCACAAAGTAAAAGCATTCATTTAAAGAAATTGTAAATGGGCTTCACTTTAGTGTTTGGTAAGAATAAAAACAATTTGATAATAAATAGAATTAGAATGCAAAGAAGCATATTAACGTTTTAAATTCACAAAGTGGGAAAAAAAATTATTTTGTCCAAAAAAATGCGAAAATGGATGCTTCTATAACAATAAAATCATGACAGTGATTGAAGCAATACACTGACTTTTAGGAATTCTGGTGCATTAGAGGATAGAACTACTCTTCTTACTATTATTAAAAGAGAACACACATCTGCATCTGTAATACATTCTGATAGAAAGCAAACTTATCAACAGTTTTGTTTCAAACATATTCATATTTTCTACACATTAACATTATCTACAGAGACTTAATTTAGATTCATTTTCAAATAAAATAATTTTATTTTTATGTTTTATAAAGTACAAATGGCTACCCAAAAATAACCTGAATCATTTTCTGGTTTGCATGCTTGTTATAGTATATGCTTCTGCTGTTACATACTTCATGAAGAAACCATACTGTATCAACCTTCCAAATGACACTGCCATGTGTCTCATAGCACATTTTTTGTAAAGTGTGTTTCACATATCTCATAAAAACACAAGTTTATAACTTGTTTAATTGAAATGTTAAATTTACCACATGTCTAAAAAGCATGGAATGTGAAAACTAAAGTCAAAACAATGCTGGTTTATTTTTTAATACAAGCTGCATTTTTCTCTCATATTTGGTTCATAATGGTCAAACATTTTATCTGCAAGTTTTGAAACATTTATGTGATGAGGTAAAATGTAAACATCACATGTTTTGGCAAAGAGAACAGTACATGCTTTACCTCAAGAAAGTGTCATCTCTCACTGTTGTGAGTGTGAAACACTTTTTAACTAAATTCAGCATGATCCAGCTTATCTATCAGTCATATTTACATTATCTCTCAAATAAAAAGAATGTCTTTTTTTTTTTTGCAGACATAGAAGTGGTGGAAAAAAAGCCACATTTATTAAAAGGCATCACTTTGTAAGAGTGTCCAGACTATTTTAAAAAATGGAAAACACATGTAGACCAATTGAAATAGATTAAACTTATAACTCTTAAAAATAAATAAACAATTTTTATTATAAAATTCCAGTTACTTTTAGGTAGCCCCTCAAATTACTTATTTTGCATTCATTGTCTGTTAAAAAAATATAAAATTTCATGTTTATTTTCTAAATAAATAATGTTTTTTTCATGTTTCCAAAACATTATACCTTTTTAAAGAAATTTATTAATTAGTTTATTCAGATACAGTTTGATATGGATAGAGTATACATGCAATAAGCACCATTTTATGTGTGTGTGCATATTGATATCTCTGCATTTTATTTTTCCAAGTCAGTTTGTTTCTTACAGTTTCAACTGGCTAGTCATTTTTATTTGAAACTGTAACAGAATACATTTATCTATATTACTTATTTTATATATTTAATAAAACATACATAAATTTGTTTCAAAGCAATGTTTCATATATTAATATTATTTTTGAATCATTCATATAGAATACGTTTGTGTATATATAAATATACTTATAGAATGCATTTGTCAATTATTGTTGTAAAAAGATTGAAAATACAGATGAAAGTGGAAATAATAATAACATTGGTGATGATGATGATGATGACGATAATAATAATAATAATAATAATAATAATAATAATAATAATAATAATTCATTTATTTAAGTGCTAAACAAAAGCAAATAGCCAATTATACTTTGCAGTTTAAAATAATAAAGGGAATAAACATAATGTAGTAACACACATTAAAGTATATATAGATATAATAAATTTAAATTAATCAAAAATTACAATTAAATTTATAAATATTATAAAATTATTTAAAATCTAATTTAAAATGATTACTAAAAATCTGATCGTATAAAGAGGGTTGTCTGAATAATGAAGAAAATTTAAGGACATTGGAACGACAAATTGAAATGTAATAGACAAAAGCTTTTTAAATATCATGTTCGTAAGACCTAATTATAATAACTGAAATTATATCAGATAGAATAACTTGTTGATTAATAATATTATAAGACAATTAAGATCTCTATATTTCTGTCTAGTAGTAAGTTGAAAAACTATTTTTATTTTCCAGAGAAACATATTAGGAGAACTTATTAAACACTGATTGTAAAAGAATACATCCTTGCTTAGAATTAAGATTCTAAATCATTGAATAATATTCATTGACGATAATATCCAATGACAAAATAATTTAAATTTTGTATCATTACTGAACATAACCATGCTTGACAATAGCAACCATGATTTTAAAAGCTTTGCCAATGATTATTTCTAAATAAGGAAGAAAGGATCCATTACTAGAAAATAAAACTCCCAGACCTTTTTTGAGATTAAACAGAATTAATTTTGTGATAATTAATAAAATAAATAAAAATTTAAACATCAGATTTCTTTAAAATGTATAACAAGGAAGCATTTACTATAATAAAGTGATATATTATTAAGATCATGCCAAGTACTAATATTATCAATATCTTTCTGAAGGAGAGTGCAATCAATCACTGGTGTGACTCTGCTGAAAATTTTACAGTCATCAGCATAACACAAAAATATAAGGTTTTAGGCAATCATATAAGTCAATAATGTAAGTGTTAAAAAGCATGAATTCGCTAAAATACTATCTTGAGGAACACCTAAATTGTTTCAAAATTAAATAAAATATTGTTAAATTTAATATAAGCTGAATTATTATCATCATCATCATCATCATCATCATTATTATTATTATTATTACTATTATTACTATTACTACTACTACTATTACTGTCATTATTATTATTGTTGTTGTTGTCATCATTGTTGTTATTATTATTACTATGTTTCAATGATAAGCTTTCTTTGTCTTAAGGTTACAAGAGTTTACATAGCTTGGGTTTCTGTGTTTACATTGGCAATCCATAGTTGTAAGTTTACATATATAAAAGTTGATTAATTGTTTTACACAGGATTACAAGGTTTTTTACATGCTGTGGATTAGTTACACAGTTTTATATAGCTCAGATTGCTGTGGTTACATGGTGAATCCATAGATATAGGTTTACATATATAAAAGTTGATTTATTGATTTACATAAGATTACAAAAAAATTTTCATGATGTAGATTTATGTAAGTAAAAGTTGATTTATTTATTTATGCTGTGGATTAGTTAAAAGGGTTTTACATAGCTTAGATTGCTGTGGTTACATGGGTAATCTTTAGTTGTAGTTTTACATATATAAAAAATGTTTTGTTTCCATAAGATTATATAAATTTTACATAGACTGGAATGCTGTATCTACAGATGCAATCCAGGTTTAGTTCTATATGTGGTTGAGTTTCCTTGGTAACATAGATGAGGATTAGAAATTTCCATGATAGTGTAGCAATTATCTGTGAAATCTGACCTAGTGTGAGATCAATGTCAGTATTTTTATTTTTTAGGGTATCTTCTTTGAGTGACCAGGTTTTCTCTTGGTTTCAATGGCAATGTGGGTTGGGGAGGGTGTTGATGTGACCTGGTGGGATTGCTATGCCTATTTTTGGTACATTTGAATAGATGAATGTTGCAGAGGGTAGTGGTACAGTTATGTTAGAATTGGTTGCAATTGTTGACTTTGTGGTAAGTTGGACAGACTCTGAGTCTAGCTGTGCACAAGAGGTGATAGCTGAGTAAGGCTTTTGATGAAGTTGAAGAATGAGATCCATGCATAGAGGGTCCTGATATCTAGAGGGAGCTAGTGATACAGCTATGTTCGAACTTGTTGCAATTGTTGAATTGGAGTTTGTGCTTGTTTCGTCAGATTCTGGGTCTGGCTTTGCTAGAGGTAGTGGTCAAATGAGGCTTTTCATATGATTTAAGTGTGAGATTTATGTCTAGTGTCCAAACAAAATCTAGGTAGATAGTTAGGCTCAGCATTGCTATTAGAAGCAACTTATGTTTTTTGAAATTATCTAGTAACTTGATAATAGTTGAAGATTTGAATGAAAAATTTAACACAAAATTTGAAATCAGTTATTAATTGATTGGAAATTAAAAAAAGTATATAATTTTTTTTTGCTAGCCTAAGGTTTTGACTACTTTATAAGTATAAACAGCCAGAGCTTGTTAACTCAGTTGTAAGCAAATGAACTAATTGCTGGGAAATTGATTCTAATACTAAAAAAGATCAGAGATTGCTACAATAAAAATAAAAATAAGCATATGCCTGACTGACCTTTGGACTAAAATCTGTGCTGGTATTATTGAGGGCAAGCACTGGTCATGCGATAGCTTTTTTTTTTTAAATTATCGTTAGGTAATTTGATTTCAATTGGAAGTTTGAATAAAAAATGTAACCCAAAGTTGGAAAAAAGTAATCAACTGATTAAAGGTATATTATTGTCTTGAGTTAGACTAAGATTTTGAAATCTTTTTAAGCATAAAAAAAAAAAAGCAGTTAACTTGTTTATTTGGTAAGTGCATTGCTTGCAGGGGGAAATTTGTAACTGATTTTTTTTTCTCTCAAACAAAAATCGGACTTTGCAATAATAAAATTAAAAATTGTTTTTCGTTTGACTGAACTTTAGATTTTGAATCTCTGAGCTGGTAATGTTGGCAGTAAGCATCTGGTCATATGATTACTTTGTTGCCATATTGTTTCCCAAAATTACCATTGTGCAACTTGATTTTTATTGAATTTTTAAATGAAAAATGTAACACAAAGGTATATCAGGATAGGGCTTTTACCTTGCCAGATTTAAACTTTGTTATTAGTCATAAAGAATTACATTATTAGAAATACATGCTTGAAAACTAGATAACTTCAGAACAAACAAATAGATATAGATATTATTGGAACTGTATAAATAAATTGTTAGGCAGGTGACTGACAGAAATATAGACTTGTAAATTGTGCATTTGTCTATGGTTCTATTTTCATTGGCTAAGAGTTTAGTTCAACTGTTTAAAAAATACCTTGTTTGTCTGAGTTAAATATATCTTTTGAACATAGATGTAGTATTCAAAAGATTGTCAAAAATGAGAGTATGTGACAAAAAACTGTTCTTGTTGCAGCAAAAGTAATTTGGTTGTTTGAGATTATGGTCTGATTTGGGTTTTAAAAAGTGACTATGTAGCAGCAAAAATGTCTGAGTGTGCAATTTTGCCATCTCTGGCCTTCAGTTGTTCACACTTAATAAAGAAGGCAGCTGGGTGCTTTCTGATCTTTCCAAGGCAAAAAGTACATTTGGTGCACCACAAAGTATATAAACAAAAATGTGTGAATGTGCAATTTTGCCATCTCTGGCCTTCAGTTGTTCACACTTACTAAAGAAGGCAGCTGCGTGCTTTCTGATCTTTCCAAGGCAAAAAGTATATTTGGTGCACCACAAAGTATATAAACAAAAAGTTGCACAGGCTGCTGTGATTGTGTCTTTGTTGTCTCTAGTAGGTTATCAAGTCCGATATTATTTTGTCTATATGTGTTAATCATAATCTCTTGAGTATTTGTCAGAACTGTGCAGGTTTGGAATATATGTTGTTATATTTCTTTTTTACTGTGACAAAAAGAACAAAAAACATCAGTATTGTTGTATAGCCTGCAGTGTTTTAGGAAATAGGAGATAGGTAGGATATAAAGATTTAGCCTTAAGAGAAAGTTGAAAAATTTGGGTTCCATAAACCATTTTTAGAATCACTGCATCAATTGACTGTTGTTTATATTTAGCATTGGTGAATGTGGATCAATAGACAGGTCCAGGTATAGCATATTATAAATGCTCTAGTAAGTGTATCTGTAAACACTCAAAAAAAATACCTGATTATAAATGATTTGGAGTTGGTTTATGAGCAAAGACAAATACCCATATGATGGTGGTGGTCAGTCTGTGGGTGCTGTTTGAAGGATCCATACAAAATCTGGAAAACTTCTTATCAGTGCAGCCATGATGTTAATACTTTTTTGTGTAGGAAAAATTTGGATGGAGTGAAGATCTAATCTGTTTTTAGTTGGTGGAAGACTAAGTCATTTTACAGAAATGGAACTTTTCTGTGCAATAATAACTTGCTGCAGAGTGATTAAATGGATGAAATAAAAGATTTAATAAAGTTTATGATTGGTGAGTAGTAGTATTTTTATAGTTACAAGCTGATTAAAAAAGGCATACTTTTGTGTATAAAGAGAGGTAGATTTTGGAGATAGGATTTGGTTATACACTTTGCATCATCTTTTAGTCTTTTTGGATCTTTTGTCTCATTCCAGGGGGCTCTGGTAAAAAAAAAAATCTTAGGAAATTAGTTGATTTGCCATGATAAGTTTATATATATATATATATATATATATATATATATATATATATATATTCCCAGTGTAAAGAAACCAAGCTGATGTTTTATTAATGTTCATCTTGATGGTATAATTTGAAGGTGTAAGATTTTTGCAGAGTAGATAGTTGCTTTTTGAAAGTCAGAAAAACAGTAGGGTCATCCGTGTCTGCAATACATACTACTATATATAATCTAGTGTGGAGATTTGAATTTCTTGTAATTTTTGTTGTATTTTGTTTATGAGAGAGTTTATGGAGAACATGAATAACAAAGAACTTAGTAAATGTCCTTAAGATATGGATTTGTTAGGGGTGAATGAAAGGGATGATCTATCATATTTTCTTGATTAAGGAATAGATTGGTCAGTAAATATAAGAGGAAACAAGGTATTTTTGTGTCTGCAAGTGTCTGAATTAAAATCTCAATAGGAACCAAGTCAAAAGCAGCCTCATTGTCAATTTGAACAGTGATTGGAGCATATTTTTTTCTGTTCTTGAACAAAGATGGTTTTGAAAATGAAGGCAGTTTAGTCTAATAAGAAGCCTTTTTTCATGTTGCATAAGTGATAATAGAGAGAGGAGATTTGGCTTGATTTTATCTCTTAAAACCTTCATGATTTTAATACCAAGGGGCCCCATGGAGATTGGTCACAAATTATATAGTTTATGTTAAACAACCTTTGTGATAGGTAATTTGGTAAATGACATAGGTATGTAGTGGAGATTGGTCACAGATTAGATAGTTTATGTTAAACAACCTTTGTGATAGGTAATTTGCTAAATGACAAAGGTATGTGGTGGTAAACTGAGTGAAATGTGATAATAGAAATTTAGGAATTATGGCAAGCATTTGATATTGTGGCTACCTTCAGCATAAAATCAGTACCATGGAATGGTTTACCTAACTCCAGTTGGCTAAAGAGATCTTCAGGTGGTGCAAAAGCACAACATGACTACAGATTTTGTTTGAAATATTTGTATATTGGTTCTATCATATTATGTCCAACTTTGGTGAGACTCTTGGCTTCAAGTACTTGTGGAATTCTAATAGTAGAAAGATATCCCAAAGCCCATTTAATGAACCATTATATCCAGGTGCATTGTTTTGTTAGATATATTTTTGACGTAAGGCAGTGTTTTAAAGTGCTGCATGTATTATTATATACTTGTGTAATTTTTTTTATTTGTGTGTAGGTGTCTGGTACAGATTTACATATGGTGATCATTTTCTGTAACTAATCAGCCAATGTTAGAAGACTTGAAGGTGGTGGGGTGCTTGTAGTAATATGATTAATATTAAATGACAGAATATTGATAAAAATGTACTATTGAACAGGGTAAAGTTGCATAGTGCTATGTTTAAATAGATGATGTATGTTTTGGAGCACAAAAATTCAGAAGTGTGTGCAGGGAGAATTATTTTTATTGTTTTATGAAGAAGAATTACTGATGTTTGCACTGCATTCAGATTGAGTTTGAGCATTTGACTGAAGTGATCAGAAAATAGTTATGAATTGTTAACATAATTAAATGATAAAGTATGTGTGAATAAAAGTATAGGTCTATGAATGAGGTGTGACAATAGTTACAGAATGAGATGGAGTTGGGTGGTAAGAAACTGTACTCATTATATGTATTGCAAGTTGATGTATGCACTTCAAAACAAAAGTGTGATAACTCATGTTAAAATCGCCCAGTAAAAAACTGAATAAGGGATTGAAACTAATAGTGAGTTGATGGTAATCAGTAATCTTGAGATCACAGCTGGTAGGTGGTAGGTAAACAAAAATTATGTTTAGCGCAACAGTACAGTGGTGAAAAGTGACTAAGTAGATTTGAGTTAATATATATGATTTTGAAGTATGAAAATTGGCAGGTTCTTATGATGACCAGGCCAATGCCACCTGATAGTAATGATGAATCTTGAAAACAGGCACAAAAGCCTTGGATCTTTAGGTAAGTTGTGGGGTTAATCTGAGAATCATTACATATTTTTGTTTCCATCAGACCCAGGATGTGTAGCTGTATAAAGTGAATCTATTTATTTAGCTGGAGGTTTGTTTGAATTGAATTTAGACGTCAAATATTGAAAGCTAATCTTTATTTTCATGTTGAATGTAAATGGATAGAACAAATAGAATATATGTTTTGAGAATAATCTGTTTTATATAGACTGAATTGAGATGCCCATTTGTTGTTATGTGTCTAAATTCTAGAGAAAGGGTTGTATAAATGTAAATGGTCTGCTATTACTCAAAATTAAAGTCTTCAGGGCTGAAATGGATTGTTTTGTTTGTATTATTTTTTAAAGCAGGGAAGGCTTGATATCTGTTAACATACAGTGTATATATGTGTCTTTTCAGGAATTTTTTTCAATTTATTGCTTAAGATTGAGATTTTTAGCAGGTGAATGATGAATAGTTTTGGACTCAATTAGAGCTTGTTGTTTTTGTTGAGTGTTTGCTAAATGGGAACTACAGGATTCAAGCTTATAAATGCTGTTATTAGTGGGGCATATTAGGTTAATTTTGGAATTGAATGGTTTTACTTTTTTATTACTATGATTTGTTCATGGTCACAAAAGCTTTAGAAGTGTAATCTGGTTACAGGTTTTAATTGGTGGTATTACTTTATCCATGACATCTATGTTGGTTTTGATTATTATAGGTGAAAATTGGTTAGTGTCATCAGCTATATGAATTGAAACTAACCAGTTACATGGTTTGGCTAATGAAGTAGGTGTTTGATTATCATCACTTTGAACAATTTTGTTGCTGATATTAATGGGTGTACTGAAGGTTTGATTTGTTTGGTCAATGGAGAGAGCTATTGGTCAAGCATCTTCAGTTGAGAGAGTTTGTGTGTGTATTAAGGGCTTTGTCAATATTGTATAGGTTTTGATTATGAATAGATCTAGGGTATGATTATCCCCACCTAATAGTACTGCAAACATCAAACAGTTGTGCAGTTTATTACCAGATGACCATGTATCCTACAAGAGAAACATTGTGGCCTTAATCCTTTTATGTATAGGCAAAGTATGGCCTCTTGGTCTGTAATCTGAGTAAGTACAGTAGTTGGATTTATGTTTTTGTTTATCTTGACTTTAAATGCATAGCTATTGCTGCATATTGGAAGTGAAGTATAACTTTAGGTCACTGCAGTTCTCAACCTGAGGGTCATTACCCCTTTAAGAGTCAAATATCCCTTTCACAGGGGTCACCCACAATAAGATATACTCACATATAAGTATCTGGTGTGATATCATTATCATGCCAACTCCATTACACACATCCCATACAACTATAATGTATGTGACAGGGTTAATACCATAATGTACTTATGGAGACCAGTCGTATATATGTAGGGAGCAGCTACTGTGTTAAAAGCAGCTAATATGTTGAAAACAGCAGTATTGGAAATAAAACAACACTTAATGATTTATAATTACTGGCTAAATTTAAAAACATCAACTACTGCAAAAAATATCTGTAACATGAAAACTTAATCTGACTGCTGATTGTTCTTTTTATATTCAGTTGAGGTTGATGCAGTTACTGCCTCCTTATGATAGTAGCAGGTATGTAAAAAAACCAACAATGAGAATGGTAAATCATATTAAACTTTAATGAACTGTATTGACTGAACTATGCTACATATCATCTTTTATATTATTAAAGTTATTGTTATATATTATTTTCATTAGCAAACCATCGCATGACAATGGATCGTGTAGAGAAAAATGCTAAGAAAATAAAATATAGTGAGGATTTTCTTGCAGTATGATTTTGCCTTAATAATTACAGCAGAAATTGAGAAACTGCAATGTGTTATTTGTTGTGAAGTTCTATCAGCTGAATCTATTAAGCCAAACAAACTAAAATGCCATTTTGATAGCAAGCATCCAAGCTTTTCTGGTGAGGATACCAACTATTTTAGAAGCAAAGCTGATAGACTCAAGAAAGTCAGATTTAATACTGGTTGCAAATACTACAAACAAAACATAGCAGCTATTACAACTTCATATTTGGTGGCACTTAGAATCACCAGAACTCTGAAATCTCACACCATTGCTGGGGTTTTACTATTGCCAGTGGCCAAAGACATTGTTCAAATTATGATAGGAAATGAATTCATTATGAAATTGAGTCCAATTTCATTATCTAATGACACTGTTTGCAGAAGAATAGATTATATGTCTGCTAATATTCTTGATCAGGTAATCCAGAAAATTAAATCTGCATCACTTCCAATATTTAGTATTCAGCTTGATGAACCTACAGATGTTGAAAATTTCTCACAGTTACTGGTTTATGACTTTAAAGATGAGTTTCTTTTTTGCAAACCTCTTGAAATAAAAACTACTTCACATGATGTTTTTATCACAGTTGGTTCATTTCTGAAAGAATATAAGATCTCATGGAAAAAAGTTTGTGGTGTTTGCACATATGGTGCTCCAGCAATGCTAGGATGTTGATCTGGATTTCAGAACATTTGGTACTGAATGAATCACCAAAAGTCATTGGAACTCACTGTATAATTCATGGGTAAATATTAGCAACAAAGATGCTGCCACAAGAGTTACAAGAAGTAATAAAAAGCACCATACAAAGTATCATACATTTGTCAATTTTATAAAAGTGAGCCCTTTAAATAGTTGACTGTTTTTGCAACTGTGCAACAAGTTGGATGTTCTGAACAATACTCTGCTATTTTACACTGAAGTAAGATGGTTGTCAAGAGGAAAGGCTTTGTAACATGTTTTTGAGCTTTGTGATGAACTCAAAACATTTTTAAATCAGAAGGCAAGACTACAGTTCGAAGCACTTTTTGGTGACAAAAATGAACTGCAGAAAATAGCTTACTTGATTGATGTCATTGCCATCTTGAATGAGTTAAATTTATCACTGCAAAAATCAAATGCAACATGCCTCAATTTGTCTGAAAAGATCCGATTATTCCAAATGAAACTTTAGCTTTGGCAAAAACATTGGATGAAAATAAATTTTACATGTTGCCTATTTTATCTACTTTCTTTGATGAACATGTCATTGAACCAGACAAAAAGATTCCAATGATAATTTTTGTGAAAAGACACTTGCACATGCTTGCAGACGAAATTTCATCATATTTTCCAAATGTATCTGACACTCCATTTGCACTTTCCAGATGCCCATTCACAGTCAAAATTGAAGATGTTCCTGCGATAGCACAAGAGGAGTTTATTGAACTTATTAATAATGATGCAGTGAGGATTGTTTTTTCTACAATGCCAGTTACAAAATTCTGAATCAAATATTTGTAGTTATATCCTGCTTTGTCTGAAACAGTGTTGCACCTTCTTCATCCATTTCCAAGAACATATCTTTATGAAATAGATTTTTCTAGCTTGTTGCTTATAACGTCTAAATATAGAAGTAGACTTGTTGTGGATGATCTGTGTTATGCTCTTGCAGAGACTGTCCCAAGAATTTCTGATCTGGTGAGAAAGAAGCAATGTCATCCTTCACACTGACCTTGGTTTTTTATTACATACTGTTGCAAAATGTAGCAGTATAGTTTGCTGTTGTTATATTAAGACTATTACATGCTTCAAAAAAATTTCATTTATTTATAATTAGAAATAAATATTTCACAATATATAATTACTTATTGTTTTTGTGATTAATCATTATCCTTTAATTATGTCCAATTTGTAATAATGAAAATGCGTTTTACATATCAGATATTTGTATTATAATTCATAACAATAGCAAAATTATAGCTATGAAGTAGCAACAAAAATAATTTTAAGGTTGGGGGTCACCACAACATAAGAAACTGTATTAAAGGTAGTGAGTGGCCTTAGAGAGATGAAGACCACTACTTTAGGTAAACTGATTGCAATGTCGCAACCTTCCTGAAAGGCTACATTAGTTTTTGAGATAAAATTATTTAACAATTTATGAAAAAACAGTAGAATGTGTTGAATAGTCCATTAGGAATAGTGCTGTGTAATTTCTCAAAAATGCTGTCTAGCATATTATCAGTCCATATTAGAAAATAGATTGGGGGGGGGGTGCATTTCTTCACTATTTGATTTTGTAATTCTAAATTTTCAATATTGCTAGTTGTATATTTTCTGAATCTTTGGGAAGAAGGATTAAAGTTCATGTTTGAGATTAATGTTGATATCAAGTTTTTTTTTTTTGCAATATCAATATATATTTTTTTTATTAATTAAAGTAACATTATTTCTTAGGCTTGTTTTTGCACCAGCGTTATGAAATACTGAAGGCGTGATAGCCATTTATATTATCTTTTGCCAACGCTGGGAAGCTAAGGGTATTTGTTAGATTTTTTTTCTTTCATAGACCCACACATGGATATCTGCAAACTTTTACTCTATAACTAATTTTGTTTTTGTTGTTTTTAAAATATTATTTAAAATCACCTTTTACACTGGAGTTGCAAGTAATTTGAAAGATTTATATTCAAAGAATTTTGAATTGTCTTGCAAACTACATTAGGTTTTCTGTGATCCTCTTCCTCCTCCTCCTCCTTCTTATCATTATTATTATTATTAAGCATTGCAAAAAAAAAAAACATACACATAACAGAGTATAATATATTAACAAATTAATTATCATTATAATATTAAAGTTTATGAACATTATAATCAAAGGCAGTGGTAGCGAACCTTTTTACGTGTACTTGCCAAAAATTTCCAAAAACTTTTATTAAATGATCGGCGTGCCATACACTTATTAAATTAAAATATAATCAACTTAATTAGTGCAGGTTTTAAAAATAATAATAATTAAACAAAATTTTTAAATAAGCTAAATACAAGAGAATAATATTTATTTAGAAGAGTACAGGTTGAATAAAATGTAATAGTAAAAAAATAATAGTAATTAAAACAATTTTGGAGACAAACATATAGAATCAACCTAAATAGATATTATTAAATGAGATTTTTTGCTATTGTACATTGGATACCAAATGTTTTATATCTGGTTAATATTTTGTCACTTTTAATGATGTACATACTGAACTAGATTCATTTATCATTCTATTTCTCGAACTGTCTTTAATTAAATTCATTTCTGAAAACAATGAGTCACATTGTATATGGAGAGGAAAAAATTTATAATATAGAAGTCACTAATTTTTTAAACAATTAAATGTTTCAGGAATAGCATTCCAGGCAGTCAATAGTTCCTCTACAGCATTTTTTTTACATATATTCAATAATCGATCATTTTCCACTGTTTCTAACTCATTTCTCAAATCAATAAATTTCTATTTTCATATAGAACTGGATTGAAAATCGAGTGATTGCATTTCTATATCTTTCAAATTAAAACCACTCAAAAATTTCTAACTTGAAACTATCCATAGATATTATGTCTGGATATAAAATACATTTTGATTATTCTAAAAATTGTTTAAACTATCTAAATCTTAAAAGAAAATTAATCAATTATCGACTGTATAACAGCATAAAACTCTTGAGTCAATTTTACTTAATCTGGTTTCTCATGAGATTCTACATCAAGAAAAACTTTTTTATATTTGGAAAATATTTGTAATTTAACTTCAAATGCTTTGATCAAATCAAACATGACAACAATTGTATTATTATAACCTTGCACTTTCACATTTAATTCATTTAGATGTGAACACATATAAGTAAAAAACATTAATTTCAAAAGCCATTCAACATCCATTAATTCATTATACTTTTCAATGATTTTCTCATTACTTAAAAACTGTCTAATTTCATCTAAACACTCAACAAATCTTGGAAGAATTTTTTGTTGACTTAACCATCACACATTGTTGTACATAAGTAAACCATTATATACTGAGTCCAACTCACTCAATAAATTGTGACTTAAAGCTGGCCTTTGCACATAAAACCTGCTGATGTATAATGCAATAAAAACCCAAAATTTAATGTCCAATATGGTTGATAAATAAACTGAGAAAACCATTTCTTTTCCAGTCATACTTTGAGCACCATATGTAGTTAGTTACTGATACAATTTTGGCAATATCTATTTCTTTTCAGTGAGTACATTTGAAATTTTGTTCCAAATATCTATTCCTTTTGTTGTTGTTACTAATGAGGTTAAACTGATCAATTCTTCCTTGATATTATTTCCAAAACAATAGCAAATAAAACTAGCCTAAATGAGCTGATCCATTTATGTCTGTACTTTTATCAAGGCAGAGAGAAATTAAACTAGAAGATTTTACATCTTTTTTTGTTGGTGTTGTTGGTAAGATATGTTGTTAGCCATTTGCATGATTGCAGGATTCTTCCTTTAACTGTATTTCTAGCCAATGTTAAATCTTTATTCTCTGAATAATTTAAAGCAATGTTTTTGAAAGTGCACATTTCATCCATATTTCTTTCATATATTCTTCATCATTAAAAGTTTTCCCATGTTTGGCAATTACATTTAAAATAAAAAAACCTAGCTGCAGTTATATTTAAATGATTTTTGGATAAATTTCTTTATAGATATTGATTGACTATTTATATTTTTAAATGCTTGGGCAATATATTCTTTTTGTTCATCTTTACTTTTTTCACAAGGCAATTTATGATTGGTTTTATAATGCCATTTTACCAATGATGTTCCCAATGTAACTGTTCAGGAACATAAAACATATACTGTCTTGCTGCCTTTGTTAATCATTCCATACTCATCAGTTCATCAATTTTAAAATTCTCTACTGTTTGACAATTTCTGTTTTTTATGTTCACTAGTCATATTAATATAATGAAATTTATTTAAAAGTAAATTTAAATGAGCTTTAGTAATTTTATAAATCAACGATTTATTATATGCTAAAATATATTATCATCCATACTTTTCACTTTTACAGCAAAATTTCAAGCAGAAAAAAATGTTGTTTGTTGAAATTGATTACGCATTTCATTTCTTTATCTGCGATTTTGATTACATTAAAAAGTGAATGGAGTCATAATGCGTTTAGATTAAAAAAGATTACGACAGAAAACCATTTCATTACTTTTACTTTAAATTTGAAAAAATTTACTTCAAAGAGTTATAAAATATTTTACTGAGTTTATTTTCTAGTTTTATTGTGAGAATTTGACAGGTTTATAGAATATGATACTATACTATATCAGTACCACTTTTTTGACTTATAATATTATTTAGTGTTTCTAATCAGAGTTCGGTTGAAAATTGAATTGTAAGATAATATTATATTTATTTAATTTACCTTTAATTAACAGTAAATTTTTATTAGTACAGATTTTAGCAACAAATGTCAGTAAAAACTTTGAGCGTGCTATCTCTGGTGTGCATGCCATAGATTCGTCCACCCTGATCTAATGTAAATATTAAAATTTTAATGTAAATAAAAAAATATATGTATTAACAAAATGTAAATGGAAAGTTATTTAGTCAGAAAATTTTTAAAAAAGTACATCACCAATCAAAAATATAAATACTCTTTTAGATTTATTTACAATAAAATATTGCTTTGACTTAAAACTAAATATTGTAAATATGTACTTTCTTCCTTCTTTTCTATTCACACATTTTTATCATTGAAAATCTTTTAATTATGAATTGAGCACTTAAAATGTGAAAATATTCACAATTCCATCGTTGTTCTAAATCATTTATATTTACTCATCAACATCATTAAAAAATAATTGTAAATGAGTACATTAATTTTTACCTCCAGAAAAATAAAAACAAAAGATAGAAAGAAAAAAAAAAGACTTAGAAAAAAAAACGCAGTCAAAACAATTATAGTTTAATGTTTTTTATATGTAATTAAAAATAGATTTTGAAGTCACAAAACATACAACAACTGCATAGTTACAGTTATGACAGAAAGGTGAGCAATGCTATAAAACTCCTACAGACTGGAATCGTATTGATCTAAGTGAGTGACGTCAGTACGTAAAGTAAAAAAGAAAAAGAATGAAGAAAAAATAATGGTAATAAATATTGTTATAAATACTAATAAAAACTGTTAATAATAAGAAAAATCTTTGATTTATCTCTTATTCACTTCTAAAATTTATTTCTTCATAATCCGAAATCATCATCATCATATTCAACTCCTTGATTCACTGCAAAACAAAACCTTTTCAAGTTTAATAGTTTTTCGAATTCATGGTCTCTCTTTTTCATAACATATCAACAAGTTCATCATTTCATCCATCTATCTCACATATTATAATCTCTTTCTATGTTTTTTATATTGGGATTAAATGTTAAAATTTCAACTATCTACTTATTACAATTTTTCAGCAATATGTTCAGCCCAGTTTTATTTCAATTCTTTAATAAATCTTTCAATGGTATCAATGATATATATATATGTTTAGTCACTAATTCGTTTTTGATCTCATTTTGTTACTCCCAACATATATAACTCCATATTTTATTAAATGGCCTGAAGTCTCTGAATTGCTGTTAGCAAATAACTAGATTTAAGAGTAAAAAATAGTAAAAAATATTTGTTAAAAACATTTATCTAACACAATGTCATATTTTTTACATCATGATATTTCTACCAGTAGCATTCCATCCAAGTTTAATTCTATGAGTAATTTTATCTATCTTACATCTGTATTTATGACAAAGATATTTGTAATTATTAATTTCTTCTAATTTATGATTATATTTCTTCTGAGAAATCCATTGAACACTCTTTTAGACTTTTTCCAATGTATTTTTAACTATATGTTCTTATTTTCATCTGATAATTCTTGCAACATTTTCTGAAATTGAAACATTAGTTGCAGAAATAATAGATACTTATTTTTAATATATTAAATGCTTTTATTGATTGTGCAAATAATTGTTTCTTCAACCACAATTGGGGTTTTTAGATTTAACTTAAAATAAAAGCATGGCAGGCCAAGAAATTAATTAATTCAATCCTTTGTTATAAAAATTTTGGACTGACTTAATTAAATTCTGAATGCTGTTAAATTTTGAATCCCTCCCTCCATAGTTTTATTTCAAATTAAATCTAAAAACTCCATTTGGGATTGAAGAAATTTTTTTTTCTTTTTAGTGCACAGTCAATAAAAGCATTTTAAATAAAATTATCTCTATTATTTTTAAGTTTTTAGTATTGACACAATAAATGAAAATATTAAACTAGATCTTACTTTAAATTGACTGGATACTTATAATTGACACACACACACATATATATATATATATACATCAATAGATATTTTTGCTATAAGTTAAAATGTATACCCCTATGTATATTTCATATTTAGTATTTAAAATTAAATGTTTAGTATTTAATTTTAGTATTTGGACATGTTTAACATTTTTACTTTGATTGGGAATTTTTTATTTAAGGAAAAATGCTTACCAAAACTAACAAGCCAACAACATATTTTTCAACTTCAATAAAAACAATTAATAACCACATCATCTGCTAAATCTAAATGATTTAAATAGTTTCCATTTACTTTTATTTTTTAGCTTCTCACTTTAATCCATAAATACTTCTTTGTAAACCTGTTTTACACTTTTTTGATGATATGGAGTCACTTTGTCATGGCCTTTTCAATGTTAATCTTCATAGTATCTCAATGTAATCTAATCTGTTCTGGTGAATTTTAATAAAAATTTTAGAATATGCTAATTAATTATTTCTACATCTTAATGATCCAAAGCTATAATCACTATAAAATGTGTATAAAATCTAATGGTTATCATATTCTAAACTATTCAAAGCATATTTATATTCATTAGACCCTTATACAATTTGTCTCAGTATTAGGATATGATCTACAGGGATAATAAAAATCCAGTTTGCTTTTTATTTAATTTGTATCTATGTTTACTGAAGATGAATTCTTACAATATTGTTGAAATTTTTATATAGAACTAATGTGAGGCAAAGACATTCATCATTTTTAATATCTTCATCTCTTTACTTAAATATTATTATTACTACTTCATTCTTCCAGTTATCTGGTATAGCTTTATCATTTGGTCATTTGATATATAGCTCCACAAAAACTTTTATATTCCTTGGATTGTTTCATTTAAATTATCAATAATAATTCTATCAATGCCTGAAATTATTCTTTTGTTATAGATTTAATTGCATATCTTACCTCTAATGATTTAAAGTATATGAAAAATACAGATGTAGTAATTACAGAGAATACTTTATTTTCTTGTTCTTTTTAAATGCTTTGAATGAAGGTGAAAAATTGTTTGACTTTTGATATGTAAATTTTTGATCTTTTTTATGTTAGAATAAACTTTTTAAATTGATGTTTAATACATGTAAATTCCATAGAATTGGACACTAATCTACTTAGTATGACATTTAGTTTCTTAGATATGAAAGAGGGTGGAAAAATACTGAACATTTTGATATTTAAAATTTAAATTTTTTTCTTCTTAATACACCTGTAAATAAAAGCATTTGATATATAAAAAATATCTCTATTATTTATTGTATAATTCTTTATAGAACCTGCTCCACATAGTTTAAAATGTCTTCCCTTTTTTTAATAATCGTTCTAACTTTTTTCCTTATTGTTAAAAATTTTTTATACAATTCCAAAAAATGTTTTGCATTTTTAAAACTTTTATTCTTTTTTTATAACATTATTTACATATTCATATTTTTTTTCTTATATCATTATTATCGTGTTTTCTGATCATTAAATAATTTCTAAGCATATTTATTCTTATTAATAAGATATTTAATACTTTTTTTATATTTTTCTTTTAATATATTTTCTTGTCTCAGAAAGAAAATTTGTAGTAAATTGCTTTTTTTGTATTAACTATGTAAATTTTTTTTTTTTGTAGTTATATATTTCATTATAGTTTTAATGAAAACTGATTATTTTCAGTCTCTTAACTTTCAAATGATGTGCAATATTTTATTTAAATTTATTGGAGTGTTTCTGAAGATTAGACTATTTTTTGTAATAGCTTTTGTGTCTCTAGTTTGGCAATTGTATATATTTTACATCTCACTACTTGATGATCTTTTGCAGTGTTGATTTCATTAAAAGCATTTATGATTTTAAAGTATATGTATAATATTTATATATAAGATTTGAATAGTTATTAAATGTAAATAGTTAGACAATGTTCTAATTTAAAATACAAAAAAGCATGGACATACCATTACTAACCATCACCATCCATCAAAAAAACCCACAATCCTACACCATATCATAATGTAATTACTATAGTTACATTGGTTACATTAGAATAGGTCAAAAGCCATTTTCATAAACACATTGTATAAAATATTTGTATGTAACACAATTAGCATTCCATCATCAGATTTTCAATGAAATGGAAGGCTGAAGAGTTGTGAGTTGGAGTAGTTTGAAGCCTGTCCTTTAAAGTATGAAGATTGGCTATCTTAATATAAAGCTGAGCACTGATTGTATATATGTGTGGAGATAGTAATCTAGACCAACTGATGATTGCATGTTTAGGATGAATTATGTATATTGGTGATTATTTATCTTTTCAACATGTGTGTGATCAGATAAGTTAGCAATATGAGATGGCATGGAGAGTTGAGTTCAAATCCCGCATACATAATAAACATAATTTAGTTAATATCAATGGATTTTTAGAAAGTATATTTTTATTATATACATAAAAAAGGGATAATAATTTTCATAAAATAAGCAGATATTCTCAGCTTTGCATATTTTTGAACAACAAAATGATTTCTCATTAGAACTTAATGTTGATAGTGTTTATTTTCAATTCATTTGACTCCTACTTAAAACTATATTAAAAAACTCCCTACAGTTTTCTTATATATTTATCATACTTATATAATACTACTTGCTTCTCACTGCCACAAATTACTCTCCAAACACTTTCAACATTAAGATGTCATAACATATCCCAGTAAATTTTGGATATCAGTGACTAATAATGTCATGAATCAGAAACACTTCCATTATTATTATTATTTTCATATGTCATAGCATTGGCCAGGAGGGAAACCCACAACTGTCTGCAACCAACTACTTGCTTGCAAGGCTGCTGCGATGACCTCTCAACTAACAACGCTTCCATTTATTACTATAAAAAAAAGCAATAAACACTACTTTTAGCACCTGACTTTTTTTTAGTTACACATGACAAGATTTATCAAATAGAATATCATATAATTGTCTCACTTTTTTTTAATATTTGCATTAAAAACGCTGATTCCATCTATTTACTTTTAGATATCATTGCATTTTTTTAATAACAAGATACTGTAAGATAATTTGACCAATGGATATTAATGATAATGCTACACAATATCAAGATTAGTTCTGTAGGCATCGTCATTCTTTAGTGATGATCATTAATAATGGCCAACACTTTTTTTAGAATTAAAAAATGTAACTATTCTGACATTATTAAAAAGGTTGTGTAAGAGATAAATGTTCCACAGCTTCACACTTTTCAGTATATGCTTCTGAAATAAATAAACAAAGGTGGCTTAATGGTGTTGTAAATAGAATGAATTGCATTTATACACTATATAAAAAATATTTAAATATTCTATATAAAATATAAAGCAAAATATTTCACAGAAAAAAAAATCTATATAAAGGTATTAAATAACCTCCACATTATCACATATTCTTTTGGGAACATATGACTAAAGACACAATAAAAGAAAAAATAATTTAGTACTATATTTCAAGCTAAATTAGCACTCATCAGTTGACTCAGGTCATCATTTCTCATATATATCTTGTGGTTGGTGTAAATACATGTATATTAAAATTTAACTATTTTCTATTGATATGTATTGTACATATAATAAAGATATATATGAGAGACAGTCACATGGGCTAACTGATGAATTTTGTTTCTGCATGAAATGCATCTTGGGCTCATTAGTCTTTTAAAGTGTTTTTAGTCATATGTCTTCAAAGGAATACAAGATGGAGTGGAGGTTATTAAATACATTTATAAAAAGATTAGGCATGAGAAAAGAAAATGTGAAAAACTCCATGTGTGTGTGTTTAATTAAAAAATCTTATATATTAAACTTTAACAGAGATTTAAAGTTTCTATCTGGATTAGTGATAATCTCTAGTTTTTTACATGATTAATGATAATCATTATTGTATTTATCTAGGTTAAATTATGTTGATGCTATGGGAGGAGTAAGTTTGTCACTTGTACTTTAAAATGTAAAAAAAAAAAAAAACAAACAATTCTGGATAATTATCGTCCAATAAAAAAAGTAAATGGCTTTAGCTTAAGTTAAGAATTAGGGTTAGAATTTGGGTAATGATTAAACATTAGACTTAGGGTTACAATTAATGGTAATCTTTTATATAAGGAAATTCATATTTTTGATAAGGTGGAATATTTTTATGAGGGGAGGGGACTCTTTTACTGGAAATTTTTTTATCTTGGGTTTTAAAGGGGCAAGATATTTTACCAGATATTATAAAGGTTGTTATTCTATTAAGTTATCTGTCCAAAAGCAGTTCAAGACATGAAATACTACAATACAGAACAAAGCAATTCCAATTGATTATCATCCATTTTGACACAATTTTTCTAACATTTAATTTTAAAGTTATTTCATAACTTTAATGATAATACTTTTGCTTTGTACTCATTTTAAAAAATGGTATCACTAAAATAATATCTATTTATAATTTTGAAAAGTGATAAAGCAATAATTGCTTTCATATGTTAATTCATGGTACCTTCAGTTATTTATGATTATATGTAGAAAAATGACCAACAATATGTTTTCACATATAGTTTGCATAAGTATCCTTATCTGATATTTAGCTCTCACCATAATTAATAGCTTCAAATAAACAATAATGTACCAATAGTACAAACATTAATAATAATTAAATAGTTCGTTGTACAGAAATTAAATAAAGTTTAAAGCTATAATCAAAGATCCTAAACTCTATAGTTCAATACTCTTATTACTGTACTAAATATTATGTGTACCATTAGCTTTATCTCCCAAATATATGCAATTCTCAGTAAAAATATAGATTGAAATTATTAGTCAATAGGATAATATAAAATAAAATCAGTTAATAATTGGATAAATTATGGTAATTGTTTCTCATAACAAATTTTATTCTAGCTATACCATAATACAATTATGCCATTTACATCATCACTAATATATATATGCATAAAAACATATTAGCATAGATGTGTGTGTGGCCGTGTGTGTGTGTAGAAATTATATATTATATGGATTTTTTTTTTAATTCAATTTTTTTTTTTTGGTTATAGTGAATTTACTTTGACAATGCCTTAAGCAATCATATATAAGTATATCTTCAATCATGTAAGACGGTGTGTTTAGTGGAGATGACATTACTTTTGTTCGCCCTGAATGACGTCTGCCATTTCCTTGGAGCTTAAATAATTTCGTATTGAAGAAATTATTCTACAATATACATTTTAATATACTTGGCAGATTTAAGCATTTGAGATCGTTTTTAAAAATCATGTGACCTGTGCTTAAGTCATTTCCCCTGTAAGTATGTGTCACGCTGGAAGAGATTATTCCAGAGATTGCTTCCAAGATGACACATGTCTCCACCAAGCCCTGTAGGAAAGAAAGAGGATTAAAATGAATTCACAAATTACATAAATATTGATTTCTGTTGTCAATTATTTATTAACCATGAATTAGTAGGTTGTTATCAGTAGATTAAAAAAAGCTAATAACATAAACGCTTTATTTATAAATTAAAGAAGAAATATTCTGAGTATGAAAAATATACACTGAAAACGCTTAGTAGTTGATAATTAGTAAATAATAAACAAAAATACGGGTTTTATCATTTGGACAATAAATGTCGAAATAATCAATAACTAGTGCTTCAATCGTTAGTACTGAGTTTTATTTTAAAGGTTTTTTTTTTTTTATTTTTGGAGAGAATAATAATAATTAAAGAGTACAATATAACAATTAGGAATAAATAATTTGTGTTTACACAAAAAATAATCAAGATTATTCATAAATATTTATAAATGAACATAATTATTTTGCTTGCGCTTTTTCTGGTTTTTGTTTCATCAATATATACTCTTTTTTCTTGATTTAATGCAGATAAAGCTATTCTATTTTAGTACTCGAATGAGATGTTCTTCCGAGCGACAAATCATTCAGTTGCTTGCTTACCGAATGATGATAATATATATATACACACATACATTTATTAGGATAACAATCTCAAAAATTTTAAATCATTTCTGAAGGCTTAAAAAATTAAGTAATACCCTGACAATCTTTTATATATGTTTTCATATTTATAATTATTTACATTCGACATTATCTTTACTTTAATATCCTGAATGACTTGGCAAAGTGATAGAATGGTGGCTTTTAGAAGTCAAAGTCAACAAAGTACTATTCAGCAGTTTAGTGCTTGAACATCACATGATTTTCCAAGCAATAGTGATTATATATATTTACTTTAATAATAATAATGAGCTATGTATCATAAATTACATTTCTCAATTATATCCACGTTTAATTTATGTACAATGTAAATTCAACATTTTAATATGTTTACTACAAGTTACTGCAAAATGTCAATGAACTATATATAAACTAACTCTGTCAGTAAACAAAAAGTACAGAATGAGCCCACCTGGGATTTAGCTTGAATTGTATATAAATATCCAATTTATTGACATGTTACAAAGCAGAGAGTGAATTCTACATATTAATATAATTTCAGGAAAACCGTAAGTTATTCGGGAATCACTATAAACATTATATATATAATTTGCTGGAGGTTTTCAATAACGTCCTCATAAATTTCATCTAAATTTGGTTTTTCACAAGTAATATTTACAATATTGAATTGTAGCAAAATGATTTAATGCATAATTAAAGAAAATTAAAAAAAAACAATTATAGTTAAATTCAAATAGATATTTTTTTATTGTTTAATAAAATTTACCTTTCCTTCTCCAAATAACACAAATAAAAATAAAATATAATTTATCCAATCTACTTTTTTTTTCATATGTCATAGCATCGGCCAGGACGCGAACCCACAACCGTCTGCAACCAACTACCTGCTTGCAAGGCAGCTGTGATGACCTCTCAGCTAACAACGCTTGACTTATCCAATCTACTTTGAACATTTTTTTAGCAAAAAACGTTTTTATTGTCCATATATGCATACACAATCTTTCATTTTGGCTGTCCTGCAGTCTTCTTCAGAGTCACTTAAATTTTTTAGAAATAAAAATACTTTTTTAAAAAAAATAAATAAAGTAAAAGTGGCTCTGAAGAAGACTGCAGGACAGCCAAAACATAAGATTGTGTATGCATATATGTACAATAAAAGGTTTTTTGCTAAAAAGTGTTCAAAGTAGAGTGGATAAAATGCATTTACATAAGATATTACAACAAAAATAATATAATTATGTAAGTATAATAATTTTTTAAAAAAATGATCATCTCAATTTTATATTGCTATCCATTTCCAAAGCCTCTTTATCATAAATGTTGAATATGGACTAATGCAATGGTAGAATAGTTCACACACTATTCCTATTTGATATTTGAATGTTTGTTCCATTGCTCAAATTTCTTTTGTATTCTCAAACAATAAAACCAATTGATTATTAAATCAATATATTAATATCACATTACCCCGTGAGCAACAAACTATTTGCTTTCTTTAATATATAAGTTAAAGAAATATTTAATATTTAAGTCTCATAATAAGATAGAAACTGCCATTTCTGTAATTAATTGTATTTGACAAGATTCCTTTTACAATATTTATAGGGTTATTTTTTGGGTAGTTTAAATTTACTAAAAGTGCTCTTAAAGATTGATTAGTTTTTATCAACTTTGATTTTAAATATTGCTTACACTTTTGAGAAGTCATTATAAAATAAAATGTAGCTTCTTTTAGATATACAGTCTGTTTGTAAAGTAAGTTCTACATTAAGTATTTCTAAGCTGCTATTCAAAACACTTTATTTCTTATCCTATTGATATAGAGTAAGCCATTATAGAAGGTTATATTTAAATTACCCCAATCTGCTAAAGTTGATTATCCATTATCAAAATTATTCCAAACATATATTTTGTATGTTTTTTTTTTTATGCAAAGATAATAAACAAACAATGGACTCTGTATAAAACAATAATTTAAAGCAAAAAGATGTGCTAATATGTATTATTGTTACAATGAAGTTAGATCATGGCACAGTTTGTGTTTTCACTCTAAATTCTATCAAACTAGCATCCAGTCATTCATTAATTACTAGATAGTAGTGCAAGAACAGTTAAAATTAATGTCCACTGCCCACCAAGTATCTAAATGTAATATGATATAATATAGTTTCTTTTGAATTGTATCAAATGTTTCTATGTATTAAAGGTCACATGATTAGAAGATGTATTATCTATGTAAATATTACTTCCTGAAATATTTATACTATTGCAAACAGATATGTTTTCATTAATTATTCACTCCGATTGGTCTATAATCAAATAGTTGATACAGTATTGATACATTTGATGAACATAAGAAATTAGAATTATAGTACATTTTCTATTCCATTTTTGAACATAATGACCTAAACAAAACAAAGCTTTTCTGTTATTTATTTTCTTCCATTTTCAATACTTCAAAAAGCATTCAATTTGCCAATTTTATATTTCAAAAATAGGTGTTTTATATTATTTTTCTCATCTTTACAAATCTAATTTTTTTTTCCATTTAAACTATACTACTACTTGAAATAAAGTACTCCTTGTCTAAAATCACTTATAATATATATATATTGTATATTTATTAAATCCATTTAGTAAACATGTATATATAATCTCTTATATTTTTAAAACATATAGGACTGGAAAATTTTAAGACTTTGCATTCATAAGACTATTTCTAATCTTAAAAAAATATTTCACTTTTCAACTTATTATAAATGTCTCTAACTTCAATTACAATTTTGATTTGCCATAATATTATTGTTTATATATATATATCCACTTTTTTAAAGTTAAAAAAAAGAAGAAAATGTATTATTAATAGTGTTATTATCATAATTTTCATTTCCATAACATTTTTTTATTTATTAAATTATTAACCCTTTACTACAATTAATAATACATTATTTGTTTAAATAAATCATATGATATAAAATATCTTTATATGAGAGCAATAACTGTAAACATATAATAACAATAATATATAAAGCTCTTTTCAGCAAATATTAATTATTGTTCTTTTCAATGTGTTAGAACTATTTACAATTACAATCTACATTGCAAACATGACAACATCTATTTCTTATATAAAATTAAGTAGAATCTATTATAACAATAATACTAATAATAGAATATGTAGAAGAAAGAAATAAAAACTTGTATAAATGTATACTACATAATTTTCCAATTATTTTTCATTAGCCAATTATTAGTTAAATTAATTGATGTTTTATATATGTTCATACAAATATATTTGTTGCAGTTAATGCAATTCGTTTCACATATCTTTATTCTATTAGTTTAAAGATTTATATTTTTTACACAATCTATTTTATGTCCATATTTAAATAATGAATATATAAGGCAGATTTATCATCTCTTCTATTAATTGCATTATTATGTTCTTTTACTCTTTCATTTAGGTCCATAATAAATCATACTGCAATATTCACAAGTATTTTTAAATACAATTCCTTTTTATATTTCATGTAATCTTTTATTTTATAATTACCTATTAATATGTCAAGATTTTTACTGTTTGACCATCCTGTGTTAATACTTTTATCAATATAATTTTTATTTTTTAGTAATATATTTAGGGAATACAGAGAGCATATCAACAGCTCAAACAAGTTCTTAATTGATAATTGCGATATGAGAAAATATTTAAAATCTCTATCCAGAACCTTCCCATCTCCAGACTAACTGGTTTTTGAGCTTATGGCTCATGCCAGTCGAGAGATAGAATGTTCGGACACTAGATCTAAAATATCACCTCAAAACCCAGCACTTATTTCATATGTAATATTTAAGTAGAAACTCTGAAATTTTCGGACATGAAAATGTCTTTAAATCCAGCTATCTAACTTAAATAGCTATATGGAACTGAATTCATTAAAGCTGCTATTATTATTTATAATACAATTATTATTAATATTTGAACTAGTTGGTTTAAAATTAAATATATATATATATATATTTAATATTTGTAGGATTATATTCATAAATTGTTTCTTTTGTAAAGCAGCTATATTTTTATCTGTATTATATTTATCATTTTTATGATTAAAATTTTTAATAAATGCCATCTTTTGTATCCATGCCTATTGTGAATCTATAGAAATTATTTTTCTTAATTTATCTTCTTTAATTGTTCTAATATAATTTTGTTATTGGTATCTATATTAATCTCTATATCTAAATACTTTATTTTAATATCAAGTTCCATATTTGCAAATTTTATATTATATATATATATTATTAATTTCTTTATAAGTATTATTTATAACTCATTTTTATTTAGTCAATAAGTGTAATAATGCTCAAGGCTAAATGGACTTATAAATAATCATAAAAAAAACAATCAATACTTAGGCAATCCCAATATCAATAACAATCTCCTTTTAACAATAAGGGAGGAATCCCACCTTTATTAATGATCTAATAAACTTATATAGACACTAAAGATTGCAACTTGACCACAGACATTGAAATTATTGATACAAAGAAGTTAAATAAACCTATTTAAACAGATAATAAAACCTATTCTGAATGTCCACTAATAAACAGTCAATTATAATATTACAAACAGCAATTTTAAATTTCAAATTGCACCCAAAATATTACTTAAATAATAAGTGTAATAATACTCAAGACTAAATGGGTTTATTTATAAGTAATCATTAAAAACCAGTCAACACATATACAATCCTAATATCAATAACAATCAACAATTTCTAACTATTGTTAAAAGGGGGTTGCCTTGACAACAGTTAGAAATTGCTGATTGTTATTGATATTGGGATTGTCTAAATGTTGACTGGTTTTTAATGATTTTTATTTAGTGTATAAACTTTTTAGACAGCTTAAGTATTAACAAAATATTATAAGAAAAGTAGAAATTTCAGCCAGAATCTCTAGAGGGTTTATTACCTATGTGATTTATGAATTGTATTTAATCAAATCTACATAGAATAGTGGGTGTTAAATCCCATTTCTAAGAGCTTAAGAGCACAATAGCCAAGATTGCCCTGAATATTAATGAGACTCCATTAACATCTAAAAAGATCAAGATTAGCAGGCTTTACTGTTGAATTTGATTTTCTAATATATCAAATATTCTATTGTTAATATTAAACTTAATTTATATATACTTTAAAGATAGGTTCCACCTTTATTGTTAAAAGGAGGTTATCTTGACAACAGTTTGAAATCGTTGGTTGTTGTTGATATTAGGATTGTTTAAGTGTTAACTGGTTTTTAATGATATATATATTGAGAAAAAAATAAAATTAGATTTCCTACACCATGTAATGTTTTGAGGATTAACATTATGCTTATAAAATTGGCTTTAGAATTGACCTTTGATATTAAAAATCATATGACTCTTAGAACAGAATTACAATTACCCCATTTTTATTAACCAATACCCTTGTGTGAACCAGAATTCTAAAACTTCACGGATCACAGCTCAACTCTATCTCTTCCAATGCTCAAATGTTATGCGGTCTTTTGAGTTTCAAGTCATTTGATTATTAATTGTGGCTCAATTATAAAGATTTTTATTGTTTGAATAATTTTTATATTATTCTTATAGAAAATGTAATCTCCTTATGTAATAATCAATAAATTTTACTAGTGCTGTGTTTAGATTGTACTTATAAAAGGTAATCTGCCTTTCTAATTAGCATTAAATAGTGATGTTACAACTGCAAGGATAACATTCTGTTTAATGGTGCTAGTGAGAAGGGTGATTATCTTCTATATAATTACAATCTAAACACTGCATAAGTAAAATTCATTGATTATTACATAATTTAACATTGTCTAATATTAGCACAAAATAAATTATAATATTTCATGAGTACTAACTAATAAGATTATTAAATAAAAAATGGATTTAAAGTGAATGTCTTATATAATCATGCTCTCACTTCTAGACTTTTAAGATTGGCCCATATACATGCATTTGAATTTGACAGTAAGATGGTCATTCTTATTTTCTCAAAATCTCTATCTGGTAACTGAGACAAAAGTATCCTTACAGTTTTAATATCACTGTGTAACAGTGCTAGTAAGAAAATATGATTGCATTCTAAATAATTATAGTTTTAATCTATTTATCTTTAAAAAATAAAAATAAAACAATTTTATTTTATAAGACACAAATAGCTTTTCTATTTAGAATATATATATATACACACTTATATATAATCTATTGTAATATTTTTCAAAACAACAAAAAGAAAAGAAAGAAAGAGGGGATATAAAAATAAATATCAAAATGTACTTAAATAATATTTTAAATTAAAAATTAATAAAAATATTTAAATTTATTTAATGGTATGTATCGCAACATTATTTAATGATCCATAATTTATAAATCTAATGCTTTATGGAAAAAAATAAAAATCAATTTATTTTGTTAAAAAAAAATCTATAAACCAATGTTGTTCATTTTAGAAAACCAATATTTTTTGAAATTAAAATATTAGATTACAATTTTTTTTTTCAACATATAAAATCAATCATAAAATTGTTGAAAACAACTACATCATTTAAATTCATAATAGTTAATTTAGATTCTTATTAATATTAATTAGTAAGTTATGAATTTAACATTTAATACAAAAAGAAGTATCTACAATAAATTCTGCTAAGTTTTATAGAAGATAAAAGTACTGGAATTTTATGATTTATTAAATCACAGGCATATAATATATTATGAACATACTCAATTATATACACTCCTTTATTATTAAGTGTCATAGCATCGGCCGGGACGTGAACCCGCAACCCGGGCAACTGCCTGCAAGTACAAGGCAGTTGCGCTGACCTCTTGACCACCAATGCAAAACATACACTCCTTTATTATTAGCAATTTTTTTTTATAAATGTCAACTTATTGACTTTTTATAATTTTTATGATAGTGATACAGTTGGGGTTTATTTGCACAAAGTAGGATTGTGTTACTATGAATTAACCATGTTTTAAAATTAACCTTCTAGTTATTTCATAATCAGTCATAATAAATATATATATATTATTGCTTTTAATTAATCTATGACATGATTAATATTATTTAATAATTTAAATGAAAAAAAATGTAGTTCATTAAATACACTGCCATTTCCTTATTCATTTTTCTACTTTCTTTAAAAGTATCAGAATTAATATGATACATTTTGCTTCACTTTTCAGAACCAATTGAATTAATATCAAAGAATTACCACAATGTAAGTAATCTTGAAAGACTTTAATCTTATCTCTTTCACATAATTCACTATCATACATACATATTACCACATGCTACATAATTGTCTTTCTAAAATTATGTGTGATTAGTTGCTCAAAGGGTCAAATGACATTCTAACATACCAAGTAATTCAATTGTTACTAATTTTCTTCTTTTCCGGGTCAATGTAAAATCTGGTAAAATGAAAATATGTACAGAAGAGGTATTTTTGTAATAATATTTAGCTTTATTCTGCTTAGCATACATTCAATACATTTTAACTATATCATATTCATGGCATAAAGTGGTGCGATTAAAATATTCTTTATATCAGTGTTTAATTAATTGTTCACATATTCAATTTTAATTTAAAATTTAAATTTGAATATTTAGATAGCCAATTTCTTTGAAATGAGTACACTTGTTTTATTTTTGTTAATAGAAAAATGGTCACAAACTATTGCACACACTAATTTACTCTTGCACTTTGATATAAAGAATCATTTAATAACACCACTGTATACCATGAATATGATATAGTAAAACATATTGAAAGCATGTTAGGCAGTAATACAGCTAGGTATTATTAAAAAAGTACCTTTTCTGTGTGTATTTTCATTTTATCAGAATAACATGGGAAGTAACAGATTGTGAACAATATTTCCATTCACTTCATCAAAGCGAGTTTTTTTTTTATGCTTTATTCAATTAAGAATTTATTGATGAACATTTAGCTTTTAAATCTATTAGTCTTACCAATATATTAAATTGCCCATGACATTTAGTCTTGTTCTTAGCAATTCATTATATCACTCCAATCTTTTATTAAAAACAAACACAGTGATGATCTTGTCTATCAAACAGTTATTAAATTTGTTGGTGAAGTATGGAACAATCACATAACCTGCATTAAATAGTTTGATCATTTATCTTTTTTTTCATTATAATAGTAATACAGTTTGGCTATTTTTACCACATTATATATCATAATGAAATGTCACTTTTTATTTTAATTGCATGTCAGTAAGTTGAGCAACATTCATTATTAATTCAATAAATAATTAATTGTAAAAGGAGGATATTTTGTTTTATATTTTTATAAACTATTGTTTGCATTTTTGAATGTGATGTAATTTTTTCAAATGCTTTAAGTGATTGTTTTTGTGCTGCATTTTAAATGATATTTTATTATTATAAAATATTCATTGAATGAATGAATTAATAAATTTGCTTTGAATAAGATGCTATTAATAAGGGAGCAGAGCTAAGGGCTAAAAAATATTGCATCACAGGTAAGTTCTTAAATGTTGACAGTCAAAATCAAGCCATTCAATTATTTTACTCTATTTATATAATATCATCATCATCTATTTGATTCATTATTTTACCAATAACAGTGTGGATCAAACACTTCCAAGTGATTTTCTCTCTAATTTGCTACATACTTCTAATATTATTAATTCCATTCAATCTGTGATGTTATTCATTCTTGACAGGTTTGAATAACATTTTACTTTTGACCAGTTTACAGTTCCAATCATCACAACTTTTTCAGTTTTTCTACTATTCTCACCACATGTTCAAAACATTTAATGTCTTTACTAATTTATAAACAATTGTGTTTGTGCATTTGCCTTTTATCAAAACTCATTCACCAGTTTTCTTAATTGTCTAAAACACTCCAAGAATTTTTTTAATAATACCTCATCTCAAAAAACTAAATTCTTATCTTCTTTTGATTTATCAATCTCCATGTCTTGCATTCATACATAGCAATGAACTGTGTTAAAGTCTCCAATGATTTGTCTCATATTTATATTTCAGTGTGTAAACCACATTTAATACCAATAGTAATCATATATTTACTATGTAATCTTGATATAGATTGAAATCAAGATAGACATACTCTGAAATTTGTTTCAACCAAACACTACCTGTCTTGATATTATTTAGCTTTAACCAATATTTCGTTTCTGCTCTTATCAATTGATCTACCAAATACTGTAGTTCTTTATTGCTACTATCAAAATTGTATCATTAGTTTTTTTCAAATTCCATATTAGTTTTGCTTCAATAGAGAATCCAATCAAAACCTTTTCATTGACACTTTTTGGTACAGTATTGAATACAAACTATAATAACATTCACTTTTTCATCTCTTTACATACTTGTAATCAATCTGAATTGGTTTGCATTGTCATATCTCTGGCCTTTTGTCTCCTTTATAAGGAAAATAAAAACTGTATAAATCTGGATGTATACCATATTTCAAATTTCTGTCCAAAACTTGTTATAATATATATATATAAGATTTCTTATAATTTGTAAATAGTAATAGAATGAATGCTTAAATTCTCTTATTTTAATGCAATAAAAATGATGTTTAGAATGATTAATTAATACATTGTTCCTTGTCATTAATTTGCTGATTGTATCCCAACCTCCTTTCCATTTTTGTGTGAATTCTATTAAACAATATCTTCAACATTCTATTTATTTTAATTGTGTGCAATACACAGATGTTAAAGCATGAATTTTGACCAACAATTAAACTTATTAAAGTACATAGGCTCAGTAAAAAATTGAAACCTTTATTGTATCTTTGTGCAAATTAAGTTTTTCATCAGAAGACAAATAGTATATTTAGGCAGTAGAATTCAAAGACTAAATGAGAATTATCTGGAGTGATGACTGCATGTTTCTTTTTAACACAATTTATTCTATTTAATTCTATAAAATATGTTTTAAAATGCAGATTTATAATAGAATGTTTTCTAAAATATTTTTCACTGAATATCTAAAAAACTGATGAGTTTCCAAATAAATAAATAAAATAACCAAGTGGCTAATATCTTGGGATTCTTAGGAAATTAACATCAGTTGTTTCAGGACAGTAATCAATCTGATTACCATATATTCCAAATTTGGACACTTAAAGGTTTTATTGCTCAGGAATGAAAGAGATTTATGCACCAAAAGATCTAGAACTGGAAACGATCTGAGAAACATATACTCTTGAGTTCACTAGTCCATTCTTGCACTAAATAATACACATTATTTTTTTAATTATACATAATGAGTGATGAATGACTTTGTATTATAGACATTTATAATAATTATCATCAAATTCAATACTCATGCTCAAACTCCAGATAATGCATAAAATAGCATAAATATAAACATTAAATCAAAAGTGAGAGTGTGGAAAGTCCCCTTTTCCAATGTCAAAATTCTAATGTTTTTACCCGCTTTTTTACATTATAAATTTTCTTTATGATAAAAAGAAAATTAAGAAACACTATCCATTTTAAAACCATTCTTTCTCACCTTTGTGTTTGCAATATTATTAATTATTTCTTTCAGGCCATATAGCTATTAGTATTGCAAGATCATTAAACCTATTTTCACCTACTGAATTTTTAAAATTATTTTATTATTTTTAACTAGAACATCTTTCAGTGCTATCATAGTAACAGGAAATGTAAACAAAACAGGAAAATGTTACATATGCCATAATATAAAATATCCAAACAATTACATTTGTAGTTAACAAGTCTAAATGTTGCTCAATTAACATCATTTAATAATATTTTTCAGTAGTGAGATCTCAAGTCAACTGTTTATCAAAGTGCTCTAAATGTTAAACTGTAATTATCATTTTAATACATTAAGGGTTGAAAACTTATCACCAAAACATCCATAACATGTAAAATTAACTTTTTGATTTTATGAAACTAACATTCACATGGAGATGCAAAAAATTTTCTTTTGTGACTAAATAAATATGATTGATTGTATAGTACAGAATTCTGTATATTTCTCCAGTGTGTGTGTGTGGAGGAGGGATTGCAACTTTAGAATGCTATATTAAAATGTCACATATATGGCATTCTGCCATCACAAACACCCTTCCCTACTGGAGAAAGATATGGCATTCTGCTGTCATAAACATGGGCAGCAGGTCTAATATGTAAGTACCCAGTTTTTATATTTAATAAAAAAAAATCATTAATTTTCTTTTCAACTAATATCACTACTACAGAGATCAAAAATTTAAATGAACTTCAACATTCAAAGCTTTCAATCGGTACCCATTTAGATACTAACTGAATTTAACTTTGTGGAACTTTGTTTTGTCTGATTACTACTATTATATAGCTTTTATTTTTATCTGAGCATTGTATTATAGATTCAGTTGGTATTTAGATGGATAACTTCCTGTGAATCTTAAGAGTTGCAACCAAGTAATTTTTTTTTTCTGTGAAAGTAGTGAAGTGGTAAAGAGTTTTAAATTTAATGATTTTTGGATAGATTCTCAGTTGAGAAAAATAAGTATAAACAAAATTCAGTGTAATTTATTATTGGAACCCTTAATGTTCAACTAACATTTTGGTGCTCAGACATCACAGAATCTTTCAGCAGCTTTACTGTACTTTTTTTTTACTTTTTAGTTATTTTTCTTTCTGAATTATATTTATTGTTAAAAATTCTGTTTTTATAAAGATTTTATTATTAACAATATGACATTTATTTTATTCTCTTAAATTGATTATCCAATTTGTCTTTTAAAAAATTTCACACACTTAGTATATATATATATATGCTTTTATATATGCAATTACAGGCTTAATTAACTATTTTCAGCATAATTGTAATCTCATTACATAATTAAGAATTTTTTTAATATATTAATGTTTTGTTTAGTTTATCTTTTTACTTTAAGGTGAATTCAAATCGTTTTGAGCTGCTTTTATTTCATGTTATCTTTACCATGATAATTTTTTTGGATATTAATAAAATTTCCCCACTACCATAGATTCTCAAAACATATTAATAAATAAATCTAAAGAAGACATGTGACTTCCAATATCATGCTAAAATAGCACTTTCCAGTATTTATTAATATCAAACTATTACAATATCTTTTCTAATGATCAATCTGTCTGCATTCATAATTTTGTTACCATCCATTTCAGGTAAATATATTAATGTTTATTTCTATATGTATAGCCGAGATACAAACATAATTATTTTATTATTATTTTTATAAGAATTGTATTCCAGAAGTTGTCTTAATTATATTATTTATTTAGACAGAAAGCCCAGACTGGATCATCTTGATCCAAAGAATAATTAGAAGATACTGTTATTTTTATCTGAAATTTGGCATTATCTCTTATTCTAGAATCAAATGTTTAGAGCTTTCATACCACTAAGCAAAGAATTCAAGAAGATTAATTCCAAAATAGCAGATACTAATATCACTAATATTTATAATGCATTGTGTTATCATTCTTTTAATTAATAAGTTTAAAGTACATTACAAATAGGAGCAAACTCTAAATAATTGTATTCTAAAGGCAAACATGAACTCCTAAACAATAACATCAAGTTTGATTATTGTTTTAATGTATTTTTTGAAATATAAGTGCTATATATTGTACATATGTGAAACTTCACTTGGCTCCAACAGGTACCAGAGTTTATCTTAGCTTAAATTTTGTTAGAAATTTTTTGATTTGTAAAGAAAAATAATAATGATAGAAAAATAGAAGTTAATTAGTAATGAATAGAATAGGATAATCTTGTGTGGTATTGTAATAATTATTAAATGTTTATAGGATCATGTGTAAATATTTCAATAGTAACATGTAGTAATTAGTTTAATGAGAGATGTAAAATAGTAAGTTTACTTAAAGGAAATATCAGAAATAGTTGTGAATTGATAAATAATATTAAATGTATTTTAATATAACTATTGTTTAATTCATTTTTAGTGTCTAAACTATAATAAATAAATATTGTAAATAAATTGGAATAAATAATATTAAATTAGTTTAAAAAATAGTCTGTCAATTTTATTTAAAACAGTATAATAATATTTAAAAAAATGTAATTTAGAGCAGCATTTAAATTATAAAGTTATTTAGAATTTAATATTCATTAATATTTTTATTTTGTAGTTTTGAAAATAACTTCTAGGTAATTAGTGTGAGTTCATGTTTATAGGTCACCTGTGTGTGGGAATATATGTGTATGTATGGAAAAACATGTGAACTTAGGAATAAATAATAATTTAATTCCAATATTGATTAAAAACAAATGAATGAATAAAATTATTAAAAGTTAATATTTAAATGTTTGATAAATAAAAACTAGCTTTAATTTTTATATTTATTGCTATTTTATTTTATATAATATTACTTAAAAAAATACATAATAAAAGTTAATAATAAACTTTGACTTTGCAGCTGTTAAGTCACGTGATTTTCATATAATTATATCAATTATGTCAGTAAATCAATTTCACAGCTGATCTGTCAAAAAATGTTAAAGTTTAATAAAAAATAACTTCATTGGTTTTTAGGAAAGTTGACATACAAACGAAGAAGGTGTGAAATTATCAGATATAAATAGGAGTCCAAGATTCTTTTAGTTGGTGGGCTTCTGTTGTTTTGTGCGTGGCTGAATCCAAAACTTCTCTTCTCTTTAATAAAAAAAAAGTTGTAATTTGCTTTAAAAATTTATTATTTTGTTTAAAAGTATAAGTATCTTTTTAAAATGATTATTTTAAGTTGTTTTACTGTCATGGAAGCCTAAAAAGGAGGTAACTATTTTCTGATGTCCACTTCAGTTAGAATATGAAACTATAGTAACATAATGTTTAGAGAAAGTTTTGCATCTCTCATCTTATTCACATATTATCTATTTTTATTTATTTATTGAAAAGTGAAATTAAAATGCAAATCATTAATTATTTATATGGCTAACACTCTGTTGTGCTGAACTATTTTAGCTGTAGAATACTCAGTATTTATCCTATTAAATTAAAATATATGTGTGAGGAAAAAAAAATTGGAAGACATTTATATTTTAAAAATATTATAATGAAAAATGCGTCAGTTTCCTCATAATTTAAAATTGACTTTAAAATTGATAATTCATTATTGAAACCTGATATCTACATTAAAAGTTGTTCTTACTATAATTATAATGCTTATTTCTAAAATATATTTACAAAAGAAAAATATACTATGCTAAGTTAAAGAAAAATGAACTTTATCTGCCAAACATTTTGTAATTGAATATTGACCTTTCCTAATGTCCAATTTTAAAATGTATTGAATAAGAGATAGTAATTATCTAATTCTAGAAAGTATTGGACCAAATATTTTAAGCTATAATCAATTAAGGATGAATTTATAAATGATGATGAACTAAAAGTCATTACGTATATCTTGACTTGAAATGGAAATAATTTGTTTTAGCTAATTGCAAACAGATGGAAATATGTACTTTAAAATAATAATTCTCGTTTTATGCTCAGCAGTAGGAAGAGAAAGTTATTTGGAAACAAATTTTCAAAATAAACTACAATTATAATTCCCCTCTTTTCTTCCATAGTGTAAGCTTATGGTTAAAACACCTGTAGAGGTCCCTACTATCGCATTTTTACATGCATATTATCGAGGTTATAGCCTCAGTGGATATTACTTACGTAATCTCAATGTGCGTTTAATAAATTTATAATTACAACTTTAAATTATTAATAATGAACTTGTATTTGTTAAATACATAATAAATTGTTATATTTGCCATTACTTATGAATAACTTTGTGACAGTTCGTCCTAGTTCATAAACTGAGGAACATTTCTAATTATAAAAGAATTCTACTCTTGTGTTTTAAAAGAGTAAAGGAGATTTGTTTGAAAACACATCCTGAAATATTATATAAAAAAATATTTTTTTTTAAAAAAAGCTGTATTTTAAAAAAAAATGCATTTGCCTAAAAGAGAATAATGAAATTGAAATAAAGCTATATATTATTATGCATTTGAACCCAGGATTCTAAAAAAATGTACTCAGCTGAAGAATTTATTTTTTCCAATGCCGGCCTATTTTTATTATTTTAATATTTAGAATTATATTTAAAGAAAGAAAGTGAAAGTATTTTTTTTAAAGAACTATTGAACATTTTCATTTTGGAAATCATTGCCATGTTTATAAATATTTTGACTGAAGCTTCGAATACAGATAGATAAATTAGCCTTAATAAATTATCTATATATCTTTAATGGAAAAACCATTATGGAGCTGAACTATGAAATTGAGTTACTGTATTTTTTTGTTTGTTTTATTGTTTTTTTTAAAAAAGAAGCCATAAAAAATATTTATGCTATATATTTTGTGTAACACTATTTTGCATAAATATACCAGGTAAACTAGGATTATAATTTTAAAGCTTAATGGGTTTATTAGAATGAGCAAATATTTTTGCCATTCTCAGGCAAATTTTATTTTATTTATTAAGCGTATCACAAGTTAGTTTTTATTTGATAATTTCATTTACAGAGAATTAAATATCACAGTCTTAGTTTATTATATGTGGGATGTTTCACTCAGTTTTATTTTAAACCAGCCAAAGAAGTTTATCAGAGAGTTTCCATTCATTTGTTTTATGAATGCTAGATTAATAATAGCTGCAAATAGTTTTTATATGCATTGAGAATGAATATTCTCACATTTAATATGCAATCTTTTGAAAGCCCACTAGTCACTATATTTTAGTATTGAATATTTTATTGTGTGTGCATTGTGCCTTGCCTAGAATTTTATATGCATTTAATTTTAAAGTATTTCTCATAGTAGTCATTTGACCCAGTTTTTGCTTTGTTGGTTTTACATTGAATATACGTTTTTGTATTTTTAAACTTCTTAGGAATAACTTAGTTAATTCAGGTGAAGTCTATATCTTGTCATTAGTTAGTATTTGTTAGTCTCATAGAGTTAGGCTTAGTTAATAATTTTGAGTATGCTTTATGGAGCAGACAAAGTCCTCCATCCTTATTGTATTGTATTTCCATGAATTGATAGTGCTTGTGCCCATAGAGGGTTATTGTATTGCATTTTCAGTGATGATAATCACATTTACAAGCATTGGAAATCCCATGAGAGAGAGCATCATGCTTCCTGGTGCGTCTTTCCTGTTCCCAGATGTGCTGTAGACAAGGTTCAGGCATCTTAGTTTCTGCCTCAAAGTTAGGTATTTTTGAAAGCCACCACATTCTTTTCCAGCTCTGATGAGCCTATATGTTCTTATATTTTAGCCTATCATTCATGATGACTTAATGCTAGTTCCACCACAGTAGGTGATGTTGCATTTGTTTAGATTTGTGATGACAAGATGTGTTTGTTTGATGAACTTTGTTTCTTCAGGTAGTGATAGCTATTTTTAATGCTTATGGGTATATCAAATGTTTGAACTGTGTTGATATGATAGTTTTATCATCCACAAGCTAACCATCAATAAGTTCTATTTATTTTTAAGTATGTTAAATTATGCATATGGTATAATAGGCAATTCACACATACTAATTTTAATATTTTCATCCAGAGTTTTGCCACTGGATTTGTAAGTCTGTGCCAACATGGAGGGTAATAGTTTTATGTGGACAAAATTTATTTAAAAGTGTGTAAATGATCTCTGATGAGTGAATGTCCCATGCATCTAATTTAATTTAATTTAATTTTAAAATTAGCTTAGTCTGATTTAAATATATCACTAGCTATAATATTAGTTATGTCAGGGTAGCTAGTGGTAGTTTTCTCAAATATATGCAGAATATGCTTTTCCAGCTTAGATTTGTTAAGCTTAGGGTTTAAAATACAAGCCTAGTTGTGTGTTATTCTGATTGTTAGATAACACCATAGTGTTATGAATTATTCCCATTAAAAGTAGAATTGTGCTTATTAAATTTAGATATTGTAATTAAAGTCTAAAGATTTTTGAATTCTCTAATTGTTTAAAAGAGATTAAAATCTAGTATTGAATAGCCTTTGCCTGCTATTATGTGTAATTATTATTTTATTAGTTTATTTGTTAGAATAAACCATTTGAAAAAGTTTATGAGGGATACTCAATAACAGTAATTAGAGAAATTGTGTATTATTGTAAACCAAATAAAGTGTTAAAAAGTCAAAATGCTTATAATAGATTCCAGCGCTAGATTGGTAATGCCTGTAATCCATTTGAATTGTAAATATTTTCTTATTGTTCTCAATAAACTACATTATTGTTATTTCAAAAAGTTTTGTTTCTGTTGTTTTACTTTTATATGAAAATATTATTGTCTTGGGTTCCAGTTCACAAAATCTTGAGTTTCCAAAGTTTATTAAACTTTCAATTCAAAAGTTCACAAATATATCATAAAGTTTATTAAATATATTTTGATACTGGTTTTAAATTATAAAGCCATGCTAAATTAAGTGATTCTCAGATTGAATCACACTAACAGATAATTACATTATATCAGATACTTAGTTAAATGCTTATTTAAAAGTTTATTTTTAAAATTATCAGTATATCTTCTTATACTGAAGATTATGCAATATGAGATTAAGAATATAAGTGCTTCAGAAGAATATTTATCATTTACTATTATTTTTAAAAGCTGCACATTATCTTATATTAACTGCACATTATCTATCATCATCTTAAATCTTATACCCAAAGAATTATAATCCATCTGCATTTGAGGTCTTTAGTAGGTTGTCTGTGAGTATGGGGAAAGGCATAAAAAGTACCCTTGCCCTTTTCCTTGCTCGAGTAATATCTTAGGTAATAGACCATTATTCGTTTGAATTTAAATTGATTTATTAAATTATTTTGGATTAATATTTGTTTTGTTTATTATTCCATGATATAACCATAAGGTAGCTGTTTTATGGTCAGCCAAGATGTCATTCACTTGTTCATTTATTTTAGCAATTCTTTAGTAGGCAATTTAACTTAAACTTTAATTATTTTTTTTTGCACAAGAGTTTTAGTTTTAGAATCCCTGAGATTGTTTACTCTTTTTTTTTAACTTTATTAGTAACAAAATATTTACAAGAATTAGTATATTTACATTAAGAGCTTTTTATATTTTTTTTTTAAATTTTTAATTTCTTAGGATGTTTTTAGAATATAATGATTTAAAACAAGATTATTACTATGATGGCATTAATGAGCAACTAAGGAATACATTGCTTTGCCATATTTTTCTTGTGACATTACTAGGTATATATTTCTGAGCATAAAGATAAATGTTATACCATTCTTTGTTATTTTTTTTAAGTACATTGTATTTTTTGTTATCAAATATTACAGCACAACGGGCAAGCCATATTGTTCTTAGAGTGTGAACGGTTACAAGGGCATTGAATGGTTTTAATTTTTTTATATTATTTATTAGATTGTTTACTCTTGTTGCCTTGTTAGATATAATTTAGTAAGATAATCTTTTCCAATCAAAGTATCATTTATTCTTATTCAGAGTGTGTGATTTGATGGTAGGCCGATTCTAATAACTATTAATTAATGATTTTAGAATTATTTTTTTTTGTATTGTTTAGTAGTAGATTATTAATTGCCATAATAGTTATATCTGCATTAGTATTGGATTTGGTCTCTATCAGATTATACATCTCTGAATCATCATCTCTTTTCTTAAATTTATTGTAACCCCACTGAGCCGAGTCGTTAAGAGTCTCTCTACTAAGTATGATTTCCTCTTCTTCTTTCTCCTCCCATCTAATAATCATTTCTTCTTCTTCTCCTTCCATTTCTCTCATTCCATTTCCTCTTCTATGATTTCATAATCATTTTCTCTTCTCCATTTCCTCTTCTATCATCTCATCCATTACATCTTCTCCTTCCATTAACTTTTCTTCTCCCATCTTTTCATTATCATCTTCTTCATCCTCTTAATCATTTTCATTTCTTTCATCACCTTTTCTTCTAAAATCTCTCTCTCTCTCTCACCTTCATCTCTTCTAGATTAAGAGTCTCTATCATCTTCATCTCATCTTCATCTTTATTTCATCCTCTTATCTCTCTATCTCTCACATCTCTCTCTATCTCATCTTTATCTTTATTTCTTATCATCATCATCATCTCTCTCCCATTATCCTCTTCCTCTCTATTTCTATTTCACCATCATCTCATCTCTCTCTCCCATTATTCTCTTCCTCTCTATTTCTATTTCACCAAAATCTCATCTCTCTCTCTCTTATTTCTCATCTCTGTATCCTCTCATCAAATTTCATCATCTCTCTTTTCCATTATCTTCATTTCTGTCTTTTCCTTCAAATTTATGCATACTCTTTTCTTTTCTTCATTTTATCTTTTCATCTTATCTTCTTCTTCTCCATCTCTCTCTATCATCTCATCTTCTCCATCATCATCATCTATCTCATGCTCTCTTTCATTATCATTTTTCTCTCTTTTCCTTCCATTTCTAATCTTCTCTTTTCTTTTTTTCCTTTTTTTACATCCCCCCCCCTTTCTAATTTTGGCTACAATATATATATATTAATTGTAAAAATAATTAAAATATAACTGGAATGTATTTGAAAATTTAAAAAAGATAATAGATTTAAGAAAAATCAAGATTGTATATCAAGATATAAAGCATTCATCATTTATTTGAATTGAAATATTGAGATAGAAAGATTGATAGATCATAGCAAAAATAAAATTCGTGAAAACATAAATTTGAAAAAATAATAGAAAAGTTTTTAATGTATAAAGTATGTGAAAAGGTGGTAGAAGATGATAGATATGAGCTATTTACGTATAAAATTCAGACTTCTGTCGAAATTGTAATATTTAGAGATGAAAAGGCATTGACAAATATCACTGAAGATGATCGAGTGATATTGGAACTTTTCTATTAACCTATAAACTTAAGTCTTAAGTTTTCAATTTGTGAAATCAAGACTTCTTATAAAATAAGTTTTCGGATTATAGCAACAGAAGCAATTACGATAGTAAATAAATACGCAATTTTTTTAAGAATGATAATATCATAAAAATAATATCGTTCATACACTTTTTGGGTTCGAGGATGCTATTAAGCTTGATAGCTTTTATTGGAAAATTTTACCTTTTGATAGCTCTTCCATATATATATAATCGACTAAGTTCGGGCCTAACATATCTATTCATAAAAACAATTCTAGTATAATAGTATGGGAACAAAAAAAGTATCAATCAAATATAACCTAGTTTATCAAACAAGGATAATATATGATATAATATTTTTTTAAATTATATTTTAACATAACTATAAAATATATGAATTTTTAAAACAAAATACCTTCATAGATAGAGATGTAATAGCCTCAATATGTTGGAGGTATTCTGGATCTGCGCACCCGAGAGCAACAGCTGAAATTAAAACATAGAACAACAATACTTAATATAATTTTATTTGACATTATTTTACTGAAATATTCTTTTATGATATTATAATTTTTATTTATAATATTGGGAAGAATTAAATAGAAAAAAAAAGAGAAAAATTTTTAATGTATGATGATTGGCAAAATTGATAAAATTTCTATTTGCAAAAAGCTCAGAAAGGCATGTTTACAAAAAAGAACAGAAATGTTTTATTAATGTCCTTATGTCAAACCATTTCTGACCTTTTAAAAGAAGTCACTCAGCAGGTCGAGAGGTTGAAGTTCATGCAAATGCTATTAGCTTTCCCTATGGCTAACTAACTCTAACTAAGTGAGGATAGACTATCAAGAAAAAGTTCTTGACTTCTGGGAAAACTATTGGCTTTAAAAGTCTAATGACAAAGTCATTTAAAGATTTTAAATCTTTAAAAAAAAATTAAAGAATAACAACAAAATAAAAAGCTTTTTATTTATTTACGTTTTTCAATATATATAAAAACTTCTGATTGCGAAAATAAAAATACCTGAAGGATTTCTACTTAAAGTTAAATTAGTTCACAAAAAAGCGGGTTCAAACTTGTAAAAAAACGTTTAAACAAACATGACTATTATATATAATGTTCAGTTTTTGTTATAACTGGTCACTATTCTTACTTTAATTTTAATAAAATATTTTTTTTACTTAGTATTTTAAAACTGAATGGTTATTTATATACTCTGGAAATGTCAAGAACCACAAGTGAGAGAATGAGTTTCGATACAGAAAAGCTATCATTTTACTCTGTATTAAATTCAGTGACATTTAACGCAATGGTTCAGTGTTAGTCTGTAGAGCTAAAGCTAATCAAATTAAATTATTATTTTTGATGCTCAAATAGCACGATCCCATTAGAAATTACTTATTTGGTTTAATTTAACTTAAAATTTTTGAGAAATCAGTCATTTTTAAACTTTTTAAAATTATACTTACATAACTGTAGTACTAAACGACTTAATTAATGTGGGATATCACCGGAGTTGAGAGAATAGTATTCAAGTTTTTTTTAAATAAAATTTTACATAAACATTTTTGCATCATAGGTAAAGATTAAATGCTTTTAAAATCTCAGAAGTACAATCTAGCAAGGTATAATCAGTTTGTTATATAGTCTTCTAAAAATTAAATGTGATATCTAACAAAAAATGTGCAATAAACAATTAGGAGATGTCAAGCTTTGGTGGCCTAGCAGTTAGTGTAACTGCCTTTCAAGCAGCCAGCCCGGGTTTGCTTCCTGGTCAACACTTTGACATATAAAGAAAAACAATTACGGCATTCTTTCTGTCATATCAGATAGCTATGTTTAAAATTCAAATAATAATGACATGAATATCTAATTACTTTCAACTGAATCTAAAGTGTAATAAGACAGAATCAAAATTGGTTTACCCTTCTATAGTATTTGTAATGGATTTCCATTTTATAAAACCCTACATATTTATCTTTTGGATGCCTTTCTATTGTTATTTTTTAGATATCTCTTTATCAACTTTCTTCTTCTACATCACAACAATTTCAATAAGTGTTGAAACATATGACCTTGGACTTCTTATAGATTCCAGATATTGCCTTTTTGTCATCTAAAATAGATATGAACTATTAATTTCATTTACACAGAATGCCACCAGTTGACAGTGTTTTAGCTATCTGGAGAAAACATTCTTCACACCTTATACCATATCAGTGAAAAGCCTCCTGGTTATTTGGTAGCTTATCCACCTGTTCTGCATATGATCAGAGGTTTGAGTAAACTTGGAAATTTTTTCATTGATGTTTAGATTTTTTTTAAGTAGGATTTAACTATAATTGGATATCTATCTATCCTTACTGAGATGATAAATTAAAATGAAAATTAAATCTTCATATTTAACAATTGAAAATTCTAATAAGCATGGCCATGTCAAATCTATTTATAAAAAGTTAGTAAATATAATATTTTTTTTATATATTTTTTACTACTAATTTAATTCATATAAAATTAATATGCATATTTTAAAAAAATAAAAGAAAATTATGCATTTCTTTTACTGTAATACTACCTATATGATGTTTATTATTATTTTAAAAGAAACAATTTAAATAAATAAAATCATAAAAATGATAATGAAGTCAAAAAATATCATTGTTATTAAACAAATTATTAACAAAAATGAATTTATAAAATAGTTTTTTGTATTCAAATTTTGAAATTTTCATAATACTATCTATTTCACCAAAAATGGAAATTAATGAAGTCCATTATACTGTTCTTTCATATAAATTATAATAAATAATAAAAATTCATATACAACAACTATTACTAATAAATATACATAAAAAGTCTTTTCCAGTATCTAGTTATGAGCTCTTTACAAATGTTTTACTACTTATTGCAGATAGGATACCATCTAGTGGTCTACAAAGGAAGTAAAATAACAACAGTAATAAAATAACAATAAAATAGAATACTATTATCATACAGAGATCCAATAGATGTCCAAAGAATTGAATATATAATATAATATACAGAATCAATAATACATGCATTATACAACTTTATATACTACCATATATAATTTTCTATTATAGAAACTAAATAGTGTTCCATCTACAATAATTGATTAACATTAAAATAGATGGTTAACATTTAAAAAGACATATATTTATAGCTATTATATATGTTTATTTATTTATTATCTATTTCTATTTCATAGGTGTTCTTGGATTCCTTTGAAGATATTGATAAAATAAAATTCTGATTTAGGACTATATAGAATGAATGATATGTTTTTGTTAGATTTAACTTGAAAATCTCTTATTGTCTTATTCCCAAAGATAAGTATATGAAATAAAGATGATTTTCTTTAAAAAATGTTGTCAATTGTTTACATCTAAAAGAGACTTCAGCTGTCTTTTAATATAAATAAGTTACCATTAATTTGAAAGGTCAAATTTTAGAGCATTTTTGGGTTTGTGAATTTATTTGATTACAGTAATAAATCTTTTACAATTCACTATAAATTCAAACTCTTGAAATGAAATAAACATTGATACTATTATCTATAGTTTTATTTATATATAGTTTTAGTAAATAATACCAAATAAAAGGTATATAACAACAAATATGTTATTTTTTAATGCGTAAAAGCTTTTTTGACAATATTTTCTTTATCCTTCTCAGTGTATGTCATATTGTAGAAAGTATTGTCAAAAAAGCTTTTGTATATTAAAAATGTATTTGTTGTTGAAATAATGTAGAAAAACAGAAAACTGTAGCATTATTTTATCTAAATTCATGCTATTAAAAAGTTATATTTACAGTACTTGTTGTTGTATAACATTTTTTGATTTTATGTGCTAATATACAGGCAAATATGTGAGACTGTTTTCATTATTTAGAACTAAAAGACATTTTACAAATAAAAATTTAAATTTTATTTAAACTTTGCAAATGCATTCACTTAGTAACAATAGCATATAGTTTAGTATATAATATAATGTTTTGGTTAGTACTACTGATCTGACAAATAATAGCACTATAATAAAAATTAAACCTGGAGAATATTACTCAAAACATTAATATATTCAGTAATGCTATTAGTTACAGTACATTGTATTTGAAAAGTTTAGTTTGAATTTTTATAAGGACAATTAATTCATTTTAGATCATGAATATACTTCAACACTTAATTATAAGCAAAATTTCATCAGAAAATATTAATGGTATTTATATATTGGACTATTTTCATTATATAATATAAGTAAATGTCTTTAGAATAAATTAACTTTATTTAAATATTCCAAATACATTCAGCTGTTAGTAATATTATATAAGTTAGTATATGTGTAATGTTTCAAGAAGTATTATTCTCTCCCCTTCTTCATATATTGCTGGTCTCGCCAGTGACAATTCAAGTATAGGAATTGAACCTGGACCCTTTGATTCTTGAATATTGAATCTTAAGGTAATACTCTAACCAAATGAGCCATCCTACTAAAGACAATATTCAGTAGAAATTTCATATACATATCTATGAAATTTATCATGATTTCTCCACTTTTTCTTAAAAACAAAATTGATAAGTAGTTTCTATATGTTACATGGAGTCCTACTTGGTTGACTTAGGAGGTTATTCACCATTGTCCTGTGAACAGCTTCTTTAATTTTTTTCTTTATACCTTTTCTTCTCTATCCAATAATTTTGTATTTTCCCAATTCATCATATGTTTATTGATGCATACATGGTCTGTTATCTTAGACACATCTGTTTTCTCTCTTCTAATTATCAGTTTATATTCTTGCAAATACTTTTCAAATGGGAAAATAAAAAAATATTGGATAGTGAAGAAAAGATATAAAGAAAAAAAAATTAAGAATTTGCTCACATGACAATGGTTATTAACTCCATAAGTCAATCTAGTGTGACTGACTACACATAATGTATGAAAACCACTAATCATCTTTGCTTTTAAAAAAAAGTGGAGAAATCAAGAAAAACCTCATAGAAAAGTATATAAAATTTCTACTGGCTGTTGCATTTGGCAGGATGTCTCATTTGGTAAGAGCATTACTTTAATATTCAATATTCAAGAATGTAAGTGTCCAAATTTGATTGCCATGCTAGTACTATCATTGTTCAGGCCAGCAACAACTGAAGAAGTGGAATAATATTTTTCAAAACATTGTAGCATGTACTAACCTATGTGTTAATACTAACAGTTGAATGTATTTGTAATATTTAAATAAAGTTAAATTTTTTAAAGGTATTCAATACTTACATAATGTGATGAAAATACTCCAATATATAAATACAAGTAAAATACCATCATCACAAACTTTAAGGAAAACACTAAATATTAATGGATTATATTATTTCCATTTTTTGGCATATTTTTCGTTCACATAATACATTTATTTCTTTATATTAGAATATTTTTACATAGTAGAAATTAAAATAAAACAATACTTGGTTATTATTTATAGATAATGCAAGTTGTTGAAATTCATGCTAATTTATACATATTCAAAAATTTGAGTAGTTGATTTTAAATTTTTTCATTCTCTCAATGTATTTACTATTTTAATAGTAAATCATCCATGCACTCTACTATTGTTACACAATGCTTTATTTACCATCCTCTTTTACAGTTTACAGTTTCCTAACTTCAACTTCTAAATTCATATTGAATTTAGCAGTTGAAGTTAGGAGATATAAAAGTTCTGAAGAAGATTTCTGGGGCAATTAAAACTGTAAACTGTAAAAGAGGGTGGTAAATAAAGCATTGTGTAACAGTAGTAAAGTGCATGGATGATTTAGTATACAGTATTGCCACTCAGTGCAAGCCAGAGTAATCAATGAAGGCCAGAAGGCTTGTGCATAAAATCCCCATCTAGTGCCTACTCAGCATAAGAAATAGTGACCATGTGGTGTTTATAATCAGATAGTTAACTATTTATGAAGCCACACAACATTTATATACCAAGTGATAAAAAAACAGAATAAACTTCACTGTAAAAATATTTTGTTTATGAGTCATTTTATCACTTATTGCAACAAATCATAATAAATTTTATGATAATGTGGCAAGTTTACCATGTTGAAAGAAAATTATTATTATAGAAATAAATTGTTTTCGAGTGCAAGATGGGTGTGCATTGTTTTAGGTATATATAAGATTTTGAGACTTTGTATGTAATATTGTAAACCAATAAATATATATATATACATTTTATCCACATTATGTTAGTGCTATATTTTTAATGTCAGACATATTTTAAATGAAGAATAAAAATCAATGGTGCAAGCAAGATTCTTAAAACCATTTCCAAATAATTAGCCATCCTCTTGAACAATACACTTCACACTATATAATCTTCAATAGTGCAGGACATCTATAGAGATGATATATGTTTTAACATTTTTGAATGCATGTTTCATAGATAATGAATAAATATAATTATTTTTGGTACTAGAATTACATGTAAGTATACAATAGAATATTCATGAAAATTATTACAAGGAAAGCAATTTAGTCATTTAATTTTTAACTTGATAGCTAAATTACAAAACATATTTATTTTAAAATTACATTTTTTAAAACAAAATGTTAACAATTGTTGAATTTATGTCTGTTGTTTGTTTTTTGCACTTTAAAGTAGTGGTATACTTATGGTATTTCAATATCACAAAACCTACCCAGCAACTAAGATTTCAATTATTGTTTTACTGATTAAGATATATTTTTTCCATTTGAAATACAGTAGTAACAAATAAAATAATCTGAAGTAAAAAGTATTAATAATTAATATATGTTGCTTTGAATAAAACAAGAGATAAAGCTTCAAATTAAAACTAAATGTTAGGATTCTTAAAAATATATGATAATAAAAAAGATTTGGACCCTCAACCTATTAAATTATTAATCCATTTAATCCAGTATTTGCAATATATGACAATAATATGTTTGATTTAGTGCAGTAATAGAATGCTAAGCTCTGGAACAGAAGATTAATGTACTGTTGTCTGCGTTTTATTTCAATTATTCAAACTTATGAACTTTTAAGAAAAAACCCATCTTATTATTTTATACAAATAACAAATAATAATCTTAAATATGCAAGGACTTATTTATTTTATTACAAAAAAGGAAGAGAGAATCAGTTTAACTTGTGTATTATTAGATTTCTGATAAATAAAATAATAGAAAGTGTTGATACACTGAAGCACACACACTGTTCAACCATCAGTATTGGCATAATTCAACTGTGATCTAAGAACCCTTATCTCTCACATCATTGCACTAAATCATATAGAAATAATATTTATGGGTTTATTAAAAATAAAATGAAAATATTTAAATGATTGAAATCATATGACAGAACATCCTTATATTGAAATACATTACTCAGATATATTTTGCATGCAGACTCATAACAAATCATTTTTAATAAACTTGCATATAATTCTGAGTAATGGATTAGGAGGAGAATGTTTTGTGATATGATTATAATTCTATATGTTAGATATTCAAGCAGTAGCAATAGTTATTTACATGCTGCTGAATTTAATATTTAATTTAAAATAATAGATTAAACATTAAGCAGGTTTGATTAATTTGTAAATTAAGATCACCACTAATAATAAATTTCAGTCTTTTCAGATATCAATGTTGATTTATTTACAATATATATATATATATAGAGAGAGAGAGAGAGAGTTGGATGTCAGATGAAAGAGGAATTCTCCTTTTATCAGTCTGAATAAGTGGGCATTGATAAATAAAAAATAAAATTGTATTTTCTAGTTTATTAAGAATGATTTATTACGAGTCTGCCTGCAAAATAATTCTGAGAAATGTATTAATCTGTGATATGATTATAATCCTATTCATTATGTATTTAAACTATAGTAAACATTATTTATTTGCTGCTAGAATTAATATTAAAGGATTATATTTTAATGGTGTAAATGTTTTAGTACTTTATAAAATCACCTGAATTAATGAAAAAAGGATTCAATAAAAAGCTGCACAAACAATGGCATTTTGTGCAGTTTGTGATAGAATAAATACTGAAATGCATAATTTAGGAGAGATCGTGTGACAAAGGCTGACTAGAATTAACAGATTTAGCTCTGATTCGAAATTCTTAAGTTTTCAATGGCTTTATCAAATTGTGATAAACTATAAAAAGTAGATAAAGTGTCTCATATAAAATACATAAAAACCTAGAACAAACTGGTAATCTTTATTCTGACTGTTCCAACAAAAAACACTTCAAACAAATAAATTGTTGCATGATTTCTAAAAAAAAAAATGTATTTTTTTTTTTAAATTCTGCAATGAAGTCAGTTTTATTTAACGTTTCTAGATATTACTGCACTTTTTAAAAGCTTGTCTGCTTAAGAAATTAAATTTAACATCCTTAAACTATGTAGTAGTAGATAAATACAAACAAAAAAAACACATAGATAATGACTGTACAATCTATACATGCAACAGGAGAATAGAAAGGCATATTAAACTTTTATAAATTTTATTTATTGACTGCAATCTCTCCATATATTTTTATAAGAATTATAAAATATGTAGCTATCTGCAAAAATCCAGATACTAAATGGATAGAATTCAAAGACTATTGGATTAATTTATAGTTAAATGACTTAATAGAACTATTGTCTGCTTTTATTTAAAGATATGCCAGTAATGTGAACTTCAGAACTTAAGATTTATGGATCACAACTCAATTTTTTTCAATTCCAGTGCTGAAAATTTATGTGAATTCTCATCTTCACAGCAACAAGCCATTTAATTATTTTTTAATGGAATTTTTCTGCTCTTTATTATCTTGGTTACCAAATGTCATTTAATCTTCCAAGTCATTTGCCATGAGATTACTTTTGCAATAGTGATCAATTGTTATCAATGATTCATAATATTATATTTTTTAATTATTTGGAATTACCATAGACGGAGAACTTAACATCCATATATGCAGAGTATTAGATATGGTTATAACATTTTTAAAGCTAGAACAAAAAAACTATATTTAATGTAGATGCCATTAATGATTATTATTTTGTGTACAATTTTTTTAATTGTGTTTGTATGAAAGTTTGGGGTGATGACAGTTTAATTGTAGTTACAAGATGATCTATTTTTAACATCTAATTAAATCCACATTTGTATTTTTCCAATATATTCAGATTCTCTTAATAGCCCAAAGATTAGTATATAACACCATCTTTCAAGTAGTATTATTATCTTTTATTTTGTTGTTGGAGGGATCAATAAACATACAAATATGCATATGAAACTAATGACTTTCAATTTATGAATATTGAATTTAAGATTAAATTCTACTCTACAAGACTATTCTGCCAAAGATATTTGAGAGAATTTTTATATACTTAACTAAGAATCTTCTTGCTTTCTTCATTATTTCTTTAAAGGGCAAAGTTAATGAGTGTTTTCCAAATAATATGAATTATCATATTTAGTTAACCTATAAGGTTATTTGCTATTGCAATGTGAATAATCTTTTAATTTTTTTTATATTAGCTTGTTTCAGTGCACTATTATTTTCTTTCATCAATAAAATATATTGACAACTAAATTCATAATAACATACAGCACTTTGGCAGAATATTTTTAGAGATGAATCACTGGTTTGGATACTAAATCCACCTATAAATCATATGCAAGTATTACTTAATTTGGTAGGATTCTATTATAGTGATAATTATAAATATTTATAATAATTTAGTTTCAGTTATTTATTTTTATTTAAAGCATATTTATACTTGCATTAGAATTAGTAATCCACCTTACAAATTCTATTCCAGAAATATTTATTTTCAGTATGAGTAATCTAAATGACAATACCTCCAAATCTCCAAATTACTTTTTAGCTTTTATATTCTTTTTTCAATGAAGATAATTGAAGCTTCACTCAGATATTCCCAGGCACTAAGTATTTCTTTATATTCAAGATAATGATTTGGTAATTTTCAAACACTGTAAGATTTTGAACCAAAGAAAATTGGTTTCTTTAGCTACACAGATGATACATTAAGCCAAAAACTATATATTTTTATAGTTGCTGATATTTATGAGTGGTCTTAGATTAAATTTCTTTAGAATATTTAAAATTTTGAAGTCATTAGATCTAATAACATAAAAAAGCTAAGATAGCTATTGGATGCGAAATCTAATGCTATCTCTTGAAAAAGATCTAGAGCTAAAAAATAATCCAAAGATTTAAATGGGGTTATTATACTTAAGCTTATAATAGGGGTCTGCAACAGAATAGAGTAAGTTAGATGTAGATGTTAAAAATAACCTTAAAGATATTTTATGATTAGTTTGGCATATATCCTATTCACCGACTTCCCCTTGTGCATATTTGTATTTTATTTACTCTAGTGTAAAACGGATTATTTTGTGTTTTTAAAAAAAAGAAACATTAAAACATAATGTTTATTTACAAAATATTTTTAAATTTTAGATATGTTTAGATAACTTTTACAACTGCGTCAGCATAAACAAATATTTATATTTCACAACCTTAAAAAAAAATAAAAAATAAACAAACTGAAAAATTAATATGTATTTAATTAAGTGAGATGGCTTGCAAAAGATTATTATTTTAAGATGTCTGCAGTCATTAAAAAATGTTTATAGTGTAATTAATTTTAACTATGACAGAAATATTTAAATGTTTGAAAGTGCAGTTAACTGATGAGAAAAATAAAAGAGTGGTGATCACATGATTAAAACAGTTTATATTAATAAAAAAAAAAATACAATTATTTTGCCGAGAAATGGATTTGAAATGGAAAAAAAATTCCTATGAGATATTAGTATATTATTTCATATTGTAATATAAAAATAGAGAAAATCATGCATTAACAGATAAAAAAGTGTACAAAAGATAGGGTATTATAAAATATAAAAAATGGAGCAATAAAGTATAATATGAAGCCGCTTCAGCCATTTCCAAATTCTTACCCACAATTAGGAAAAAAATATTAAATAAAAAAATAAAAGCATTAGAAATAAAGTAAATGTACTTTTAATTAAAACAGGCAAAACTCTCCATACAGTAATGCCACTCAGTGCAAGCCAGAAGGTTTGTGCATAAAATTCCTATCTAGTGCCTACTCATCCAATATCCCCAGACTAGTTTCTAGCTCATGACTTTCGTCAATGAGGAGCCTTAGATCTGAGAGCACTGCACCTAGATCTTAGGATCTAATGCAACCCTCCAGCAGCCACCTTTTATCTCTACTTAACTATAAAACTATGGGTTTAAAATTGAAAACAATAATATTTTCAATCCAAGTTCAGTAGCTTATATAGTCATGTAGGTCTGAATTCAGTTCAGTACCCATACATTTTGGTGTCTTTAGTTCTTTAATAACCATAGCCACCATTATTCTATTAGGCAGGAGGTATTAAACCACTAACATCACATTGTCACCATTTCTTGTGCTTGCTTATAACTGTTATTAAAACAGGCAAAACTCTCCATATGATAGTGCCACTCAGTGCAAGCCAGAGTAATCAATGGACAATAACAGTTATGAGTAAGCACAAGGAATGGTGATCATGTGATAAATGTACTTTTATAATAATTACAATAGAATGATTTAGATAATTTGATTAGACACAAAAAAATAGAATTGTATAAAAGGAATATGAATAAAAATAGTTTGATGTCATATAAGAGTAAAAATATATATAAAGTATGAGAGAATGTATGAAAACACTAGAGAAAACTTATTGTTTGAGGTAAAGACATGGCTTTCATATCCCAGATAAAGAAAGCAAAATTTGAACATGAAGCTCCCAATTCTGCCACTCTTTAACAACATTAAACTATTCAAAGTAAAATAATTGAACAGTTCATTGCTTAGAAGTTCATATGATGTTCAAGCACAGAACATGACAGAACTGAAGTACAATCTATCACAGCATTAAACCATGCAGATCAAAATAAGTGAACAGTTTTATTTAATGCTTAGAAATTAATAAGGTGGTTGAGTGCAGGAAGTGATGTAGTTGTAATTTATGTGACTATGGCAGGGCAAGAATATATTACTTTTGAATATAGGATGCTGAAAAGAGTTCAAAATAAATTTTATATAGGAAAAATGTAAGATAAATGGAATAAAAAAGACAATGAATTTTATGATTTTTTAGATTTTTATAATAAAAAATAAAGTGAACAAGAGATAAAATAGTAAACATAGTGAAACTGCCTTTTTTTAATTGGAAAAAAAATAAAAAAAAAAGTAATGAGAGCTGGAAGAATGATTGAGTCATAAAAAGTAAAAAGAAGGTAAAGTTATTAAAGTATATCTGGCCTTAAAGGAAGGGAAATTTCTGGATATATTGCTTATACCCAGAAACTTCTGACTATATAAAAAGTCACTGTATATCATATCAACCTAAAAGATCTAGAAAGAGGCCACAGATGAAATGGATGAAATAAGAAAGTGTGCTGGTGTAATATGGAGAAGAGAGGCTAGAGATTGGAGAAGATAGAATAAACTTGGAGATATCTCTATTCTTCAGTGGATAGATAGTAGTTGAAAATGATAATGCAATATTTTAGTAAAAAAACTTGTTTTAAATCAAAAAATGATATCACCATTAATATATATATATATATATTTTGAAAACATTTATTTTTACTAAGGCACTCTTAAAAAGTTATTTATGGCATAGCAGAAACAGTTTTTACTTGCCAAACATAGAATTGCCTTTGTCAATTGGTAAAGTAATTATTTCATACATTTTTAATAACAATAAGAATATTTTTAGTTTTATGTTTTTTTCTTTCTTTGATGATAACTAACCCTAAATTTATCATCATTTTAATAACACTCAATTATAATATTTAGTACTTCATTCTTCTAATATTTTGAATGGGAAAATTTGTTCAATGAATATCTAATATTTCATTTTAGTATCTTTTTGAATAGGTAATTTTATGCAATGATGCCAAGCTCCATTATTGTAGATAATAATTCTGTTTAAAGGTTTATTTTTATATTTTTAAAACAACACATATTAAATTTTATAATGTCTATAATTAGAAAGCTTACATTTGTTATAAGAAATGATAAGATTGTCAATATATTATAAAGAAAAAAAGTTGTAATTGTAAAAATTAAATGTTCAAATATGGAGAAATATTAAATAAAGACTCACTAGGCCCCACTCAAAAAAACCAAGAGTTTTCACCTTAAGGAGTTAGTGTGCATGGATTTTAAGATTTGCATTGTATATATATAATTATGAGGGACTTGAACTCAGACATTCAGTTGTATAAGATGGAGTGCATAGCTGTAGAGAGCCTAAAAGGCAGAGTTCAAGTCTCTTATAATTACATTAAATTTAGTATAGACAATATACTTATAATTGAATATGCATATACAGTATACACATGTATATATTACATTTTAAAAAATTATGGTACTGTTTAGTATTGCATTCTTGACTAACGTGATATGTTATTTTTTTCATTTATTAACAACATTGAACAACTTTCTTCTTTGAATCTAGATGTCAGAATTTTTCAACAGTTGAAAAAGCTTTATAGTTGCAATGATCAAATTGTAGAACCCATGTGACACCAAATAGCAAGATTTGTTTACATTTTATTTGTTAATCAGAAGAATTCAAAAGATCCTTTTTTTACTTCAAGAAAGTTATTGTTATTTTTAAAATTGATTTTATTTAATAAATACAAAATATATTTTAGTTTTATAATATGTCATGTTTGTTTTATAAAAAAAATTAAATTGATATTATGGAAAATAAGAAAAAAAAATGTTATTCTAACTAACAGAGAAAGATAGACTTTTTATTATTTTTTTAAAAAAATATGGTGATTTTAGAATTTTTTATATTTTAGTCATTTTTAAAAATAGCTTTAGTGATAATTATGCTAAGAAATACTTCAGTTTTGTAGCAGACTTTGTTTAAACTAAGGCTGCATTTGCGAATAACTCGACAAATTAATCATGATTTAATTAGTTTAGTTTAGTTTTCATAAAATAATGTGGTCACAGTGTATACGCTCATAATTTAAAAATTGAAATATATTAAAGTTATATGTACATACGATATGTATATGTTAAAATATGTTTACTAAAGATATATATGTTTATCAGGGTATTTTACATATATATTATACAATATTTGATACTAATTATGTCGTGCCATTGTATATAATTTTAAATCAAAAGTGAATTATGAATACTACATTTTATTAGTAATGCAAAAAATAGATTGAAAGATTGAAAGGGGTGATTTTGAGGGCTAAATACAGGTATATTGTGTTCTTTATCTAAAACAGATATGATAATTATGCAACAGAGTACTATAAAGTGATAATACTTGATCATCACTTACAGGTAGTTTGCCACTATTTTTCATTCTCAGACAAACAGTCATAATAAAATTTAGAGTGATCTTTGTTATGTTAAATAATCTCAAAGACTTTAATATAAAAGTCTTAACTTTTTTTATTGTCTTGAGAAAGTAAATTACAGGTACATGTGTCACTATTTTAAAAAAGGATACATAGTTTAATTCTAAAAATGAGCATACATACTGCTAACGATTAATTTGATAGTTGGCACTTTCCTAATAGTAGTACTCAATTCAATATCAACTGATAAATTATAGACTCAATTTTAGCTGAAAACAATCCAAAAAAAAAAAAACCCCATTTGAATCATGCTATATCTGAATAATACCAGACATTTGCAAAACCAAGAAATAAATAATGTTTAATTTAAAACAATTTACAAGCTTAATATTTCATAAAATAACAAAATACTTTAGACATGAATGATTAAAAGAAAAATTTAAGAATCTTTGTTATTGAAAATTTATTATTCTGAAGCAATTAACTTATTTAAGAGTTCTTTTAATATTAAGGGTAGATGGGAATTAAATGGATTTGTGGGTAATGTTTAATATTATATATATTGTGTAGTTTTTGTAGTTCTTTACACTTGAGAAGTCTGCTTGTAGCAGTGAAACCTTTGGTTGTGTTTTATTATTATTTCTTGGCTGGTCCGGTTGAATTTTGGATTTCGGGTAATTTTAATTTATCTAAATATGTATAGTGTAAATGTTAAATTCTTTGCTTAAAAGCCAATAGATGATAATAATAATTTAAATCATAGGATTAGTTGCATAGGATATTATATACTTTTTAAGTGCAATTGTTGATATATTAAATGTAATGTGATTCAATGATTCTTTACTTCTTTTCTTATTTAAATGTAATTCTATATTCAGACAGCATTTTTGTGCATTCAACAAAATCATGCCATCATTATTAGAGCTATGAATCTGACAGTAAATAAAAGCAAGCTCAATAGGTCAAATACTTCTTAAATTTATAACCTTATCTTGTTAAATATGCAAAATGCTGTTTAAATATAGAATTGAATTTAGTGTCATAAATTAAGTAGTGGACTGAGAAGTAAAAAAGACATTGCTAGTATTGATATTAATCATACATTCTTTTTATTGCTTGTCTTTTGTCAAAATGTTTTTAAATTTATAAAACCTGCTTCCATTTGATCGTCATACACATACATTTGTTTTTGATTTTTGTCAGAGTTTCTCTTATTGCAATTCAACTATGTTGCTAGTAGATACATTACAATAAGGATGGAGTTAAGATAAGGAATAGACTGATAAAAAAGTCTTGAATATTATATATAATATTGTGTGTATATTTAAGATTATTAAAAAATGTTTTAACATAATTCTGGGAGGCAAAAAATTTTTTAATATACCAAGATTTTTCTTTGTGAAGTCCAACTTTAATGTTACCACCATTTTTAATATAAAAATTACAATATCTTATAGCTTTCATCATGTCATATATATAAAGCACAGACCCTATAATTTCCAATTTAATATTAATGTTACTAATACATTTTTTAAAATATAACTGAAACCAGTGTTGACTCAATGAAAAAATAAAAACATTTATCAAATGCAGCCTTCTCCATACCTTCTCTTCCTCCCACTTCAATCCTATCCTTAGCTCAATTCAAACACTAAAGTATATAACATATTGAAACACCACTTTATGAGACTCAATAATTGACTAGAAATTTATAATACATAAAACATAAGGTAGACTTAAGTAATAGTCACAATATATTGTTTTTAACATTGAGAGACATATAGAATATGCTCCCCAATGACATTGCTATTATAGAAATTTTCCAACTTCTATCCAAATATAATCATTAGTAAATACCCACAACAGACAATGACTAACATAATCTTTCATTTAAAATAATGATCATTTTATCCTTCCCTTATTTAATAAAGTATATAAAAATAGTGAAATTAAATGCATCCTAAAATACCTTATAATAATTACTGCTACTTTATGGGTATCTCAAAAATAATAATTATTCTCTTACAATATACACCTGGATCTCATTTTATGTGGTAGATAGGTTCCTCAGAAAACACGCACAAAAGAAATTGCACAAAAATAGACTTAACTTACATTGAAAAATGAGGGATATGTACTGTAATTTTCCAAAAATCGTATAAAAGCAAAGAAACAACATAAAATTACTTTAAAATTCACATAAATGAAAAAGAAGAAAATAAAATATGACTAATAAAAAATTTTAAATTTGAAAAAAATTTATACAAGACAAACTTTTTTTACTTTTTTTATTAACTACAGTATTTAATTTTATTCAAAACAATATATTTTTATGTGTAATTTACATTTTTTTTCATACATGTACAGTATTTTAATCATTATTGCTATTTGAAACATCAGATTCATCATGATGTGATGTGATGTGAGGTACTGTAGCTTCTCCTTAAACGAAGTCAAGAGGAAATACAACTAAAACATTTTCCAATTGCTTGCTGTTGATTCTTCCCATTTCGCTAAGTGATCTAAAATTGAAATTTTTGTTTACAAAAAAATTCATTTTCTTGGGTGTTTTTTTTTCTCTCTGTTAGAGTAAATTAAAAGTTTAAAATAAAAATAAGAACTTAGACTTATGATAATAAAAAGACATTGACTCACCACTGTTGGGCAAAATTTAATTAAAACTAACAATTAAAAATGAAATTATTATTTTTGTCTTTAATTTTTTTAATTTTCATTTCCATTTAAAAATCAAATTTCATCATTTCACATCATCTTAATTTCAGATCACGTTACATAATTTTTAAATTGTTAATTACAATTAAAAATCAGAGTTTAATTATGAAATTTAATTGTGCCCACCACTATTACTCACCTTTTAAAAATAAACTTGTGGACACTAAATGATTAATTGATTATGTACTCTTTTTATAAAAAGCAAAAATAGAACGTGATTTAAAATGCAAAAACAACAACATACATAGTATTTTTCATCTATAATGTTTGAACAGATTTACATTATAGTCTTGTAAAATTTAATGTGTGTATATAAAATGGGGAAATCCTGATTTTAAGTGAATTATGAACTTCTTTATTGCATAAAATCTATTTTAGTACTATTATAAAGCACTGAAAATATTGAAATTATTAGATGGAAGTCGAACTCTGATAATGCTCTATTACTTTAAACATGATGTGAGTGTGTGAAATTTATAATATTTAAAGTAATAGTGCATTATTGGAGCTTGACTTCTGATCTAATAATTTTTATCGCATAAAAGAAAACCGCATACAAAGATATTAAGAAGAAACATGAATCGCATAACTTCAAAATTGCATTAAATAAATCCGCATAAAATGAGACCCAGGTGTAATAACAATTAAGAACAGTAAGATAATAGGATAATAGGAGGGATTTTACTGAGCTGCAATCATCTCAATAATAATTACACCCAACATTATAAACATAAATTAAATTCTCTTCTTAAAAATTAATATAACTCTAATAATAATAATAATAATACCATAAGATTAACATTTACTATTTTCTACCTTATATCCAATTAAATAAATTAATTGCCCTTAAATATCTAATATCTCCATTATACAAATATTAATTATAAATCAGAATAATATTTTTACTATAATCAAAAGCTTTACAGTACAACTACAACATCCCGTTTCACTCACTTCACTACCTTAATTTGATTACCAATGTTACTCTTTTTAATTTCATCTGTTAAAAATATGAGCTTGTAATATATTCTATCAAGAACATCCCTTTTTGGTATAATATAGTATTTTAAATTTATCCTAAAAATAAATTTTACTTATTTTAAATAACAATAACAACAATAATAATAATGTTACTCTTTAAAATATTATGACTTTTAGTGAATGCTCCATTTAGATAAGATTCTTAAATAGCGCTGCTTAAATAATTATATTCTCAAGTAATGAATCATTAATTTATGAAATTCTCTTTCTATATAACATTGTACACATAAATTATCTAATAATTTATATTTTGATTGTAATTATTTTATATAATTTTTATATTTTGATATGACTTTCTGATAAAAATAATTCGGAGTAGTTATAAATCCACCAGTCAAAGATTTATATTAAAATAATTGTTTATTTTAACAATAGTAACAATAAATAACAACTTATCACCTATTAAATAACATAGTTAAACTCTGAAATACATATGAAATAATTAAAATGTATATACACATATTTATATTAAAAAAAATAAATTGAACTAACATACTTCTTTTCAATGTAACGTTTATATTATAAAATTATTTTATTCCTCAAATATCAAATTCACTATTATCAATATACACACTTTCTTTCATGTTGATATTTAATTTTACCATCCGTGAGTTCTTGTGGGTTCAACTTTTTAATCCTTTTTCATCTAATGATATAATACACTACCTTTTGCAATATTTACATAAAGATATAAAACATTATTACCTTTCATAATGCAAATCCGCATAAACTCTATTCATAAAATTTATATATAAATTTTTGGTTTATATTATTATAATTTTCAATATAATATTGATATGATATTGAAATAATGAATTGAATCAAGATTTCTTACTAATAAATGGTCATTCATCTCATTCACTCTTTACTTTTTTTCATTCACTTTTTTGTTCTTATTTTTGATCTCATATTTTATTTTTTCATATTAAATCATTCAGATTTTATTTAACTACTAAAATATTTGTTTTGCATTTGTTATCATTCTTCTAAAACCAATCTTCTACTATTTAGGAAGGAAACTATAATATTTCTAAAGAATAACTAGTCTACATATGATGCTCATTATATATCTTTCTTTACCATATCCAAATACTCTATAGATAAGAAACTGATTTTTAATAAACTATTATCTCTCCTTTATTAATAGAATGCTATAATTTGGCAAGTAGTCATTTTTATCTTAATGATTGTACCCCAATATCCAACTTTACCTATTAAGCTCCTATGGAAAATAATATCCATATCTTGTGGAAATTCCTCTTATCTTTTCATACCAAAGTACATATATGGATGTCACATAGATCAATCTCATTATAATATTTTAACAGTTCTTCAGGAAAGTATTTCATCCTATCCTGGAATTATAACTTATCTTACTATGCTGGATATTTTTAGCATCAATGACCATAAGCTATCTCACAACTAATATTACAATGTCATCTTCCCCTCAAGTATTCTTCTATAATATTACAAAACAAATCATGCCTTATGACAAAGATCAACATTATACTTTTTATCTTACAAAATTGAGATCATAACAATTTTATAACTTTCACCATTCACTTTCTTGCATCTCTTCATATTTTCATTTGAGATTCAGATAGCATAGGTATTTTTATTCCATGAATCCCATCTCTTGATTCATCATTATAACATCAATTTACTCATTGAATATATTTTATATTAAAATATTGCTAAATTAATATTTAAATAAATCTACATTATATAACATAACTATAAAGTATTGTTTTATCCATACTCTTTTTCTCTACATTAAACATATAAAATATATTAATATATAAGAATATCCAAATCAAATACATCTAATATATCACGTGATCACCATCTCTATACTAGCACATAATTGTTGTAAACAAAGGCAAAACTCTCCATACAGTAGTGCCACCCTGTGCCAAACAGAGTAATCAATAGATGCCAGAAGGCTTGTGCATAAAATCCCTATCTAGTGCCTACTCATCCAATATCTAATGATGGCCACAAGCCAGAAACTAATCTGGGGATATTGGATGAGTAGGCACTAGATAGGGATTTTATGCACAAGCCTTCTGGCATCCATTGATTACTCTGTTTGGCACAGGGTGGCACTACTGTATGGAGAGTTTTGCCTTTGTTTACATCTAATATACTTCATCACTAAGCTTAATATCTAATTTTACATTCACATTAATATTAACAATAATAGTCCAATAAAAAAAAAATATTAGTATTTTTTTTCTTAATCCTCATTCTTGTTCTGCATCATTATAGTCTTCAGTGTAATGCTTCACATCTTCTCACAAGTTACTAATTTTATTTTTCCACATGCTAGCAATTTCTAGGATCCTGTAAAACATTAAAAATCACTAATAACAACAACTTGATAAAACTCTTTAAAACTTCGATGCATCTTTGTTTAAGCTTTCAGATCTGAGCAGGTTCTAATATTAAATATGTCTATTATAGAATTTTAATAAAACTGTAGTTCAATAACTAATTCAATACACATTTGAGTATTAATCTCTCCATGATTAAACTTTACTATACATAGTATTACTTCATAGGTCATTCCTACTTCCACTTTTCCTCCTCATTATATTTTACTTAATAATTATTTCTTTCTGAAATAAACATAAATAAGTTAACTCTATTATCTGGCAATGTACTATTTTATCAAAATTTGTCATAATCAAAATTAATAGTTATTCTTGCTAAATTTTTATCCTTTTAGTATTTTATACTATAGGATAATCTCATTTGCTAAACAAAATGTTCTTTCTTGGAATAAGCTTTTATTTAATATAATCCATAATAAACATTTATTACCATATTTATTTACTTATTATTCCTTAATTATTAAATATATAATGAATGCCTCTTTTTATTTATGGTTTTATAAAGTTAATCCAAATAATATGTTACTTTAATTCAAAAGATAACTATTTTTCTTTGATGTATTGCTTTCTTTAATAAACTATTTTAAAGTTCAATAAACTAATTTAATTATTTTATATTATCATTTTGTATTTGTTATTGCTCCTCTTCATAATTGAGTTATTACTTAAATTAATCAACAACGTACAGATAAACAAAACACATTTCCTTATGTGACAGTATGAAGTTGAGAATCCTTATTCTTCAAGGTTTTCCAAATCACTAATAATAATAATAATAATTTTCCTTGCACTTATTCTTCAATATAATTTTTAATTGTGAATTGAAGTTTTAGACTATAATTGTATCACAAATGAAAAGAACTTAGTTTAACTTACTCCTTATTTTTAAACTACTATTAAAAATATTATATTCCTTTCAGCACAATTAATTTACTTAGCTTTACTGTTTACAAAATAAAATATATAAAATTTTATAATTTTTACAAACTTTTATGTGAAACAGTGGTTCACTTTATTTTATGATTTATATAGCTTCTTTCTCCTTTTATCCTTTCTCCTTTTTTCTTCTAGTTTTTCTGCACTCTTCTTTTTATACATCCAGATATCATGATATCAAAAAAACAATTAATTATATTTCATTGGTCAATTAATTGAAAATTAACTAGCAGTTTTTGAATAATTAATTTGCTGTCTACAATTTAATAATAATAAAATCAATAAATATTTTAAAAACTGATAAAGTTTAAACAATTTTAAATTAAAATTTAAAATATGTTATTTTTTTAACTAATTTAAACTTTGATATTTTAATAACAATATTTATACCTGAAATATTATTATCATTACAAACTTTAAAAATATATCATTATTTTATAGAAAATAAATTATTTTACTTTTATTTATTTATCAGAATTCAGTGCAAAAAATAACACACTCATATAAAATACTAAGATTGAATTTCTTCCTATTGTAACTTTTATTTAAATCTAACATATAGGATCCTTTTTATTCCTGCATAAATACTATATCTTGGATTGAAGAGGAAAGTATTCATTTATTTAACTCTCAAAAGGTGTGTGCTCAATTAGCTTGAAAAGCTGATATTTGAATGTAACATATTTATATATGTAAATGTGTTTGCATTTATTAAAACCATTTATATTAAAATTACATAACTGTTAAAAATAATTACAAATAAAAGATAGGCATTCCTTATCCCCATTGAATTCTCTCCTTAAGCCTCATATATTAAATTATTTGTGCAAGTTATATTTCTGAAACTTAAAATAATAATATACATATTTTATATATCCCATAAGCATAATTACCAATTAAAATGTTACAATATAATAGCCATCTTTATTGTTAAAAAGAGGTTGCCTTGGCAACAGGTTAAGATTGTTGATTGTTATCTATATTGGGATTGTCTAAGTGGATATATATTGTATTATTTCTAGATGCATCCATGTAATAAAAATAGGTTGTGTTCTGATCTATCATGTCAGCCACTTGATGGCACTATTTCTAGCTTAATTTCTAAAAATATGCCATTTCCACAGCTGCACCCAGGCATTTAAGCCTTCTTTCTACAATAAATCCTAAAAAAGTGTTAACTCAGAATTAAGCCTTTTTTCTATGATAAAATGTAGAAAGAGTGTTAACTCGGAGTTAAGCCTTCTTTCTACGATAAAACGTAGAAAAGTGTTAACTCAGCTGTTGGTTAATGCTGTGGCTTTTTCCTATGCTAAAAGCAGAGGAAAATGCCATAGTTGTTTGTGTTATGCACTATATCATAATGCTGTGTTATGTATTTTATGTAACAGTATCATACGAGAGTGTGTTAAGTTGATCATGTCAAAATTATTTAAATTTTCATTGGGGCCTCTTTTTTATATGAATTGATGTACTGTTACCTTTTTAATAGTTGTAATAGTGTCTGTGATTGTTCCTCATAAAGCTGTAAGCCTCCTAAATTCTCTATTAGAGTGGGGTAGTGCACAATTGTGCTTTAAGTCACATTTTAGTGAGTAATTTTCCAAGACCAAGAATATGGCTAATTCGAACACAGAAAACTTGAAAATATGGGAATTGCCAGGCATGGAAGCTGGCACTGTAACATTTCTACAGCAGAAAAACATCCTGCTGAAAGAAAAGAGATGTTTGTGTGGTAAATACATGCAACTTGAGGTCCATAAACATCTTTGGACTTTCATTTGTAAGTCTCATTCTTGCTGACAGAAATGTTCACTTCGTAAAGGCAGCTTGTTTGAGGGATTCCAAATGGCCTTCATCAAATGTTAAATAAAAGTAACTTAAATTTTTATTTAAACATACACCCCTTTTCCCAATAATTGTTGTCAATCAAATGTAAAATAAAAGTAACATAAATTATTATTTGAACATACACAAAAACAACACACCCATCCTACTAATTATTGTCAATCAAATGTAAACCAATAAAAGTAATGTAAATTATTATTTAAACATAAACCAAATTACTATTTGAACATACACCAAAAAAGACCCTCTTGTCAATAAAAATTAAAAAGCAACTATTATTGTCCCATTGTCAAAAATATTATTTGGGAAAAATATTTTATAAATGACAGAAAGTAAAATTTGCTGTCAATCAAATGTAAAATAAAAGTAACTTAAATTTTTATTTAAACATACACAAAAAAAAACCCTTCTGCCAATAATTGTTGTCAATCAAATGTAAAATAAAAGTAATGTAAATTATTATTTAAACATACACAAAAACACCCCTCCCACAAATTACTGTCAATAAAATGTAAACCAATAAAAGTAACATAAATTATTATTTAAACATAACCCAAATTACTATTTGAACATACACCAAAATGATGCTCTTGTCAACAAAAATTAAGAAACAACTATTATTGTTCCATTGTCAAAAATATTATTTGGTAAAAATAATTTATAAATGAAAGAAAGTAAAATTGGTTGTCAATCAAATGTAAAATAAAAGTAACTTAAATTATTATTTAAACTACACAAAAAAACCCTTCTCCCAATAATTGTTGTCAATCAAATGTAAAATAAAAGTAACATAAATTATTATTTAATCATACACAAAAACACCCCTCCCACTAATTTTTGTCAATCAAATGTAAAACCAATGAAAGTAACATAAATTATTATTTAAAGATTCATAAAAAAAAACTGTTCTCTCTTGAATTTTGTCAATCAAATTTTAAAAAACAGTAATACTATTTAAAAAACCTAAATTACTATTTGAATATACACCAAAAACACCCTCTTGTCAATAAAAATTAAAAAACAACTATTATTGTCCCATTGTCAAAAAATATTATTTGGGGAAAATAATTTATAAACAAAAGAAAGTAAAATTTGTAAACAAAAAAAAGAAGTCAATATTAATAAGAGAGATGCTAGCCTGGGGATGTTACATTAATGTGTTTTTAGTTAGCATCAACACCATCAAGCAGCTGACATGATAGACCAGAATACAACCTAAAAATATAATAGCTAAATAGCTGATATTTCAGTACAATAGCAAATACTTTCCTCAGAGCTTCTTCTTTGTCCCCTCAATTCTGTAAACAAATCTTTTTCATGAAAATTAATAATGTTAATTCTAATATACTCATGGATAAATGAATTCATAGTATTATTTCTGAGGAAAGTACTTGTTTTTGTATTAAAATGTAAGCTAATTAGCTATTATATTTTAATTATATGGAAGCTCCCAGAAATAATACTATGAATTCATTTATCCACCAAAAAATTAGAATTAAAATATATTGTGCCCTTATACTTGGTACAGACAGTTTAAGTAAGGTTTGAGATATAGCTTTTTTTTAAAAAAAAGTACTTTATATGTTATTGTGATTCTATAGATAGTATGAGTTCAAGCTTAATAAATAGAAGCTTGTAAAGATGTTTTAGATTGTTTAAAGTCATTGTAATGTAGGTTAAGTAAGAAAATAATTTAATATATAATTTAAAAGATAAAATTCATTTATATTTATTATATTTAATTGATGCAATAATAATACAATAGTCTAATTCTAGCAATAAATATTATATATAATGTGTTTAAAATAATTATTTGTTGAAATTATTTAGATAATAAATAATTTAATATTAGTCTAGAATGTTCTGACAGTATTGCATCACTTAAAGGTGTGTGTGTATTTTATGTGAGCTTTTGTGTGTTAGGAAAAGAAAACATTGATTTCTAGTTGTGTTAATAAAATTAGATACATTGTAAATGTTGCAAAATTAAGTCTAGAGATAAAAATTTTAAAAGTAATAATTAAAATTATTGTCATTTAAATATAATATTTTGTTTAAAATTAATATTTAGAGTCATTAAAATATTTAAATTGTTTTAGTAAAGATATTTGATATTTTAATAAAAATATTTAATAATTAAAGTGCTAAATAATTTGGTATAATATTTTAAAAATGATGACTCATAGTTTTAAAACTTATTTTTAAAGATGAATTTTATTTATTTTATGTAAATTAGGAAGTGGTTTAAAGCAGACTTAACCAATGAAATCACTAAATAAAATCAATATAAAAGAAGGTGTTTGATCAAGTCTAGACAGTGCAGTGTCAGTGATTGTGAAATTTATTATCAATTTTTTTTAATTTTGTCCAATTGTTTTAAAGTATTAATTCTTTATAATCATTATTATTTTTCTATTTAAAAGTTTTTTTTTAAAGTATAATTTAGTAAGTATTTTAAATAATGATTGAACAGAAGCCAGTTGTTCCCTATCAGAAATTTTTACTTGAAGCTTAATTAAGAACTATGATGATTTTTTATAAAAAATGATAGTAATCATTTAAGGGTTGGGACAATGTGTACCAAACACCAAGAAGAATTTAATCATAAGATCAGAGGAGATATGGAGATACATAAGGACTTTGAATTTAATATATGTAATATATTCTGAGGAAATGACTATTTATTTTTAATAACTTTATCCATTATAATAAATATAATTTTTCAATAAAACTTAAGCTAACTAATATAAAGAAAATATTTGTTAAAAGTTATTCTCATAATGTTATAAATTTCAAGAGAAGAAGAAAAAAGTTAATATTTTGCATCTAAATTAAAAGCTAGATGAGGGACTATTTTATGATATGCAAGTATAATTGTTTATTATAATATATGTTCTTAATTTAATATTAAGATAGATGAGTTTTTATATTAAATAAAAAAAAACAGGTTTTCAGAAAATAATTTTCTGACAGATAACAAATATTTATAGCTCATTTGGATGGATGGTAGAGAAGACATGGATCACAAATTGTTGGAATCATGGGTAACATTTTTTATTTATATTGCATTGTTTGATACTATTTTTAAAATGATTTTTAAAATTAGTACTCTATTATTATTATGCATTGTATTGCTTGAATATTTAAAAGTTGAATGAATCATTTATTGTATTTTATATAGAAAAAGTGAATGCAAGAGAATTCCATGTATAATATCTAGAAATATTTTTGAATATTTTTCTTATAAATGCTTGAATATGCATACATTTTACAACATGGTTGAGTTATTATTATATTATCATTATGAATTGTATCTGTTGAAATATAGAGATATGAAAATATTGGTCTCTAAATTATATAATGTTACAATAAATTAATAAGTTTATACTGCTAACATGTTTTTTTTTATCAAAATCATTTATGCCTGAAATATTTTTGAACAGTTTTGAAATAAATGTTAGATCTTAGTTGTTTCTTAGAAAAGTAGTTTGGAGATTATATTTGTGGTGTGTCTTTTATTTCTTTATGATAGAATTATTCAGCATGTGGAAGATATAGGATAATGGTCAGGGAGACTAATGGTTAAATGAAATCCTAGGTATTAGGGATATATTTTGAAAGATATTATGTGTGAACTATATTGTCACAATTTGAATTTATTAAATATATAGGTAATAGCATTCTTCCATGAACAGTTGCATTTTCTTTACAATCAGTAATGGTTGAGATAAAGCCATGACATGAATTTAAGATGCCTGATAAATATGGACCTTTTATTTTGGCACTGTATCTATGATGATAGTTTCTTACTCATTTGAGTTATTATTATGATTATTCTATATCTCTCAATATAATTTATGTCAATTGTCACTGGCATGACATTGTGAAAAATAGTCTTTTGAGATGGTAGAGTAATAACTAAACTGTTAGAAGCTGGTAGTTTATTTGAAGGCAAGATGAGATGAAAAAAAAACTTCTTTCACAAATGATGTTGAGTTATTTATGGTTTGTTACAACTAAAATAGGAGAGGAATAATTTGATTTTCCTATAAATATTGTAAATATTAGAGATCATTAAACTCAAATAAATGCATATTTGAATTGAATTGGAAGAGAGAGAGAGTATGTTGAAGGTGTGATTTCTGAATGCTATGATGAATGTAAAATATAAAAATAAATGAAATATAAAATATAAAGCAATATAATTTATTAATAGTTTAAAATTTTCTATAAGAAATATAATCCTATTTAAAATAGAGAAAAGCTATGAAATTATATTTTAAATATTTGTCATAAGGAGTTAATTTATGAAAGAAGGTATTAGTATATATTTTTTAATTTAAATTTTTTGGTATAGAATACTAGAACATATTAATAGATTAAGATAATGTTTTGTTGTAATGCAAAAAAGTGTTTAATAATCTTTTTTTTTCTTTGTGCTAAGTTTAGATAGATGAGTTTTAATTTAAACTTATACTCATAATTATAGATACATTTTTAAAATACTATGAAACATAGCATTAAGTTTAGTAAGTCGTGATATTTATTGTTATAATTTTATCATTATAAAGACAATAGAATATTATTGCCTTATTAATAAAAAAATAGTATATTACTATTATATTACTATAAGATTTTATTTTTATTTTAGGTAGTCGAAATGAAGGTTATCTTATATTTATTTACTTGTTGTATTCATTATATAAATATTTTAATTTTTAAATAATTTTAATTTTATTATTGTAGTTTGTAAATATTTTTCAATTTTGTATAATTTTATTCTATTATAATCATAATGTTATTCAATTATAATAAAATTGTTAATGTTTTTTTTAAATTACTTTGTTGTTGGGAGTTTAATTTGTCTAAGTATGTTTCTTTGATTCTTCATACTCACATGCATGATCCATAGAAATTAATGGTTTGAAATATTAACTTAGTTGCACATGATTTGTAAAAATTACTTAGAATATCATTACTATTGCACATGATTGAGTAATAAAAGTATGTTGTTGTTGTTGTTGTTATTATAATAATAATAATAATAATAATAATAATAATAATAATAATAATAATAATAATAATAATAATAATAATAATAATAATAATAATAATAATAATAATAATAATAATAATAATAATAATAATAATAATAATAATAATAATAATAATAATAATAATAAAAAGAAATTATTTCACACTCAGCTGCCTACTATATATATACAATTTTAATGCACAAATCAGCACATAACAGCAGAGCTTCTTCAAATTAAATCACAATTTATTATAAACTTGATATAAATTATAATACATAATAAATAATGCCCGAGTGCTTTCAAGAGAACTTAGCTCTCATAATCTCTTTGTTACCCATGATTATGAGAGCTAAGTTCTCTTGAAAGCGCTCGGGCATTATTTATTATGTATTATAATTTATATTAAGTTTATAATAAATTGTGATTTAATTTGAAGAAGCTCTGCTGTTATGCGCTGATTTGTGCATTAAAATTGTAAATAATAATAATAATAATAATAATAATAATAATAAGAATAAGAAGAAGAATAAGAAGAAGAAGAAGAAGAATAAGAAGAAGAAGAAGAAGAAGAAGAAGAAGAATAAGAAGAAGAAGAAGAAGAAGAAGAAGAAGAAGAAGAAGAAGAAGAATAAGAAGAAGAAGAAGAATAAGAAGAAGAAGTAGAAGAAGAATAGGAGAAGAAGAAGAAGAAGAAGAAGAAGAAGAAGAAGAAGAAGAAGAAGAAGAAGAAGAAGAAGAAGAAGAAGAAGAAGAAGAAGAAGAAGAAGAAGAAGAAGAAGAAGAAGAAGAAGAAGAAGAAGAAGAAGAAGAAGAAGAAGAAGAAGAAGAAGAAGAAGAAGAAGAAGAAGAAGAAGAAGAAGAAGAAGAAGAAGAAGAAGAAGAAGAAGAAGAAGAAGAAGAAGAAGAAGAAGAAGAAGAAGAAGAAGAAGAAGAAGAAGAAGAAGAAGAAGAAGAAGAAGAAGAAGAAGAAGAAGAAGAAGAAGAAGAAGAAGAAGAAGAAGAAGAAGAAGAAGAAGAAGAAGAAGAAGAAGAAGAAGAAGAAGAAGAAGAAGAAGAAGAAGAAGAAGAAGAAGAAGAAGAAGAAGAAGAAGAAGAAGAAGAAGAAGAAGAAGAAGAAGAAGAAGAAGAAGAAGAAGAAGATATAATCATTGGTGATTATTTTAAAATGATCCAATATCAATTGGAGATGTTTAATATTGCAATGATGTCAAAAATGCAATATATTCTACAATGCTGCATAAAATAAATAAAAGATTATACAATGTTTTCTCAGAATCTTATGATTTTATTTTATATTTTATTGCTGACCATTAATATTTTAAATAGATGTGTAATGTTAAGAGTCATTAAAGTATTTTAGTTGCTTGTTGTTGTTATTTTTATGATGGTAGTTAGATATTATGTAAAATTCCTCATTATATAACTAAGGGTATTAATTTGTTTGTTAATATTATTAGAAATGAACCTGAGATATTTTAAAATAATTATAGAATTAGTATAAAATGATGATGAGTATAAAGAAATATTAACTAAGTTATTGTTTTTCAATGATACATTTGGTAAATTGTTAATTAAGATTATTATATGTGTGTTTAAAGACATGAGAGTATTACAAGGTAGTTTTATTATATTTATTAAATAGGGATAATATTCTTATGTCATTGAGAATGTATCTTTAAGGATGCATCCCAAATGTTTAAGCAATTGTACCTTGCTGAATGTCTCATGTGAAGTTTTCATAATTGTATTAGTTATGTTAATCAAAATCATATTTTAATTATAATAATGAGCTAGTTGTAAATTAAATTTATTAGTAAAATAAATGAGCTGAATATTTTAGTTGCAACCCTGATTTAATGTGAATATAAGTATTCTTATATTTTAATTTGCTTAGTTTATATTTATTTATTATAAAATATTGATTCTATTTCATATTATACATTAGTAGTGTATCTTATCTTAATAGTCATTGTTTATGTAACTTGACTGTAGTATAGTAAGTTATCCCATAGTTAGCCAGAAAGTCAATCTTAGTTTTTATTTAGTGAGGGTACAATATATATTACAAATTTTTTTAAGAAAGTGTTTATTCCTACTTTTGTTATTAAAAATCAACTTATTTAGTGTCTTTGAATAAGAACTGTGCTCTAGATATTAATACCATGTGATGATCATTTCCTGTCTAATATATTTGTTTCAGTAACAGCTTGTCTCAATTTGCATTTGTGAAATAATATTATATATTGCTTTCATAGATTCATTTTTGAATGAAGCTAAATCAGATAGTTATTACTTAATATAGAATAAATGGAAATCAGGGGAGTTGTGCTATTAAGAGAACTATTTATATTTGCATAACTTGAAAGTTGACATGCAACTAAACAAAAAATACACAATTTTATATGAAAGAGGAAAGAAATAGATTAAAATATTAGTGATGAATTGTAATTATGAAAAAAGATTATGTTATAAAAATAAAATAAGTATATATAAAACTAAAAAGTACTTTAGGCTCTTAACATATTTTTAGCTAATATTGATTTATTTTACCAGATCACTTTATCAGTTCTAAAAATTAGCTGTTTCAAAGCTTTAAAATTAGTAATAATTATTTGCACACCTCTACGACTCTTAACAAAAAATTATATTCATGTTTGTATAACATGTAATATTAAATAGTCATGATAGCTTTACAATTATCATATTAAGAAGTTCCTTCATCTACTAGTAATTTGTTATAGCAATTCTTCAATACTGAATTGTTGAGTATTATCAATACAATAATTATTGAATTCACTCAAGGACCAAATTGATAGTACATCCATCTATTACTTCATATTTTGATATTGTTATTCTAATATTTTGAAATCTAAATATTGGGTTTTTCTTATACAGTGAAGCCATGAATTATGTTGTATTAAGAAGCACTAAATCAATTATAGACCATCCAAAAAACAAATATAAATTAATGAACAAGAAAATATTAAAATCTATACATTTAATACAATTTACATTATTTCAACAGCCATTTTTATATCTCAGAGCACATTCATATTTAAAAACAACATATTAAAATTTATCAATTTACTATATTTTACACTACAACAGCAGCCATCCCTTTATCTCAGAGTGCTGTACACGATCATTTTTAATAACAAAATTTAAAATTTCTTAAGGTTATGTTGAACACAGACACATTTTATTCTTTTTTTTATTATCCTCTATGAATTTGATATACAGTATTTTGCATAATAAAATGTTTTCCAAGCATAATGTTAAAAGTTTTACGAAACTTAAAAACTTTCATAAAATCAATTCAGATTTAAAACCATCAAAACAATTATAAGGCTGTAGCCTACTGATTTTATGTTCCAATAGAAATAAAATTATTGAAAAACAAGATATCGCTCAAGGTGTATCTAACTGCTATGAAATTCATACATTTTACTTTTAATTTTATTTAAAAAGTAAAAATACAATATAATAAGTTTTTGTTGTATTTTTTGAGTGAATGTGAATGATTGATCATTTTCAGTAAAATATATAAAAATGTTTTCTATCAGTTTATTACTAATAACTACATTTATTATTTTCTTTAATTTTTTATACTACAATCTTAATTTGTATATGCATATTGTACTTATAAAAAGTTATCACTGTTATATAAATGTGTGTGTTGAAAAGTATTGTATGACTTGCAGATCAATAAGTAATAAATATTATATTATAATCAAAGTTTACCAACAAAATTTGACCAATTATATGTAATATACGATATACATGAGGAAGAATGAAACAATATATTGAGGGTATTGTAATTCCACAGTCTCTAAAAGTTTACTCAAGTCATTCTTGACAAGTAGTGTCTAAATAAATGGCACTTCCTCATAACATAAATCATAATTTTTTCAAAAACTCACCCATTTTTATAGTGATGAATACAATATATCTTCTTTCTAGTCATCATCGTTTTGATTTTGATTGAAGCTGCCAGTAATTGATTGAAAAACAAATTGATCATATATTACATAATTGAAACAAGTATTAATATTTTTAAAAAACTTTTCATTTATATAAAAATGTACATGAATATGGATTCTAGATGCATATGATGTGATGTAGTGTGCTGTGATGTGATGCACTGTGGCTTCTCCTTAAATGGAGTCCAGAATCTCTAAGCAACAATGCCCAGATAAACCTGTTAGCCACTATATCTTCCATTCTCCATTCTAAATTTTTCCATATTCTGCTCCATACCATTTCCACAACATAATCTTTGGTAACTATATAGCCTTTATAATTAAATCACCCTTATCTTTTCCCAAACCCAATATAAAAACCAATAATCCACTTTCTATATAATCACTTTTTTCATATTTATTCTTCCATAACTTCATTATTTGTACCCTTTCTGTTTTCAAGCATTTACATTCAATTAACAAATGCCTAATATTTTCTATTCCTTCCTTACACAATTTACAGACAAAATCATCCATATTTTTCCATATACATATATATTCTCTTGTTGCTAAAGATCCCGTTCTAGACTTAACCAAACTATTTTCCTTACTATTATCATATATTAACTTCCACCTAATATTCTGTTTACTTCTATATATATATTTAAACTCTTTTTACTCTCCATATTAGTTCTCTATTTCTCTAACTCTCTATTCTTTATTAATAAATCTATTCTTTTATCTCATCCCTTACCATTATAACACTCAACAATCCTCCTAACACAATCATTCCATGTTTTGTACAAATACACGTGGGTCTTGTTTTATGCAGTAGATAGGTTCCACAGAAAACCCGCATTAAAAAAATCATACAAAAATAGACTTAATTTACCTTGAAAAATGGGGAATAGGTGCTGTAATTTTCAGAATTTGCATAAAAGCAAAGCAGCAATGAAACATTACTTTAAAATTTGCATTAAAAAAAATAAGCAAATAAAGTATGACTAATAAAAAAATTCAAATATTTGAAAAAAATTAATACAAGACCTACTTTTTTTTACTTTTTTTATTACTACAGTATTTAATTTTACATTTTTCATACATATTTTAATCATTACCACTAGTGTTCATTTGTAAACTGGTAAGAAATCAGATTCGATGTAATGTATTTTGGCTTCTCCTTAAATGAAGTCAAGAATCTCTCAGCAATTATGCCCAGAGAAACCTGTTAGCCACTATTTTTATTCGTGATGTGATGTACAACTAGTGCCATTTTCAGTCTTGTTCTGTGTTAATGGTTTTCTGTTTCTATATTAAAAAAATGAAATCGCAATCAAAACAAAAAGATTATACAATATACGTTATCATTACAAAGATTATTTTCAGTTTATCAAATCTTCATTTTTTATTTTAAAAATCTAAAAGATTATTTATTTCTGTTATACATATATAACAAAATACATTTTAAAAGTTTAAATTTTTTGAATATTTATTGTGATATTTTTATATGTAAGTATAAATCTATTGTTATTATTTACTCATTAATATAAATAGGTTATTTACATAGAAGCTAAGTTCTAAATACAGCTTCAGCCATATTCACGTTAGCTGCTAATATAATGTTATATTTTTGAAAAGAAAAAGTATTTCAAGTTAAAATAAGTTATTAATAATTTAAATTTCTTGATATCTAATAAATATAGTGAAATATGAAAGATATTAAGAAGAAACATGAATCGCATAACTTCAAAATCACATTAAAATAATCCGCATAAAATGAGACCCAGGTGTATACTGATATAAATTCTTTATCCAAATCTTTTGCATACTGCATTACCTTCCTCACCCATCTTGTTGCCTGCCTTTTACTCATAACCCAATTAAATACTATTTTGGTTATTTTTTTATTATCCATAAACTGCAATCTACTAAACATTTTCATTTTACTTTTTGCATCTCCCATATAAAAACTTGACCATCCCATTTCTCCTTGAATTACCTCCCTTGCTGTCCATACATCTGCATCTAATGCATGTCTTCCTACTTCTCTTTGTACTTTTTCTAAATAATCTCATACCACTTTACTAGCACATAATGCATCATTACCATATGTTAATCCTGCTACTGCAACTCCCATATAATTCTAGCAATATCATATTTATTATATGAAAACACTGTTAATTTCTTTATCAATCCCTTTCTTTTCTTTGCTTCATTTATCAATTTTTTTTCCCCATTCATCCAAACAATTTTTCTGATTAGTTAAGATAATTCCCAAATAACTATATCTATTTACCACACTTAACTTTATATCCCCAATAAAAATTCTACATCTTCTCTTTCCCCAGTATTAACCATCATTATATTTGATTTTTCTTTACTAAATTCAATCTCCATCTCTTTACCCACCCTTGCACATGTCCTCAACAGAACTTCTATATCTTCTTTCTGCACACAAAAATGTATCATCCACAAAAAAAAAGACCTGACAAAGAATATACTCCCTTATTACCTATTAACAATATTTCTGTCCCTCTTCCTAATCTTTTTATTACTCTTTCCATTTCACTCAAATACAACAAAAACAAAATAGGTGACATAGGGCATCCTTGCCTTAGTCCTACCCCATTTTTAACTTTAACTGATTCTATATTCCCTAATTGATATATATAGTAATTATTTTCATATAATTTCTTAATAATATCCACTAAAGCTTCAATCATTCCAAAATTTGCTAAACTTATCCATAATCTGTTTTTATTAGCTCTATCATATGCCTTTTCTATTTCTATAAAACTCATATATAACTGTCTACCTGAATTCCTATTCATATCCATAAGTTGTGTAACTGCAAATAAACTATCTCCTATATGCCTATCTAATCTAAAACCTTCTTGCATTTCCCCCACTACATTATTCCCTTCCATCCATTTTACAACTCTTCTAGCCTCCATATATGAGAAAACTTTATACAAAACTGATGTTACAGCTATCGGTCTATAATTATTTAACTTTCTATGATCCTTACCCTTTCCTTTAAATAATAATCTCTCTTGTATTACTTCAACTACTCAGAAAAACTCTATTTTGTGCCATCTTATTAAAACATGATAATAACTTTACTTTTGCCCTACATCCAAAATTCACTACCATCTCTGCTGCCCATCCATCTAAACCTCTTGCCTTTCCACTTTTCAATTTTTTTCTCTACCTCATTCAGTTCATTTTTTGTAAACCTAATATTCCCATTACTATATGCTTTCATGTTTTCTATCATTCTATCCTTCACAATCTAACATCTTTTCTATATCCATTATATATCTATTTAAGATTCTAAGTCTTCTCTAGAGCTACTCTCTATTCCCTTTTCATCTAGTAATACTATCTCTCTTTCCCCTACATTTCTCCTTTTAATGTAATTCCAAAATTTTTTACTCTCATCTCTTCCACTTTTATTAATATCTTCCAACAATTTACTATTCAATTTCATTCTCTCTCTATAATTATCTATTTTAGCCAACTTCTTCTTTTCTAATTACTTTTCCCATTTAGCATTAATATCTTTTTCACTTTCATGGTTCTTAATAGCAAACTTATATTCTCTGCATGCTTCTTTCCTCTCTTTTACACTTTTACTAATTCACATTTTTTTATATTTATTTTTTCTGAATATGTGATGTGATATATTGTGGCTTCTCCTTAAACGAAGTAGTGCCCTCTGGTGTCATTAAAATTAAATAATTTCATAAATAATAGACGCCATGCGTCAGACTTTAGAATTTTTGTTAATGGTCTTAGCCTGCATATTTTATTACAGGGACAAACTTGATAGATTAAAATTTTTAAATCAAAGTTAGAAATAATACTTGTTTATTATAATTGATTGAATTTCTATATTATTTCAAGTCCATTATTCATAATATTATTGTATATTTTAACCTGACTTTTTTTTTATATCTAAATGAAAGTCAAAATTAACTTTTTTTTTTGAACAGATAAAATTTATTACATTTATTTCATTATATGACAAAAATAGAATTTAAAAAAAAGACAAATTTTATTTGTTTCAATGTGAGGTATGGATCATCAGATCTGGCTTGTTTTTTATTGACTGAACCAAAAGCAATTCTTCCAATTTAATTTCGTTGGCATCTTGACAGCTAACGATCTATTTCATATTGTTACGATTCACTGAAATGAAACATTCATTTTTTTTTTTATCTTGTACTCTTCAAAGACATTTAAATGATCAGATAAAAATTTAACAAATATATTTCTAGGGATTTTCTTGGCTAGAATGTTTGGGGAGAAATTGAGATATGTGCATTGGTGAGGGGAGAGGGGTGTAATACATCAGCTTGAAATCAAATTATATATTCTACTTCAAATTCTGCTTTAGAACTCTTTTTAAAAGAAATTTATATATATAAGCCAATTAAAATACCTTAATACCGCCAATGTTAACAAACTCCGCAAATATTTTTATTAAATATGTCCGTTTAACTTATAAAACCATTAACTTAAAGTTATATTGTTTAAAAAATAGTACACATATATACCGCGCATTTATACAAAATAATAATTTATATCGACGCTTGCATAATTGCATATCCATTTGCAACTTATTTCTTTAAGGTATACTTTTTATATTAGCAAAATATTTGTCATTAATATAGTTATTGTTATTTCACATATATATAATTAATTCAATAACGGGCTTAAAAACAAAGTTATAATAAAGTGAATGAATAGTGTTTATATAAGTACATTCAAAACTTAAAAGATACCTACATGCATGTAAATCCTATCCTTTACATATTAAGCAAGAAAAATAAGTAACGTTAAATTAATTAATTAATAAATATAATTTTTATTGCTATTTAATTTTTTAAGAAATCTTAATTCTTCATTTATAATCCTGGATGAATATATACTAGGTTGATAATCACTAGTTTATGTCTCTGCTATTTTTGAGGACAAATGAGGATTGATAACCATTTTGGTATAGCACAACAATATATAATATGCGTAGATTTTTTTATAAATGGTGCATTGATAACCAGTCGCTGCGTGACTAAAAAGCGTCTTTGTGCAAGATAAATTTTAGCGTTTAACGTGTTCGGTAAAGATTACGTGTTTTATTTATTCATTTCTATAAAATAAATACAGAGAATAAAACACATGCTAAAATAAAACATATTAATAAGACTTGCCTTGTCATCTTGATTAAAAAAAATTCCAATAAAATCTTTTTAAATAAATCAGTTTACATGTAAAATTAATATAATAGTAATGAAAACATTGCCCTGCTCCCCCCCCCTCCTTCTCGGGCCAGCTATGCTATTATAAAAGTAATTATATAATATATAAGATACTTACCTGGTTATAAAAATATTATGTATATCCAGAATATGATTCTTTGGGAACTTTATCCTTCATAACAAGGAGCAAAGAAAGCTTGGCATTTCCTTTATTATTTCTTAATCAATATTTAGATCTTTAACCGGGAGGTCAATAATTCATTAAAAGTAATTATTTGTTTGAAAATCTCTCATATATTTTTTTTCTCATGTGTCATATCATCAGCCGGGAAGTGAACCCGCTAACCTGGGACAACTGCTTGTAAAGCAGCTGTCGCTTACCTCTCGACCACCAAATGCTTGACATCTCTTATATTTTTCAAAGTTACTAAAAGTATAATTATCTTTTAAAACAATACCATTTATGTTATTTAAAGATTGAAAAGAAAATGAAATACAAACTGATCAAAATTAATATAATTTTTAAAAAAATTTACAAAAAATTTGAAATTTTATTAACAATCCCTCCTCTAAAATCAAAAATACATTGAAAAGAAAAAATATTTTAATGAGACCTATGATTAAACAATATTAGGAAAAATAATATCACCAGAAATCCAATATTCATTGACAGTGTTGATTAACTTATCCTTTTATTCAAAAGATTTTTGTTTTTAAAATTATTCACTTCTTATTGAGAATTTTTGAAAGCTTTATTTTTAAATACACATACACACACACATAAATAAAATTTTAACTTGGAAAAAATTCCATAGATGGTCAAAAAAGTAAAAATTTGGAAAAATAAGAGAGTTTTAGTTCCACTCTACCCATGCCTTGACAAATTACTCCTTTGTATTCTGACATTTTCTGATGTCATTAATTTTCCAGACATTGTTTAGAGAAAATAATTTGAATAACCAAAAATGTGTTTATTTTCAAATTTATTACAATTCATGATTCTTTTTGTACAATACTTTATACAATTGTTATTACAAATCAAGAATATAAATTATTAATAATTTATTTTGTACCAAAATATTTTATATTTAAAAACAGAACAGTATATTTTTGGACAATGCAAACGTACCCTGAAAACATTTACAAGCTTAGTTTCTATGTTATCCATGCAATTGATAATAGCAAATATAAAATATAAAAATTTCATGTTGCAAAAATATATATTTGTAACCTTTTAAAGTATAATTCATTAGATTTAAGATAAATAAATATTCATTTATTCACATTTTAAGAGTAAATATCAAATAATAAAGTTTTTGTTGAATTTGAAAAATGAAAATAATTTTCTAGAAATGCTAATATACAAAGCTTTTTGTTTTGGTTATGATTTTTTTTTTTTAATATTTTCCCAAATATAATTTAAATATTTAGAATTTATATTTCGGTTATAAACCAAATTATCTATCATACTGAATCAATGTTATTATTTTCTGATTTGTAATAATGGGTTTAAACTTAAATGCAATGTTGAATGTGAAAAGAAAAAAAAAGACAAAGTGTGAAAGGCTTAAATATTATATTAACAAATCTGGTTTTTAAAAATAGATCACATTTTATTTACAGCACTGTCAATGATTGTTGGTTTATTTAATAGTATACTTTAAGAATGGGTAGCTGTTTATTTTTTTAAAATATTTAGTGGTATAAAATGCTATCTATGCCCAGAACATATGTGGAAAAGTATTTTTTTCCATCTAAATTATATGCATATTATAATACTAAATTATTTAATAATTATATTTATTTAAAGTAAAGTGATTCATTATCATAAATCTTTAAAAAAAATAGATGTTTTTTTCTATTTTGAGATATATTTAAACGTATATTAGTAATAAGGTGATTTAAAATTTTGATTTTTAAAATTAGCTACACTATGTTTCAGCAGTGTCTATGAATGTTAGTTTATTTAATAGTGTGTTTTAAAAATGGCCAACTGATCACTCTTTTGAAATATTTATTGACATGGAGTGCAATGTATTCAGAGCCCATGAGTAGAAGTTTTTTTTCTTCTAAATTACATATACATAATGATATATTTACATATTTTGAATATTTAGCTGGTGAATGATAAAAAAATATATATTAATTTTCAAAAGTAATAATATTTTGGATTTACTTATAAAGTGTATGTTTGTTATTTTTATTTTTAATTTCATTTTCAACTTTCCAAACTTATTTTTGTAATTACTTTTATAATTAATTCTGAAGATAATCAATGTGGCTTACTCAAAATATTAATTATTGTTATAAATAATTTAATCCTTTCAAAATAAAAATAATACATTCGTTGTCTTTATATTTATAGTTTATGATTGAATATTCATGTAAATAATTCATAAGGTTTTCTACTCAAGATATCTTTTTTAACATTACAATTTGTTTATTTGATTTATTTGATTATTAATTAAACTCAAGCACCAAAGTGGCAAATGGCACTCAACATTTAATTATGCTCAAATGCCCAATATAATTTTTCTTTTACTTTCTTCAACTAGGAATTAATTCCCTTTTTGATGCAGTACCTATAGAATGTTTGAGAGAAATGGGAGAATTTACTATGAAGGAAATAGTTGGACTTTGCAATTTGATATATAATAGTGGAGTTTGGCCTGAAGATTTTTTAAGAACTATAGTGATTCCAATTGCTAAAAAGAAGAAAGCTGTTAAATGTGAAGAGTATAGGACAATAAGTGTATTGTCTCATGTTTCTAAGGTGTTATTGAGGATTTTAACTCAAAGGATTTATGGGAAGGTTGACTATTATATTGCTGAAGATAGTTTGGTTTTTGGAAAGGGAAAAGCACAAAAGATGCTATTGGTATTGTTAGGACAATTGCAGAAAGATATATTGAAAGAGATAAAGGAATTGGTATATGTTTTGTAGATTTAGAAAAGGCATTTGATAGAATAAACTGGAATAAACTGATGTCTATCTTAAGAGATAAAGGAGTATTCTGGAAAGAAAGAAGATTGATATGGAATATGTATAATGGGCAAAGAATAAGAGTTAGATTTGGATGTAATGAGACTGATGAAGTGAATATAGAAAGTGGAGTTAGGCAAGGATGTAGTATGTCACCTGTTTTGTTTAATATTTATTTAGAAGATATGCTAAATAATTATTTGGACTGTGGAGGAGCAAATATTGGAGGGAGAGTAATAAAGTGTATAAGATTTTGCAGATGATATGGCTCTTATTGCTGAGGAAGAAAAGGATCTTCAGAATATGTTGAATAAATTGGAAGAAGGATGTATGGCATATGGAATAAAGATTAATATTGAAAAGACTAAGTGTTTATGGATAGGGAGAGATGCAAAAAGACTGCAAATTGGAATCCATGATGACATGGTGCAGCAGGTGAAGGGATTTAGATATTTGGGTTGTTGGTTGAGTGAGGATGGAAGAAGTGAAGATGAAGTTAAAAGAAGAATAGCATTGGCAAAGGTGACATTTGTAAAAAGAAAGAAGATATTTTGTGGACCTATGGAAAGAGAATTAAGGAAAAGATTAATTAAATGTTATGTGTGGAGTGTATTAATGTATGGTTGTGAGACATGGACATTGAGTAATAGAATTAAGAAACAACTGGAAGCTTTTGAGATGTGGACATGGAGAAAAATGGAAAAAATCAGTTGGGTGAATAAAATAACAAATGAAGAAGTTTTGAAAAGAGTTAATGAGGAAAGAAGATTGATTGAAAGTATCAAAGAGAGAAAGAGAAACTGGATTGGACATATACTAAGAAAAGATTATAGTTTAATGAAAGATGTTTTGGAAGGAATGGTGAGTGGAAATAAAAAGAAAGGACAGAAGAGATTGACATTATTGGATGATATAAGAGATGGAAGGGGTTATGTGGAATTGAGGAAGTGGGCAAGGAAGAGAATGGAATGGAAGAATGGATGAACTGATGTAGTGACTACTCTCTGGACCTGTCTATTGGGCAGACTACTATTGATTGATTGATACCATTATAGTTTACAATTGTCACCACTAGTTTAAACTACATGGGATTCCTTTTTTTTTATGATCCAACTTTCAGCCATTGGTTATAATATCACTCTCTTTTCAGCTTTCATTTGTATAATTGATTATTTAACCAACTCTATAATTACAAATTGAATGTCATCTGTGTTCCTTTTTTCTAAATTTCAGTCCCAGCTTCCTAATTTATACACTGTTAGCATGCAATAGCCATTGCTGTTTTTTTAATTATTTATATAATTTTGTTTTGTAATTAAAAGATGCCCAATTGCGTCTTGTAAAAATCATTGAGGAAAGAACATGTTTTCCAATTGTCAATTATATAGGTTAACTATGATGTAGCTACTTGAATTAAAAAATCCAAACCTGTTGAAAAAAAATATCAAACTTATTCACTTTTATTCTAACCCAAGGTGTCAACTGTGGCAATCATATTAATATAAACCAAATAAATAGTTTATATATAAAACATCATAAAGTTAATCATTCCGTGATCTTAGCAAAAACAAATCTTATAAAATGTTTTATATTATAATGATAGTAAATAAATAATTAAATGATTTATTGCTTGAACTGGGCAACAATCTGAGATACAGAAATATCAGATTATGAGCCACCATTGAACGAGGGATAGTTGAATAAAAGTGAACGTCAATTCTTCTTTCTGACAGTAAAATAAACTCCCTTTTAAAAGATAAATTATCCTGAAAAATTAATTTATATACTTTTTCATTAACTAATTTAATAAAACAATTTAAATGTATTTTAAAACTATTTTCTATACTTATGTCTACACATTTATTTACTAAGATGACATTTAGATTATTATTAAAAACCACAAATTTAGCATAATATAAATTAATAAATAAGAAAACATTCCAAAATCTCTTTTTTTTAAATCGCTTCATTATTAAAATCCTCTCATTTCTTTCTCTTTCAAATTTTTTAAAAAGAAATTAAGAAACTAACTAAGCGATAAAAATGGGGAAATTATAAAAATGGAGCTTCATATCCCGTTATATTTTTTATTTTAATTATACATAGAAGAGTGTATTCAATTTTTAAAAAAAGAAATTAAGAAACTAACTAAGCGATAGAAATGGTGAAATTATAAAAATGGAGTTTTACATCCCGTCATATTTTTATTTTAATTATACATAGAAGAGTATATTTAAAATTTAATTATATTTTAATTTATTTAAATTTCTATTTAAACTTGTTATAAAAATAAAACTTTATTTTTTCATTAAACAGACATAAATTTATATTTCTATTTATTATTATCATTGATCGTTTTTAATTTAATTTCTTTTATAATTTTTAATTAAATTTTAAAATTATCATAAAATATCTATATAATCAATATTTTGTTTATTTTTATTTTTTAAATTATAATGTCCTGTTTTATAAATTTATATCAAAGAGAAAGTATGTATTTTTTAATAATTGTTTTGTACAATTATAATTTTTTAATTAAATAAAAAATTAAATAATTTATAATTAGTTGAATTTTAGTATAATAAAAATAGAAATGTAAAAAATATATATACTGATATTTATTTTTTAATTTTACTTTAAAAGTGCTTTATTTTATCAAAATATATTCAAAAAAGTGTATTTTTAATTTTGAATGTACTTATTAGAAAGTAATATCTTTTGTTAATTTGAAATCTTTACAAGTCAATATTTCAATAATCTTCAGAATTACTCAAATTAAATGAATTCAAATGTCTGTGAAACTTAGTAGAATGATAAATTTATAGTCTCTAAGCTAAAAATTATCCTGCTTAATCATAGAGTGACATACATTAGAGTTCAAAGTTTCTAGATCACAACTCTGCCTCATCATTTACAGTACTCACACTTCTTATAAAATTCTTGAACAAAAAACATTTGATTATTTATGCATATATAGCTTAAAGTCTCTGGATTGAATTCAAATCTGAGAGAAGTATTTTAAAAGAGTCAATATAGTCAATTATACTCAACTTTCTACAGGGATAATAAAACATATTATTACATACAAATGATTATAGGATTGATCTTATTTATTAAAATTATAAAGTTGTAGTTTAATATTTTTTTCTAAAAAGATTCATGAATATTTATTAATATTAAAATGCAAGTATAGTGTATATACTTAACCTAGATGTAATTAAAGAGGATTTGAATCCAGATTTCAAACTCCTACAATTATCCACTCTATCCACTATAAATATGTCCTTATGTTTTTTGGTCTTATAGCTTCTAAACAAATTTATAGAAACTGAATATTATGGGATTGGCTTTAGATAAAGTAATTAAATATAATATAAAAAAGACATTTCTATGGTTTTATTAGCATTTTTCTATTTGTTAATGATACTCAATATTAATTTTAAACTTTCAGAATAGATTTCATAACATGAAAATGTATTAAAATTATGAATTTTTTTCAATTTTTTTAGCAAGAACCAAGATATTTTGTAAAGAAAATATAAATAAATAGGCTATACATTATAAAATTTATAAATTATCTAAAACTCTGATATGTATTGTGGATGGCAATGGGTCAACAAATAGTAAATTGTAAAAGAAAATTAATATTGTGCTTTTATTCTACAAAATATTTGTTCTTAAAATTTCAAATTGTCAAGATATTCTGAGGGGATTAGGGTGGAAGTAATTCATCTTCTTTGACAACTAAATCGTGTGGTTCTGTTCCTGATGATAAACAATTGCAAAAAAATTATAATGCTCAGGTTAGCATTTGATCTTAGTATTCCTTTTTTAAGTATCTAAAACTATCTTTGGGTAAAAAAAATTAGAAAACATGATGAATACTTTGTATTAATTAACACTTTTCTTTAAAGTCATATCTTTCTTTGTTCTTTTAATAATAAGTAGATATAAAAAAAATACAAAATAGCAGATTGGCCTATTATTTAAAAAGAGCCTATTTTTACAATGATTCTTTTACAATCAGTAAAAAAAATAATACATCTAAGTTCATATTTTTTTTATAGTGAAATGTTTTACAATGTGACAGAATTTAAGTTACTTTTTAAGTTTAAAGAAATAATTTATACAACTTTTGACCTTCCATTAAACTATTGTCAGTTAAATCTACATTCATATTTTAATCTAAAGAAATGACATACTTTAGAGGAATGTTATTTAATATTTACTAATAATAATGCAAATTGAGTGTGAGATTTAAATTTAATTTTATCTCCATCATTAAAGTAATTTTTCTCTTTATGCATTGTTGTCAGTAATTATCCCTTGATTTTTACAAAAGCATTACAAATGTGTCTATTGTTATTTTTTAAGGGATACAACTTGAAAAAGTTAAAATTAACTAAAGAATTAGTCATATCATAGAAGGAATAAAATTAAAACTCATTCTGATAAAATATCTATCTGCAATACGTTTTCTTCTTCCAAACCAGCTTTAAAAAATAAGGTCATTCAATTTTTGATTTTATCTTTTTTATAAAATAAATTATATTTTTTTTTTGCAAGAAATACAATATCATTATTAATGTCATTAAAAAGGCTGCGAGTATATTTATAAAAGGAAGGCTAAATAGTTTTACATATAAAGGAAGTGTTGAAATAGTTATTGTACAATATTATAGCATTAATAATTTTTTCTGTGTTCAAACTGAACTCAACCTCAGATGACATTTACATTTTTAGAAGGTGAAGACAATCATAGCGATTAAACCTTGTTAATTTTTATTTTGTAAAATTACAATCATCACTGATTATCAGAAACATTAATTTGTACTTAATTTTTACTTAGATAACAGTTGTTTTATTCGTTAATGTTTGATTTACAAACAGTGAAGTTGATAGCATATAGTAGATAAATAATAAGTCCGTTTTTTTTTTGCATAGATTTAATAAGAACTGACATAAGAAACATTAAACAGCATCCGTCTCAACTGCTACTATTTTATTTTTGACAGATGATTTATCAGAACAACAATCTTATCAAATATTCATAATGTAAATAAAAAGTTATTTCAAATTTGTCCTTATTAAATGAATATTTCTTGTCATTTTGAATTGTTCAAGACAAGCATACATTTTGAAATTATGCAAGCCTTTATTGGAAATAACAAAAAAGTCCTGTTCATTTAATATAATTGGATTAAATATCTGATTTTATATGTATTAAAAGCATAAATAAAATAACTTTGTCCACTACAAAACCCAGGAACTGATGGGAAGTGAGATGACAGTAAATGAGTACTGTTGCAACCGGATCCATTTCTGATTTTACATAGGACAAAAATTCTCAATTGCATGCCTATTAGATTTGAAAGCAGATATTTAGATCTTAGCTATTCACTTTTTTATTTTCACTAATTCAGCAATTATACTTGAATAAACAGATATGTTCAGTCCATCATCAATATAATATTAATAACAAGAAAATCATAGATAAATCTGAAACATATGGTCATGATGAATAGTAAGTTGTTATATATACACACCAAGTTTTTTGGACACCTTAGAGACAACATTTTTTATATTGTGCCATTACAATTTAGTCATTAGCTAAATTTATAATAATGTGCATGTAAGAAAATGTAAAACCAAAATCATCATCACATTTTTATATAACAATAAATGAAGCTGTAGGGCATCCAAGTTCAAACCCTACAAGATCCAGTTTTAAAAGCTTTAGACAGAAAGAAAGTGGGTCAACAATTATATTCTTTATTTGTTTGTGTGTTGATAGAAAGGTAATACACACATTTAAACTATTCAATATTTAATTTTTCTGTTAAAAAGCAATGTTATAATGCATATGTATAGGCAGTGTGTGTTATAAAAGCTATTTAGTTAGCCATCATTAAATTTCAGATATTAAACATTTTAACTTTCTTTAAAACTAACCTATGCTTGATCAATTCTAATGTCTTATTCTATACCTCTATTTTGCTTTTCTATAATTGTAATTGGGATTTAAAAGCTAAGGATTTAATTTTAAATATTAGGGTTATAATTACTAAGCTAGCAATTATATTATTTAATGTCAGTTTATGAATGATTTGAAATGATAAAGTATGTGTGTACATTACATACAGAAATTTACATTTATTAAATATTGAAAGAAAAAGAAGGGTTAAATCTGTCAAATTATTTTTTTTTACAATTTTGTGTTAAGGGAAAATCTGTTGAATCAGATATCTATTTTTGTAGCAATTTTGTTTTTATAAATGATTGTTTGTCATTTTGGGAGCTTAAGCTTGGTGGGAACTCTAATTTTGAAATTGTCTCATCTTAAGATTAAAGGAAAGAAACTCCAATTTTAGATATTACAGATATACGTGAAAAAGGAAAAAGGATTAAGTCTATTTTTTTAAGACAAAAGTGTCTGAAAACCAGGTGTGTGATTTTTTTGGGTTGGTCAAAAATAGCAATTCACACTATCACTCTAATTGGGTGAGTTGACTCAAAAATCGGATATAAAAGCAGTCTGGAAAATCAGTTGAGCTATTAGATTATTGTTATTATAATATTTGTGATAGAGACTTTTTAAAAAATTATTGAAACTAAAGCAGACAAACATTTTTAATTCTGCTAGATAACCTTTTTCTTTTAAAAATCTTTTTTTATGAAGTTTTGAATGTTGAAAATATAAGAAATGATGGGGTAGAAAAATTAGATATGTGTCCCATCAAGACCTGACCATCGTGGAGCTGCAGATCATATAGGAAAGAAAAGATGTCTTGTCTGAAAAATAATATTCTACACCTTTCAACTGACCAGAGAAATAAGATGTTTTTAAATAGAAAGAAGAAAACATTCACCTGCATTTGAAGGAGATCAGAAAGATGAATTAATCTACTGATAAATATTAATCATCAAGTCCAATTAATTGTTCCAGTAACTGAGTTTAAAACCCAGGAAATTTATAAACGTGAAAACAACTGCTGTATTTCATCCACTAAAAGAATCATGCTTGACAGGAAGAGAAGAAAAATTAATATAAAGATTTCCAAATTGTCCACTAAAGCAAATAACCTCAATAGGATCATCATCATCAAATAATTATACACTTTAAGAAAGAGATTGTTCCAAAGAAACATGGAAATTGTTGCTGCCAAAGATAGACATTAAACAAGAGAAATTTGACTCATTAGAAGTCGCTACAAAGAACTGGTAGTATAAAATTTTTTTTTGATATATTTTCTTTATGATATCAGAGTCTTAATAAAATTTTAGCTATAAAGTGGTATAGTTTATTTAAAGAACTTTTAAAGACAATTCAGATCGATTAAAACCAATAATTTCTTACCAATAATAACCTTGAGCTTCATAAATGATCTTGAATGTATCAAAATTATTTGTTTATTAATTTACAGTTATGAAATATTAATGTGTAAAATAATTTTTTGTATTATTATTTTGGTTTTAAATAATATTTTGTTATTATGGGATAAAACACACACCTACATAATAATATTTTTACATGTGTATAATTGTGTGTGAATGTGAAGTAATAAGCAGTGTTAAAATATTAAATTATTTTGTTTTAAGAAAGTATAGGTTTCAGCTTAGAAAAGAGGGGGAGAAAATAATTTAAAACTTGTTTCTAAAACTTGCTCTTTCCAATTTTACTAACATTTATTTTTGTCATTCTACTTACATGTTAGATTTATAAGGTATGTGTGCCAATGAGTGAATATTTTTTTTTATATGAAATACTTTTCTTGTGGATGGAACATTTTAACAAATCGGTTACCCAATTTAATACAATATACTTTTGAAATACATTTACGGGAAAGGGGGAAGAATTTAAAATTTAATGTTATGATTTTAAAACAGTCGATTATGATTATTGATGTTATTGTTAATATAAATTTTCATGTAAATATAGAAATTTTTATGTATATGTTAGAAATGCAGTAATAAATATTAGTTTATGTTATTAAACAAGGCGTATATAGTTCATTAAGAGTAGTCTTTATCAAGTGTGATCATTCATCATCAATGGTTGAATATTAGTTGTTTAAGATATGATTAAATATGCTAAGATTAACAATAATTATGAATTTCTTTATAAAAATTAGGTTTTATGTTTAGGCTTAGTCCTAAAGCTGTGGTTGAAACCATTGTCATTATCGTTATCATTATCGTCATCATCATCATCATCATCAACATTTTAATTAATGAGCTGTTTAAATGTTTAAAGGCCATAAATAAATATTGATTTCATAGTATTTAGTGATTTCTTAGTATTATTATAACCACCATCCCATCATCTATTTCATGCAAGGATGAGTGAATTGCCATCCTAAATTAATAGTAATCTGAGCTAGTAAAACTTATAAAAAAATATTGAAACACATTTGTTATGCTAAGATCTAAGAAATGATTTATGTCTAATGAATTTTATGAATTCCACTTTGGTTTAAAGATGTTTTATGTTTACTTAGATATTAGTGCATACAGTGGTATGGCTCTAAAAAGCAAAATCCTCCATTTTATTAAAAATAAAGTACCAAAAGGGATTCAAACCTGGTACATGTGAAAGGTTATTAGATATAACTGTGTCTAGATTCAAATAATCTAGTGGTGCCCTGATAGACCCTATTCACTTGTTGTTCACTTAGACATGCACTTAACATCAAACCAAGAAATGAAAGTGAGTAAAATCTACAGTTGGATATACCTGAGAAGATATTTTATTGAGTTACTAGTGTACTCACTCACTTGATTTCCATATACCTGAGTTATAGTAGTCATTCTTAATAATTTGTTTATAATTATTGATATTGTGATATCTTGAGAAATCTAATTATAGAAATATGTTTCATTTAATCCAATGACCCTTAATATGATTGATAACTCAGTCTGACCTTTTTGTTTAATAGCCACTACTCAGGTATTCTTCTCATAATTTAATTTAAGCTACAATGCTTTTTGTTAATTAAGCTAAATATTTATATTTGAATCTTTTCTTAATTATTTAATACATTTGGATCGTTTGATCATCTTTATTAGTTACAATGAATATAATATTTGAATATTTGAAATTTTAATGATATTTGGATTTTTGACAATCCAATGATATTTTAATATACATTTGAATTTCTCTTTAATATGTTACAATGGATCTTTTGAGCTACTTTAATAAGTTACAATATAGATTACAAAATTTATTTTATTGGTCTAGAATACATTTTACAGTCCATGATATATTAAGAACATTTGGCATTTGTTTGAAAACAAAGATATCATACATAGACATTCTATCATTTTTCAAGAATCAGGTGAAAAAAGTCTACATTTTTTAGAACAATGAATTATAAATGATAAACTATTGAAAGATAAAACTGAGGACCTCAAAACTTTAGCCATCAATCAAATTGCATCAAGTAAAAATTTTATAAAGGTTTTAACAAATCATTGAATTATATATTTAACATTAAAATAGAAAATTCACAATCCAGAAATTACATACATATTATTGTTTATCTGGAATACACAACATAAATCCTTGTAACAAAATAGAAAAAATTTAAAAGATAATATTTAGTGCATTATTCAAAGTCATAGTTAACTATCACAAACAATTAAACAAGTAGTAGACAAACTGTAAGAGTTTTTAATCTGTTCCATGTCATTTTATTTATTTCATGTTTAATTGAATTTCCCAACATGGTCTTTTTTCCAATTTTGTTAAAACATAATTAAAAAAACATTTTCCTCCATCATATATGACTGATTTCAATAAAATAATCTGATTGTATACATAAAACATAAAAAGATTTTATTGTAATTTTTATATAAATGTTCATATAAAATATTACAAAATATTTTTGAATATAGTTCATTTAAAAAGGCAGTAAAATGTTATTATAATTGTTTTTCAAAAAAAAAAAAATAAAACTCATAATTATCAGTAAAAAATGTTTACCTTTATAAAAATAATGTTATAATTACATGTCTCTCATAACGATTTATAGTAAGGACAGTTTAAACTTAACTCTACATATTATAATTAGTATAATAAAATTTTTAATAATGAAAAAAACATAAATTACATTTTTTAAAACTTTTTATTGTGGCCTTTTTGGATAAATTCATATTTCCTGGTGATCAATACTTTTTCTTTTAATTGAGCCATTGTCTTATATTGGTTAAACTGATACTAAATGCAAGAGTAAATTTGTGAGCTAAAAACTCAAGAGCAAAACAAGTGCTTTATGAGATGCATGTAAAAACATTCTTAGATGGCAGCAGTACAATTCCAAAGATTTTCACAAATCACAAAAGGAGAGTTAAAAGTCATTTAATTAAAATCAATATACAAGGTATCTCAGGAAATTATTATTGCATATTGATAAAAATATACTACATTAAACAATATATAAAATTAGCTAGGCACCCAATAAATTATAACAAAAGGTGTTTTGATAAACTAAATGATGACCATAATTTTAGTTTTTACAAGTAAAGAAACTTAGTTATTGGGATTTGTGTTTAAAGTTTTTGAACTACATTCATGTGAATGTTTTACCACATATAGTTTGTGGCTAATTTGAAAAATACAAGCTCTTTTCTTAAATATTGATACATATGTCAAGAGCATACATTCAAAGTTATGATTAGTTTTACATTGTATATAATTAATATAGACTATATTGTTTAAGCCATCAAGTTGATTTTAACAGGTATTTCATAAGTGATATTCATGATAAAACTTGTTAGAGGGCGCCACAACTGCAGTGTCAGTGTTATAAAAATTATTTCAAATGTTTTACAAAGTCAATTTTTAAAGATTCTGATTAATTAACCTTAAAAAAATTTTGTGCATGTATTTTGTTTTTACAAATATTCACTTTTCTGTTATTTGAAATGACTTTTTTTTTACTTTTTATATTTTTGTATTTCTTTGTTAATAAATAATTTTTAGATTGTAACTGAAAATAAATTTAAAAATCATGTATTTTGTTATAAGAATATAATAAATACAAAATATGCCGTTTTGTTTTTTGCATTTCAGCACATTCTATTAATAAATGGGTATCTTAGATATATGGGATCTCTACTTCAATTCTTTTTGAATGTGATGTCCACAGAGTTAATAATATCTACTTGGAAAGCCGCACATCAAAAGCATACCAATTTAAGAGACAAAAACAATTTCTGCATGTATGGATCAAAAAGATGGGTAACAACTTCACAAAAATTAAGTATTAATCAATATTTTTTTTAAAAAAGTTATCTTGGAATTTAATCAAAGATTAAAAATCTAAATGAATTGTCAAAATAAAACAAAAAGTCAACTAACTTTGCAAAATTCTCAGTAAAAATAAATATCAAGCCAATAAACATCACATGAAATGTATGGGTACTGAACTGGTTTCAGACCCATGTGACTATGTAAGCTAATGGGCTTGGATTGAAAACATTAAGGTGTTTTCAGTTTAAGATTCATAGTTTTGTAATTAAATGGAGATAAAAGGTGATTGCTGGAAGGTTGCATTAGATCCTAAGATATAGGTGCAGTGCTTTCAGATCCAAGGCTCGTCACTAATGAAGGCCATAAGCCAGAAACTAGTCTGGGGATATTGGATGAGTAAGCACTAGATGGGGATTTTATGCACAAGCCTTCTGATATCCATTGATTACTCTAGCTTGCTGTGTGTGGCAATATATATATAGTGAGTTTTGCCTGTTTTAAAAATGAATATTGTTAATGAGAAATTGATGTTATGTACCACCAATGTTAACATGTGTCTTTTTAAAAAAAAATCAGTTAAAAGAATATTAGTATTGAGTCTTGACTTATAAAGATATAAATTACAGAACTTTTGATAAGTTAGCAAAACAGAAATTTCAAGTAAAAAAAAAATCAACAGATTAAGCAGCTAATTAAACTTTTTGAGGGAAGCAATTTTCACTTGTCTTCATTCTTGGGAAAAAAATTTCATTTTAATGTTATTCTCTAGATAATCATCTTACAAAAGTTAGAGAAAGAGACACTAATCTAATTTAAATATTTTGTTCTGTAATTTCATCCTACTGATGCTTGTTTACTATTATTTTCTTCATTAATACCATTTCTACTTCTACAAATACTTTTACATTTTTTTGATTAGTGTATGTTTTATAGACTTAGTATATTATTAGGTCTTGTTATCTATAAAAAAAAAAATTGAAAATTCTGTTAAAAAAGCTATAACTTACTCTATGATTTTTGGATGAGAATTTTAATAGTTGTTTTCAATTTTCCATAAACAAGTTATACAATTTATAATAACCAAGTTAAATTTATCTATTTCTGTTTTGTTTTACATTTGATTACTTTGTACAGAAATAATTAAAAAAAACATGTTTCTATTTCAAAACAATATAATTAAAGTAAAAGAAAATTAGTCAATATTTTCTTTTAATCTTAAATCGAGATTAATTTTGCAAATTAAATTATTCACTTTTATGACCTTTAATTTGAATAGAATTTGTGACAAAAAATAATTTTTAAGAAGTATTATTTTTTAATAAACACATAATGAAAATACACGTAATTTATTTAAAAAAATAAAAATAATGTGAAAGGCTGAAACTTTTGTCAGAAGCACCTTAAAAATGCTTATATGACAGTCAATCAGATGTAATAATAACTGCATAGGAAACGCTAAAGTCAAAACACAAGACAGAGATTTTACAAGAAATAAGCAAAATACCTTTCTGCAATATTTAGAATAATATGCATTTTTATCTTTTCTTGATAAAAATATGATAAAATTGTTAAAAAATATATATTAATTAAATAAAAGCAACTTTGCTAATAATAATAATCTTTACATTAATTAATAAAATTATTTTTAGATTTTTTGTTTGCTTCACATCCAAAATAGAATCCAACATCCTCACATTGGGCAAGTTCTCGGTTTGATCGTTGATTTGCAGAACTTATTCATCTGTTGCTAACTCCTGATTAATTTATTTAATAAGAAAGCATATTTTTCTATGTTAATTAAAATAATGTAATTTTTTTCTTGCTTCCCATCATAACATTTTTTTTAACAATTATAATTATAAAAATAAAATATATTTATTAAACATAAGACAACTTTAAAATTATGAAAATATGTTTAAATAGAAAATTGCCATTAGAAACTTTTAGACTTTACAAAGAAAATATGAATATCATTTTCATATTTGTATAAGATGCATATTACAATTTAACTTTGACTTATAAAACTTCTTCATTTATGTATACATCTTGATATCTAGGTACAAAAGCAAAAAAAAAAAAAAAACTATAATAAATTAATACCATTTTATTGATACAATTCAATGTTCAAATTGCATTAAATATGGCATATGTACTATTTAAATACTATTCCCAAATACTTAATAAGACACAGTATTGACATATATTCCTGAATCTTTTTAGAAAGAATAATATACCATTACATAAAATTAGTAATTATTTTTTTATCCAGCTAAAGAAATAAATAAGATTTAAATAAAAATTATGGGATTTTCCAATAGCATAATTAAATTTGTGTTATATTATTTCTATTATCGTGGCATTATATCTAAATGCCTCAATATATATATATATATAGATACTCTGCCATTGTTAAAACTATATAATGTGTCCAAAACAGAGGTTATATATTTTTTAATTGGAATTAATTGATCTGAAAAGGATTTTGATGCTTGTGGTTAGTCTGTTGAGAGTACTCATTTTTTGTTAATTTGAATATTGTTCAATCTCTCATTCATTACATATTAATTTTGTGCAATAAACCATGTCTCTTTAATTTTGTGTTTTCTGTCATTTCTTTCCTCATACATTATTTTATTAATGTATTTATTAAAAAGTTGTATTTATAATATTTGACATGGTTAGTGCAACAATCTATTATTAGTAAAAAATGGAAGAAAAGTTATGGGCTTTGTTTTCTTAAAATGTAAATACTTACTGTGGCATTTTGATCTACATGTAAGACCAAGAGATTGTATTTTCTTTTGAATGTGAAAATTGTTTACAGTTTATTATTTATTTTTATTAATTGCTTTCTATTAATATCTAATCATGATTTTTTTAAAATGAAAATATAACAGATATTTCTATAGATAGATAGATAGATAGATAGATAGATAGATAGATAGATAGATAGATAGATAGATAGATAGATAGATAGGTAGGTAGGTAGGTAGGTAGGTAGGTAGGTAGGTAGGTAGGTAGGTAGGTAGGTAGGTAGGTAGGTAGGTAGGTAGGTAGGTAGGTAGGTAGGTAGGTAGGTAGGTAGGTAGGTAGGTAGGTAGGTAGGTAGGTAGGTAGGTAGGTAGGTAGGTAGGTAGGTAGGTAGGTAGGTAGGTAGGTAGGTAGGTAGGTAGGTAGGTAGGTAGGTAGGTAGGTAGGTAGGTAGGTAGGTAGGTAGGTAGGTAGGTAGGTAGGTAGGTAGGTAGGTAGGTAGGTAGGTAGGTAGGTAGGTAGGTAGGTAGGTAGGTAGGTAGGTAGATAGATAGATAGATAGATAGATAGATAGATAGATAGATAGATAGATAGATAGATAGATAGATAGATAGAAAGTACATTTTTTGATTTTTATAAATATCTCAACTACATCATATCACATCTCAGACAACCATCTTTTGATATATATGCATTTTATAAATACCCTTCTATCATCAAATGAATTAGAGAAATCCAAAAAATTTGTAATTCTCTGTCTATTGTTAGCTTCTTAGAACTGTTTCTTTACATTAAAATAGAGAGTGTTGATTTACATTTTGTAGAATATAAGTAATCATTACATTGCAGAGGTATTTTTAAAAAATTGGGATTTTTCAGTGCTTCACTCATTTCACATTCATGATACTTTAACAATTCACAAACCCAAAACTAGTATTTTTCTATTTCTTACATTACAGGGGTTTTATGAAGAATTTTTATTTGTCAGGAAAATTAGTGTTGCTCACTTAAGTCTGCCATAACAATTGAATACTTCTTTATTAAAACACTCTCAGGTAAAATAGGACCAATTTCTGTCCATTTGTAAAAGAATCTTGTATAGCAGTGCACAATAACTCCATTGCATTATATATATATATATATATATATATATATATATATATATATATATATATATAATCACACTGGCATTTAGTATGCACAATCTGACATCAAAATGTATATTCAATAGTTGCAACACAACTCATGTTTTGAAAATTATTACTGATATGTGAATATGTTACAAGGCTCTAATTATCTATATTTATTACTTTAAAATTATATACATTTATTTTTTTCTTAAACTTTATATGGTATAATTTTTACTTATCAAATTAACATTTTAGTATCATTATTCTAAGCATCCACAAAACTGTCATATCTCCAAAAATACAGTTATGATTTTGTTTTATATTTATTGTTTATTCAATTTTTATTTAGCAAATCTTTAGAAATAAGTTAAACAAAATCCGAGATATGCAGCCCTGATGTCAGAAAGTACCATTATATACATCTTATTTGGAAAATATTGCATTTAATTTTATAAATATATTTTGAATCATATATTAATTTTGTAATAGCAGGCTTCAACATTTTTATGATAATATTTTCAATACATAAGTAACTCCACTCATTTTACCCAATCAAAACTCTTTTAACATTAATGAAGAAAATCTTAAGCTTCTTTCATACATTTAATTGTCAACAACAATTCTTATATTTTATAATAGCATTTCTAATTTATTTATATATTTTACTTGTACATTTTAGACACAAAATAAACATGCTTATTTAAGGAAAAAAATGTGTCACTTCTAATAGAAAGGATAGCATTTTATGATTTTTCAACCATGTTATGAAAGAGTAATTGGGAAACAACATATAGTCTAATGAGCTGTAACATATATAATTTGCAGCATGCAAAAGTTTCAATTTGCATTTTTGAATGAGTTATCTATTCCTATATAGATATGCAAAATAAGTAATCAAATATTATATCATGTAAAGGTCATATGATGTTTGGAACATGAGAAATGAAAGAGACAAAATATGATGAGTACACTTTCATCTTCTGAGACAGTCATTCTACCACTTTACTAAACAATTTAGAACCATATTTATATAATAGTTATTAATGTCATTTTTACAGTCTCTGGAGAAGTTTAACATATTATTTGCAGAATGTCAAGTAAGATGCTATTCTTTCATATTTTCACACATATCACACTCGAAACAACAAAACATGGAGTTATACTATCACTATGAAACAGGGCAAAAGTAGTTCTGAAACCAGAAACTTGACAAAATAAAAGATCTATATAAAACAAACTCTTATGAAAGCTGGTTATCCATTAGCTAATATTAAGAAAACCTTAAATAGACAACCAAAATAACCATAAAAAAACAAAACAATTATTGCTACTGTAGTGTATCTATATATACCAACAATAGCAGACAAAACAAGGAAAATCTGCAAATCAGTATAACCTCTGAACAGCTTTCCAGAGCCATACCACACTATGAGTAATTCTAATATCTACATAAACTTAACATGGTGAAGAACTCCATCAATGAAACACAATGTGATTGAAAGAGCATAAACTGGTTATTAGAAGAGAAGAAGCAGATGTGTCTATGGTAGCAAACCATGTAAGTGGCAATGAATGTATATATGTTCAATTGAGAAAATACAAAAAATTGGATAGAGAGTAAAAGACATAAAGAAGAAAATTTAAAGAAACTGCTCCCATGAGAATGGCAAATAACCCCTTAAGTCAACCTATTGTGACAATATATAATGTAGGAAAACCACTAATTAACTTTGCTCTTTGAAAAAAATGGTGAAACAGAAGGAACCACAATAACAAGTAAAAAAAATTTCTACTGACTATTGTCTTTGGAAGGATGACTCAGTTGGTTAGAACAATACTTTAAAACTCAATATTCAAGAATCTAAGGATCCAGTTTTGACTCCCATGCTAGTACTGTCACTGCTCAGACCAGCAATATCTAAAGAAGAGAGGAGAATAATATCTCTTAAAATATTACACTAATACTAACCTGTGTCTATAACAAAAAGTTGAATATAATTTTAAAATTCAAATACATTTTTCTAAAGACATTCAATACTTGGTATTAGATGATGAAAATATTCAATTAAATTATCAAAAATCTTCAGAAAAACACTATAAGTATTTGTTACAATATTAAACTTTAAAGATTATAAAAAATTATGTCTAAAGCTGGACTTTCTTATGTAAATGTAAATCTGAAGGGATATTTCCTAACAATTTACAACTAAAACTTTCAATACATTCCCAGAGAGCTGAGAAAATTACTTGGAGAGCAAGCAAATCTCTGTTAAGAGAAAGAATAAATGCTCAAAAGTTTTCCAAGTAGTAAATCTTGCAATCCATTAATAATGTAGAATGTTTTCTAACAAATAAATTTACTGATGAAGATTTCATAAGAGTATTTAAACAGCAAGAAAATCATATTCCACATTACATGAAAAAAATAAAAGAATGCCAAAAACTTGCAAACCATATCAAAAGTCATAATGTACCAAATAGTGTACAGCTTCATCTAATAAATATTTCAGTTTCATAACATCTAACAGATGCTAAAATTTGTTCTCAAAAAAGGATTAAACTTTGGCATCACACCATCTAATATACCTTCATTAAATATAATGATGGCCACTGAGGAAGTCACTTAAAAATTACCTTTAGAAGAAGCAGCAAAATTAAGCTGGAAAATAAAAAGAATATTTGAGATGTAACAAAAATTGAAATCAAACATATTCTATGATGACAGGCAAGCAATTAAATCTCTCAAAGTAAAAAAAATCTATCATTGTTTTCACTGCTGACAAAGGCAGTGCAACAGTTGTAATGGATTCAACTGATTATGACAACAAAATACAAGAACTCATCACAGGGGCCAATACAGAAAGGTGGCAAAAAATCTGTAGCAACTACAGAAACAACATTAGAAGCATAACTTAGAAAGCATTGAAAGTACTTCAGTGATTTAGAAAAAAGTAGACTAACCTCATATTCAGCAAAATTCCTAATCTTTTTGGTATTCCTAAAATCCATAAGGATCATAAGTTCTTAGTTCTTTGGCATATAAGACTTGGTTCTTTATCAAAGATTCTAGACACTTTGTTCAGTTAATCAAGAACATGAAAATTGAAAGAATTGACCTATACTAATAAAAATTGATATAGAAAGTTTATTCATAAATGTATCATATGAAGAAGTACTGTTTATTGTAAGAAACAGATTAAATAAATGGTGATAATACTTTACAAATCAAGTACAACCTTTACTATTGATAGTATAATAGAACTATTAACATTCTGCACAAAAACAATCTACTTTCAATATGACACATATTTCTTCCAATATCAATGAATGACAATGGGCTCACCATTGTCATCCCTAATTAGCAATATTTACATGGAAAACTTGAAACCACAGCCATAAAGACTACTTCATATCTATCTAAAGTTTGGTTTCACAATATTAATGATACATTTGTTATATGATCCACATGCTGAATCACTACTACAAACTTTCTGGGAACACATCAACAACATATCTCTCTCATTTAAATTCACAATACAGTCAGAAAAAGAACAAAAATTGGAATTCTTAGATCTTTCTATGATATGCCTCCCTTATGAAAAAATTACAGTTTACAGAAAACCCAAGTGTACAGGAAAATACTTAGCATATATATCCAATTATACCAGAAACACAAAACATGGAGGTGTACTATCACTATGGAACAGAGCAAAAAAAATTGTTTAGAAACCAGTCATTTGAAAATGATGAGATATTTATAAAACAAACTGTTATGAAAAATGGTTATGCTTAAATATGCCGTAAAAAAGCCCCCAAAATAGTTATTGGTACTGTAATGTATCTACACACATACACACACACACACACACATATATATATATATATATATATATACACACCATAAATATCAGACAAATTAAGGAAAATCTTTAATCAGTATAATGTCAGAGCAGTTTTCCAGAGTCATATCACACTGTGGAATTTTAACATCTACAAAGCCTAAACTTGAAATGCTGCAAAAAACTACATTTATAAAACACCATGTGAATGTGGAAGAATGTATATTGATGAGACCAGTTTTCTCATTAAAAAGCAATTACAAGAGCACAAACTGATTATTAAAAGACAGAAAACAGATGTGTCTGTAACAGACCACATCTGTACCAATAAACATATGCTTATTTGGGAAAATACAAAAATATTGAATAGAGAGGAAATGACACAAAAAAGGAAATTTAAAGAAGCTGTTCACATGACAATGGTAAATAACTCCATAAGTCAAGATAATGTCATTATACATAATGTATGGAAATCACTAATCAAGTTTGCTCTTCAAAAAAGTACAGAAACAGAAAAAACTTCATAGATTAGTATGTGGAATTTCTATTAACAGTTGCCTTTGGAAGGTGGCTCAGTTGTAATATTAGAGCATTATCTTAAAAATTTAATATTGAAAAATATCAGTGTCCAGGTTCAATTCCCATGCTAGTACTGTCACCTGACCAGCAACTTCTGTAGAAAAGAGAAGAATAAAACCTCTTGAAACATTATACATATACTAATCTATATGTTATTAATAACAATTGAATGTAATTTGAAAACTGATATAAACTTAAATTTTCCTAAAGACATTCAATACTTTAATATTAGATGGTGGAAATAATCCAATATATAAATACAACTAAAATACCATCATGACTAACCTTCAGGAAAGCAATATATAAAATAAATTTGTGAGTTTAAATCCATTTAACTACTTTGATTTAAAGTAAAAAGGACCATCTTTTATTTCAACAATAAACTCCAACAAAAGAACTGTTATAGGTAACGGAAAAAAACATACATAGTCTCAAGAACATTGTCAATCATTAGTAATTGATACTTGCCTGGCAACATCACAGTCAAGGATTATCTCTGTTTGTGTGGACAAAATCTCATTATTTCTATTTTTATTATAATAACAATCCATGGAAATATTTAATGCTATATATACATATATTTACATGTTATGTACAAATTACTATAATTAAATTCAAACACTCTAAGCTCAGAATCATTATGATGTTAAGCAATACCTTTCTTGTGCTTCAATAATTATTAAAATTATAAAAGTTAAAAGTAATTTTGTTACAAATAATTATTCAACATTATACTTACCCAAAATAGATAAATTTAAGTACAGATTTTACAAATACTTTGATCTTGTAAATATTTTTACTACTATATAATTTAGTTACAAGAGTTTTGAACATGACTTCCAAGCTCTCTTCAGAAAACCACTCTATCTCATATACCAATACATATGACTACATATATATCAGTTGTATGAGATAAAGGTGATAGGTTAAGAGAGCTTCAAAGTCTGTGTTCAAACCCCTATAATTGTATTTAAACTTCAATAATATGCGTATAAAATGCGATAGTAGGGACCTCTACAGGTGTTTTAACCACAAGCTTATGCTTAAGCTTGTGGTTAAAACACCTGTAGAGGTCCCTACTATCGCATTTTATATGCATATTATCGAGGTTATAGCCTCAGTAAATATTACTACGTAATCAATGTGCGTTTAACAAATTTATAATTAAACTTCAAGTATATGGAATTATGCATGTATTTCAAATATTAGTTTATAATTTGTAATTTCTAGTTTTTAATAGAAGTTATATCTCATTCCTATTTTTATTTGTTAATTTGTGATTTACTGAGGTTGTATATACTATTGATTTTGGAGTATGACTTTTTTTAAATAATCAAAATTATTGTGCAACCTTTAAAACAAAACACTATCTTGACAAAACATGATATTTGGCTTACTATTCAGATGTTTTCATATATACCAATAAATTCAATTTAAAATCACTTTTATTTTGTTTTTATTTTATCAGGATCTCATGATGATATGTTGTATCTTCAATATGGAGTTCAAATCCAATTAAAATGAAATAGATCTCTGATGAAGACTACAGGTTCAGATGTATCAGAAAACAATTGCTTGAAAAAATATCAATATAAGAACATTGCTATCTTTATTTTTCATATATAAAAGTAAAAATTATTTTTAATAGAAATAATTTATTTTATATTTATATAGTGTGTGTTCAAATACAAATGAGTATAATTATAATTTCCAATTTATATTTATTTTGAATACATATAAAGAAAAAAAAATATTAATTTTTCAAATATTTTTTTACAAAAAATAAAGAAATAAAAGAAAAACTTGTGAACTATTAGAGCGAGAGAAAAACATTAAAGGTCTTGATTTAAATATTTTAGCGTTGTTATGAAAGATTTAAAACAAAAACTAAAGAATATATATATAAAAACACATACCAAAGTTAACTGTAATAATATTTATCTACATTTTTTTTTAAACTTTAAAACTAAAATCTAATAAAAAGAAATGTATATATATCTTTTTTCCACCTGAATAATTACATATATATAAAAGAAGTTACAAAAAAAATTAAATGTTTCAATATTTGAACATAAAAAAAAATATAAAAGCTAAGACTAAAGATTTACTTTTTATTTAAAAAATGTGAGAATTATATAAACATATACACAATACAATGTAGAGCTAAATTTAAATAATGTTTCTATTAATTTTATTAATTTTAAAAAAAATGTAAATACTTTCTAATAATAATTTACATCTATTGTTAAAAATATTAAATTTATATATATGTTTTGAAAGTATACTGAAGAATGCATACATGGATTCCATCTTTATTGTTAAAAAGAGGTTGCCTTGACAACAGTTTGAGTTTAGTGATTGTTATCTATATTGGAATTGTCTAAGAGTTGAAATACAAATCATAAGGGGACTTACATATCATTCATTCACTCTCTTCACAAGGCATTTTTTGGTTAATTATCCATTTTCAGGGGCATTATGTATTAAACAATATGGCTGTTTGTTTTTTTGAGATGAGTATCATATTAAGTATTTTGTTGAATTTTTTAAAAGATGATTATAAAAACACAATAATTACACAAAACTCCAAACAATTGTAATTAAATAAAATTTCATATAATTGTAATAAACAAAATAAAAAACATGATGAAAGAATACTTGCTTTGAACACAGTTTGAGATTATGCTGCCATTATCTCCATTCACATATAAAGTTTCATATGTGCCCATTAGCGCATACTTTTCACACACACACACACCATTTTGTAATTTTGGAAATATTTCACTGCATCTTTTTCTGTCACTAGTAGATTCCAAATTTTAATCATTTTGCAAAAGGTTAGAAAAATTAATTAACCAATAGTTTGAATGTTGCTGAGGTAAACAAAAACATTACAACAACATGTTAATAGTTTGCATGTTATAATATACATAAAATAAATAATAAATGTTGTAAATGGCATTTATAAAAAAAATAGTATTTTTAAAGGTTACATGAAATTATATTCAATTTCTGGTAATCTTGACTGTTAGTGGCCCCAACATTTCGCCCTCTATTTTTAAAAAACTGAACTAAATTTTTTTCGTACTAAGTGTATCTAACTAGAAATAAGCTATATCTAAGTATAAAGGTTAATAAAAAAGAATATTAAAAAACTTACATTTTTATGCGTAGTTTTGACTTGTAAAGTATATCTAATGGTTACAACTGAATATATAACTATAAATAAGTAAATAAATACACTATATTAACTATAAATGTTTTTACATAAAAAATTAATAAATATAAAAAAATGAACTTACATTTTTATGCATAGTTTTTAGCTAGACACACAAGAAAATTCACAAAAACGGTGTCACGTTTGTGCATATTTTTAAATGAAAATTCCTGCAGATAGAATGAGAACAAAGCTCTGCTGGTACCAAATTGGTATTTTAGCTTACGCTTTGCAACAGCTGCAACATCTACAATTTCATTTGGAGGAAATAAAGAAGTGATAGAAACTCTATCTGCCATTTTTGACACAGCAAAAATTACACATGGCAAAAGTAGTTCATAATTTTGACAGCAGAGACTTCTTTGGTGACACTTGTTAAGTTTTGCCACACAACATAGCTCTAAATTGTGCATAGAAATGTAAGTTTTATTACATTTTATTTATTAATCTTCATGTAAAAGTACATTTATAGTTGGATATACTTTACAATTACATAGTAGGAATAATGTAGTTCGAACCATGGATAGTGCATGAACATGACACTGTTTTCGTGGATTTTCTCATGTGTCTAGCTCAAAACTATGCATAAAAATGTAAGTTAGTTCATTTTTTATTATCATTAACCTTTATGTAAAAACCTTTATACTTATATACAGCTTATTTCTAGTTAGATACACTTAGTATAGTTAGATACACTTAGTATGAAAAAATTTAGTTCAGTTTTTTAAAAATAAAGGGTGAAATGTTGGGGCGCTAACATTCAAGATTACCCTATTTCTTAATATTTATTAAACTTTACAAGTAACATGTTTGATAAAATAATTTTGAAAATAAAAAAACAAATATTACTTTAATGCTTCAGAAATGCGATAATTAACTAAAAAATGTCCGTTGAAGAGAATGAAGGAATGATTCATAAATATCAAATAAAGTTTATTTGTATTATATATCATATATTATTTTTTGTTTAATTGTTGAGTTTTTGGTGAAATGACATTCATTCTTATCAAAGCAAAGGTTTTAATGAAGAATGGTTATGTCATAAATAATAAGATTGCAGTTGCATGTGAATTAAAGAACGATCCAAATAGTTGATTTTATTAATATTGATTTTAGATAAATGAGATAAAATATTTGATTTCCATAAGACTGAAATAGTCTGTATTCATGACATTTGTACAAACTAATTTGATCTATGGAATATATTATAGGCTCTCTCATAGTTCTTAAATCATATTTTTCTAAATTTCTTGCATTTTAGTATTATTAAAGTCAGTTGTGACAATTTCTACAGAACATCATTTAAATACTGATGTAATAAACTTTTAATTGAAGGGATTTCTTTGGTTTCTAATTCTGATCCTTATACATCTTTTTTATTCACTCACATAGCTTATTGGTCACTGTGACATAGACTTTAATAGATATGTTGGTATTCTAAAAGTAATCAGTCTTCAGTTTTTTGAAAAAGTCACCAATTTTTTTTTGCTAGTGGAATCTTACAAGTGATTTCTTTAATGAAAGATAAAACAAGTTTATAATTAGTTGAAGAGTTATCAATTTCTCATCCCTTTCTTTCATAGTGATATTTTGTAAGTCCCCGTATTTAATGTTTTTATAATAACCATTAGAGAATAGAATATTTTTAGTCAGTAGTATTTCTTGAGTAAGTTGATAGTAATAATTATAATTTAGATATATGTTTAAATTATTGATAAAGAATCATCATGTTATCTAACAATTAAAACATTTAAAAAAAAGTGTTTTGCTATTTTCAATTTCCATGGTAAACCTAATATTACAAAGCCATCCATTAACAAAAAAAAAAACAATAAAAAATCTAAGGCATTAATATGATCAGCCATGTAACAAATGTATCAGCCACATATCTGATCCAAAAGGAAGATATCTTACTAATTGCATTTAATAATTGATTCCCAAAATTATTTATGAAGATATCCACATTTATAGATGAAAACAGAGAACCAAAATATGTTTGAAAGTCATAAATAAAACATATTTTCAAGATAATGTTCTGCCAATGAAATAATAAAATCAGATAAATTATTATAATGAGCTATTGTAGATAAAGCTTCTTTAACAGGAATGCTTGTAAGCATAGAAGAAACATTTAAACTGATCAAAAATATCACTTTTAGATAGCTTTAATTTTTTCATAAAAGAAATAAAACATGCTGAATTTTTAATTCTGAATGGAATATTATCTCTTGATAAGTTGTAAGCATTGGACTGAAAAATTGAGCCAAAGAATGTTTGGGAGAAACTATACCACACATAATAGTTTGCAATGATATTTTATATTTAGAAATTTTAGGTGAACTATAGAATTTAGGATTTAATGAAGAAACTTCTCTTGCAGAAGTTTTGATTTTTCTGTCCATCATTTGATAAGAAATAGCATACTTTTTTAAATAAATTTAAGATTTTATTCTTATAATTTAATGATTAAGTTACAACAGTCAATTTTTTTTATCTTCTTGAATGATAATAATAGTCATATATGCATGCACATCAGTACATCTAAACATATAAATGTAATACAACATATGTCACATTCAATATCTATATGCAACAAATTTGGAAAATAAAATAACATAAATAAATATATACACATATTACACACCATCTACATATATGCATAAATACATAAACCTTTATACATTAAGGAAATCTTACTCTTGAGAAAGATGAACATTATTTCATTGAAACATTGGATATATGTAAACAAAAAATTACTATACGGTATAACCCAAATAAAACATTCTCATCGTGTAATCATAAAAGTCTTTGTTATAATATTCACATATACATAGATACATTTTAATGCATATATATAAAATCATTAAAAACCAGTCAACACTTAGACAATCCCAATATCAATAACAATCAACAATTTCTAACTGTTGTCAAGGCAACCTCCTTTTTAACAATAATGTATATATTGCAGTGCATAGTTTAATGCAATTATAGGATTGTGGTGCCAGTTTTTGTTACTTCCAGTGTTTAAACTTTTTATGAACTCCCAAACAATAAACCATTTCATTATTTTTTATTTTATAAATATCTGCATGTTGTAAGAAAATCAAAGTATTAATCATACATGTAAATTATAATAGAATATTCAGTCATGTAGTTAAATTTTTCAACTCAATCTTTCAGTTAATTTGTTTGTGTCTTATAATTTTTATATATATTTTAAGTAAATACATATGTGTGTTTTCATATGTTGATATGTGCATATATAAGATACAAGCACTCATTAAGATCTTTGATATAAATAATTGTTTATTTTGTTGCTTAAGGAGTTATGGATTGTTTAAACATAAGAGTAGCAGGCGGAGTTCACTAGTTTAATCAACGTGATCAAAATAATTTTTTTAATTTATTTTACTCAATTGGGATTTGAACCTTAGTTTTGAATCTTACTCTCAACTTCTGTATAAAATTTGCACAGTACAAATATATTATATAGTCTAAGTTTAAATTGTAATTGTAAATTATACTTTAGAGCATAGTAAGCAATTACAATCTACCATCAATAATGAGCAAGTGTTATTATTTTAATGTAGTACTTTATTGCATATATACTTTTTCTTGCTTTAGGAGGCATCATAATATAAATATTTATATTGTACTTATGAAATGTATAAAGATTTTTGCATTTGTGCATATATGCATGTACATTTATTTATATATAATTGTGTACATTTTATTTAGATTTTTAATAATGATAATGCTATTAGATATTTAATGTGTACATATGTTGGGCAATACTTATATGTTTATATGTATTTTTTTTTCATATGTCATAGCAACGGATGGGAGGTGAACCCACAACTGTCTGCAACCAACTACTTGTTTGCAAGGTGGTTGCGATGACCTCTCAGCTAACAATGCTTGACGACTTATATGTTTATATGTATTGATGTTTGCATAGATAATAACTAATAAATATGTTATTTCAAATTATATGTAATCACTGGAGCTTTTTTCTGTCCAATTAATGTCAGTATTAATTGCCAATTTGTCAGATAATCTAGAAACTGTAAAATGACCATTTGCATGTGTTTCTATGGTTCTTATAGAAATGGACATCTGATATTATTTGGAGTGAATTTCAAATAAGGCCCAGATACTGATATTGACCTCTTCAAAATTGCAATGTCACAACATCTAGTGTTGATGGATTTATTGTGAAAGAATATTACATATACAGATGTATGCTTATACATTTATTCTTATGAATATGTATGTGTATGAATTTACAATTCTTTAATTTTTTAAGATGTATGTGTCTATATAGATTTGTGCTTAGTGCTTTGTATTATGAATATTTCATGTACTCAATAAACCAATGTAGAGTTGTTAATTTAATTATTATAATATTAACTGCTAGGAAAAGTTTATATTTGCATATTCATTACTTCATCTAATATCAGGCTATAAATTAAATTTTTTTGCTAATATAAGTAGTTAAAATATAGATTTAAAAGAAACAATGTAAACAGTTTAAGATTTTCATGCTTTCATTCCAAAATGCTTTGGTTAGTTTTCTGTAAATGAATATAGGTAAAAAGGATAAAGTTGTCTGTTTTTATCTTTTCAAAAGACTTTATCATGTGCTTAGAATTAAGAGTATTTCACATATTCAATAAATCTATGTTGAGTTGTTAATATATATAAATATAAACATTTGCACCAATTTATATCTTCATAAGTTGTTATATAAAATAATTTACATGTTTAAAAGGATTTTCTTTATTATAATATGCAGTATGTCATCATCATTAATATTATTGTTAATATTATTATTATCATTATTATTGCTGTTGTTTAATTATTATATATTTTTACATATGTATAATTAATTTCTTGTATGTTTTTTTTTTTTTTGCTATTTGTTTTAAATTTGCATGTATAACAATATATGCAAAATTATTATTAGAATATCATGGGCATCAATGATACTCTTATATAGTTTTCTGGTAAAAGCTAGAGAAATGTAACAGAAAGCTAGTTTAATAAAATTTTAACAATTATTATATAATCTGCATTTAAGCAATAATTTCTATTCATGTAGCATTTATTATATCATGAAGATAGTAGCAAAATAGAAAGTTTTTAAATTATATTGCTAATCTATCACACAATTTACATTATTACATACAGCTTATATCAAAACATCTCACATTAGGGGCCAAGAGGCCATGAAATTTGTCATTGGAAGCCATAGAATAAAGTTCACTTGTTTTGTATTTGTAATGAATAGCACTGGAACTAGTGCAATTGGAAAATCTTTATTAAAAGTTTGTCTTTGTGATGGATAAATGGCTAATAAAAACACAATGTATTTGCATTTTACTCAAAGTGGCACAATCATCCTTATTTTTTTCAACACCAGTTGGCAAGTGGCAGAAAATGTCATGTGAAAAAAAAATTTAAACATGATTCTTTCTGCTTCAAATATGAATTTGTGCTTTAACATAATGATCTACACAAGACTATGTGTGCAATCTTCCAAAAACAGTTGTCAGATGATTGTGTAAGATCTGGAAAACTTAATTGCCATTTTCATAGTCAGTTAAAAAAGAAAACTCATTTCTTTTCAAAGCATACTTAATTAAATAATAAAATTAATAAAAGCTTTGAAATTGTTTTATTAATTGCTAAAATACCCACTTTATACAATTGGTGGAGATGCACTTTACCAGCAGCAATAAATATTTGAAAAACTATCCATGCATTCAAAATATCAAATCCACTAAGAAAAAACCCAAGTTCAATGATTCAATTAAAAAAAGAATAGGTAGGACAGAATTACTGGTAATATCATATCTATATTATTATCACTAATCAAAAAGTACTATATTTACCATAAAACTTGATAAGTCAGCTGACAATACATGGTTTTGTCAGACACCTGCATAATTTATAATCACCTTGCTGTTTGTAGAAATCTCTCTGGTGTAACTAAAAAAACAAATATAATTGAAAATGTCAGAAATGTTTTACCAAAAATGAACTTGAACAGCAAGGGTGCATTGGGATTTGCACTGAAGAAGTTGTGGCCTTTACTATTACAATTTCAGGATTTATAAACACATTAAAAAGATTTGTCTGAATGCAAGGCATGTTTAAAGTATTTTCTATAAAAAAAAATTACTATTTTGAGATGGGGAAAAATCTCTTAGTAAAGTGTCATCAGAAATTCCAGTCCACAATTGTTAATTATATAAACGGAAATGACACTATTACAAGACTCTTTCAAATTTTGTGCTAATAGATGGATTTCAATTATAAATCTTTTTTGTATCACTCAAAAATAAAAAGGGTATTCCATGGTAAATTTCTAAAAAGAGTTATAATATTAAAAGATGAATTACACATTTAAATAATAAAAATCCTATATTAGAATCTTAATTTTCAGACCAAAATTGGATATGTTTGTGTCTTATTTGATGTGGGTTTTTTTTTTTTTTTTGAAAAAGTAAATGAATTGAATCTTTCACTGCAAGATAAAGTACAAATATTTTAAACCACAAATTGCAAGCGTTTCAAAATAAACTTTCTACATAGTTAAAATGTTTTAGGAATAATTATACAAAAATATTTACTTCTCTCCATAAATATTTGAAAGAAACTAATTTTATTATCAGAAGAAAATTAAAAGAAAATACTAACTATATCACAAATTTAGTGATTTTTTAAAAAGGATATGGTCATAAGTATCAGTTGTATAAAGATGGGGTAGATAAAAAAAGAAAGCTTGAAAGTCTGAGTTCAAATCCTCTATAAAATATATTTTTGTAACTTAAATGAAAAATAAAGAATATGACTGAATAATAATGCCATGGACATGACTGGATAAGAATGCCATTTGTCCATTCCTACAATTTAAAAATTTTCTTGGTCATCTCAAAAAAAAAAAAAAAACTAATTGATATGAGAACAGATTCATCTTTTGAGTACAAAGTTTCTAATAAGGATTTGTCAGAAATTTTGGATCCATCAATAAATAAATAAAAATTCTTTAGTAAACACAGATTTAAATATTTTAGTTTTACTTGCATGGACAATAATTTGCAAAACTATATTTTCAGTTATTATTATTTAAAAATAAGCATGATCTTGTTTATCAATGGAAATATTGGGAAAAAATCTAATAATTGCGGTGTCAAATACTTCACTCAATATTGATTTTATGCATACCAATATTCAAATATGTCCATTATATTAAATTGTTCCTAAAATACCTGATGTATTATATTATTCATCAGCTTTTGTTCTAATTATTATTAACATGTTTTGCAATTCTTTAAGAATTTTATATTATAATAAAAACATAAACTAAATATAAATACGATAAAATTGTATAATAACAGCAAAAGTCTCTATCAAAAAGTTTTTCTTTCAGGGGCTGCACGATTTCAGGAAGGCCTTTATATTAACGAGTTTGAGAACCACTAGCTTACATAAATAATTTTTATAATTTATTTTTAAAAAAGTTTTTTTTTTTTTTTTATAAAAACGATATATACAAAAATATATAATTTTACCATCTTGCTGCATACATTTTCTGATCTATTATTTAAACAAATTATAAAAAAACATTTTTTTAATTTAATTTTTATAATTGTATTAAATAATTAATAAAATCAAACTGTAAAGTTTATGAAATCTAGCATTGCAATTAATAGAAACCAACTTATCAGTTGACAAACCACGGTATCTTCAACCAAAATTAGATTAGGTTGATATATATATACGCTTTAAATATAAATTGAAAGTGTGAAATAAATAAAATTCATACTAATTTGGCATACATGCAAATATATAATTCTAGATGGATAAGAATTCAATTAATTCCTTGTTTTCAATAAAAATTGTCAATATTATATATAATGTAAATGTTTAACACTATTTGAAAGTGTAAAAAAATATAAAGACATGCATAACATATATCTACATATATAATAATTATAGTACATAGTAATGTAACTGTAGAAAAAATGTAAATTTTTAATGTCCTTCAAAACAAAGTAAATTTAAAATACCATAAACTGATAACTAATCAAAATAATGTCAAAAACATGATTTTAATAGGTTGATTGGGTTACAATATTGCAGGTTTATATTTACCTAAGAGTGTAATAAAAATCTGCATTTCTTATTTGTTCTATCTATTTATTCTGGATGTAGAAATATTTCGCATGTCTGTACTGATTTATAAGTGTAAAAAATGTTTTTTTTTTTAAGTCAAATATTAGGCTATTTAAATAGACATTCAGGCAAAGAGTCCAGCTATGTTTAAACTGGTGATGTATTTATTAGAGGTCTAAATTTCTTGTCTATTGACAATAATGATTGCACATGAAATACAGGTGTTATTAGGTAATAGTAGATTTATTTTTAACTGTATGTATATGATATTGCAAATTTACATTTGTACAGGAAAGCATTAAAAATCTGTATTTCTAATTGGTTATGTCTGTAACAAATTATCAATATTGGAAGTTGTCTATCTTTATATTGTATAATCACTGTCAGCAGTCTGAGTTGTAAATACCGATTCTTGTATTGTCTATGATTTTTATGCATTTACTCTTCTCCAAATTCATTTGATGTTATGAAGTACTCAATTTTATAATTCTATTTATTTTTCAGACAATTGATATTATAAAAATAATAATTTATTATTTAACAAACCATATCTGTTTGTATCTTTCAATGTATTTTTTCTTAAATTTCTTGCATGACCAAAATTAATATTTAAATACATTGTAAAGGACTTGAACTCAGAATTTCAAGCCCTCTAAAACTATTCAGACCATCATATATAATTGATACACATGACCTCATGCTAAAAAAATAAATGATCTCCAATATATAAAGAAGAAAGTGAAGTGAATTAAAAAAAATATTAAGGGCGTCTAGATTTGGTGAAAAATAAAGTGGTGTAGATTCTTTCTTTAAATATTACGTTGAATACTAGCTCAGGGAGAGAGATAAAAATCTATAATTTATCTTAACTAAAAAGAATAAAAGCGAGAAATTAACAATAAAAATATTTATTTAATAAAATAATATTTAAATTTGAGGAATAAATTTATTTATAATTTTATATTGATCTTAATTCTACATTTAATAAATTTAATGATTTAATTTTTTTATTTAGATTGTCAAGTATGAATAGACTACATAGATCTGTTTGAAAATAAAAATTCTATCCCTATTTAACCCTAGGTAAAATTGAGTAAACTGATAATCATCGATACATTTATGTATTAATGTAGATGAAAATAAACAAAAAGATATATATGTCAGGAATGGAATCTGAACAATATATTTGAAAACATTGTCTGTCTAATACAGGAATATGACGTCTGTATAGAAGAAGAACAATAAAATAAAAACTCATAGGAAGGGAGATTTTTGGTTACAATCCATCCATAGGAAAGGGTTGGTGGTATAAATTCTTGAAACTATATAATCTATAATTAAATATATCAATCATTGAAATTCAACAACACACAAATAACTAAGATTCTCCTAATATAACTACAAATCTATATAGCATTCATGTAAGTTTAACATTTAAATAGTGAAATGAGTTAAAAATGTTGGGATAGATCGATTATAGATTCCACGGTCAAAAACATTTCAAAATAAACATAAGATAAAATAAAAATTATTGATAGATGAGAGGAAATATATAAATAGTATTCAATAAGATTTGGTTGTCCAATATAAAGACATGAATAAATACATTTAGATACTCAGTAAGGTATCATTATTTCGAATGTTATATATTTTGATCAAATATGAAAAAAAATATAATTAAGTATAGTCTATAAACACTAAATTTCATATTTAATAATCTTAATAAGGAAAAAATAATGGAAAAGATGTTATCAATCGGAAATTAAAATTAAAATTATTAATTTGTTTAAAAATAAAAAGTCAGATAAAGTTTTACTTTTAAGTTGGTGTTTATCAACTTATAAAACGGAAAGTTCTTAATTGTTTTAATAATTGTTCATTTCATATATCCATGAATAGGTCTCCATTGGAAGAAAATGTTTGGAGGTAGTAGTGTCATTCTGGTATATTTTTCATTTTATTTTAAAACAAAAAAAAAAATGAGAGAGGATGTTTGTTGTCATCAAATCAAGTTGGAAAATCTCTGTGGACTAATATTTTTTATAGTCTCTATGATTCCATGAATATGTTTGTTTGTATGGTCGTTTGCTTCCATTGTCATAATCCTTTCTTCTCTTATCTAACTTTCATCTGTTTTAATTAAACAGTTTAGATAATTAATAAACAATCATTTATTTATAGATTAAGGAATAATTAATTTTATTTTTTTATTTTTTATTAAAATATTTATAAATCTTTTTATAAAAATAATTCAAATTTTTTTATTATTAAAAAAATATTTAAGTTAGATCTGGATGTATATAATATAAAAATATTTTAGGTAGTTTTTTATTTATTTTATATATATTTTTATATAAATAAATTTATTTTAAATTAATGAGAATTTATATGCATATATATATATTGTGCTGAACCAGAACTCATCAGTTGGTCCAGATCACCATCTCCCACACACATATATAAATCAGGGTTCATTTTATATTAAGATGGCAAATCATCAAACTTTAATGGACATGCTTCACTCTTTACCACTCTCCAGCTCTTCCATGATACATATTATCAGCAAGAGTTTTGATCATTTCATCCTCAGATTTTCAATGATATGGATGGCTAAAGCATTGAAGGGTGGTGAATATTGAAGCTTGTGCATTAAAGCTTGAGAATAAACTGAGCGCTAATTGTATATATGTGTGGTAGATCATAATCTGGACCAATTGTCAAGGAATGGTTCAGCAGAAAATAATATACTAATCATTTATCTTTTTCACATGTATGTTGTCATTTGTATCAGTTGTATAAGATGGATTTGATAGTTTCAGGGGGCTTGAAAATCTGAGTTCAAGTCCCTTATAATTATATTAAGATTAGTATAGACAAAATACATGTATTTAAATATTACATATTCAGCCTATATTCTGTCCATCCCTCTTCTATTTAATTAAATGGACATATTAAGCTCCTACATGTGAGGTCTCATATTGACTAAAAATCAACATGGGTATGACAATAATATTGGCATTAGCAAGACTTCAATCATTTCATCCTTGGATTTTCAAGGACATGGCTGGCTTGAGAGTGGCAAAGATCGAAGCTTGTAGATAAACGATTGATAATTTGCTGTGACAGATGGTGATCTGGACCAAATGATGAGTGCTGGATCAGCATGAAATATGTATATTGGAGATAATTTATTTTTTTCACATATATGTAGTCATGTGTATCAGTTGTTTAAGATGGATTGGATATTTGTAGGGTGCTTGAAAGTCTGAGTTCATGTCCCATATAACTAAAATTACTAAACTCATTTTACACTTTCACATCTCTTGCAAATAATTACTAACTAACTTTTAATTTTGATGATTTACAATTTACCATCTGGGTTTCACCTATTCATCTAATAGTATATCTCTTACAAATTAATAATCTGTGCAGGAAGTCAAAGTATACTAAAAAAAATTTGATATACTGGTAATCATCCCCTCCTTTAATAAAATAAAGTAGTTTATTAAACAATCTTGTATTATTTTTATTATTTAATGTTTTATTTAACATTATTTACCTATATATATATATATATATATATATATATATATATATATATATATATATATATATATATATATATATATATATATATATATATATAAATACAAGCATATTGTCTTTACTGAATATAATGCAATTAGAAAGAATTTGAACTCAGATTTTCAAGTTGTCTACAGTGATCCATCCTCATCCTATACAATTGACACATATGATCTCATACATGTGAAAAAGTTGAATGATCTCCAATATACATATTTCATGCCAAACTAGAACTCATCAGTTGGTCCAGATCATAATCTCTCTCACATATAAATAATCAGTGCTCAGTTTATAGTAAGATAGCAAATCTTTAAACTTTAATCTTCTCCACCTTCCGACTTTTCATTCAACCATATCATTAAATATCTAAAGATGGAAATCTCAAAGTTCTTGTTGATGCCAATATTATTGTCATAGCCATGTCGACTTTAATCCACTATGACTCCTCACATATAGGATCTTAAAGTGCCCATTCAAATACACAGAAGAGAGATGGTCAGAATACAGGATGAATGTATTATATTTAAATGCAATCATATTGTCTATATTGAACTTAATGTAGTTAGAATGGGTTTGAACTCAGACTTTCAAGCTCCTTACAGTAATCCACTCTATACTATACAAACTAAGAACTTATTATAGATATGTGGGAGATTATGATCTAGACCAAATGATGAATGCTGGATATTGCAGGTCATATATTTTTTTCACATGTATATGGGCATGTATACCATTTGTATAGGATGGAGTGGATCATTGTAGGGAGCTTGAAAGTCTGATACATATAATTAAAGTCATCATTATTTTACATACATCTGGGTTCAAATACAGATTAAGTAATTTTAAATTGTTTTTGGTTTTTAATTAAGCAGAAATGTTTTAGAGACAGTCTATAACATATTCAAGTAACCATCCAATCTGGATTTGATAAATCAAGATAACACTAGAATCTCATCAACTAATTCAAGACAACATATAGTACTTTCCATTTGACACTAATATTTGCAGATGTAGTCAAGTACTAATCATAAGTCATTTAGCTAATAATAGTGAAATCAATTAATACAGTGGTAAATTTGAATACTTAATAATACTATTAATGAATTTCTCCTGTTTTAAATTTTTTACAAACTGCTTTATGATATTCTGATAATAGTTAAGCAGTCTAAATATCCTTATGCTAAAAATGAATGAATAAATTATTTTATAAATGAAACATTTAACTATATTTAGTTAGATGAAAACAAATATGAAAAATATTTATACCCCCCCCCTCTTTCTATCTGGCATTAGAATACCTGGTGCTTAACATCATTTTGTAATATCTGAAAATGAAGGAACATAGGAAAGGCTATTGCTCTACTACGGATTAATTAAATATAGTTTTAGCTTTCATCTTTCACATTATATATATATATATTTTAAAGATAAATAAAGAATTTGCTCAGTGGTATATATACGATGGCAATTGCAATCTCAGACATGAGTGAAATGAAGCAGTCTCTGATGCAACATGGAGAAAAGGTGACATTTTATTGCATTCAGATCACATATAATCTAATTAACTGTTTAATAAACTCACAAAATCAGAGTATGAGCCTAGCCCAAAATAATGACATATATATATATATATATATATATATATATATATATATATATATATTACTATATATATATATATATATATATATATATATTGTAATGGAATGTACTTGCTGCATTCCATTTAAATTGAAGAAAGAAGGCCCTAAACATTGGGAAAGCCAAATATAATGGAATGTATCTTTATATGATCTCAAATGAAAATAAACATATGAACTTTTGCAACAATAATCATTAGTTAACCAAGCCCCTAACTTTAAACATCAAATGTAATGAATAATTAAACGAACATATTATGCTGACCATGTTGTGGCATCCAAATGTAATGGAACATACTTTTACTCCATTATACCAATCATCAGTTAACTGGGACCAACAGTTTGTGGTGCCAAATGTAATGGACAATATATCATATAAACATATTATACCTCAAATGTAATGGAACATCAATATATGAGAAGAAAATAATGCTTCAAACATTGGATGATAAACGTAATGGAATATATATAATCTAAATGAATCCAATTGTTGAGAAGCCTAATATAATAGATTGTATGATTTAAATGAAGAAAGACAAAATTATCCCAGTTATATTTAAATAAATTGTTTATATGCCCTTCCAACTATCTATACATGAAATAAATCTAAAATCATACAGAGCAATGAGATCTATCATTATAATTTATTTTCAAGGTTGATATGACTAACTAATCAAATATATATCAGAAACAAACGGAATTCTATTAAATCCAATATACACATCTATTATGTAAATTTATGTATATCTAAACATATCAATGAATAATAATATGTGTAAGTGGCCTAAAGACTAAACAATAAATAAAATATGAAGTTATCCTCTATTAAATTGTGAATTCAATTAATTTCATAATGACTCTGGCATTAAAAGAAAAAAAATAATAAAATATTAATACTCTTTCAAATAAATTACAGAGGCATTACTTATAAAACAAATAGTACATCCTTTATTTTTATATTAGGGTTTAATTTTAGGTAATATCAATGTTTTAAATACAAACCCAAATAATAAATATACATATATACTTGCAATAAGTATATATATTAAATAGATAAAGACATATCTGTGCTTAACAAGTAGGTATTAATATAAATACAAATCCATATTTATACTTTTCAGATATTTAAAATAATAAAAAAAAAAATTATATACAGCAAATATATATAAATTATTGTTTTGGTATGCATAAAAATCATTATATAAAGTTAAAAAAAAAAAAAGGAAATAAATTAATAATAAAACAATTTTTATAATAAAAATTTGCGAATATAAATTTACTTATTAAAATATACATAACAACTCATATGCAACCCAAACTTATAAGCCATACTTTAAGATTTTAAATTACTTAAGTGTTAATTTTGACACCTGTTAAACGTTTATTGCTGTTAGAAAACAAGATGCTTGAATTGAATATTTATAAAACGTTATATTTTTATAATGAAAAATAAAAGTAAACAAAAATATCGATCTCAAAAATATATTTATATATCATTTATACATATAAAATTATTGACTACCTTTCAAAGTTCACATATCTAGTTTTCCTTCAAAAGTCAATTTATTCCATTGTTTTATTTCTTTATCTGTTTAATATTAGAATGCATTCTAGTTAAAGTGAAGAAACTATCACGTTAGAGAAAATTGTCAATTCTTGGATGTATGTATATTTTTATCCTTCTAAAATTTCTTTCCTTGAAAAATAAATAAATAAATTGAAATGTTGAATCCAATATATTAATTATACTTACCTCCAGATTATTATTAGATTGACCATTATAGATTCCAGATAGCTATGTCAAATTTCGGCTTCAAACATGATGAAAAATTCATGTGTTGAAATTTTCTTAGTTTTTCTTTTTAAACTGCCTTGGAATAAATGAAAGAAAATGGTGCAGCCTCTTGACTGCGATATATCTCTATTAGCCTGTCATGATTTATGTATTTACCATAGAAATCTATCTTATTCCAATATTCTGAAGAATGGTAATTTCAAAGAAACAAAGTACAACAAAATTTTATCCTTTTGTTTTTTTAATCACTATTCTAATAATAATGGCTTTTTTGTTGTTGTTGTTGCTGTTGTTCCACGTGCTAGCAAATGCTGTTTTGAAAACCATTGTTACACATGTTTTATTTTAAACAATTAACATTAAAAAAAAATATCAAGCATATATATAAAAAATATTAAATTGAAAATTTATTTGACAGCTTTAAAATATATATATACATAAATAATAATATTGCATTTTTTTAATAATCACTGCAAATAAAATAATTTTTTTATATAATCAACAATTTATATGTCTTCATTTATTTATAATAATTAAATATTCATAACGATGTACCATCAACATATAAATAAAATAATAACTTCAAACAATAACTATACCTAATAACCATAAACAATAATAATACTTCATATATATAAACATCAACTCAAAGAGATTTTTTTTTTATAACAAATGATAATTTTTAAAATATAGATAGACTTATCGATATTTACAATATATATATAAGACATTTGTTGTAATTTGATAAACATTCCATGGTAGTATATTTATCTTACTTCTATATCTGATCTAAAAATATATCTGTTATATGTATGTGCAGTGTTTAACATGTTTTTGGTATTACCATGAAATTATGATTAGGTGCCTGGTCTAAACTAGATATTTTGTTGCAAGCCTACCAGTCTTTCCCACTTATTATCCACAATAGAGAATATCTCAAAGTTAAGATATAATTAATACAGTTTATTGTTTCTTTGCATCAAATAAGTTTTATAATCTTAATTAACAAAAATCTAAAGTCAGTTTTAATAAATTAAATGAAATTTATTAATTATAAAATGAAAACAAAAAAAAGTTATACTTAATAATTTACAATAAAATGATAGATTTCTCTGGTATTTTATGATTTAGTTAGATTTATATACATTATATAGGTAGCTGAAAACATGATAAAACTGCTGAAAAGATACTAAAAAGCATGAAAATGTGTGTGAATCAAAAATATTATTTATAAAATTGTGTGGATGTGTTGTGAATAATGCAATGAAATTATATTGTCTAAATAAGCAATAAATTTGGCTATGTTTGGCTAACCATAACTCTTTACTTTCACTGATACCAAAACTGGCGTGCATGTTTGAGAAGTTTAGTGAAGGATAACTAGTTATCAGTCTTTCAAATAGGAATTTAACTATTTAAGTAAACTATGAGTTCATAAACATTTTTATATAAGGGATGGGGGTCCAAAAATAACCAAATTTTGTAATGAAAATTGTATATTTATTTTTAGATGTTGCAAATTGAATCACTTTAACTATTTAATGTAATGCACCTGTTTTTGTCATTTTTGAAAGTAGTACAAAAATACTTGCAAAATAATGCATTTTAATGCCTCTGTCAATCCACCCAGTTCTAAGTCTGCAAAAAAAAAGAGATCTTTTTTTATTCAAGAGATGAAAAAAAAATTACATGAAGCAATATTGATGGCTGATACATACAGTGGGTTATGTCAAATTTAATTAATAAGTGTTTCACACTCAAGATGTTGAGAGATAAAATTTTCTTGGGGTACTGTTTGCACTGTTTTCATTGCCATAAAATGGAATGTTTACATTTTACTACTTCACATTAATGTTTCAGAGCTTGCAGATAAAATGCCTGACCATTACAAACTAAATTTGAGAGAAAAATGCTGTTTGCATAAAAAAGTATTGTTTTGATTTTGAACTTCACTTCTTACTCTTTTTAATGATGTAATAAATTTAACACTTCAATTAAACCATTCATAAACTTGTATTTTTATGGAATCAGCTTGCTTATAATCTGTATCAAGCATTACAAACCTTTTCTTTGCTGTTTTCTAGAAACAAAAATCAAATTTCACATTGTTTAAACATTTCAGCCAGTATAAAAAAAATTGACGATTATGTGAAATGCACTTTACAAAAAATGTGCTACATAACCCCATGATTTCACACAGTGGTATCATTTGGAAGTGTGATGTAGAAGGGTTTCTGCAAAAAGTACATAACAGTAGAAATATACACTAAAACACACACACAGTAGAGAATGATTCTAGTTATCTTTGGGTTTCTACTCATATATGAAAAACCTAAAGATATTTAGGATAATATTGGTATCTTTAACTCTTGCTTATTTCTGTTGTAAATTAAATATCAAAATACTATTCTTCATTCCATAACTCCTATATAATATCAAAAATAAAATGCATAGGACACTGTTCTATTTTCTGTGGATTGAGTCCATTTTAAAAAGCCATCTTTTCAAGTAATTATAAGTTTTAAATATATATCTATATAAATAAAAATGTAAATGTTCATTTGTTCAAAATCTTAAATCTCCAAACATTCTTCACCGATTGCTTGGAAATTTTGACACAATGTTGCATTCAAATATGCACATGTTTTAAGGTACCTACTACCTACTATTATATAGATGTCATGCCTGTGACAGATAAAAACATGCTTTTTTGAAAAACAGCGCTATCTGTTGGACGTACTAAATATTTTACAATTCCATTTGAATGTTTCCAATTGCATTGTTAAATTGAATTTTCATAGATTTCAATTTATTTTCATTTTGATTTAATTATTTCATGTGAGAGATTGCAATTCCCGATTCGAGTGGCATTTGCAATCACTAACAACAAAACTCAGGGTCAATCTTTAGAATTGTGCGGGTTAGATCTAGACACGGATTGCTTCTCACATGGATAATTATATGTTGCATGTTCTAGAGTCAGCAAACCAGACAATCTCTATATCTGCACAGACAATGGAACAACAAAAAATATTGTGTATCCACAAGCATTGTGAAATTAAACATATTAGAAACGTGCACTTTCTCTTTTCTTTCTTTTCCATTTAACCAGACTGAGCCATAGCAATGCGTGGCACCCTATGAATTAAAATAATATACTATTCTAGAATAAATATAAACACTACTTAAAAGTTAGCAAAAAATAATAATGTCATATATATATTTAAATTAAAAATTCAATCAGATTATTAGTTTATTCTTTCAGTCAAATATATATCATACACACAAAATGATTATAGTTAATATTCTCACAGTCATGGCACATTAATATTCCATAATCAGTTAATAATAGTGATTATTCTTTAATTAAAATGAAGTATATATGCAACTTTATTCAATGAAATTAACATAATTTATAAGTATAATATATCTTCTTTTGACATTGATATTATTGACTTCATTTCAAACTTTGAGAAGTAAAAAAATATCTTTTGTAAAAACAATAACAAAAATATTCAGAATATAAATAAAATTTCCTCCTTTTTAAAATACAAAATAAATAATCTCTTTTTTTTTTTTGTCAGTTCATTTTCGGAAATGCTGATTCCCTTTCGATGCCCAGTATGTGGGATACTTTAACTTGTCGGTGATTCAGATAACTGGCTTAACATAAAGTTTTGTTTGAAGCTATTAATATTCTACAATGACTTAATAAAATATACTAATAAATAAAATTGTTAATTGATGCATGACAGTTGTATAACTACTATTAACAGTTAATATCATTTTTATTTACAGCTCTGTAACAAAGTTTTAAATTGAAAGTTCAAACATAAAATTGAAAGTTCAATTTTTTTTTTACTTTACTAAAAATTGTTAATGGATTGGGATTCTACTTTTGTGTCATGAGATTAAATTGTTGTTTACTCCAATGAATCATAAGATCCTTAGACAATGACTTGCCCAGGTCTTGATGGTGAGTGTAGCATGTCTCAAGGGTGAATCCAAAAACTCACCTGAATCCTTTTATCTAGACAAGAATCATTTTGTTCACAAGATATTGACTGAATAAGCAATAAAAATGACCATTTCCAAAAAATTGACCAAAATTTATAACCTTTGATTACAACAGTTGTATTAAATCACAAAATAAAAAACCATAAATTTTTTAGAATGAAATTTAAAACATCATTCTCAAACTTTTTAAAAGTTATATAATAATTTATTTGTATTTATTTAGAACTAATACATATTTTTATTTAAAATAAATAAATAACGTCTCTTTAAAAATATATATAAAAATTTGAATAAATTGCATTATGACACATTAATGCATTGGTGGTTGAGAGGTCAGCGACAGCTGCTTTACAAACAGTTTTACCGGGTTAGCGGGTTCGCTTCCCGGTTGATGCTATGACACATGGGGAAAAAAAATGAACTCATAGAAATTTTCTTTCTCTTTTCCCTCGATTCTTACAATACCATTGGTTTTAAAACAAAATTTTAAATAAAATAAATGTAAATTTTTATTTTTCAAGTCCCAGTAACTTATTATTAATTTTCCTTTACATTTCAATTCCAATTTAAATATGGATTTATTTAAGTAAATATGGAATCATGAATTTTTATTCCAAGCTTTCCCATTCATTGTATGTTGCATATTATCTTACGTTTTCTTGATAAACTTCGATTAGAATAGAATGCGTATTATTTATTGAACTGCAAGTGTACAGTACTCTTACAACACACACATATATATAAATACAACACATACGTTTTTTATATGTGTGACTAAACAAAATTTTTAAAAAATAACATAATTATTAATAAAAACTGGGGGGGGGGGCACATTTACGTGTATTTTTGTGTGTGTTTACTCATGCTTCCACGGAAGCAGAAAAATAAGAAAAAAACTTTCATATTTTTTATTTTTAAAATAATGCTCTGGGTGAATTATTATATATATTTTTTGCAATAATTTTTTTATGGAAACATAATAGACCAGTCTAAGAAATTATGATCCCTTTTATTTTTTATTTAAGTTAATATCTTTAAATATTTTCTCTTAGAAAATAATTTATTATGCAAAATACAGCACATCAAATTCAGAAAAGATAATAAGCAAAAAAAAAATATTTCCAATATAAACTGAAAAAATTTTATCAATATATATAAATGGTTACTCAAATGTCATAAATTTTGCAAATTTTAATGGGTTTTAATTTAATTATTTACATTTGATTTGCTATTTAAATTTTTCTTTGGATGATAAGTAATTAAAACAGGCAAAACTCTCCATATAGTAGTGCCATTCAGTGCCAAGCAGAGTAATCAATGGATGCCAAAAGGCTTGTGCATAAAATCCCTATCTAGTGTCTACTGATCCAATATCTCCAGACTAGTTTCTGGCTTGTGGCCTTCATCAGTGATGAGCTTTGGATCTGAGAGCACTGCACCTAGATCTTAGGATCTAATGCAACCCTCCAGCAGCCACCTTTTATCTCTACATAACTACAAAACTATGAGGTGCAGTGCTCTCAGATCCAAAGCTCCTCAGTGACAAAGGCCACAAGCTAGAAACTAGTCTGGGGATCTTGAATGAATAGACACTAGATAGGTATTTTATGCACAAGCCTTCTGGCATCCATTAATTACTCTGGTTGGCACTGAGTGGCACTACTATATGGAGAGTTTTGCCTGTTTTAATAATAGTAATGTGCTAGCATAAGAAATAGTGATCATGTGATGTTTAATGATAAGTAATTGAAAATACATAGTTAGATAGTTTGCAGTTCCATTATGTATACATTTTTCATATATGCACATGTATAGATAAAAACATGCTTAAAGTGGGCATTTATAATAAAGTCAAAACAAAATTTATATAATGTTAACATCTTAAATTTTTCCTTAAACATGGTAAAAGTGCTGATATGCCACTAAAATTAAACAAATTGAATAAAATAGCACTGGATTAAATAGTCCTTCTCAATGGATTTAAAAGTATATCTTATAAAGTAATAAAACTACAATATTCTGAGATATAAACTTACATAAAATGTATTTTTTTATTTTTAATATCTAACATACAGGTTATATATATACCTGTACAAACAATGTATTATATATGGTATTTTGATCTCAGACTTTCACATGACCCTCAACTCTCCGCACTATCTCACACCACTTATACACTTGACCACACAAGTAAATAATTTTTTACACAGACTATTAACTTTGACTTACATTAATCTCAAGCTTCACTATAAAAAATTTAGCTTATTTTAATTTTAATAAGGATGAAGTAAGGTAAAAAATTTTTAGTAAATTCTACTAGAAATTTTTTAAAAGAAAATATAGATCTATCACATCTTTATATTATAATATCAACAACTACAAAAATAATAATGATTCTTGGTCATAACTAAATGAATTTCATTGCTTTTGCAGTTTGCTTACTATCTAACTAATAGAAAACAAAGAATAATACACAATATCTACCTATTGCAACATTTAACTGTAGCAAACGGTATAACTAACCGTATATATATATATTATAATGGAACGGCATATAATCATCCCAGTTGATGCATCAAATATAACAGAATCGATTATATTTAATGCTTGGAAATCATTAATTTAATGCTTCACAGTTGGGTTCGCCAGATATAACGGAATGGATTATATTTAAAGTCTAAGTTGGTCTTGTTAAATATAACGGGATGATTAAATTCCCTAGAAAGAGGATATGTATTTCACTACAATCGGACTTTGGGTCTTCAGGTAGAATGCTAAAAATGAATCGATGAAATACTAAGTCCATGATTATATCTATCTTTATTATGCTAGCTCAATAATTTTTAAATAAGATTTAATATAATTTAGACTAGTTCATCCATCTTTCATCCCTCTTTCAATCACCATTGTGCCACGATATTCAAACTCATGGAGAATTTGCAATTAGCTCTTTTCAGGGATAATTTCAAAACAAGTTATTATTTAATATGCCTTTATATAAGCATTAACTAATAATTGATATTCATATGATATTTATAATACTAGCATATATATAATATAATTCAATAATGATTAGACAAAGAGATCCAGATAATAACTCAATATTTAATAAACAATAATAAAAAAATAATGTAAAAGATAAATAAAATATTAATAAATAAAGAAGAATGAATTCTACCATAATAAAATATTAATAAATAATATTCCTATTTAATACACTATGATAAAATTCTGTGTTATGATAAACTATAATTAAAAAATATAATTTAAATTAACAGATATATAAAACAATATCTAGATTCAAAAATTAATCATTTATATAATATTAATTTATTTACAATCTTTATTCCATTATTTTATAATTATTAATATATAAGTACTATTTACAATTGTACAACTTATATATTATATGCATTTATAATAAATAAAATACATATAATGTTTATTATATAATAAACTTATTATAAATATCTGTTAAATAGTGACCCTTTTTGTATCCTTCATCTAATTTTTGATGAGTTATGTCAAGCTTTCAAGTTATGTTTAATATTAAACATAAATATTCCTATTAAGATATAATGATGTGATGCCAAATTTGAAATAAAAATAATAATAATGCAGTGTCTTATGACCCGCAAGTAAATGAATGGACAAAGGCAGAATTGAGATGGTAAGATTATAGTTTAATACGGATAACTTTAATTATATACATAGCCTATTATAAGGCGAAATAAAATAATAAAAGGTCATGGTGATCTGCAGGTGATCTGCATAAAATACCCTAGTCCTGCTTTGGACTTACAGAGGCAGGAGTCTCTGACTCATAATTACAACTCAGAACATACTCAGAACGTATGCAGAACAATTAGTTTAGTTTATGGGGTTTATATATATCCCTCAAGACTTCTGGAGTCTTTTACATTCCTAACCATATATGGTGTGTTCACTTACGTTTTCACATACACACAGTATTTTTACGTTTTTCCCTATATATGGTATTTTACATAGTTTTCTGACCCTATAAGGTCAGCTGGGCTTTCTATTATTATACAACTTTCTATGATTTAATAACATTGTAATTTTACACAATCATTATTCTTAATTACTATACGGTTATTTTACATATTTATTATACATTACAGTTATTACTTTTATTCTACATTTATACAATTATTATTACTTTTACATATTCTTATATTTATACAATTATTATTATTTACATATTCATTATACATTATATATGCTTATACCTTGACCTTGAATACTGCACTCCTCCCCCACTCCAGAAGTATGGTTTTTCACATAACATAGTCTTTGAGATGAGACGAAGGGTTTCTAGTTCTTGCCGGTTGCTGGCAGTCTTTGCTATGCTTCGCCAATTTATGGTTTGTTGATGGTGGTTTCGATCTGCCAATTTTTGTTGTGATATAGATACTTTCCGGGGTTTTGTCACAAAAGGTTTTCCTCTGTCTTTTGACTCTATTTCTACAGGCAAGGTTTTTTGTTTTCCTGGTTCTTTTTTGAACAAGCTGGGGTAATTATTTTTGACTTGCGATTCTATGTCGATTTTTTTTATTTTTATCATAATTTGATCAGATTCATCTATAGTAGCACTTTTTATGTAGCTATTTTCCATTGCTTAGCATGTAAATTCTCTGTTCAGTTTTGTATGGTGGTGCCATCTTTTGGAATACTCGGTTATTTTTCGATCAGATTCATCTATAGTAGTACTTTTTAGGTAGCTACTTTCCATTGCTTCACACATAAATTCTGTTCAGCTTTGTATGCTGGTGCCATCTTTCGGGATACTCGGTTATTTTCCGATAACTTTCAGTTTCTGGCAAACTGCAATCACGGGCTTTGTGATCGATTTTTCTACATCGAAAACATTTAATCTGTTTATCGGTTTTGGGTTTAACTACAAACATTTTAAATATTGTGGTTTGAAGTGGTTCTGTTTTCGTGAAGCTTCTGAACTCTCTCGCTTGGTCAAGCTGCAATTTTTAAGCTGTTGCATGTCTGATAGCTTCTTCGTAGGTTACATCTTTTATTGCCAGTAAGATCTGTCTAAACTGGTCATCAATTATTCCGTATAATAATTGTTCTAGAAGGGCTTCTAAATATTTACCGTAAAGGCATGGTCTTGCCATCTCTCTTAAACCAATGTCATATTCTTTTATTTTCTCATTATTTCTTTGCCTTCTGCTTTTAAAGTGCAATCGAGCAATAAACTTGGATGGCTGGGGATTAAAATATTCATTTAGCTGTGTTACGAGCTCATCATGTTTCTATGTCTCCGGCGAATTTCCACATAGTTTGTTCGCTATTTCGATTACTCTCTCGCCTGCAAAGCAAAGTAATGAGGCTACTTTTAGAATATTCTCCATAATATTATTTAGTATAAAGTAGTTTTTTATTCTCTGAACATACAGTGGCCAATCACTCAGATCTTTTACATTAAATTCGCAAATAAAAACTTGCAATATGCTTGCCAGTTCTCTATTGATTTGAATCTACTTATGCTTTGTCTCAGCTTGCTGTTTAGGCAATTATTTGCAGATTTGATCCTATGATGACTGAGCCAATTTTTAATGCAGTTCCATTCCTGTATTAACTGCCACTTTCTTTGATTTGATTCCTGTGCCAACTGTGCCAATTGCAATGTCTTATGACTCGCAAGTAAATGAATGGACAAAGGCAGAATTGAGATGGTAAGATTATAGTTTAATACAGATAATTTTAACTATGTACATAGCCTATTATAAGGTGAAATAAAATAATAAAAGGTCATGGTGACCTGCATAAAATACCCTAGTCCTGCTTTGGACTTACAGAGGCAGGAGTCTCTGACTCATAATTAAAACTCAGAACATACTCAGAATGTATTCAGAACAATTAGTTTAGTTTATGGGGGTTTATATACCCCTCAAGACTTCTGGAGTTTTTTACATTCCTAACCATATATGGTGTTTTCACTTATGTTTTCACATACACACAGTATTTTTATGTTTCTCACCATATATGGTATTTTACATAGTTTTCTGACCCTTTAAGGTCAGCTGGGCTTTCTATTATTATACAACTTTCTATGATTTAATAACATTGTAATTTTACACAATCATTATTCTTAATTACTATATGGTTATTTTACATATTTATTATACATTACAGTTATTCCTTTTATTCTACATTTCTAGAATTATTATTAATTTTACATATTCATTATATTTATACAATTATTATTATTTACATATTCATTATACATTATATATGCTTATACCTTGAACTTGAATACTGCAAATAATAATAATAAACATATTAAAATAATATAAGTATTATTATAATATATATAAATAAATAACAAAGAAAACTTATTTTCCAGATTTGAGAGTAGATATTTAAGTCTATAGTTCATAATCCTAATGAAGATCTTTTACGAAGTATATTAGTCCATTGGAATAATGATGATTTATTTATCCTTAATTGATAAACTGTTAATAATATCCAATGACTTGATTGATATAATATAAAGTAAATATTCTTCGAATGATGATGTTCTTAATCTCCATTTTTCTATTATCATTAGATGTTCTTATCAATTAATATTTCAAAATAACATGTAAGTTGGTTTCGAAACCTTTCCTTAATATATATAATTATCTTAAATTTATATATATATTTAAAAAAATAATGAAGTGTTAGAATAACGTAGTTTCCAAAACTCAAATAAATGTTCTTTTCTTTTTATATTGCTATTCCTTTTAAGATTTAATAGAAAATTTAAATATTTTCCTTATAGATTTTTTTAATCCATAGATTATCTTAATTTGGAAAAGTTAATATTTAAATTCTAAACGTTGAACAGTAATATTTATAAAAGAAAAAAAGTTATTTTAAAGAGAAATGATTTTCTTTTCTTCTCTCCAATAACTAGAGAACGAATCAATCTCCTCGTGTTTTGTTACAAGTTCATGCTTAATTCAAATATTAATTGTTCAATATATATTGAGATTTAATAATATATATATATAATCATTTATTTCTCTACTTCAAATCTGACATTTTACTCAAAAGCTTGACATTAATGTATGTATTGTTTAAAGTTCACATATACATAAATAGTATATATGTATATACATATTAAAATATTCAAGTAGATTTTATATTTATAAATTATTTCATTAGAGATATAAGTATATTTGGTTAATAATAATAACTGGAAGAAGTTACTATTATATTTCCCCTTCCCTTAGGAAATTAAAACTTTAATTTAAGTTAAAATTTTAAACACTTACAAATATTTTAGTATGTTCTTATAATTTAATTACATTTATACTTGGATTTTATGAAGGGTTGAATAATTTTTTAAAGTGTTTTATCTTTCCTTATGGTTGTCATCGATGAGCAGATATATCCCACTGGATGGCACTGTTTTCATGCTAAAATACATAAAAATGCCATTTCTGTGGCTGACACCTTCGAACCTGCATTTTCTATAATACAACTTTTTTGTTGTGCTACAGATTGCAGGCCGCTATGTCACATCACAGTCCAGCATGTATGTTTTACACAGTAAATACATTTTGCGAATTCACACAGTTTCTAAAATGATTACGGCTTGGGGAGAGGGTGTGTTTTTTTGAATTGGATGGAAATGTTATTTTCATTGGATTTTTTTTATTTTAAAGTATTGAAATGTTCAGATTTTGTAAAGTAATAATTAACAGACTTTTTACATCGTAGTGTATTGAAGTTTTAAGTAGTAAATGTTGATGAGATATATGAATAAAGTTATTTGGAATTAGGTAACGAGTCAAGTAACATACTGTTCGTAACATTCCACGAGACATTTTAAGATTGTACAGTGTGTATATTTTTTAAATAAAAAAAAAGTGTTAACACAAAAATATCTAGTAAGAAAAGTACAATTAATTGTACACTGTTTTTTTAAATGTCATAAAAAGCATATATTATAAACATTTTATATATATATATATATATATATTTGTTGTTGTTTAAAAAGGTTTTAGTTTCTTTCTTTTCTCAGACTACTGTTATTCTTTGTTGAATATAGTTTATGTTTATTGTTATCATTTATTTTATAGATGTTAGTAAAAAAAAATATTTACAAAAATACGATTTTGATATTTTTTATTTTAACCGTAAACCTAACCCTAAAACTAACCCTAAAGCTAACCCTAAACTAACCCTAAAACTAACCCTAAAACTAACTAACACTAAAGCTAACCCTATAGCTAATCCTAAAACTAACCCTAATCCTAACCCTAAAGCTAACCCTAATCCTAACCCTAAACGTAAACATAACAAGTTTTACTTTTAGTTATCATTCTATTTGAAATAAAAACTAGCGGTAAACAAAATCTTCGATAGAAAAAATCTCCGATAGAAAATTGATTTTTTCTAATAAAAAGAAAACTAAAAAAGATGAATCAAATTGTAATTTGTTTATTTTATTTTACATTTATTATTATCATTTAATTTGTATACGTTAATAAAAAATAATATTTAAAATTAAGTAATATTTAAAAAAGACGATTTTCTTTTTGTTTTTATTTTCGCATTACAAAAAACACATCAAAATGATTATAATTAATGGCCCGTGAATGATCATATTTTATAATTTTAGCATGAAAAGTGCACCATCGAGTGGGATTTAGCAGCTGTTCTATGAGAACCTTTCTTATACTTGGGCTATATTATTCTTTTGATAATGATCAAAAAAAATAAGGACTGAATGATGGTTAAATTTTTAAAAAAATAAATAAATAAATAAATAAAATGTTTTTTTTCTTGGACAACACATATATTTACTAGCCCTATTCCTGCTTCTTTAAGACTTATGGATTTGAAAAGGACTAAATAAATACTAGAGTATCCATTTATTAATATGAATTGACTATTGTTTTTATTTATTTCAAGGCATTAAAGTATGCCCTCATCAAAACTAATGTTTTTAACTATATTTCTCTTTATATTGATCACTATTATTATTTTTTATATAACCGTATGGTTTACACTGTCCAATACTTATCTTGATATTCACCTTATTTCTTTATATAATATTATAAACAGCCAAAATAAGGTTTTAAAATTCGTGAATTATATGTATCACAAATCTCTCCTTCTTGGTTAATCCAAAATGCATTTGGACCTGCCTTTTTAACGATAGTATAAGGTCCTTCGTATGTGTTGTAGAATTTGTGATATTTATTCTCTAATAGTTTACTAGGGTGGAAAGTCTTTATCAATACTCTGTCTCCAACTTTAAACTCATACATACATTTTTTTATTCTGACTTCTATTACTTGCCATTTTAACAAGCTGTTTATGAGCTTGTAAAATGTCTTTTTCTTCATTTACTTTGGGTTCATTAAATATAGGTTTATATTTTTTAAATTGTATAGGTATAGTTTGATGAAAGTGTAATCATATAGGTGAAAATCCAGTAGATTCATTTAAGCTCCAATTGATATAATCTACTACACATTTTGTCTGCTTTACCCAACCCTTATGATCTTCTTCTAATAGGTCCTAAACAAATGTCCAAGCTCCCGCATAATACGTTCACATGGGTTTGATTGTGGATTCCTAATAGAGATTAGCACATGTTTTATTTTTGATATATCTACCCATTTCTTCCATTCCTTAGATAGAAAAGGTGTACCATGATCAGTTAGTATGGTTTTAGGCTTTCCTATCATTGGGAATTGAAGAGTACTCCATACTTTAATTGTAGGTTTAGTATTGGCTTGAGGTATTGGGTAATCGGCAACATATTTGGAAAAGAGATCATAAGTGACTAATAAATATTTTTGTTTATTAAATGGAGGCAAAGGCCAATAATAGTCAATTGCTAGGATCTCATTTGGTCTTTCTAGAATGATAGATTTAATTGAATTAGTATAATTTTGGTTTACTGGCTTAGCTCTTAAGCAAATTAGACAATCTTGGAGTGATCTTAAGATGTCTCTATACATTTTTGGCCAGTAAAACCAATTCTTAAGGATATGTTCTGTCTTGTGAGCACCATAATGCCCATATAGACAGTGTATGTATTTTATGAGTGGGTCATGTAAAGACTTTGGTATTATTGTCCTCCACTCATCAATGTTATCATTCATTTTATATAGTAAGACCTGTTGTTCTAATTTAAAACGGTTAAGATCTTTAGGTACATTCAAAATGTCCTCCCCTAATAAAACTTTTATAATTGGGTTTAATTCTAGGTCATATAATTGTATCTCAGGTAAGTTTTCCAACTCGTTCTCTACATTATTATCAGTCATCACATTGACATTGGTAATGTAGGCATTGTCTACCATTAAATGATTTTGTTCTGACCTACATGGATTTTGACTAAGTACATCAGCCACAACATTCTCGGACCTTTTGCAATAATGCACAGTGTAATTAAATTCCTGTAACAGTAAACTCCATCTAACTAGACGACTATTAGTCAGATAACTGTGATTTAGGAATTCAAGGCTTTTGTGATCAGTGATCACTATCACCTCTGATCCGAGTAGCATTTGTTGAAATTTTTGGAAAGCCCAGACTATTGCTGGTGTTTCCTTCTCTGTAAATATGTAATTTATTTCTGGACCTTTCAAGAGCCGGCTAATAAAGTAGAGGACACCTGGTTAGCCATCCTCTTGGATTTGGGACAGTGTTACCCCTAATCCAAAACCACTACTATCTGTTCAGACAATGAATGGTTTATTAAAATCAGGGAAAGCTAACATAGTTAACTTTAAAAACCCTGTTTTAATATTCTCAAATGCATGGTCTTGTTTTTCAGTCCATTTCCAACGTTCATCTTTTCTAATCAATTTATGCAACGGTTTCATGTGGTCTGAGAACTTCTGCTAGAAACGGTTGTAAAAATTACATAGGCCTAAAAATTATCTAATTTGTTTTCAAGTAGATGGTTTAGGAAAGTTTTGAATGGCAGAGATCTTCTCTGGATGAGGTCTTATCCCATTGCAACCAACAATATGACCCAAGAAGATTACCTGGTTGGAAACTAAAGTACTCTTCTTGAAGTGAATTTTTATACCTTTCAGAAAACACTCTTTAAAAAATTAAGATAAATGTTGAAGGTGTTCTTCAATTGTGGTAGATGCAATAATTACATCATCCACATAAATAATTATGATTTGTTTTACCTCAGGAGATAAAGTTTTATCCAGACACCTAATTAGACCTGCACCACTATTTATTAATCCAAAGGGCATCCTATTAAATTGGTATGTAAAACCTTCATAACGGAAAGCAGTATATTGATGATCTTCTGGATGAAGTTCAATCTGCCAATAGCTGGAGGTTAAATCACAAGTAGAAAATACCTTCTTATTTCCAAATTTCACAAATAATTCATGTATGGGTGGTGGGATATTTTTGTCTGGGACAGTAATTTTGTTTAGTTGTCTAGCATCTAAACAAAATCTCATCGACCCATCTTTCTTCTTCACAGTTACTACTGGATTACAGTAAGGTGAAGAGCATTTAGAAATGATTTTCCAATCCAGCATTTTATTAATTTGCTTAGATATATCTTCCCGATATTGATATGGAATAGGATATGATTTGGATTGAAATGGTTGATCATGAATTAATCTAATTCTCTGCTAGAATCCCTTTATCACTCCTGGTATGTCTGAAAAAAATAGAATTAAATTCTTTTATAATAAATCATAATTTTAATATATCATCACTTTCAAGCAAATTGGATTCTGTGAGTTTACTCTCTAAGAGTGCTTCTGGAATGCTAGATGTTATACAATCAACTTCAATTAGATCATATCTTGGAAGCAATGTCATCTCCAAGACTTCATCACTTATTTTAACTGTCTTATTACAGAAATCAATTACACAAGTGTCTCAAATGTAGGAAGTCTGCCCCTAAAATAACATTATGAATTAACCATTCAATATTAAAAATACATGATAGAGAGTTGTTTGGCCAATTTTAATCTCAAACCAAATCTGTTTTTGGATTAACTTAGCTTTTCTGCTGTTAGCCATGGTAACCTGCATAGATTTCAGTGTTAACTTTTGATATTAGGATTTATTGCTAAAATCTTTTGGTAAAATTTTTCTGATATCACTAAAATTTGACTACCAGAATCTAATAATGCCTTAACCAGCAAGCTCTCAAACAAAACTTCTATCATAAAGCATCTTTGTAAAACAAAATTTGGTGTTGTATCTTCCCATGAACACATCATGTTAGTGATTTCTCGTGTAAAAGATTGATTCAAGTTCCTCATAGGGTATTTGGTTTCTTGAGGTGAAGAAAATTTCCTCAAGTACCCTTTTAGTTTGTTTTATGTGAAACTGTGGGTATATTTTTACTACATCCCGGTTTTGGGGAACTTCTTGGATTATTAGAAGTTATTTTTACTTTATTTAAATTATCACGATTTATTTTGGGAGAAGGATCATAAGGTATATTCCTTTGAGATGTTTTTCCCTTCCAATGATTGGTATCTTTATTATTTTTCCTTCTACTATAAAATATTGTATTGATTGAAGCTTCATCCCTTTTTTTAATCAGGTAATCTAATTGATAAATTAGTTTGATTCATATCAATACTATTTAAAAGTTCTACTATTTGTTCTATTTTTGTTATATTGGTACACAATAATTATTGTTCTATTTTAAGTGGTAAATTTCTTTTTATTATTCTAATCCTTTTGCCTTCACTTAATGGTTGGTATTAAGTGTTCTTAACTTTGTTATTTGATGGAGAAAGAATTTGGTCAAGGTTTCTCCAGGTGTCTGCTTATACTTGTTCTGGAATATTTGGTACAATAAAGCCTCTTGTTTATCCCTATTCCAAAAATTTTTAATTAATAATTTTTGGTATTCCATATAAGTAAATGGAGTTTGTGATAAAGACTCCCACCACATTAATGTATCTCCTTGTAAGTGACTATATGCAATGATCACTTTTTCTCCTTCTGATAAATTACGGTTAACTGAAAAATAAAGATTAAGGCTTCTAATATGTTCTATAGAAGATTCATTATGAGATCCCTTGAATGTTTTTAACCTAACAAATTGGTTAATTGTACTACTTGGTATTGAATGATTATATACCTTTTGCTTTTCTAAAACATTCAACTGAGAAGTTAATGTTTGATTTTCATGATTAATCCTACAAGTATTTAAGTTTAACCCTTCTAATTCAAAATTACTAGGATAATTTTCAACTTCAGGCATTATATGATACTGAAAATTTGATCTATCATAAGAATCAATTACTTGTTGGGGATCTTTTTGAATAACCTCTAAATGATTTTCACCAAGATTTTGTTCTTGATTACTACTATGAGTATTTACATTGTTTTCAACCTGATGCATTTCTATAGTTGATGTTTTCTTACATATTTGGGTTTCAATAATTAAAAATCTACTATCAGTTGATTCTTTTATTTTATTAACTCTATTCCAAGTTTCAGTAGTATCTTCCCTTATTTTTCTAATATATTTTTATCTTTATTTGTATTTATTTCTATTAAAGTTATTTTATTGTCCAAAGTTTTAAGTTGATGATCAATAGTCTCTAATACATTATTCTGGGATTCTATTTCATTATTTTGTTTAGTAAAGAGTTGATCTATTTTTGCATGTGTTCTTTGTTTAACTTCTTGAATTTCATTCCGTATTTTATTTTGTTCTTCCTTTACCTCTTCTCTAAAAATTTCTTGATTTTTATATATTTCAACACATTTAACATTAAATTTATCTATGATGTCATTTTGGAACTTACTAAACCATTGTTGACATTTTAAAATATTTTCATCAATTTCATTCTTTAGATCATTTAATGCTTGTTTAATTTCTATGTTATCTTTTTTAACATTATCCACATTTAAATTTAATTGTTGGATTTTTGTAGATAGTTTATTTTCAATTCCTGTTATTTCAACCTTCAAATCATTTTTTAAACTATCTTATTTTTTATTATTAACATCTAATTTTTGATTCAAATCACTTTTTAAGTTACACATGTCACTTTTTAAACTATTAATATTATCATCTAATTTTTGATTATTACTGTCCATTTTATTCATAAACATTTGGAACATTTCCATCATAGTTGTGTTATTATCTATAACCTTTGTTGTACCAACATTAAGTGATTGGTTAATCTCAATTTTAGATAATTGATTTAAATCTTCATCAACTATATTTTGTGTTTTGTGTTTGTTGAGGGTATTCAATCATGGTTGCAGAACCCCCAGGTGCTTGTACTAATGATGATTCTTCTATAATATTAATATCATCACTTAGTTCACTTTGCAAATCATCTTGCATTTGACTAGAACATTCAACACCTTTATTTGAAAACATTTTCCCACTTCGAAGCATAACAAATTTTAACCCAATTCAAATATTACACAAGTTTATATATTTTTATAAGCAAAATATTATATCGTAAAGTTCTTTACCAATTCATGCTATTCATATATACTTATGATGTTCTAATGATATATGTGTATATTTTTAAACATCTATGTCTATAAAAAAAACTTTATCCCACTTTACTCTTATTTAAAACACAATTTAATAATTAATTATTTAAATATTGATCTCTCTAAATCATATTATATATATTATCATTTTTAATAATATTTTAATCTTGCCATTATAAACACCATATGAATCTTCATAACAACATACTTGTTACTAAGAATAATCAATTAATCTATCCATGACTTTTTCACTATATATAATAATATAGAATCATTGATTCAAAGCCACAGTTAATAAACTAAATATGTAATAGTATATAATTTATACCTGTGATGAACTTAAATGTTCAATGTCTAAAACATTGCATGCCAAATATAACGAAACAGGATATTTGATGTCTTAGTTGAGGCACCAAATATAACGGAATGGCATATAATTATCCCAGTTGATGTGTCAAATATAACAGAATCGATTATATTTAATGCTTGGAAATCATTAATTTAATGCTTCACAGTTGGGTTCGCCATATATAACGGAATGGATTATATTTAAAGTCTAAGTTGGTCTTGTTAAATATAATGGGATGATTAAATTCCCTAGAAAGAGGATATGCATTTCACTACAATCGGACTTTGGGTCTTCAGGTAGAATGCTAAAAATGAATCGATGAAATACTAAGTCCATGATTATATCTATCTTTATTATGCTAGCTCAATAATTTTTAAATAAGATTTAATATAATTTAGACTAGTTCATCCATCTTTCATCCCTCTTTCAATCACCATTATGCCATGATCTTCAAACTCATGGAGAATTTGCAATTAGCTCTTTTCAGGGATAATTTCAAAACAAGTTATTATTTAATATGCATTTATATAACCATTAACTAATAATTGACATTCATATGATATTTATAATACTAGCATATATATATAATATAATTCAATAATGATTAGACAAAGAGATCCAGTTAATAACTCAATATTTAATAAACAATAAAAAAAATATAATGTAAATGATAAATAAAATATTAATAAATAAATAAGAATGAATTCTACCATAATAAAATATTAATAAATAATATTTCTATTTAATACGCTATGATAAAATTCTGTGTTATGATAAACTATAATTAAAGTATATAATTTAAGTTAACAGATATATAAAACAATATCTAGATTCAAAAATTAATCATTTATATAATATTAATTTATTTACAATCTTTATTCCATTATTTTATAATTATTAATATATAAGTACTATTTACAATTGTACAACTTATATATTATATGCATTTATAATAAATAAAATACATATAATGTTTATTATATTATATAATATATATATATATAATAAACTTATTTTAAATATCTGTTAAATAGTGACCATTTTTGTATCCTTCATCTAATTTTTTATGAGTTATGTAGGGCTTTCAAGTTATGTTTAATATTAAACATAAATATTCCTATTAAGATATAATGATGTGATGTCAAATTTGAAATAAAAATAATAATAATAAACATATTAAAATAATATAAGTATTATTATAATATATATAAATAAATAATAAAGAAAACTTATTTTCCAGAGTTGAGAGTAGATATTTAAGTCTATAGTTCATAATCCTAATGAAGATCTTTTACAAAGTATATTAATCCATTGGAATAATGATGATTTATTTATCCTTAATTGATAAACTGTTAATAATATCCAATGACTTGATTGATATAATATAAAGTAAATATTCTTCGAATGATGATGTTCTTAATCTCCATTTTTCTATTATCATTAGACGTTCTTTTCAATTACTATTTCAAAATAACATGTAAGTTGGTTTCGAAACCTTTTACGATATAATAATTATACTACTCACTGCACATTGTTTTATCCTTAATATATACAATTATCTTAAATTTATATATATTTAAAAAAATAATGAAGTGTTAGAATAACGTAGTTTCCAAAACTCAAATAAATGTTCTTTTCTTTTTATATTGCTATTCCTTTTAAGATTTAATAATAAAAAATATATATATAATCATTTATTTCTCTACTTCAAATCTAGCATTTTACTAAAAAGCTTGACATTAATGTATGTATTGTTTAAAGTTCATATATATATAAATAGTATATATGTATATACATATTAAAATATTCAAATAGATTTTATATTTATAAATTATTTCATTAAAGATATAAGTATATTAATAATAACTGGAAGAAGTTACTATTATAATATATTGACATATAAGGCAAAAATAATTAAGCTGCCTAATTCGTGACAAAATCATGGGTTTCAGATTTTTAGAACTAGGTGAACTGACCCTTTATATCTTACCGACCTTTAATCATGTATATAACTTCTATAAATTTGTCACTATTAATAAAATGAAGGTTTTATATAAATCAGGGGTTGGCAACCTATGGCATCTGTGCCATACTTGGCATGCCAATGATTATCAATGGCACTCGGAATAAATTGCAATAATGAAAAAATATATATTTTAATTTCAGCATCTTTTTTTTTGTTTTGTTTTTACATTCAACATTGAATTTACGATTAAATCATTATTTACCAAAAAATAATACACTTGACTTTATTTAAAAGATATTTTTGTTTGCAAGTGGAAAAAATTCTACATATTCACATTTTACTTCTGATAAAATTAAAAAATGAGATCGTAATCCAAATAAAAAGCTTATTATGTTATCAATTTTAGAAAGCTATTTTCAGTAGTTGAATGGTAAATAATCGACGCTCATTGGTGGCGCTTCTTTCAAAAAAGAGATTTTCATGGCATAGTGACTGAGAGATTCCCAAAATGTCCCACAAAAGACAAAAACATGATATTCGCTCTTTTCAAGACTCTTGGACAAATGAATATGAATTTGTACAGCAAAAAGATTGTGCTGTGTGTATATTATGCTGTGAAAGTATTGTATGTCGTACCTCAAGTGTACAAAGACATTATCAAACTAAACATGTGTTCATGTTTAAAAACTCAGATGAGAAAAGTGAAGCTATAAAAAGAGCTGTTTCTGCCTTTAAGAAACAAACTAATTATTTTAGTCAAATAATTGGAACCCAAAATAAAGCCACCAAATGTAGTTATACAATTGCTCATTGTGTGGCTTTGAAAGGCAAACCTTTCACAGATGGACAGTTCATCAAAGAAACGTTTTTGAAAAATGCTAAAATCTTATTCAGTGATCTACCATATAATAAACAAATGATACTGTCTCGGATTCAAGAAATACCAGCTTCTGCAAGATCAATTCAAAAAAGAATAACTGACATGGCCAAAGATGTAACAACAAAAGAGAAAACCAGTTTACAGCAAGCTGTTGCATTCAGTGTTGCTGTTGATGAAAGCACTGATGTAAATGATGTGGCGCACCTAGCAATAGTTGCATGATATTGTGACAACAATCATATTTATGAAGGATTGTGTTGCTTGATTCCTCTTACTGGTACAACAAAGGGACATGATATTTTCACTGCATTTTTCACTTATTTTGAAAATCAGAAAATCAACATAAATAAAATATTTAGTGTTACTACTGATGCCAGTCATGCAATGGTCGGAAAGAAAAAGGGATTTGTTAAACTTCTTGAAAATCATATTAAACATCGAATATTGAGTTTCCATTGCATTATACACCAGGAAAATTTAGTTGCAAAAATTTCATCACAATGCTTGAATTCTGTAATGGACACTGTCATTAAAATAATTAATTTCATAGTTTCTCATTCTTCATTAACACATAGGCAATTTAAATCCCTTTTGCAAGAAATGAATAGTACATATATAGACCTCCCTCTATACAGCAATGTTTGTTGGATTAGTTAAGGTAATGTCTTGAACAGGTTTGTATCATGTCTGAAAGAAATCAAGATGTTTCTTGATGAAAAAGAACATTATCCAGAAATAAATGATGAAGACTGTTTATGCAAATTGATGTTTCTGATTGATATAACTCAACACCTGAATGAGTTAAACTTGCATTTGCAAGGGAAGGGTCAAACAGTACTAGAACTTTTTGAATATTGGAAAGGATTTGCATCAAAATTAGATATATTTTGGTGTGATATTACCACTAACACCTACAAGTACTTTCCAAATGTAAAGGCCCATGCAAATCAATTTAACATTAACAAAGATGAACTTCAAAAATACATTGAAGCTCTCAGAGAAGAATTTTCCAAATGATGTGAAGACTTCCAAATACACACACCCATATTTTCTTTCCTCATCAAACCTGACTTAATTGATTTAAAGATGACTCCATTTGATTTATCTCTTTTTGAGTGGATGGATATTGATAGTTTTGAAATGGAATTAATCAAATTAATGTCATCAGAATTGTGGAAAACTAAATTTGTAGAATTGCAGAAAACTCTTGAAGGGAACTGTCTAGAAAAGTCGGCTGTCATTCTCAATTGTTGGATATCATTACCTGAAAGATTTAATTCTTTGAAAAAAAAACTGCTTGTGCTCTGCTTTCAGCATTTGGTTCAACTTACTTATGTGAACAAATTTTCTCACATATGAAAAATATTTTGAGTTCACAAAGAAGTTGCCTAACACCTGAACATTCAGAAGCATGCATGAAGCTAAAAGTGACCAATTACATACCTGACATTGAGCAAAGAGGTACAAGGGCAAGGTTCACATTAATTTATTTTAATAATAAAAAATGGCTAATCATATTAGAATTCATGATATTTTTTTCTTATTTAAATTATATATTTTGTATAGGTAAAAAGTTGTAATTTATAATTTGTAATATAATTTTTAATAAGCATGTTAAAAATTACAAATTTTAAAAAAGGTACTTTTCACATGATGCTAAGTATTTTAAAATACTGAATGACCAATAATATAAGATCCAATTATAATGGACTTCAAAAGTATATATTATATAGTAGTATATATTGTATAGTAGTGTATATTATATACTATAATATTATATATAACTTCGAAGCCCATTATAACTGAACCAATTTTGATAATATAATATAATAAGGTTGGTAAAACCATGTCAGCAGATGGAATAACATTGTAACATAGGTTCAGCACCACACTACCAAAAGGTTGCTGCCCCTTGATATAAATGTTCACTACTTGATTACTGAGATTCAAACTTAATGTGATATTAAATAAAGAAATCAAAGATTATATTGTGCTAGTTCTGACAATATTGGACCATGTATTCCTTATAACAAAGAAATAGAGGTTCTTGATAAGAGAGAAAAAATGTGTCATTAGTCAATAACAGAGACTATATATTCATTAATCAATCCATAATAATTCATACACTTTACTGTAACATTATTTTGTTGAATTCTACACCTGTATAGAGATTCAGTATTATCAGAATGTGAAGAGTTAAATAACACAGATATTTCTATCACTACAAAAAGAAAATATTCAGCATCATCATAGTTATAGATTAGACAAGTAACATTTTCTTACCTATAATGATCTATGAAATGATGTAGATGGAATTTCTTTATTGCAGATTGAAGATCTGCAGTTATTTCTTATTTCTCATATATTCTATCATAGTGGTTTTATTCACAACAAAATTGCAAGACTTTGAAGAATTGGAGTATACTATGTACCACTCAATTTTCCTTTGAGGTGACAAATTTGTAAGACCTTTCTTTTTGTAAACCAATTTTATGTACCACTATATAGTTTCCACAGCTCACAAACATTAGCAAGAAATCATCCTTCAAAGACAATTTATGAGTAGCTTTTCCATATCAAGCTAATCATTTGATTATCAATGAGCAGTTAATCTTCTATATATACCTGGCTATCACTTATAAAACCTATAATCTGAATATCATATATATATATATATAAGAAATATACATCTTGAATATTCTTTTTCTATGTTCAATATCATAAAGTAAAAGTGATGAATTGATAACCCAAGCTTATATAAACAGGTTTAAATTATCAAAAATTCTTACATGTCTTGCCCCTGCACTAATAAAATGCAATTTATGTATACATTCTTCATAATATTCTTTTTTGCACATTAGTTCTAACTGTTCCACTATATGAAAATTTCTCTAGTATGCAATCAAACACAATTATAGGTTCACAGTCAAAATAGACATAGTCAAAATTTTATATTTCACTGTAGTTAAACCATTATAGGTTCAGAGATTTTTTGTTAAGAAATACTTTTTCATATATACCATTATTATTAAAAATTAAACATCACATGATTGCCATTTCTTATGTGTACACAAGCTGCTTACACAGATACACAGAGGCTAAACTCTCCATTTAATAGCATCATCAGTGCTAGACAGAGTAATCAATGGATCCAAAAAGCCTTTTTGCATCCATTGATTACTCTGTCTTGCACTGGTGATGCTAATGAATGGAGAGTTTAGTCTCTGTGCAATTATCCAAAATCATGGCAGCTTTATCTCTTAGACAGACACCATATGAAGTGCCATTTTACCAGCTATGGTCAGAAGAAAATTGATCTTTTATATAACAGGCACTGCTTTTATTATGCTGCTGCTCTAGATATTTATTATTATTTTTTACTAAAATATTAGCATCTAAAAAGTCAGAGAGTTTGAAATTATCTTCTGATTCTTGGTAGCAAAACTTTTGGCATGTTTACATTTTGTGTTTTTTTTATTCTTTCACAAATTACCATGCAAGCCTCCATTTTATTAAACATGTTGCTCTAAGCTTTTTAAAATTCCTCATTAATATCTTGAGACTCCTTGAAAGTATGCCCAAGTCTACTAACCAAATCATTTATTTTATGAAGGAGTGTCAATTATTTACTTGGGATCATTTTTAGGCCCATTCAAAAAATTTGATTATTACTAGATTTCTTCATTATTTCTATGCTAATTATTTACAACTATATAACCAACACAAGCTGATATCTAATAAAATATAAATCTACATTAATACTGTTTCATTTGGGGTCCAACTCCATTTACTTTTGCTCCCATTATCCAAGAAATAAAAAATATTTATTGCTAAATTTATCCATCTTCTGTCACATAAGAAGCACAACAACATTCAAACTTTTATTCCAATATTTCATAAATATAATTAAATTTTTAGTATAGAAGTATAACCGACAAAATTTAATATATTAATTTCAGTCTCATCAATATACAAAATTGTGCATAATCTATTTATCAATGTTCTTTTAATGCTTGCCAGACCTAATGAAGTTTATCATAGTAAATTATTATGTGTTTACTTTGTGCATTCAAAGTGATTGAAGCCCGTATTTAGGGCAATAAATGTAGCAGTCAAATAATATAGAGAATGCAACTAAATCAATGATGAATATATATGACAACAATGTCAATGAGATAAAAATGTAGTGTATGGAAGGTAAAACAGGCAAAACTTTCTACACATATGGTGATCATGTGATGTATGGAAGGTAGGAGTCAACCAAATGGTGTGATAAATACAAAGATGGGTAATTTTATTGCATCCACACCACAATATAATTAATGGTTTAATACATTCACAATGTCTGAATTTGAATATAGCTAAAAATAATTACAAGAAAGGTTTTATAAATACACATAGATGTTTGTTGTAATTTAAATAATATTTTCTGATATCTTATCTAAGCATATGTTCTATATATATATATATATGTTATCTAAGCATATGTATATATATATATATATATATATGTGCAATGGATGTGTTTGATACTATAATGAAAGTAACAGTTGGACACATTATCTAAACTAGATACTCTCTAACAACTATATCACCCTCCCACACATGGTCCACAATAGAGCAATATCTCAGAGTTATAATCTATGTATACAGGGAAAATTAATTTAATGCACTGTTTCACATATCAAATAAGTTTTATAATATTAACTAAAAAAATAAAGTCAGATTTAATAAATCAAATCAAATATATTTATTACAAAATCAGAACAAAAAAGCTCTTAAAATTAACAATTCATAATAAAATCATAAATCTTTCAGACTATTTATGATATAGTTAGATTCATGGCTAGCTGCAAAAGTGATACAATTGATGTTATTTGTCTACAAACCTCTAAAAAATAATAAAATGCATAAGAAAACAAATATTTGTGTGAATCAAAAATACTATATATAAAATAACTTGGATAAGTTGTTAATAAAATTCTAAATATTATTCTTTATTTGTAACTCCTACACAACTTTAACAATAAAATACATGCAGAAGGACCTTATGCCCTATTTACTGCAGGCTTCCCAATTTTGTTATTGTCCATTTAATAAAACTCATGCATTCAACTAATATGAAATTATATATTTATTTCTCTGTCAATAAACATATATAATAAATATTAATATTTTTCCTTTAATTTATATTTGTAATTTTATTTAGTGAAGTGTTTTAATGTCCATGATTGAAAAGATATTTATTATGTTCCCTTTTGTGAAATAGTTACCTCATCTTAGTTACAGCTGAGTACCCTTTTAGTGTTTGTAAGAAGAAAATAATAAATTCCTTTTCGATCTTGAATGTTAAAAATGTTTCGCTAAATAAAAATTTATATATAATAAAATCCTATGAACTAAAATAACATGCTATTTAAGAATAAATATAAATACCACTTAAAACTTATAAAATTAAATTAAAAAGACAACAGATTCTTTAGTTTATACTTACATGCAAACATATATCATAAACATCAATGGAACTTTAAGTAAACATTTTCATACTCATAGCACATTAAAGCTCCATAATCAATTTATAATAATAATTATATTTTAACCAAAATGTAATGTATGCAGCACATTAATTGAATATAATTAATAAAATTTATAAGAATAATATAATTTACATAACCTGAATATTTCTGACTTAATTAAAAAATTCTTTTTTAAAAAAGAAAAAAAACACAATAACAAAATATTAAAAATACAAATATATATTTTTTCCTTTTTAATATTACAAAATAAATAGAAGTTTCTTTTTTCTTGTCAATTTATTCCTGAAAATGATGATTTCCTTTCAATATCACATGCATACTAGATAAATTAATGTACAAATAATGCAGATAATTCGCACAGTACAAAATCTCTTGAAAACTGCTAATGTTCTTCAATAAATGAAATGATTAATTTATGCATGACAAATATGTTTATTATTTGCCAACATTTAATGTCATTATTAGGATTGTGTAAGTAAGTTTTAAATTAATAGTTCAGAAATAAAAATTGATTGCTTATATTTTCCCTACCTGATTAGCTTTTGAATTGTTGAGATCCTGTTTAGCAGTTGTGGAGTTAAATTGTTGTTTACTCTAATGGAATTTTATAATCTTTAAGTAAAGACTTACACAGATATTGATGGTGACAAAAGCATGAATCTGGGTAGAATCCGGTGACCCCAATTGAATACTTTTATCTAGCTGTGTCATTTTGTTTACAATATAATAACTAAATAAATATTTGACAGAGTGAATAAGCAAAAAATAAAAATCATTTCCAAGAAAATTGACTTTTGACTATGACAGTTGTATTAGTTTCACAAAGTAAATAATCCATGAAAATTTTATAATGGAAATTAAAAATAAATTTTGGCAAATGCTTTTTCATTCAAAACATTAATTTAAACAATTTTTAGATATCATAGAACTTGTTTTATTTATTTAGAATAAATAAATATTTTTAAAATTTTTTTAAATTATTAAATGACTTCTAAATAATAATTATTTAAATTTTAAAAAAATATATGTGAATATTTTAAATGATAGTTCACATTACCCATATATAAGCCAGAACTTAATGCATTTAAAATAATGCACTCATAATAGCAATTGCCACCTTTTGTTTCTATTCATATAAAACCACTGTTTTTTAAAATTTCATATAAAATCACATTTTTAAAACAAAATTTTAGCTAAAATAAAGATAAAATTTATAAAAATAGCAAACTAATCTTGCAGGCACCATAATCTGTTATTACTATTTCATTGCATGTAAATTCCAATCTAAATGTAAGCTTATTTAATTAAATGTTTGCATACACATATTTATTTATTTTTTACACATAAGTAAAAACATGTTTAAGTAAAATGGACATTTATAATAAAGTCAAAGCAAAACTTATATAACATTAACTTTTTTAGATTTTTTCTTTATCATGATAAAAATACTGACATTACATTAAAATTAAACAAATTAAATAAAATAGCATGGAATGACTCATTTCTACCAAATGGACATAAAAATATATTTTATAAGGCATTCAGACTAGTCTATTCTAAAATAAGTTATTTCTTTTAATTTAAACAATTGTTTTATACTTATGTAATCACAGACTGTGAATTTAAACTATTATATATATACACCCACACACAAAGTAATTTTGTAAGATTTTCTTACTTTAAATCTTTTTCAAATATCCATATTTTTTTTTGTTATGACTAACATCTGTATGTCATAATTGGCTTCTAGTAAAGATTTTAAATGCATCTTATCATCATTAAAATCACACAAGCATTATCTTTTCTTTTTTTTTATAAATTATGGTGCAATAGTTGTTTTAATCTACACTCCTCAGTCATAATATTGAGCAAGGAATTTCTATTTCTTTTATAACCCAGATTTTTTTTTAACTTATTAAAATCAAACATTCAAAACAATTTTGTAATTAAAATAATTTTTAAAAAAGAAAAAATGAATGATATTTTAGTTAGTTTTATCACATATATATTGAAATTTATATTTGTGAATTTATGTTTATACAAATTTGTATAATCTTAAAAAAGCGTTTAAGACCATAGTGAAATATAGGGAAATAAATATATTAGATTTTATGCTTCAAATAATGGATGTTATTTATATACAAAATTATTTTCTATTTGAAACAAAAACTCATATTTTTAATGACTCATTTAATCCATGATCAAAATTAAGCTAAAGTGTAATATGTTAAATTGATCTCTGAAATAAATAAGATAAAACCATTTTAAGTAGCCCATTGAATTGCAAAGGCTATTTTAATACTTTCCTATAATGTAATAATAAAAAGAGATACTTAAATCCACTTATAAATTCCTGGATGCTGAGAATTAGAGTAATTTTCTATTTTTGTTTCATACTTTTTTAAAAATTAATTAATTACATTCAAATAATAATAAATGAATACTTTCCCTTCCAATACAAGATATAGTATTTATGCAGGAATAAAATGAATCCACTTATTCCTACAACTCAAATGCTTATATATGAGCAAATCTGAAGTACTGGCAAACAAAGTGTGAAGATGGAACAGTCACTTTAAATTCCCTATATACGATGTCTGAATGAATGACATCGGTGAAATTGTCTAGAGTTTACTAAACGTCACTCCAACTGAAACTTAATCATATGTAATTAAGCATTTATTTTATATAGCGTATGATTACAATTGTATTACATTCAAATATCAGCCTTTCAAGCTAATTGTGCATATACTTTTGTGAGTGTTAATAATAATAAATGAATACTCTCTCTCCAATACAAGATATAGTATTTATGCAGGAATAAAATAAATCCACTTATTCCTACAACTCAAATGCTTATATATGAGCAAATCTAAAGTACTGGCAAGGAAAGCATGAGGATAGACCACTCACTTTAAATTACTATTTACGATGTCAAATGAATGATGTCGGGTTAGATACTTATGAAATAAATCCTAAGCCTGATTTTTAAATTTTATCAAACCTAAATTTGAACCCCAGATGATGCACATGGAAACATAAATACCACAGTTATATTGCAAGACCTTATCATTATACATTCAATTTAAATAATGACATACAAAATATTAACATTCATACATTAAAATGTAATTAAGTTAAATACTCACACAAAGCAATAAAACCTGGATTTAAGTATAAAATTATAAGCTTTTAACTCAGATTAAAATGTAGGCATTAATATATGAAGATTGTATAGAGAAAAACTTTGCTGACTTTCAACTATTACAAGTTATAGCATAGTATTGTAATAGTCAAAAGGCATCTAAACACATGCTGTTTAAAAAACATACTCCATGAGAGCTTTTTCTCCCCAGGTTTTATATATTTATGAAAACCTGAATTTGTGCAAGAATGTTTTGGTAGATTATTATTTCATGCTAAAAAAATATGCTTCACATGTCTCCAATGTCACATCAGTGTTCAAATACAACAGACTGAAAGTATTACACTATATTTGGTAGAAAATAGTATATTAAATCAAAAGAAAAATTAAGTGATACATAATAGGTAACAATAAAATAATTTACTAAGGATATGTGATATTCAACCATCAAAGTAATCCAATAATTATAGAAGTTCTGATGAATTTGAGATTTTTTTCTTTCCATTGATACTGATCAAGAAATGCTGTCATGCCTCAATTTAATGGCACAGGGTGTGGTGATAAATACAAAATACATAAGCAACTTATTGAAAATGTAAGTTAGAGAGAGAAAAATAAATAAATGCAGAATTTATCACCATCTAAAATAAACATGAAAATATGCAACTGTTTTACTTAATTCATTCACATTTATTGGATTAAAATAAGCATATTACTTATGTTTACTGCTAAAAGGGGCAGATGGAATAATTAGTTGTTTTTGATCATCAGCATCAAACTTTTATTACAATAGATTTCAGGATTTTACATTTAGGGCTGCATCTTAAAATATAATGGACTATTTAAGTCACTGACATACAACAAAATATATTGCAAAGTAGTAATTTTAGCATCCAAATTATATTTTATTTTGCTAGCTCCATATTTAAAACTAGTCTCTCAATGTATAAAGATAAAAGGCAAACGGTCTTTAAATAGATCAATGAATGACATGTTGCTCCAATCTTCCTTCTCCCAGAGAACAGTGAATAAGGAAGTATTCACTAATCTTGCTAATGTCCAGACTAATTTTTTGAGCTGTGTTCATCTTATTTTATCATATAGGTAAGAATAGTTGGATAATAACTTATTTATAATACAATAGATATTTAATTATCATCTTCTGTACTGCTTTATATTAATAACATATGAGCAAATAATATATACATATTGTGGCAAATCAGAGTTCAGAATTTCGTATGTCGTGTTTTGGAAGATCCCTCTATCGGCAAAATATGCTTGATTATTGCGAATTTTAAAGCACATTGAATACAGGTTAGTGCCAGTTCAGACTATTTACACAAGCTCTCTGTGCACTCTATAAATTAATTACTACTCTTCAATATTTAATACAATAAATTTATATTTCACATTAAGGTGATATACTTCTTTCACAAGATACTTGAAAATGAATGGTGACTCTGATATGACACAATTAAATAAATTAATGTAAAATAAAAATGTAATATGCTCTGACAATAGTCGGGTGTCTATTTTGTGGATGAGCCACTTTCTCATTGTGACATGAAAAAAAAAAAGTTTAGTTGACCAAAATTTGAACCTAAATGGTATGCAGACGAATAATTTGACACTACATTACAATGCTTTTGAATGTGTGCGTGCATACATACATTATATTTTTTTGTTTTTTAAATTAAAAACTGTTTCAATTTTGTTTATGCGTTTGCCCTTCTGTGAGGCTATTTATAAAAAATAAAGACCTTCTAAATTGTAGTTGAAAGATTGTTTATACATTTAAAACTCATTTGGGCAATTCTTGAAAGATAGCAATATCATCTAAGGTTAAAACAACTTGGCCTTTCCTGTTCTTTAGTTTTGCTTTAAAAAAATAATAATAAGGAAATAGGAGTGACTTGCTGATAGTCTTGTTATTTAAGATGGTTTTTCTTTTTCTAGTATATTAGAAGATAACATCTGTAGAGTTTTCTAGACTTTCCTAAAACATCTGGAAAAAGTCGGCGAAGTTTTTAAAAGATTTCAAAAATGATGAGCTATTGAGAGTAAAGAGATTGATTAAATTGATAGTTTTGCCAAGTAAAAAATTTGAAGTTATGATTAAAACTGAAGTTATAAACTATTATAACTCTTGGATTATTTTTGTAAGGAGTTTACTTATAATATAGAGTTTTATAAAGTTTGAAAAATATTTGTAAATATTTTATTTATAACACAGAATAATCATATAAATTACAAAGTATAACGTTAAAAACATAATGATAACAGCAATGAAAAAATCAAAAATAATGAACTTTAATCTTTATAATCATTTATAATATAGCTACAGAAATAAAAAAGTTATAAAATTTTAAGTAATTTAAAAAGAAATATATATAAAGTATTCTTGAAATAATATATATAGAGAATATTACAATTCACTGTACAAATATTAAATTTTTTGCATTCGCAAACTTGACAATAATAACAAAAATAAAAATATATTTATCAGTAACAACATATATTTTAATTATAATGATATTATAAATAAATAAATAATATTCATTGTTCATTGATATTAGTAATGTTCTACTTATAAATTTTTATATAATCTATACTTTGTAGAAAAACATAAAAGAATGAAAATTATCAAAAAATAATATTAATTAAATTATTTAAAACCTATACCATGTCATTATATTTGTAAAAAAATTAGATATATATTTCTCCTTAAAAATAACTATTGATTAATTTTTGCATCTAATTATAGAGAATATTGTCCAAATGAAGTCATTACTAAATGGTTAAACCAAATAACGTGAAGTTATGCCAACAAAAATGGCTTCCATTCTTGATTAAAGCCTAAATTGTTTTTTAAAAAAAGCCAACTTTGATAATGCCAACTGCAAAAATGAAATGCGGTTGATAATAGCCACTAGCATTGTCTAATTACATTTGTTAAAATTCCCATTCTCAAAATAAAATTACTAAGTTTTTCTTAGTTTTAATATATTTGTTAAATATTCAATTCTTCATTAATAAAAAACTTTTATAACATAAAACACAAATATTTTCACATAAAATATAAGATTCTTTAAAATATGACCATTTTCAGTATTATTAAAATTGTTAAAACAGGCAAAACTCACTATATATATTGCCACACACAGCAAGCTAGATTAATCAATGGATGCCAAAAGGCTTGTGCATAAAATCCCCATCTAGTGCCTACTCATCCAATATCCCCAGACTATTTTCTGCTTATGGCCTTCACTGCACCTAAATCTTAGGATCTAATGCAACCCTCCAGCAACCACCTTTTATCTCCATTTAACTACAAAACTATGAGTCTTAAACTGAAAACATTTTAATGTTTTCAATCCAAGCCGATCATCTTATATAGTCATATGGGTCTGAACCCAGTTCAGTACCCATACATTTTGGTGTCTTTGGTTCTTAAATAACCAAAGCCACCACTATCCTATTAGGCAGAATTGGCTTTTAGCCAATAAACATTACATGACCACCACCTTCATGCTTGTGTATAACTGTTGTTAAAACAGGCAAAACTCACTATATATATATAGCCACACACAGCAAGCTAGAGTAATTAATGGATGCCAGAAGGCTTGTGCATAAAATCCCCATCTAATGCATACTCATCCAATATCCCCAGACTAGTTTCTGGCTTATGGCCTTTGTCAGTGAGGAGCTTTGGATCTGGGAGCACTGTACCTAGATCTTAGGATCTAATGCAACCCTCCAGCAACCACCTTTTATCTCCATTTAGCTACAAAACTATGAGTCTAAAACTGAAAACACCTAAATGTTTTTAATCCAAGCCCATCAGCTTATATAATCATATGGGTCTGAACCCAGTTCAGTACCCATACATTTTGGTGTCTTTGGTTCTTAAATAACCATAGACACCACTATCCTATTAGAAAGGATTGGTTTTAAGCCAGTAAACATCACATGGCCACCACATTTTATGCTTGTGTATAACTGTTGTTAAAACAGGCAAAACTCACTATATATATTGCCACACACAGCAAGCTAGAGCAATCAATTCTGCTTAATAGGATAGTGGTGGCTATGGCTTTTAAGAATCAAAGATACCAAAATGTATGGGTACTGAACTGAGTTCAGACCCATATGATGATATAGAACTTTTATTATATTCTAATAATTATAAAAGCAATTTTAAATTTTAGAATGGAATTTCATAGCTCTATGATGATTTAATAACTATCTGTGTTTAAAAATTAAAATTCACTCAGCAAAGATTTCATTAATTGATTTTTTAATCAGTTTTGCTGTAATTGTCCAATTAAGAAAAAAAAAACTTATTGCTTCCATTATATATTTCACTTCATTATTTTCCTTATATTTAAAAAGTTCAAATATGATTTTTAAAAGATGTTTTTCATTTTTAAACTTATATTTCTAATAAATAAAGTACAATGTATTGATTTATAATACTGAATAAAATTTTAATAACTAAAATAAAATATAGAATTATTAACTTAAATTGCCATTAGGGAATACTGGAAAAATATTAAAATGCAAGTGGTTAATTATTCACATAATGAAAATCATTGTATAATGAGTATATTAAAGAGCATTTATGTATCCTCTGTTAATTTATTATTTCACACTGTACAGTTTGGTAGAGAATTTACCTTGAGATCAGGTTTGTTTTAGAAATGATATCAGTACTCACAGGTCTAACAGTTGAACTTTTTATAAATACTCAATCAGTAAAAAAAAAAACATATGCTTTTTCTACATAAGAGGTAAATTCTTGTGAACAATGACAATATGAGATATACACAAACAGTTTTAAAAGAAATACATTTAACTAAAAATCAGAATAGGCTTGAAACTTCATTATATTAAGAAGATTTCACTGGATTTAATTTAAAGTATAAAATGTAAAACATTATAAACTATTAAATATGTTGTTTGTATTTAAAAAATATATACATTATTATATTTGAAATAGGTATATATAATAAATTCTTTTTTTTTTCAAACCTTGATATATTAATAATCATTACTTAACATATATAAAATTTATAGTTATTATAATGTCTTTTATACAATTATTAAACACATGCATTAATATATTCTAGTTAGGCAGGAATACAATTAATTCATTTTTATATAAATTTTGTAACTTTCATTGGTATTGAACTAATGGATAATATAATGGGCTATTTCCATCATCTATCATTAAAAGTTGAATGACTAGAAAAATTTAAACTTTATTTAAACTTTTCAAGTACAAATAACTTTTTAATAATAACACAAATGAAGAACACATGTTAGTAATTACACAAGGTATCAAGATAGTAAATTTTCCACTGTGATTCAAGTGTTGCTTGCATAACCAGTGACAATATGAGCATAGGGGTCAATCTTACACCTTTAGATTTTTGAATATTCAATTTAAAGGCAACACTAGATATTTTGTCAAGGGCAACAATCAATATAATTTTTGTAAATTGATATATGAGGTTGGTTCAAATCCTCCTGTTACCTTCAATTTTTTTGAAGTTATTTTTTTCACAAGAGCAAGGCTAATTAGAGGCTTCCATACAATGTGTATTTCCACACTGGATTGACTTATAGGATTAATTCCTATTGTCAAATGAGCAGCCTTTTTTTTTAAATTTTATTATTTGTACCTTTTTCTTTCTATCCAAAATTTTTGTATTTTACCCATTGAACATATATTCATTAGTACATACATGGTCTGCTAATGTAGACACATCCATTTTTTCTTTTTTAATCAATAGCTTTTTCTCTTTCAATTGCTGATCAATGGGGTGGCAGGTCTGACCACTATACTTTCTTCCACATTTATATGGTATTTCTTAGCTGCAGTTTTTGTTTGTCAGCATTTCCAGGTTAGACTTTGTAGAAGTTAGAATTTCTCAAAATTTAGTATGACTTTGGAAAACTGTTCTAATGTTATATTGCTTGCATATTTTCATTAATTTGTCTGCCATTCCTGTTATATATAGATACCCTACAGTATCAAAAATATGTTTTCCTTTGATATCTCTTTTTATTGTCTGTGAAAGGCTTTTTTGATGACAGCTGAAGATAACGATTCTTCATGCGAGTTAGTACTATATAAATCTTTTCATTTTACAATCACTGGTTTCTGAACGAACTTTCTTTAAATCTGTTTCATCATCATTATCATCATCATCATATTATTATTATTATTATTATTATTATTATTATTATTATTATTATTATTAATAGTAAAATTCCATGTTTCATGCTACTAGTGTAGTTGTATGTATGTATATGCCAAGTATTTGCAGTATGTGTTGGTTTCCTATAAACCATTGTTTTTACTTTGCTTTCAGAGAGTTTTGTCATCATAACTTTTAAAAATGCCATTTTTTGTCCTATTTCTGAATTCATCATGAAATTAATTGATGGATCTATGTGGTTGGTGTACATCCAGAATGACTGTAATTGTGCTTCACCATGTGGCCATATGACAAATGCATCATCAACATAGTGAATTTCCTTAGGTGGAAAGGGAGTTATATTTATGGCTGTGGTATCATGTTCTTCCATGTAAATGTTGCTAAGCAACACATTATGACATCTAATATACTATCATCACAAACCTTCAAGCATGAGGACTAATGGATGTTTGTGATATGGTTGACCAAAGATGGAAGTTGCATTGATGTGAACAAAACTTGATACATATACACATATATATTAAACAAAAACTGTAGTATAAATTCGACAATGTTCAAAATGTCAATTTTTAAAAATAAATAACAGCTACAGTCAGTTTACATCATATTCGCCACTCATAATTGCAGTTGACAGTTTTTTTAAAATCTTATTATGAATAGTATCATTTAAACATTTTCTATTAGCTCGTGCATTATTCAATATTTTCTCTTATATAACATCTCATATTAAAAAGGAACAATTTACCTTCATGCTGATAAAATATATTTGTATAAATTTTTTTAAAAGCTTGTATTTGTGCCTATGAAATGCATAAAATGCAGCACATTAATAACAGTGAATTTCATAAAGTAAATAGCAATAATATATATTTATTATATACAAAAATCATAATGTGGGTTACTATAATTATAAAGTCATCAGTAACTTTTACACATAAAGAGGATATCATACTTAAATACTGAATGTGCAATTTGAAGAAAGAAAAATAAAGATAATGTTAATATTGTCTTAGGAATACAATATTAAGCCCACAATTGGAAATAAAAGTTAGATTTGAAATAAAGATGATTTAAGAGGAAAATGATTCAGAAATAAAAAATTATAAATCCTAATATAAAGGTTTGTATTTTTTTTGTGTAATTGTTACTTACGGATAATTTGCCTGATGACGTATTTGACCCACCGGTTTCCCTTCCGGTAGGCATCGACGATCTTTGTATGACAACATTGTCATGGCAACGAAGTGACTGGCATGATTAATCCATCAGAGAGTCAATTTTTTTTTTTTAACTGCGAGATTTAAAATTCGGAGAGAGGTTTGGGAAATTTTTTGATTTTTCTGTCTATTGTGATTTTGCTATCCACTTGATCACAGTGATTTTTTTCAGCTCTTCCATTGCGTCCTTGATATTTTACTTTGTGATATGGCTGAATCTCCAAGAACCTTGTTTAGTTTACCGAGTATGGAGGAAGAAACGATCATCTTCTTACAAGACCGCGGTCTTCTCCCCAAAAGGAAATTATGTCAAAATGGGCATGAAATGAAAAAGTATATTCACAATTCCAAGAAACAATGGCGGTGTAACTTGAAGGATTGCCTGTCAGAAATTGCAATTAGAAAAGGCACGTGGTTTGTTGGCTCCAAAATGACTTTCGTGACCGCTATACGTTTCATCTATAGTTGGTCCAAAGAATTAACATCGATAACATTTTGTGCGGAGAAATTGAATATTTCGGACAAAACTGTTATCGATTGGAACAACTATCTCCGGGAAGTTTTTACCTGGAGATTGTTAAGAAATGAAAGTCGGAAAATCGGAGGTCCCAACACAATCGTTGAGATTGATGAAAGCCTCTTCACAAAACGGAAGAACAATGCCGGAAGAGTCCTACCACAGCAATGGCTATTTGGTGGCATGTGCAGAGAGACTGAGGAATGCTTTATTGTAGCCATTCGAGATAGAAGTGCATCTACTCTCACGAAGGCTCGACTATCTACAGCGATTGCTGGATACAAGAGCGAAGAGTTAGCTGAGACTGGATACGAACACCATCGTGTTAATCACACATACAACTTCGTAGACCTCACAACTGGCGTACATACACAGAATGTTGAAAGGTTGTGGGGTTTGGTCAAATGGCGTAATAAAAAACACAGAGGGACAACACGTCAGCACCTGGACTCATATTTGAGCGAGTTTATGTGGAGGCAGTCGTACAAAGCTGATCCTTTCGCTGCAATTTTAGAACATATATCCCAATTCAGTCCTCCACAGTGAACGCTATTTGTAAGTAATTTTAATTTTTTTTATAATAATTATAATTTTAGAATTAATTATATTATTGAATATAGACAATAAGTAATCCAAATGCATGTAAAAGTAACGTCACCATTAATGCCATATTCGCATTAAATCTTTATTATAAATGTACAAACAATTTTTGTTAATATTTCTTCAATTATCAAACTTCCACTTAATTACATTTAATTTGTAAATAATTTTTGTATTTTTGGGTTAATATTTCTACAAATATTAAATTATTTTTCGTAAATTCATTGGCTCTCAGTACGCTTTTAAAATTAGCCAATGTATGTAAAAGTAGGGCATGTGATCGCGATTAATGGCACATTTTTATGTGATCACCATTAACGGCACATTTTCAATAATTTTTTGTTTTTATATTTTGTATTGACCTTATTTTGTATTTCATGCATGTAAATTTTCACTAATTTGTTGGGGTTTTTTTTGTATTTTTGGGTTAATATTTCTACAAATATCAAATTATTTTTCGTAAATTCATTGGCTATACAGTACGCTTTTAAAATTAGCCAATGTGATCGCCATTAATGGCACATTTTCAATAATTTTTTGTTTTTATATTTTGTATTGACCTTATTTTGTATTTCATGCATGTAAATTTTCACTAATTTGTTGGGGTTTTTTTTGTATTTTTGGGTTAATATTTCTACAAATATCAAATTATTTTTTGTAAATTCATTGGTTATATTTTGTATTTTATATCTTGTACTACAAGCTTCGCTTGTCAAAAAACACAAAGGGCGCCCCCCCCAACAACTACAGCGCTACGCGCTGTTATAATTGGCCACATTTTTAAGATTTTTGAATAGTTTTCATGTATGTACATTTTAAATAATTTTGTGTTACTATATTTTGTATTCACCATATTAAATTTTCACTAATTTTTTTTTTTTTGTATTTTTTTTCAGGACCAAGAAACATGCTGGTGTTCAGTCGGTGTGTATCACGTGACATTCCTTTTGTTTTTTATCACATGATAAACCGATGACGTATTACCCTGAAGGCATACCGATTTAATGTTGCGCTTTTTAACGTGACGTGTTCACGTGATATGCGGACACATCTTAGCGAGTAGATGTATCTGCAGATCACTTGGAGACATTATCTTAAAAATCGCAACATTAGACCGGTATGCCTTCAGGGTAATACGTCATCAGGCAAATTATCCATAAGTACCGTTTTTTTTTCTAATCTGTCAAATAAATTATATAAAAAGAATGTATAAATGCGTATTTTTTTTTTCAAAATATATACGGTTTAATAATTAAACTCTTTTCTATGTTTTTAAGGAATAAAATTATTTTATAGTAAGTATATACATACAATGTTATTATTGTTAATTTTACTTGTGATCTCTATAACAATTTTATGATCTTTTAAATGGCAATATTTAATTAGAAAATCAATCGCTGCACAAATATTTCTGTCAATAAACTCATGTCATCAGCAACCCTGTAAAGTAGTTGAGATCCATCAAACATAGAAACACAATTTCTAATTAAGTTCACTCACAGCATTTAATACACTTTTTAAAGCTTTAATGCAAATTTTGTATTATTTTAACTAAAGATTACTACACACTGACATAATTTAATAGAAAAAGCAGAGATCTTAAAGAGACTCATTTTAAATAACCTTCTTTTCTAAAACACATTTATAAAGAAACTCATTTTTAAATAACCTTGTTTTCAAAAACACATTTAAAGTAAATAATTAATCATCTCATTGAGTATTATGGCTGATATTAAAAATAAAAACTAGAATGCTATATTTGATGAGTCTCATTGAGTAATTGTATCTGTTGATGATATATTATTAACATAAACATATATCCAACAAGACATTAGTTGATTTTTCTATTAAATGTTGCTGCTAAAAAGATATTAAATTTTCTATAAAGGTATCTCATTATAAAGGCATCAGTATAATTAATGTTAATATAATTACTTATTTGTGTGGTCTTTATTAATTATTAATTTATATATTTAATGACTTTATTTGTAAGATTTTTTAACAGAGGTTAGATTAAAAGACCTGTCTCTTATATTAATATTAATTATATACAAAATTGGCTTTATTAAATTTAAAAACGAGCTTAGAATTTATGTTACAATGTTCACTGAAGTCTCATTTAATTCTCTGAACTGATGATGATGTTAGGTTATTGATGGACATACATGTTCAACAAAAGACTCATTGATTTTTTTTTCATGAAATGTTACAACTGTAGTGATTATACAATTTCCATAGAGGGCATGAATAAAATTAAAATTAATATTATTACATATTTGTGTGGTACTTAATTAATTATTTACTTACATATTTAAATGTTTATTTGAAAACTATTTAAAAAGAAATATGATTAAAGTATCTGTCTTGTATATTAACATAAAACTGATGTAAAGAAAACTTTAGATAAATTATGCTAGATGTGTATTCAAGCTTTAATATTATATTGAGGGTTGAAAGAGAAGTTAAATAGAAATTGTACTGCTTTGCAGATTTTGCTTTGATTGTAAAATTATAGTAGAAAGCATAGATAAATTAACTAAAATAATATTACATATTTGTCTTACATTTAATTAATTAATTATTCATATATATATATATATGATAAACAAAAATGCAAGTTAAAAAACTTGCTAACGCTTGTATTTATGTCCACAGATGGCGTCCTACCAAGACTGAATCAGGTGTTTGTTTATAAACGTCAGAGTAGTTAGTTATAGTTAGAGATAGTGAATACTAACTTTCTGACTTATGTAAAAAACAGATGGCAGTCTTACATTTAATTAATTAATTGGACATATATATATATAATAGAAAGTCAGATGTCACAGGACTTATATATAGCTTGCATTTACAAATATGTAAAATTAAGAGCATGCAAATAAGCTCTAAACAAGCATTTTTAAAATTTTTTTTATGATAAATTCCACTACAAGAGAAGGCATTAAAATCAACTTCATCTGAAATTCTCCCCATCCCTAGACCAGTTTCGAACTATAGCTCTCTTCTGAGCATGCTCTTAATTTTATATATATAAATTTAAAAAACAAACAAATACAAATATACACTATTAGAAATATAAAAGATATACTTTGCAGGTTCATCTGTGTTAAAAAACATACTTTAATTTAACATTTTTGCTATTGGTGAAACTTTAACATTATTTTCAAATCAGTGATTGTAATGACTCTACAATTGTCTTTCTATCATTTATCACCCAGTTGATGACTTGTGTGATCAAGTCAAAACATCGGTATATTAATATTAAAAAAAGTTAACATGGATGAACCCACAAAGTATGTCTTTTATATGTGCAACCTGTGAAAATCTTCATATCAACACTATTAGAAATAATATGTATACTTTTACAAATAACTTATTATAATAATTTTAAAATTAATAAATGATTTAAAATGTTATAGTTAAATATTTCAACAAATTTAATGCTGAAAACAATCTGAATAGTTATACTCTAATAAAGGCCTGCATACAATGTTATGAAAATAATTTAAATCTACAGCTAATGAAGATATTAAATATTATATTCATAACATTTTAAATTAAAGAAATATACTTCCAGATTTAGGTCATTTTATAAACTACATTCAACAATGACTACTATTCTGTGTCTTTTTGCTTTTTAAATAATCATCTTTTTTACTGCATAAGTAGCTTTTAAAAAAAAATACTAGAGATTTTGCATGTTGCATTCAAGTCTATTTACTAATATATTTTTTTAAAAGTATGCAAATATATTTATGATTATCATGTTAACAGGAACCAACAAATCTCATTTCTCAGAGAAAATGCCACTGTATTGGGTTTATCATAAAACTAATAACACTGGGGGCAAAAATCACAAGATGTTTTTGCTAAGACATCACATGATCACCATTTCCTATGCTTATACAAGCTGCTAATAGAGTAGCAAATTCTCCATATAGCAATGTCACCCAGTGAAACCTTAATAATCAATGAATCCAAGAAGGATTGGGCATAAAATTCCTACCTAGTGCCTATTTATTAAATATCCCCAGTCTTGTTTCTATCTTATGGTTTTCATCAGTGTGAGTCTTTGGATATGAGAGTACCGTACCTTCCAATGATCATATTAATAAAATCTTTAAGATAGAATATAGTCTGGGATATTGAATGAATAGACTTTGGATAGAATTTTTATTCACAAACTTTCTTTCATTCATTTATTACTAAGTATTTCATATTGGCTATATTGGTTGGAGCATTTTCTACTGTAAAATGATTCTGATTTTAAAGAAGTAAAGAATCTTGCTTTATATTCAGTGATAAAGAATATTGGTATTAATTTCTAAGAGGTATAGAAGATATTGCTTGTTTTAATAATCAAGTGCCAAATGTTTTTATTGCAAATTATTCCTTATCGTTACTGCTGAACTGCATACTTGGCTTATGGAAGACAAAAATATTGTACACTTTATATTGATGCATATTTATATTGTCAATAGTGAATAAAATTCTAAAATTTCAATCCTGGTTGTACTAGTGTAATACTCTAACTATGATATTAAGAGGACTTAATTATGAAGTTTAAACCCACAGCAGATCTCAATGATATATATATTTAGAAATAAACACTTTTGTTCTATGATTTTGTTAACTTTCAATGTTTGAATATTCAATGAAAATATCCATAATTATATTAAAGTAAGCACCCTATTCTGTAAGTTGTTTCAAGTTGAATATAAAACTGCTATAATTTTTTTTTTTTTTTTTTTTTTAAATAATCCATTTTTTCAGTGTGGTTTCAAATTGTAGCTGCCAAAATTTATACCTAGAATTATCAATAAAGAGGCAAAATAACAGTTGTAATTATTTCTTATAAAATTCTCCTTGATAAAAAAAATAATATTATAAATATTAATTTTGTAGAGATTTATTTATCTTTAGTTTAAATTCAAGAGCTAATGTATTTAAATAGACTCTTTGCTGAGTAAAATAAAATTATTCTCCCTGGATCAATAAAATTGAACAGCTGTGTTAAATTTTATGTTGAAACATCATGTGACATTTTTAAAAACTGACAACATGTTTATTAAATCTTGTAAGTTATCCTGTAAACTAAAATGACAAACTATATTTTTGATTATTGTACAGTTTCAAGGAGATACAATCTATTGAAGATGTGTTAGTTGTTAAATTTAAAAAAAAAAAAAGGAATAAATTCTGATACATTTTATTAAAAAGCTTTATCTCAGTTTTTTTTACTTATAGTAAAATGTAAAAAGCACTGAAACACTCTTCACATTGTTGTACTTTGGTTCAATTCAGTGTGTTTCTTTTTGTCAGTATTTTTTTTTTTTTTTGAAAAATTGTCATAATGATAAAATTTGGAACCTTGATGCAGTATATTATTTCCAATGGTACAGGATCCTGCCTTCCTGAAAAGTGTGCAATAATTACCATTATATGATTGCATGTTGCAGACATGAATATAGCATAAATACTGTATTTATATATATATATATTTTTCTGTCAATAAATTAATTCAGAAAGAAAAAGAAAATAAACTGTAAATATTGTAATTAAATTTTTCCACAATGGTTTCTTTTTTTAAAAAAAATAACAATAAAACATAAAATTTAAATATTAAATACACTGTTTCCTAGCAGGCATTTTTTAAAGCATTTTTGGGGACTCCCAAAATTGTAGATTTATCAGAAATATGGGTTGCCATCTTGGTTTACTAGAAAACTCATAAGTATCCATTTATTTTATTTAGTGACTTTTTTAAATTTATAATTGGTGTTTGTTCTTATCTATTTGTTTTTAAATAAATTATGTTATCAATTTTATATAATGATTAACACTATATTTATATATCAATATATAAAAGAACGACCATAGTTTTATATTTCCACAGTTTCAATTTAACATAACCCTATGTGGTTTAGAGTTATCATAGACTGGAGTTTCTGAAGCTCAAAGACCAAGGATTGAGGACTTGTTTTTACCTTTGTTATTCAAACATTACATAAATTCCCGAGCAATAAACCATTGTATTATGTATTTAATTAAGTATTATTTTATAAGAATTTCCTTTGTTTGTTGGGGCGTGTGTGTGTGTGTGTGGAAATAATGATGTTCCAGAATTTCCTGTTTTATAATTTGTTTATATTGATAATTTCCGGTTCTATAATTAATGTATATTGTTAAATAAGGTAACAATTAATATTATATCACAAATAAGAACAATATTTATAAAAATACTTAAAGCAAAATAAAATACATATATTAATTTCCCTTTATTATAACTAGATAGTTATGGATTTTTTGAACAAAAAAGGTCATTCTTTATAAATATTAGAATGTTTATATTTATCCACACAAAATTTATGTTTCGTAGAAAACAATTTCATCGCTATCTTTTCATTACTAAGTCCAATATTATTTTCACCTTTAGTGAACCTGAATAAATTTGACATTTTTTTTAATCTTTTACTTTTTGATATAGTTTTGAAATTAATCATCTTGATATGAACTTTCAACTTTTAACTTGCACATTTATCTATTAACATCTAAATATAATAACCTGATAATAAAACACTGTTCCCCATGCTCCAAATTGCTCATATTTTATTCTTAATACAAAGATTTTCTTATCTATAAGAATTACTTGTTTCTTGGAACTCATGAGGCAAATATAAAAGAATAATTGAAATGAAGCAATGTGTTTAAAGTCTCATATTTCTTTCATGTGCTGTTTTTATATTCTATTTAACTATTTATTACTTTTACTTTTTTACGATTAATATTTACTTTTATCTTTTAATAAACTTCTTGATTATTTATGACAGTTGTTAAATTGTTTTTGCTCTATGAAATATTTTCTTCCTTAAAATTATTTTCATGAAATACCTTATTTATTAAACAAATAATCGAACTGTTAAAAATGTTTGAAACTTTTAGTATACATCTATACAATATTTGTTTTTATCTGTGCATTTTGACTATCCCATCACCACTCTCAGGTAAGGTAGAGACAAATTCCTATCCATTTTTAATACTTTGTCGATGGTATACATTCATTGCATGATAATATGCATTGTAGGTGTTTGTTTTTATCAGTTTATCATCCACCTTTAGCTCAACCCTATCACAACCATCAATCAATCCAGAAGCCAGACCATCTTCCCACATTGCAAATATATATAAAACATATATTTTTAGTTAATCCATATAACACTTGTTAGAATTTAATTGTGTATAAAATCAGTGTATTATTCATTTTTAGCTTAATCCTATCACAATTATTCATCAGCTTAGAGTCAGACTAACCTTCCACATTGTAGGTACATATGGATTAACTTTTTTCAAATAAGTCACGTAACATACATTTCAATTTAACTGTATATAAAGTTAAATTGTAATGTGTCATATGGCTTATTTGTAAAAGTATATATTCTATGTATATCTACAAGTGAGATGTTGGTCTGATTTGTGGGCTGAAGGACAAATGTGATAGAATTCAGATAAAGATGACTAAGTACTGATAAAACAAAATATATATCAATACATATATTGTGATAAAGACAAGCATACACTTCAGAAAAAAATATTATTTGGCTATTGCATTTAAAAAATCATAAAAAAGGTTAACACTATAATTCAAAAACATTCAGATTTTGTGTCTGTCATGCTCACTATTAGTTTAAATTACACAGTGTTTTCTTTCAATTTTTGTTTCTTATATCTTACACAAATATGGATTTTCAAGTGCTAAACAACTCTTTGGATTTAATTCTATCTTTAATGCTGTATTTGACCTCTGATATTATGTAATAATAAATAATAGTATTTAATAGCATGCTATTTTGAAGTATTATATTTCTGAATTTAAAGAATAAATTGATGCAAAACTCTATTTCACATGACAAAAACTGGTTTTAATTTCTAGCATGGAAACTAGGATTTATGTTCTAGATTTAGTACAGCTCCAAAATGTGGATTTTAAAGGTAAGAACCATGGACCTCAGCTCATCTCTGACACTTTAGGTGCTTGAATATCATAATAACCTCTAAGTGACAGACCATTCAATTAATATTTAAATTATGTAAAAAACTTACTTGATACTTTTTTTTTCTACTTTTGACATAAATTTAGAACTGTTACTTATTAATTTCAAATGTAAATAACAATTATTAGCTTAGAAACACACATTAGGCATATTTGTCAAACTTGTTATTGTTGAAAAGTTTAGATTGGTTTTAGAAAATATGGACTTATATAAGAAACCCTAAGTAATATAAAATTTAAATAATATATATCTTTTTTAAACCTATTTAAATAAAATTATAATAAATTAAATGACATGCACAGGCCAAATATTGTTTTATATACAATTTAGAGACTTTTTTTTATAAAAGGTCCATATTTAGTTTTTATTTAATATAATAGTTTTAAAAATGTAATGAATAATTATAGGTAAGACTTATATGCTACAATGGTTGTCGTATCTGCCATATCCATCAACTAGCATTTAGGTTTAAAATTTATTTTCGACTATCTCAATAATGCCAGTCCATGTACGTAATCAATATTTGTTAATAGTTCGGTAACTAAATGTTACATGTTGGAAAGAAAATGATTAATCAGATAAGGATCCAGTTGTAGACTTAGTAAATATGAAATATAATTGTAATATGAGATAGCCTGTGTCACTGGAAGGGGGGGGGGTATTTTACCCTAGGTTTAAATTTACTCATAGAAATCACAATGTAAGAAAAATTCATATTAAATAAGCACTTACAAGTAGAGATTATTGACAGATAATAAATTATAATGCACCAGATTAAAATGATAGATGCATTAAAATAGGCCTTATTCCGTCATACTCAAAACAAATTGATATTCATTCTTTAGAAATATTTATTACACGTATTAACTTCCAAAAACTATTCAAAGGTAAATTTTTAATTTGAATTTTAAGGATTGTCATACTAGTGAGTCATGGAATTCTTTCAAGAATTATGAATATTAATATATTTGTTGTTGTGTTCACAAACTGGATGAATCATGATAATTTTTTGGCAATGGTCTTATTATTAGTGAGATGATTATAAAGAAATATTCAGCACATTCTGCTTGGCAGAATACTAATTTAAAGGTAGAGATTTATAATTAATACAAAAATATAAAATTCATAAGTTCAATGACCAACAAGATAGCTTGAAAATGATTGGTGATTAAATTGCAAAGGAGATATGAGCATCCATTGATCATGACCACATTACATTATTTTTTCATAGATTAAAAACAGCATATGAACCTAAGAAATAGTATCAACATTCTATTTAATTCCTCAATGGCAGTTTCTTATGTGATGTTGATAATATTTTGAAGAGATGGAAGGAGTATTTTGATCATCTTTTGAATCAAGATACAAGAAATGAGATAAAAATTTTCAATATTATATTCATTAGATGAGGGCAAATATCCAGCTTAATGAAGTCAAAACAACTCTTTCTGATCTTAAAAATAGAAAACCCTGAAGAAATATATATGGTGATACTATGATAGCTTCAAATTATTAGAATTTATTTAGCAATATATGGACTCAGAAAGTTATAACACTTAATTTTATGAAAGCTTCTATTATTCTAATCAATAAAAATAATGGGATTATATAATAGTTTGGTAATTGTCATAGAATATTATTATTATTATCAATTAGAAAAGATATTTTCAATGATTTTAAAGAATAATTGCTTCCAATTATAGGTGGAAGGTTACAAGAAACTCAATAATTTCAGAGAATTAAAAAGCACTATATTGATGGCTTTTGTTGTTCTAGACAAATAGGAAGTGTTGAAAACAAAAAAAATTATTTACAAATTAGTTTGTTTTGCTCAAAGCATTTGACTAAATTAATCAAACAGAATTATGAAATAGTTTGAAATTAGTTTGTTGATCTCTCAAGTTTATTCATAATATCTATCTTTTATATAATAAAATGAGAAGAAATGTTATTATTAGTAGTAGAAATTTTGAGTTTTAAACAAGGATGTGTACTCACTCCAATAATGTTTGATTTTATTTTTATGATAGCAGTTTAATAAAATAAGGATAAAGTGGAAAAGTTTAAAGATGGAATTTTTAATTTTAATTGGACAAAAGTGAAATTTAGAGCATTTTTTTGGATTTTGGTTTTGCAGTATGCTTATGACTCTACTATTTTTCATCAATTCAAAAAACAATTGACAGAATATATTTGATAATTTGAAATAATGTTTAAATAAATTCAGATTCTTTATCAGTCAGTGATAGAATCAAAATCTTTAGCAACACTTATCTGGAATGGTTCTCTGCCTAAAATTATATACCAGTTTAAATGTCTCATTAATTTTATAATTAGAGAGATGATGTCACAATGGTTTGAATGTGCTGCTGCTTTTAAGAAGGTAGCTTCTAATCATAAAAAAATAAGATTACTATTAAATTAACTGTATTAATATCATTCTTTTACCTAGTTTATTGTATGGAAGTGAGACTTGGACATCCTATTGATGCAACATAATGACACTAAAAATTTAATTTAAAATTTTTTCATAAAACTTAAAATAAAATGGTAAGATCATAAAATCAAGCAATATATTTTGCTAGTTGTTAAATGTGATGCTACAGAGAGTCTTTTATTGTAAAACGGTACCAATATTGGAATGGACATGTAAAATTAATAAACAATGTAAAAATTCTCAAAGGAGTGTTTTATCATAAAGTTAAATATTGGTTTTATGGAGAGGCAGTTCCTGTGTATATTATAAAGATTTTCTCCAAGACATTTTAAGAAGGTAATATCAATTGTTTTCATTGGGAAAATATGGCAGACACTAGAATACATTATAGTTTTGAAGTAATTCATAAACAAAAGTTTCTGCAGAAGTTAAAAGACAGCCACATAAAATATCGGCTTAACAGAAAATTGGAATAAAATACTATACACAGATGTTTTGTTTAGTCATTGTAAGATTAATTTCTACAGCCTTTTTTCCCCACATAATTTATGTAATGGCCATCATCATTTAAAAGAAACTGTTCATGATGACATTTATTTTTATTTAATTATGATTGCAATAAAAAAATATGCTTAGAATTAAGCATACCTATTTTAAGTACCTGAAAAAATAAATTAGATACTTTTAGAATAGTCTTTAGTCAATTTATAACTGGAAATGGTTGTAATGTGTTCCAATATGGATCCAGTTCAAAATCATAGGTAAGGCAGTTGGATCACTAAACAATATGTTATCAGGCATTTTTATATTTCCCACAACGTTCTATTAAACTTCTAGCAGATGCAATAAAATAGTAGTGAAATTTTTAATTATATATATATATTACAAAATATTATATAATAATATAAAATTGTACTGATTTATCTGCAGTTTTGTTATTTGTTAGCAATTATACTTCATTTTAAAAAGATTCCAAAAGTATTTAAACAAATTTAATAATAAAATTATAAAAATTATATTATTAATGAGCATCAGTTACTATGAAAAACAAAATGTGGTTGATGTATTTGTTATATATTGCTAAAAGGCAAAAATAAACACAATAAGCTTATGACATCCTTCTTCCAATAGAAGCAACTGCATGATAGTACATCTTTTTAAAGTCAGTGTGGTAATATTAATCTGATTAGTCAAGTGTTGTTTGCCAAGAGGTCATCACAGCCACTTTGCAAGCAAGTAGTTGGTTGCAGACAGTTGTGGGTTCATGTCCCGGCCGATGCTATGACATATGAAAAAAAAAAAATCTGATTAGCTCAGATTAATTGGAGATCTATCTTTCAAACTTGTTTACCTTTTGAAAAAAATTTCAAAATTAATTCAGCTGTGTTAAATTCCAGGTAGAATCATAGAAGTCAGAGGCCATGCTATTATATTTTATAAATATTAGTAATTATGTAAATGTACAGTGTGTATGCATTGATATCAAAATATTATATGTTCTTAGATCATGGACATTTTTTTCATTTTCATTGCTCTTTTTTAAAACAATGGAACTGTATACTTATATATGTATATAATAAATGAGTTTTACCAGATCTTACTAATGAATTTGAGACTTGAGCACTTAACAAAAAAGCAATACTGACTTCAAACCACTCAATGAAGTATGAAGAGATGCATGTTAGGATTAACAAGATAGTGAAAATGAAATATATGAGTGAGAGAACAAACAAGTGTTACTGACATCATTAAAAGAATTAAGAGACTGAAATGGAATTGGGCTGGATATATTTCTAGAAGAGATGGTAATAGATAGACATTTGAAATCTTAAATTTGATTCCAAGAGATTGTAAAAGATATAGAAATAGACCACATGTGAGATAGATGCATTAAATATGGAAGTGTATTGGGAAAATTAGAAGAATAGAAACTATGGATCAAAGAATATGGATTGAATTAGAGTAACCTTCATCCTACAGTGGATTAATAATAGTTGACAATTATGATGATATAATACAAACTTGAAGAAGTATATACTTTAATACTATTATTAGTTATTCATTATACTATATAATGACTGACAGATTCCTCTGCAGAATATTACATTTCAAGACAATCTCTCTCACCACTTACAGAGAAAAATTACAATTGTCCATACAAGAATAAAACTATTCTTTTTATGTTAATAATAGTAAATCAACTAGCTTGATATTAAAATGAATTTAATCAACATTAATATTTTTCTATAAATCATATTAATTCAGTAGAACTGAATACCAGCCAATCCATAATAATACAAATTCACCTTACTAATTAAACGTTGATTAATAATTTTACATCACAATATATACTTAATAGATTAACACACTTAAAAATAAAGAATTTTTTAAAAAGTAAAATCTAAAAGTGGCTGCATTTTTAATGTGTCCTTAAAATTGTATTTATCTAAATAGAAACACAATGGATGAATTTAAATCATAAAATTAAATTTGAATGGAATGTTTTGGTAAAAATAATTTAATATTCAAAGGAAATATGTCTATGTGTTTAACAAATCTATAAAATATATTTTCCCAATTATTACATAAGGTACTGAGACATAAATATTTACTAGAACAATACAATGTTTTCGGGTTTCACAACAAAGCATGGAAATATATATTTTGAAAGTTATAAGAAGAGCTCAAAACAGAAATACATGAATGAAGGAATTAAATGTTTGAAACAAATCTGGGCTAAATATATTTTTATAAAAGATGATAATAGGTGGATAGTTGATATTTCAAATTTAATTCTAAGATAATTTAAAAGATTTAAAGAAGTTTATGTATAAGATAGATAAATAAATTTAGGAATTGTGTTGACATGGTGATGAGAAAAAAAGCAATGAATAGGAGATTAAAGTTAAAGAGTCCTTTATTTATAATGGTAGAAAATAATGATGTTACTAATTTATTACAATGCCTTTATAGTAATAAACTTTTTGCATAAGTGAATTTGTTTTTCAGCAGACTTCTTTATATTTAAATAAATTATAGTATACTTTTTTATTGTTCTATATTATAAATCAGTATTATTGCCACTTAGTAAGTCTGGAATATTTTTCATAGTTGTTGCTATAATTGATTAGAAGCAATAACAAACATACACTGATAATGATTAATTATTTATAGATTAATCACAATATACTATGAAAAAAATTTTTTGGAAACATAAAACTTGTATTTTTATAATTTCATAAATGGAAATTCCAGTCTGATTGGTTTAGAAATTTGTTCAGAAAGCTGAGCATTTACTAAACAAACACAGAAATTTTCAAATGTTATTACTTAGCCATCATAGATATAATCTAATATTGTTTGATAAATTGGGGTCTGGCTAATTTTAGTAGAAAAGTCTTAAGATAAACAGGATTGGTCACATAAATGCTGCCACACTGATCATAATATTAATAACATAATATGATACTTCTCTCACTAATGACAGACATATCATACATCTAGCATAATAAAACAATGCTTTAACTTTATTTTTCTATAAAAATATAGATTCAAATATTTATTATCTGCATATAGATATCTCATAGGGTCAGGATCTTTAAATTATCACATCTCCATAATCAGCAGATAATATTACATCATAATAAACAGTCATAGTTTTTATATTTTTAACAGCAGTGGACATCATTCATATGACAACACTGACTATTATTTACCATTTATCCTTTAATTGGGGAAAAAAACAGAAATCAGTAAGCTAAGGAAATCATTAACATGGTTTAAAAAAATAACAATGTTGAGTGTTTTGTGCTCAGCGTTTGATTATATTAAGCAATTACACAATTATATAAGACTTCATAAGTAAATTGCTGTAGGTTTATATGAATGTAAATGAACAATGGTTAATAAATATGGTATTAGCAATAGAAAAAAGTCTCATGAATGCTGAAAAAATACTAAGTTTGTCTGAGTTCGAATTATGCTCTTGATTATAATAAGAAATTATCCAAATGACTATACTATGAAGGATGACTAGGACAAGAGTGTCATAAGAACAACTAGGACTGTCATTGATCTATAGGAAAATAAAAATAAAAACATTATTTTAAAAGAAATATAATAATAGCATGCTCGGGATTTACTAAAAAATTCGAGTACCGGTAATCATAAATAAATCCAGGTCTATGGATCTTGACCTTCGGCTAGACCGGAGACTACGAATCTTGAACTCTAGCCTCACTAAACCCATCAGCTGCAGTGCGACAAGTAAAAATGATTTTTTTTCTAATGTGTCATAGCATCAGCCGGGAAGCGAACCCGCTAACCCGGAACAACAGCTTGTAAAGCAGCTATCGCTGACCTTTCGACCACCAATGTGCAAATATATATTGATGTCTTCTTTTTTTTTTTTGTATATACGTGCGCTAATTTATCTTGTTGCCTCAGGTATTAGACATAAATTTAATTTAAGTAGATTTATATTAAAGGACAACAAAAAATATTAATTAGATATTAATGGCAATACTGATAAAATAAAGCGATGTATTGTTTGAGAAATATTAATTTGAGTTTGAAACTTTGTACTTGATTTACAGAAATTTTCTAAACCACAGTACCACAGGGCCCTCCCTATAAATAACAGAAATGCATCTATATAAGTTAAGAATGAAAGTTAAATAATACTACTGCATTAAAAAAAAGTTTATATTAGTGATTTTAATACCACACTACAAGCATATAAAAAATAAAGAATAACAAAATATAATTAACAATAATAATATGATTTAGATAAGATTTTAATTTTTCCTTTTTATGTTGTGTATTTGATGAAATACTAATTGACATTCTAAACTTAAGATTAATAATGTTCTCATATTGTGCCGATGTCAAAAGGAAAAATAGTATAAATTTCTGTCTTCCTACTGTATGCTACAAAACATAGTTTTTCATCTTTTCTCATTCCTTTTCTCTCATTTCAGTGAATGCAGAAATGGTTGTAACTGAGTAATTGGCTTCAAATGAGTGCCATACTCAATTTCCTATGGCTTTTTATTACCGCCCTTGGCAATGGATGCTTTTGTGCGTTTATGAGGGTTGTGAACAAAATTTAAAGAAAGAGCAAGAAAAGATCTTTGTTATTACTTTTGTTCCACGCTGACACATTTTCTGCTATAGAAAAAGATAGAAAGACTAAATTTTCATTGGTAAATTTGATCATTACTTATTTCAAATCTTACAATTTATTACAGTATAAAAAGATAGTTATAATAAGTCATTCTATTAAAATAATGTTTTGCTATATATATAATAAAAACAAATAAGAATTGGTTATATATTTTTAAAGTAACATTTGTTTTATTCACTTTACAGTAATCTCAAAAAAAAAAAAAAAACGCATGTTTATTGCTTCGGAGTTCATAAAAAGTTCGAACCTGGAAATTGCAAAATTAGGCAGTCATCCATGAAATTTGAGCTTTAAATTCATCACTCTATTAGTGCACTGTCACAACAAAAGCTCTTACCTTTGAAAATCGTTTTTTTTTTTAAGTAGTCAAGCAGTGATAACCCATTTTAATTTAATTTTCGGTTATTTATATGTAACTAACTATATAACTATCATAGATGTAAAAACGGCTTTTTAATAATAAGTAAGGTAAAACCAGAAAAGTTTTTGTGTTATAGTAGGCAGGGCATTCATTTGCAACTCCTAAAACCTGTAGTGCAAATTTTGATGAAAGATGAAAAAAAAATTCAGATGTTAATCTGGTGTAGGATAGACAATGAAGTAATTTGTAGCCAATTTAGCCTGCCATTCAATTGTTGGCTATTAAATGTATATATAATATTTAAATACAAATATATTGTTTATAATGAACGTAATGTAATTAGAATACATATATTTAAATACACGTTTCATGTCTATACTGAACTTAATGTAATTTAAAAGGGATTTGAATTCACATTTTCAAGCTCCCTATAGCTATATCGACCCAATCTTATACAATCCATATACATGATAACATACATGTAAAAAAGATAAATTATTTCCAATATACATGTTTTATGTTGAACCAGCACACACATCACTTGGTCCAGGTCATCATCCCCACACACATATATATAATCAGTGATTAGTTTATATTAAGATAGCGAATTTTGGTACTTTCATTAACAAGCTTCAATCTTCTCCACCCACCAACTCTTCAGCCATCAATATTATTGAAAATCTGATGATGGAACGCTCATCGTCAGACATTCCATCATCACATTTTAAATGATATGGATGGCTGAAAAGTTGGAAGATGGAGAAGATTATAAAACTAAACTAAATGATTTAACTTTGCCAATAATAATATTTTAATCATGTTTTCTTTTTATTATCAACATATTAGGAATCATATTACAGAATGATGTGATCACATGGCTTCTATTAATTTCATGTTAAACAAAATTTCGATGCTTACTGTTTGTTGAATAAAAAAGGTACTAATTGGCTACTTCTTGAGATATTATAAGCTTACCTAGAAAAGTCCCAAAAACCTAAATGAAGTATCCAAGCTGGAAATAAATCCAAATAATTAAACATGAAAAACTAAATTAAAACTAAATCATAAAATAATAAAGTTGATTTATTTAAAAAATAATAGAACATGAAATGGAAAGAAAAAATAGATCTTGAAGATGATGAACTGATTAGATTACACAAATAGTGCAAATAATAAAAAATTCTCAGGAGAAAGAATAAAATAGTGAATGAACAGACAGGAAGCATTAGCGATCACATGACATTCAACTATCAGAAGTTACAGACTGAGTTTTGATTTAAAAAACTCCATCAGTTCTTGAGCCCAATACTCTTCTTTTCTAAAGTCACATGCTCTACCAATACCCATAGCTCTCTGGACAGTATCCCAGCATAAAAGAAAATGAAAAATTATTTTAACTCAAATTAACTGATTTACAAATATAAAAACCTCTATTCAAAATTTAAACTAAATGATAGCTGGTACATCTTTTTATTTTTTCAACAGAAATAAAAAATGATTTTCAAAAAATAATAATAATAATATATACATTTTATTAGTAAAATAGTTTCTCAAACAAAATACTCTCCCATCTTCTTTTAACAACCTTAATCTATATCTATGTCACCTACACTTATCAAAAACATTGAATTCATTATTAAGAATAAGATACAACCTATTATACTACCTGCAATCTCAAACTTTCAATTTGCTAAAAAGAGCTTCCACCTCTAATGCTATCACCCTTTTTAAACTTGTCATTGACAAGTAAGATTTGCTAGAAAAACAGGTTCCATAGTAGTACAATTAGATATTGCATCAGCTTTTGATTCTATTTATACAGATGTTCTTATTGAATTATCAAAATTGTATAATATTCCTGTTCCAATTATCTATATTTTAGCCAACCTTCTAATGAATAGGAAATTTTTTTATCACATTAAATAGCAAAATTACACCAGGATTTAAACACCATAACTCTATCCCATAAGGTTCACTGCTAAGTGTACTGTTTTTATAATGTATATAAACCCATTACTTCTGGAAATAGAGAAAACTGTCTGGTATATATATATATATATATATATATATATATATATATATATATATATATATATATATATATATATATATATATATAAAATATATATATATATTTCATTGATTGCTAAAGTGGTTAAGCTTATATCATTCATGGATGATCTTGTTGTATTTCTTCCCTCCAGGAAGTACCTCCCTTCCCTTATTGTTATTCTAGAAATTTATACAGCTCAATATAGCTTTCAAATTAATTGTGATAAATCATCTACAGAAAGTATCATCACTGGAAAAGGTGTTCCTTCTCCATTCACTGCACAGCCACATAACTTTCTTGGATTTCCCATTTACAAATCTATGACTGCTAAGAGAACATCCATTCAGAACTCTATTCTTACATCTGTTGAAAATATAACTAAATCCCCATATAAACTGTGCTTTTCACTCCATGATAAAATCTCTTATTAACATTCTGATTTTTCCAAGGATGACTGACTAGATGGCAATTTTTAACTATACCACTGCTTTTGAGAAGAAGATCAATTTGATTTGTTTAAAATTAATTTGGAACAAAAAAGTGGTTGCAATCAGTATTAGAATCTTGCAAAAGTATGTCAAAGATAATGGTCTTTCACTCTGTTCAGATCATTTAATACTATTTCTAAATTTATTTCTGTTTATCCAAACTCTATGAAATGTATTCTAGTCATTCCTACTGATACACCTCCATCCACACTATAAAGTTATTTTTTTCCAGTCATTAATCAAACACATAGTATTGACATTAATATTCAGACATTTTCCAGGAAAATAGTCTTTTGGAAAGCTTACAACATCATGCATAGTAATAACCAACTACTTTCTTCTCCATCCATTCTTAATATCACTAATAAATAAATAATCAAGAAATTCAAATTCTGGTATCTAGAGCCAAAATATCTTGATTTTGTTATTAAAATTAATTTGCAAACTCTCCTTACTAGTCATTTTTTATTACAGAGGTCTTTTACTAACATTGATTCCATTTGCTCTCTTTGTCATTAGTCTAAAGAAACAATTCTCCATTTTCTAACCCAGGATCCTGCTCTTTGCATATATAGAAACATCATTGAGTCAATTACTAAATCTCATATTTTTTCCATTGATACTCTTATTGATAGTATGAAAAGAGATTTTTTTAAAAAATTAGAATCACCATTTCCCTTTTGTGTACTCTTTGGTTCCTAAGATGCTATCTTTGCTTCAATCCAACATCTAGAAAACTAAAATCACTGTTTTTCAATAAAATCTCAAAAATTAAAAATAGAGATAATGGGGCACTTGCCTCTCCAAATTTCATTAATGCTACATGGAGCCTAGTTACCCTCTCAACCCCATTATAATTTCTTTTTACTATTCTTCTTTTCTTTTTTTTTCATGTCAAAGCTATGCATGTAAATAATGAATTATTTGTAATCTATAAACATTGTACTTGTCTATTTCATGTTGTTATTGAATCCAAATCATTTTTTCCATACTTGTAGATAAAAATTTCTTTTAGCACAATAAAAACATTTTTAAAAGTAAATTTATAAATAAACTACTTTTTTGTTTTTAAAAGTTAAAATAATAGTAATAAAAAAATGTTCTTTTTTGTTTTTTATATATGAATTTCGTTTTTTTTAAAATAAAATCAAAAACGATGTTTGTATATTTAAAAAAATAATATTCTATATTTTCTATCACATATTATGTGCAATTGGTTCTTGTGGTTACAATCAATTATACTTTGCCTATCCCTATTTTTTAATGTAACACTATTAGTAGTTACTTGTATATGATTATGAGATTGGAAAAGAAGGATTAAACTTGATGAAACCTGCACCCTGCAATGAATTGATAATAGTTGATGATGCCATACTAATCTTAAGCAAATAAAGCAAAGAGCAAAAACTTAAAAGTGAATTTTATGATGTTAATGTAAACTAACATGGAAAATACACCTAGTTTTTAAAGATATTATTTAACATCATATAATGCTGTTTTTAAAATTGTGCAACAAATCTTTTTTTAAAATTTCAACATTGTCTAATAACATTGTTGCATTGCTTCTATTCTTAGCAAAGTTTCCCTAATAAAAGAAACCAATATTTTACCCCTACACTATCTTTAAGATCTATATGGTAAAATAAACTCTCCTCTTCAATAAAAACTATAGTCAGATTACCATAAAGGATTTATTAATGATTACTTTACTTCACATATCCTTATCAAAATTTTCAATATCAAAACATTTAGAATTCAAGAAAATACTGATTTATAATATAATCTTTCATCATTCTATTAAAATGTTATCCAGTAACTCTATGTTATCTCACTATAAAATTCACATTTCGCTTTCTGTGACAAAATTTCAGAACAATATATTATAATTTAAAGTTACATTTCTATCATAATAGACTCCATCTTGTACTTAGAACAAATGCAGCAACATATAGGGGTTTGTGTTGTATGTAACATCTAAGTTCATTCTTTTATTGAAGAAGCCAAAACATTTAATTTAGGATTGCTTTGTAAGATAATAACCACTTAATCCATAAATTGCTGAAGATTTTACTTCAATTTGTGATTAATAAAGTACTTAAGATTTTTGAATAATAATTCCAAATCAAATTTTGTATCAAAACAATAACAGGATTTTATAAATCATCTGTTGAACTGGAATGAATAACAAAATCTTCAAATTATTATTTATCTAAAAGATAAAAAAGTGAAGTTTCTGTTTTATTTGATTGAAATAAAATACTTCTCCATTAAACCTGTAACACATATTTAAGCTTCCTTTGTAATAACTTTTACAACCTTTTTTAAAAACGATTGTGATAAAAATGATAGTTGGAACTAGTACAGTTTTCTATTTAATATAATTTTCATTTCAAGTTTTTTAATTTGTATTTTCTTCTGTTATCATATAAAAACTGTATAGTTTTAACATTACTGGACAAACAGCTAATTCCAATTATCTCTACAAAGTTTTTAATAAATTGAGCCAAATTAATAAAAACAATATATAAACAATACACTTATTGAATTTTTATATTCAATTGAACCATAAACAACTCTATTATTTATTGATTATTACAACCACACTTGAATTTATTAATTTGTGACTTAAACAATCTTTTTTTTTCTCAGTGAATGAAAGCTTTTATTCATCAAAAAGACAAAATACACAACAGTTAAAAAGTTTACAAAGAAATGATTACGTGGCAAAATAAAATTCAAGTACAATACGATGAGGGGGAAGAGAATACATATGAAATGGGAAGGGAATATGGAAAGGGTATGTAGTCCAGGCAAAGAAGTTTTTGGTAAGGAGCAATGTTGACAATGCTTATGTCATGTCTTTAGAGGTTTCATGGATGAAAGAGGAGGTTTCTGAGTTATGCTTAGATGCAACAGGCTGATTATTGTCCTTTGTAGATGAATAATTTTAGTTTTTCCTGTTGTACTTGGAATGTCGTTATGATTGGTCATGTTGTTTTTTTGACTTGCTTTTTACCTTTGATAGAGCAAACCACAGCCTGAAAGGGAGGAAAGTTTAGAGGGCCAGGAGATGGAGACTTTGCAATAAGTTCTTTGGTGATGATGTTTTCAGTTAAGTTTTGTTTGAAATTTCATTTGGATAAAATTTGGGTAATTTTGAAGGTTTTAGTTCATGTAGTTTAGGACTCTGCAAATTTTTTTCTGCTAGGGGCAGTAGCCATCTTTAAACTGATTGAAAGAATGAAAAGTGATATGAAGAAAACAATTTGAAATGGAAAAATTAAATATATTGATGTAAAAGCAAAAAACCACTGAAAAACTTGTTATTATAATTTTAGTTGAGTAATGAGAAAATTGAGTGGAATTTTAGGTGGTTAGTTACCCCAGAGGAGGAGGGGTCTGAAAAAATGATTGTTAAAAATGGCCTAAATAACAAGAAAAAAAAAAAACTTTATAAACAAGTTCTAAGTGACAGGGAATTGGAGTAGGAGTAATATTTAAGAGTCTAAGAGGGAATAAAATACTTTATGGTCCATGAAACAGTTGAACCACCCACCAAACAAGGGGGGGGTGGTAGTTAAATGCTGATAAGCACAAGCTAGACCTAGGGGAATTGTGTTAAAAATGCACTAAAACTGAGATTTAGTGAATAAAAGAGTACATTAGCAGCAAAATAAGGCCTTTAAAGGGCCAAATAAATATAAAAGGCACCACCTTTCATTGCTACAAAACAACCTTTCAGAGCCATTCTGTGCGAGCTGTGAGAAGGATGACTTTTCAGTAATAGCTCCACTTATGGATTAATTTAAGCAATCTTTTCAATAAAATTCTTGGAAACACTGTTGTAGATAATAATGATATTTTATGATAATTATTGTGACCTTTGTATTTTTATTTTCAAAAATTGAAACATTAGAATAATTCTTAAAAAAAACAAATAGTACAACTTCATGGATCAATATAGTCTGATAACTCTCAATATTTAATTTTGATGATAACAGACATCATTGTATTTTTTATTTTTTAAAAGTTTCTTGTTAGGATCTACAGGATTTCTGTTTTTAATTTTAAAAAAATGTTGTAACTCTTTCAGAATGAATATTTTCAAATTTATTTGAGTTACTTTAATATTTGTACTATTCATAAAATGATCAAAATACTTTCTCTACTTGGAATTCAATTGGTTTAGAATATTTTATCAATATACTTCATGTCTATTTTTTTTGTATTGCAACTATTTATCAGCATTAAAATGTCAGACTACCATTTTTAACTATATGCATATTTTGTGAATACATCTCAATATGAGATGAACCAAAAGCATTAAACACCTAAATATCCATATCTGTATTAATAGTTTAATACTTTGCTTTTCAACTTTAATTTATTAACAATAAATTATAATCTACGTTCAACCTTTCATTACTTTTGCTACATAAATTTTATTCAGCTAGGAAAATGTGATCCATATTATGATACCTTACTGAATAGTAATTCGCACACAGCTAGAAATTTACATTTGTAATAATTAACATTTGCAAAGGTAGAAACAATTAAATCGTATAATTAAACTCCACATTATCATTATCACATAAAAGATAACAATCATTAATTTCATTTGGATTACGATTTTTTTATTCAAGTTTATATATTATTTTTAATGTATTTATAAAAGATCTAATGTGACCCCAATCAGAAAATAATTTTATATTTCATTGGAAGAAATAATGCTATCTTAATATACAACAATAATAATTTGTGAATACTTGCAATTCAGTATGATATTTCTAGATATTCATTTAGTAACTATTAGCTTCAGTTTGATGTCGTTTATATTATTATTTTATTCTTTTTTTTTTTTTGAATTTCTATTTCTTTTTATTTTAACTTAATTCTAGTTTAAAGGTTAAAAATATTACAATATTAGAATTGAAGGTAATCGCTCGAGCATAAGTAAAAAATAAACATAATCATCCTTTAATTTTCGTAGCTCTTTTTTTTTTAAACAAAATTATTTATTTAATTGAAGCATTCCATCAAAAACAATTTAAAAAAAAAAAAAAATAATATCAGGAATCGGGATAGAAATACTTAAACATTTGATTTCAATTGTGAGAATTGGATTTTATTTCTTTATTGATAAACTGAAAATAGTTTTGTTTTATATATAAATTATGAGTAAGCAATTTTTTATTGGCTTTTGTATCATTATTTATATATAAAGTGTTATTCTGGACTTAATATATACTAGTAAAGATTAAGTTGCTTTAGTCAATCATGAATAAAAAAAATCTCTGAAAATTACTCAATGACAATACTCGATTTGTCCCTCACGCTGATTGATGAAAAAAATTCACAAAGCTTTATCAAGAAAGTTACTACTCTAAGTCATCCCTTTAGTTCAAAGATTTTTATAATTTAAGGATGTTAAAACTTGAATGTGAAGCCCAGAATATCTTACTAATAAATTTGTATTTTCTTTTTTTAAACTTGACCATAAAATCTCAATAGGTTTGATTAGAATACTATTAATTAGCTTAATAATTCAACATACAAAACTTTGTACCAATCAGAAAAACATTAAATATAATGAGCTTAATTTAAAAGGCAGTTTTGAAAATTATACCGATTCAATTTACAAAAGATATAGGCCATATAATGATTATATCTTTAAACAATACTATTAATAACTAGAATTTATTTTTTAAAATTAAAAATTATATTATTTCCTCAATCCAGATATAGAATTTTACATCAAAGTTTATATATAAATAACTAATATTTATTAATGCATAAATTATTAATCTAAATTTCATAAATTTGTTTGACTCATCAGTAAGACACATATTTCTTAAACTATACTTCACACATTCACATTAATTTTTTAGATGCAACATTACAAATACAGGGAAAATATAAATAATACTCAAAATGAAACTGGAAATTGACTTGTTTCATTTATATCTTTACTAATTTTAAATCATAAGCACATTTGAAATATTTATCATAAATGAACATTGGTAAAGCAATGTTTCTGGTCTACCATTAGAGCTACACATTATCTCTCTTTTCTTAAAATGAAAGAAATTTAATGTAATATGTGGACTCAGTAAGGAAGATTTCAAATGGATAAATATTTTCTTAAAATAATATATTGGTGATTATTTATATTTTCGAGATATATGTGTTCAAGTGTTTGTGATATGAGTTAGAATGGTGACTGGTGAGTCATATAAAAGTCTGTGCTTGTATACCCTATATATTACATATATTGATACAAGTATATATAATAAGCCTGTATTTCAGTTATTACATAGTAGAGATGTCTGTCCATCCCTTGTATATGTATTAAATGGATTATGTCCTGTACATGAGGGGTCAGATTGATTTTAGGTCATCATGGGTGTGACAAGAATTTCAGCCTCAGGGTGGTCTTTGAGTGTTCCATCATCAGATTTTCAATTGGATGAAGGGTTGAAGAGTTGTAGTGTGGAGTGAATTGAAGCCTGTCCATTAAAGTATGAAGATTGGCTATCTTAATATATATCTGAACACTTATTGCATATATGTGTAGAGATGATAATCTGGACCAACAGATGATTGCTAGCTTAGCATGAAATATGTATATTAGTGATTATTTATTTTTTTTGACATATATGTGTTCAAGTGTTTCAGTGATATAAGATAGAGTGGTGAGTGGTGGGTCATGTGAAAGTCTGTGCTTGTATATCCTATATATTAAAATAATAAAGTGGCAGTCAGCAAAAAATAATGACAGAAGATTAGAAGTTATTTTCACAAATTTTTATTCTAAACATTAAAAATTGTTGGTGTTTTTTATCTTTTAAACTGTCTCTTATTCTACAACAAATAGTAATTATTTTTTAGTTTTTTTAAATATTTACAGAAATTATACTAGATGTTCCATTTCTTTTATAAGAAGTAAGTAATAAATAATCAAATGATTCATTATTCATAATATCACATTATGTTTGAGCATCAAAGTGACAGAATTGAGTTAAGATCATAGAATCATTAACTTTCAAGTTTATAATTTCAACACTACACTGATTGAATATTATATTTTGTCAGTATGTTGTGTACAATGGTAAAGTTACGGAGCAAAACCTAAATGTCCCTGTATTGCAGTACAACACTGTTATTTCCAGTTCTCAAAAATGTCACAGTATCTCCTGATTGATGAACTATTTACTTATTTATTAAAACAGAAGCAAATTCTCAATATATTACTGTTACCCAGTGCAAGACTTAGTAATCAATGGATACAAAAATGTTTATAAATAAATTCCCTGGTTGTTCAATTTTTATAAAATCTATGAAAAAAATGTTATTTTTACTCTGCTGATGATTAAGGTTACAACTTTAAATCCAGTTCAGTATTTACATATGTAACTATTGCTTAATCATACTTTAAAATCTGAATGATTATAATATCACAAACAGATTTTGAATTTATATCAAGAAGCTGACTGATATCTGAATAATTAGAATAGAAGCTACATAATGCATAAAAAAGTACTATTTTCAAAATATTTCTCTAATATTATTAAGCTACTTTATCATTTGCTTCAGACTAAGACAACATTTGATTCTCTAAAGTTACTATATTTCTCTAACATTAATGTCATATAATGTAGGCTTAAGTTATTAAAGATTACCAAGTAGTACTAATTTTCATCTTCACCTTAGAATATTTTCTAGATTTTGGCCAGAAGATGAGTCCCATATAATGATTAAAATTGACATCAATTTCAAGCTTATGTTAATCTATTAATTATATAAAAAATACAAGTTTATTGCTTGGGAATTTGTAAAAAATTCTAACATTGGAAATGACAGGTTTGAACTATTATCTAAAAATCTTAATCTCCAGAATCTATCATTTAGCTGCATCAAATTTTGCAGTAAATTATATATATATATATACCATCAAAAGCCAGTCAACACTTGGACAATACCAATATCAATAACAATCAACAATTTCAAACAGTTGTCAAGGCAACCTACTTTTAACAATAAAGATGGAATCCCATTTTTATTTATAGTCCCATATATTTATATAGACACTAATGATTGCAACTTGATCACAAAGATTAAAATTATTGATACAAAGAAGTTTAAACAAACCTCTTTAAGCAGATAAATGTAACCTATTCTGAATGCAGACTAATAAATAATCAATTATAACATTACAAGTTACAATTATAATTTTCAAATTTCAATTAAAATATTACTTAAATAATAAGTGTAGTAATGTTCAAGGCTAAATAGGTTTATAAGTAACCATTAGAAACCAGTCAACACTTAGACAATCCCAATATAGATAACAATCTCAACTGTTGTCAGGGCAACTTGATTTTAACAGTAAAGGTGGAATCCCACCTTTATTTATAATTTTCAAATTGCACCCAAAGTATTATATGTACTCAAAGTTAAATGAAGTTAATAATACTAAATTATCATTTGCATGTCTTACAGTAAGTAAAATCAAATATAAACAAATAAAAGACAAAGAACACAGAGGTTAAAGTCTCCATATAGTTGTGCCACTCAGTGCAAATCAGAATAATCAATGGATGCAGGAAGGTTTGTACATAAAATTCCTACCTAGGGCCTAATCATCCAATATCCCCAGACTACTTTCTAGCAGAAACCATCCTGCATTCATTGATTACTCTGGGTTGCACTGAGTGGTGCTACTGTATGAAAAGATTAGCTTCTGTGTAAACAGCTTGAGTAAGCATAAAGAATGGTGAGAATGTGATGTTTAGTGTTTTAAAAGAGAAAGTAGTGTAGTTGGAACATTATCACAAAACATTATTACTGCTAATATACCATGTACAGTTTGGCACAATTCATGGAGCATCTGGATTGACATCTGGAGATACCAGGATCAACTCTGGCACTGGACTGCTTATAAACTCCCTAACAATAAAGCCATTAACACTTCTTTTTTTACTACTACCATAGCAACTAAATTAACAAGAAAATATACCAAACTATTTATTACATGGATATAACATTTTTTTTAAATTTTTAATGAGACTCATTATATAGACATGCTTATGACCTGGATTCAAAAATAAGCCAAGTAAATTTTGAAACTTTTTTCACATTTCAACCAGGTTTTGATTAACAATTGGATATATGTATATTTTCACCTACAAAGTAAAAAGATGAAAAATTATTGAGACTTTTATTATGAAATTGTAGGGATTATCGTTTACCTATATAAGTAAATAACCTTTTTTTTAAAAAAAAAAAAAAATGTAGATAACTTTCTCATAAAATTTAATTATTTTTTTTATTTTAAAGTGGATGATAAATTTTATCTTATTGTCAGAAGCTTATTCATAATTAAGTAGTATTCTTTAAAAAACATGTCTTCATAAAATATTCATCGGGATTTTTACAAGTTATAATATTTTTTTATTAACTAACTCAAAGAAAGCATTTTGTTCAAAGTCAAATAAATTTTAACTGAAACACGTAATTCTTCAATAATCATGAAGTGTTAGCATCTATATAAGAAGATTGAATTTCAAATGATAGTTTAATTGGAAATTTATTGAGAGATTATAATATTTGAGACACTAAAATATAAAATTTATTTCTTCAACCGGAATTATTGAAGTAAATGTAATTACGATTAATAATGTAATGAAAAGATTAATTAAAAATTCCCCAGATGAAATTTAAAATTTTAAAATAATAATCAAAATAAAATACAGATGACATATATTTTAAATATAATGTTAAAGAGTGTAATTACTTAATATGAGAGGAAAGCAGTGATAAAAAATTTTAATTAATGGATATATCAATAAAAGAGTGCAATTTACACTTTTCTTCAGAATTGAAACTTGATGATTAGAGGGTATTAAGCCTTTTTAATTTCACTTGCAAATCCTTTTTATTTGTTATAATGCTTATGCATAAAACATTGTTCTTTTGTTGTTTTAAGTTTTAAATGTTCCGCTTCTAGAAGTATAAGAAGAAGCGAAAAAAAAAAGCGAATAACTATTGCATTTGAAACTTAAATATTTTAAATATTAGGTCACATTTAAAAAAAAAACAGTTGTAAATAAATAATATATATATATTGTTCTCTGCCTAAAAATTATTAATACTAGCTATGCAAAATGGTACTACGATTAAGTAATAGCACTTGATCATGTTTATATTTGCACCCTAATATCTAAGTCCTTTACAGTCTCCCTCAATAATAAAGTTATTTTCTTAGAAGCTCGAGGATACTGGATAAGAATGCAAGCTGTCATCTTTATGACTCATATGATACATCATTTCCCTAGATTACTCATTATTTCATTATTTTTATATAATAATTAGTAAGTGTAGTGTTTAACATATCTTACATTTTAAGCTATAAAATAATTATCATAGTGCTGTTCTAAAAACCATAAAACTTATTTTGCCTATACCTTTACTGCTGTCACCATTTTAATGCCAACTGAAAATCACTTGTTGTTGCATTAATAATCTCCTACATCTATTTTGTGATCTTAGGAAGTTTAATCACAGCAGAAAAGCTTCCAATATAAATGATTTTTTTATATATCATCTATAAATACAATGCAAAGCAGCAATTTATGTTCATAGATATGGTTTGTCATTTTATTTAAATTTAAACATAGTTTGCTATAATAATATCATTTATTTTTAAAATTACATTGTATATTACAATAAAAGATTAGGTCTCAACACTAGCGTCACCTAGGTCACCAATTAGTCCAGGGATAAGAGTTTAAATACACTACAATCTGGTAAATACTGATTATTCAAGCTTATTGTAGATGGTACAAATCTAAAATGTACCTTTTAGTATATAATATACTCTACTATATTTGATTTGAATTTAAACTTATATAAATATAATTTGTAATGATATTAGTATTTCATTTTATATATAAATAAGATATATGAAATTTATATTTAAAAATATTTGTTATTAATCAAAAATTATATCACTGTTTTTTAAACTAAGTCTTAAAAGATGTGCAGGAGAAATTACTATTGCCTACTCCATAAGTTCTAATCATTTAGAACAAATAATCTCAGAATCATAAAAGTATAACATACTCACAAATGATAATAAATGTTATCCTATTCAAATATATGATCAATACATTGACAATAATTTGATCAAACATAATAATTAAAGATCTTTATTCTCCAGATATGGATATGAACATGCAATTTAATAAACAAAAATTGAAAAATAGCAAATTGGCTATAAGTTTTTTGCTTAAAAATTGTAAATTGAATTGAAAACTTTCATATTAACTGATGCAATTTCCAAATTTCTATGAAGTTCAGCCTTAAGTTAATAGCCCAATAGACAAATGCAATAACTCTATATCACCTAAGATCTTAATATTATTGCTGTTACTATTTATGCAGATGTTTACATAATAAATAAACATGATAGGATGCTCACTTATAAGCATGACCAAAATAGTGATATTACTGGTTTATATCTTTAAATACAGACTTAAAAAATACATTTTTTTAGCTTTCTTACAAGTCTAATAATTTGTTTTTGGAATATTGTTTGGGTGTAATTATAGAAAAAAAAAATCATATTATTTAGTTTTATAAAATATATTATAAAAGACATATATTTATTTACTTTTCAAAAGATTTTAAAAATATTGATATATTGTGAAAACAAAAATTTAATTCTTTTGGTCATAAATTCTTTGCATTCTTCTTTTATATGTATCTCTCTAAAAATGTAATGGATAAAATAGCTATTTAAAGGAATAATAAAGCATAAGTCAGTTTCAGTTAAGGTTATGAATTGCTGTTGGATGAAACTTTGAATGGCTTTTCACTCTTATTTTACAGCTAAGAACAGCTCAATTAATCTTAGATGATGAAATGAGTTGCCTATGGATCGTCCACTTAAAAGAAAATATCCAAAACCTTTTGAAAATAAGTTTATATGTCACAGACTTAAAGATCAGGTTATTAATTAATTGAAATCATGAGCATGAAATGAAAGATTATGATGTTTTTGACCTACAATATTATTAATGACTTTTGGGGAAATGTATACAGCAAAACAAAATAATTCTAAGCAATTAGTTTTTATGTTTTCTGAATATTATTCTGTTCATAATATTAGCATTACTATCTTATTATAACAATTTTTGTTTCACTTTTTTCATAGCTTTTAGTTTTCTTTAACATATTTCTAATTATATACCCACTTCTAAAAACATTTTAAATTTTATTCCCCTCTTTATTTTTACTCATGATTGCCTCTTTTCATTTACTATTGCTAGGGTCACAATGTCAAACAAATAAGGTCTACTATTTCTTACAAACACTGCATGTCTGAAATGTACAAATATTTTTTTTTCACTTTTTCATAGTAGTCCAAAATTATGCTCTATATTTTCTTATATTATATAAAAATATTTTACAAGCGTTTCTCATTATTTTATAAAATAATAGTGTATAAAATGAACATATGTATTGAGGAAAGACTATAGTATTTTTAAACTGTTGTGCAATCAATGAATATTCTAAGTATGTCATAAGCATAAAAACATACAGAAAGTTACTCAGTTACATTAAATTTGAACTTTGTATAAAGAATGGTATAAATATTGATGGAGTTTTATTAGTAGAAAACTGTATAATACTTAGAATTTGATGTGAAAGATGAAGATAGATAATCTGCTATGGAAGAAAAAAGTAAATGTAAACCATTAAAATATCATATATGTGTCATAACAAAGGCAAAACTCTCCATACAGTAGTGCCACCCTGTGCCAAACAGAGTAATCAATAGATGCCAGAAGGCTTGTGCATAAAATCCCTATCTTGTGCCTACTCAAGTGTGATCATATCAATCATATTTTGTTCATTTGGGATCTATATATTCAACCTTTAATCTACCAAAAATATTAAAGGTATATTTAGAAGTCCTCATTTGCCTAAAAAAAGAATAAGCTGATACTTGTGACATAAAAATCTTCTACGTAGATTTAACTACATCATTACAATAATAAATTACGTCATTGAGTGACTTAAAAAGGTAATTAGTATATATAAGTCTGGAGACGCATTATTCATATATGAATGCTGTAATCACTTCAATTCACAGTACTTAATAATAATTTATCAGATAAAATGCAGATAGAGATACAAATCCTGCAGTCAAGTTATATCACGTGGGCAGTGTTGAGGGTAGTTTGTCATTAATTTCACTATTCTACTTTGGGAATAAATTTAGTTTTAGCTTCTCAATATTTAGAATTACATCACAAACTTAATATATAAACTGCTCCTTTTTTTATACATTGTTAGACTTTCTTTCCAAACTTCATAAATAATTTATTATTCAGTTAGTTTAAACTCAATTAATTTTCCACATAATAAGATTTTCTAATATTGCTTGTCAAATCTTTACAATTTAAATATTTTAAATTTTATTTGTTTATATTTAATACTTGATTTACTTTTTAAAAATCTAATGAGTTTTCAAATTATAATTTTAAATTAGACTTTTTTTAATTATTGTGGAGGTCAAATGAGTAAATATTGGATTTGAAAAATTAAAAAATGTTGGATTTTTTTAAGGCCTTAATAAGTCGATGCAAAACATAAATTTTAATTAATTTATTATTTCTTATTAAATTTTTGATGTCTGACTAATAAAAATAATAAGATAGAATTGATATTCCATTTAAATGTAACGATGATTATATAATTATAATCAAATCAGGTGGTATAAAATTTATATATATATATAGATAGTTAGTAATCACATAATAAGCAGGGTTGGGTTTATGACATTTATAATCTCTTAACAAAAATTATTGCAACCAAGAAATAAAAGCATTTTATCATCATCATCACAGTAAACCATTGTTTTTTATCAATTCTCTTGGTTTACAATATTTTTCTTATTGTTTAGATATAAAATAAAACAATTGATTTCTACAGTGTTGAATTCTACGAAAATAAAAACCGTGTTTTCTTTTGCCTATATTCGATATTATTCCGATGTTTTGAGATGTTTCAACAGTATAGCACACATCTTTAAAAAATTACAGAACAAATTACATATTATTATTAAAAATTATATTCATGCATAAAAACACACTGTCAGTGATTTATACCTTACATGTCTGATATAAACTAAAACTAAGCATAAATAAATATCCAACATAACAATATTATATGTAATGCAATTAAACTGTTGTTCGTTCAATAATAATAATGATGATGATAATAATAATAATAATAATCATTATCATCATCCAACCATTCATTGCATACAATTTTTTTTGTTGTTTCAATTTTTTTTTTGTGTTACCAATTTTTTTAACAATGTAATACATAATTTTTACTATGTGTGTTTTTTTTTATTAACAAAAAAAAAAAGGTTTTGTAGATGTATAAACTCTGTAACCTATTGTAACCTTTTGTTTTCTTTGTGAATAAAGTTCCTTTGAAACGTAATAATAATAATAATAATAATAATAATAATAATAATAATAATAATAATAATAATAATAATAATAATAATAATAATAATAATAATAATAATAATAATAATAATAATAATAATAATAATAATAATAATAATAATAATAATAATAATAATAATAATAATAATAATAATAATAATAATAATAATAATAATAATAATAATAATAATAATAATAATAATAATAATAATAATAATAATAATAATAATAATAATAATAATAATAATAATAATAATAGAATCCTTAAGTTCTCCGATGTAAGTATTTATTTTTTACTTTTGTTCCAACTTGTTATTCACAAAACAAACATAATACAGGAAAAATGGAATCATATAATAGATTAATAGAGTTTTTTGAAAAATATCGGTGTGTTTTAATATCTTTTTTTAAAAAAAAAATATATACTGACTTGAGTCAGAATAAATCATGGCTACTGTCCAGTCAAGCGTGAGTGAATTAAGCACCAATACGAAATTAACAACATCGTTAGTTTCAAAATTGCCTATTTCGTATGCAAAAGTACTTAAAAGTAATAGCAATATTACAGCACCAACCCAAATACCACACTTCCGTAGAACAAATACAAATGATATAAAAACTCTTGATCTAAACACTTGAGAGGAAAATCAACCCCCAGCCACAATCTGGACAAAAGAAACGCTTGAAAATGTGACGGACCGTTTCAGTAATACGGTGCCTCGTACGTTATTTGAAACTTTTCGCAGGTTTTTTTCACCAACATTGTTAGTACTCGCAGTAACCGATAATCAATGCTCATTATATCATTTCCCAAAAGCTTTATTATATGAAGCAATAATGCAAAATGCACTATGGGAAACAATCTCTTGTATCGCAGACCATCCAAATTCTCGATATATAACCATTGATTTTTATACTCAGCAGCAAAAAGAACGTTTTCAATCCACTATTTTAGCACTTGATAATTACACACTCATAATTATAGATGAAAACCGGAAAAATATAATTACTGGAGTACTTACAAATACTTATCTTAAATACAACATATAAGATTTTCAAAAAATGATAAACCTGTTTGGAAAAGTAATTGCCCTACAGCCTATATATTTAAAAGACACACCTATACCGATATGTAGTAATCGTTTTGAATTTAAAATAAAACTACATAAAAACATAGATGCCTCAACGATTCCAACACAGATTACAGATCAAGAAGCGACACTCTCTCTTCACATAAGAGGTCTAAAGCCATATTGTTTTGGCTGTGAACAGAGAAGACACCTAGCAACTCAGTGCGATAACACAAAAAGCAATCACTGTGAACAAACTAAAATCCTCTCCCCAGAACAACCCAGTGATGATGAAAATAAAATTTATAATAACACTATATCCATTGGCAACTCAATAATAGAAACCGGAAAAAAACAGTTTCAAACACCCACAAACAAAAATGATAATGGAGCAGAATTGCCTATCCCAAAGACCAACCAAAGAAATAATAACACAAAAACTAACACAGAAATCCAAGAGTCAAACGAAAATAACTCGCAAGAAACCACAACACAAAATACAGCAATTACATAACAGGATCATCATCTCAATAAAACAAAAGGGATACCAAGTAAAAATCAACAAACAGAAAGTATACACACAGCTATATGATGAAAATATAAATCCAGATAATATAAAGATACCAATAATAAAAAAAAACTACAATTATAAACAAAACTGCATCAAACATAATGGATGCAATAGAAGCCCTTCTTCCACCTATTCAAGAGAATACACCAGAGGGTAAAAGAAAGCCAGGTAGACCACATAAAAACCAAGAATCCAAAAAGGCAAAAAAAAACAGACCAAAAGCACAACTCATCAGACATATACAATTTAGAAAGTGATGAAATAGAAATGGATGTAAGCCAACAACAAATGGATACCTGTTTGGTTTCATCACAAATTGCTTGTATAGAGTCTGAAGCAATATTAAATGAAAGAAAATCTGATAATAAACCCAACAATGTCTTAAATATGTATCAGCATCCATCTACTGCAATATAAACAAAAATTTAGTATTAAAAATAAATAAAAATCAATACCCTGTTAAAAAATTATTAAAAACATGAAGATAAAAATTGGATCTCTCAACATTAGAGGCTTAAATGCAACCAAAAAACTTTTTGATCTCAAAAAATGGTTACATATAACACAACCACACATACTGGGGCTTTTGGAAACAAAAATATACAGCAGCTCTTATATTGATCCACAAAAATATTTAGTCAGCCAAGGTTTTTGTGCCTGCTCAAGGCAATTATCATCACCATCAGGTGGCACAGGCATAATTATATCCCACAACTGCCCTTTCAATTCTTTTAAAATTATATATATTGACTCTAATCTTATCATATTAACACTCAATCATAAAAATATCACCCTTAACCTAGTATTTGTATATATACCACCAGGTCCTGTCATCATCTCCAGAATAATAGCAACAATAAATTCAATGCTTACAGCAACACCAAATCCCATAATACTCCTGGGAGATTTCAACATGACCTACCAAACTTTTGTCACCAAATGGATCCATCAAATAACAATCCCACTTATGAGTGCTGAGGGTTTTCTCCCATCAAACTCAATATCTTTTAATAACAGTAGATATAAGTCAGTTATTGATTTGTGTTTCTACTCACCAATGTTACATCATTATTTTAATCTTGAACTCTGTCCATCTATAATCTCAGATCATGCTGCTCAGTTCTTCACCCTCGACCTAACAAAAATACAGAATACAACAATAGCCCTCCAAAAGACTATGAGAATACTTCTTCCAGCACAAACAACTGAATTCTTATACTCAGAAACATATATAATGCTCCAAAAATTTCAAAACATGTCACTCGATCCAGTACAAAAGTATATAGCATTCACCAATATACTTTCTTTCAACATCAATCATATTACCTGCAACTCAACACCCCCCACCAGATTATTAGCATTGGCAGATGAACTACATAAAAGAATAACCATTTCCAGACCAACTACAGATAATCAAACACAAATTAAATAACTTACAGAAATGTACAACAATACATGCAATACACTAAAGCAATATGTAGCAATAAAAAAATATGCCTTACACAACAACATACTTGGACCAGAGCATACATACGGTGGGCATTGGGATACCCATCCACAGTCAGAGTGCCTATGGCACTTGAAATAGATGGCTCTATAACAGCTGGACATAACATGATAAACCCAATATATCAACACTTTAAAAGAAAACTGCAAAAACAGAGAGTGTACATACCAAATGAAGACATATTTGGAGACCCTGAAACAGACACACCAATAACAACTGACATTGTATTTCAACTTGCAACAATAACAAACACATGTCACCCAGGACCACAAGGAATTCCCAAATTTGTGTTCAAACATCTTAGTCACTTCACAGCAAAATACCTGTGTGATCTAGCCAATTACATATCCCAAAAAGTTTACAACATACAAAGTCTATACCCAATTGCAATGGTTCCATTTAACAAAATCCTACAGCAATATCATCTTTATCTAATCTAAGACCAATTTCAATGGGACCTTTAGGAATAAAAATTCTTGAAAGAGTGATAAAGGAAAAAATAGAACAACACATACTCCCTGTGTTATCATCAGCACAATATGCCAAAAAAGGATCATCCATTGGCCAGGGTGCCTTAATGTACAAAACAATTATCGAAGTAGTAAAAAAAAGAAGGAAATATGCACCAATTATAGTTCAACTAGACATTGAGGCAGCTTTTGACTCAGTGCCTATAGCCAAATTATTAGACGTGCTGAAAAAAACAACAACACCTCCATCCCTAATATATATAATAGCCAATCTGCTACTCAGCCATGAAATTCCCATCACATTGAATGGGAAAAAATCACCAGCCTTCAGACCAAGTCAATCCATCCCACAAGAATCCCCCCTGAGTGCCTTGCTTTTTACAATATATATAAATCCTCTATTAATAGAAATACAGAAAAAAATAAAAGGCATTCAAATTCCAAACACTGCCTTAAATATATCATGCATAGCCTATATGGATGATGTAACCATTTTCCTCCCCTCTAAAAAGAACCTCCCCATATTACAAGAGATAATCAAGAATTATACCTCAAATTTTAATTTAAAAATTAACACAAATAAAACTGCTGCATGGTCAATATACACAGGCAAGCACTGTACGGAGATGTTTAATGGTAAACCATCTGCTTTCCTTGGTTTCCCATTCTACCTTGGAACCAATGGAATGAGGCAAAAAATTCAAAATAAATTAAAAAAAGATGCTGAAAAAATCACAGCCTCACTTGAAAAGTCATACCTGTCAATATACGCAAAGGTAGCACTATTTAATCAACTTATAATTACAAAAATTACATACTACACACCTATAATCAAATTTGCAAAAACATTCATATCTAAAATCTCGTCAATCTGTAACAAACTAATATGGAAGAAAAAGACAGTGGCAATCTCTTTAAAAAATCTGAGCAGACCACCACATAGCAATGGACTTGGACTCCATACAATCAATGTTTTTTACACACAGAAATAAGTAAATCTAATAACAGCAACCATAAAAAGATTTCCAGACCTGGAGTGTGTAATCAGTATACCAGACCTGGAGTGTGTAATCAGTATAATACTCACAGACAGACCACCCCCTTCATATGGATATCTATCCACACTGATTGAAGAACTCAAGCCAATATACAACAAAATATCACTCAATAATGACAACAAGTATACATACTGGGATATTTATAATATACTAAACCCAAACCAGACACCTAATTTACATCCATCAGTTCTTGGAATAGACAACAGGCAACTACTGCAACAATTCAGAAAATGGTCATTAGAACCAAAATTATTTGATTTTCTACTTAAGCTTAATCTCAATGCTCTACCCACAACCCATTTCCTTAGATTTCGTAGATTCTATACAAATATAGACCCTCTTTGTGGACTATGTCATAGAAAAGAAGAGACACAGGATCACTTCCTTCATTTCTGCACTGCACTGGAAACAATTCATCACACAATGTTTCCCACATACAGAAAGGATGTTATTTCAATTGATGAAATAATAAATACATTCAAAAAAGACAACATCTCTGCTATTCATGCAGCAACATACAGCCTTTATGCCTACTGGTGTACCAGATGCACTTTTGCACTTGCCAATAACCCTAGACGCCATCCAGCAACATATTCAATAAAACTAGAACTGTTAAGAAAAAGAGACAGCATCCTAGCTCAACCAGATGTATTTGCAGCCACTTGAAACCAAGATCCAGTCTATGAAATATAAAGGCAAATAAGATAGATGATGACATTTTCAACATCAGCATTTTTTCCAACATTAAAAAAAATGCAAGCATAAACTGAACTAAATAGAAGACAAATTTAAAAACAAGAAGAAAAAAAAAGTATGCAGAAAAGATAAAGACTTATATACTGAAAGTTGTAATTTGTTTTTCATTTGTAAAAAATCAATATATTACTAGATGTGACTCTGTAACTTTTTAGACTCAATAAAGTTTTGCTTTGAAACATAATAATAATAATAATAATAATATCTAATAATAATAATAATAATAATAATTTCAATAACAATAACAATAATAATAATAATAATAATAATAATAATAATAATAATAATAATAATAATAATAATAATACTGAGGTAAGAAGCAATTTTTAAGCTCTCCGATGTAAGTATTGATATTTTTCTTTTGTTTCAACTTGTTATTCGCAAAACAAACATAGTACAGAACAAATCAAATCATATAATAGATTAATAGAGTATTTTTAAAGAAAATATCGGTGTGTATTCATATCTTTTTTTTAAAAAAAAACTGACTTGAGTCAGAATAATAAATCATGGCTACTGCCCAGTCAAGCGTGAGCGAGTTAAGCACCAATACGAAATTAACAACATTGTTAGTTTCAACATCACCTATTTCATATGCAAAAATACTTAAAAGCAACAGCAATATTACAGCACCAACCCAAATACTGTGTTTCCGAAGAACAAATACAAATGATATAAAAAATCTAGATCTACATACTCAAGAGGAACGTCAACCCCCAGCCGCAATCTGGACAAAAGAAATGCTTGAAAATGTGACAGACCCTTTCAATGATACAGTGCCTCGTATGTTATTTGAAACTTTTCACAGGTTTTTTTCACCAACATCGCTAGTACTCGCAGTAACAGATAATCAATGCTCATTATATCGTTTCCCAAAAGCTTTATTATATGAAGCAATTATGCAAAATGAACTATGGGAAATAATCTCTTGTATCACAGACCATCCAAATTCGCGATATATAACCATTGATTTTTATACTCAGCAGCAAAAAGAACATTTTCAATCCACTATTTTAGCACTCGATAATTATGCACTCGTAATTATAGATGAAAACCGGAAAAATATTATTACTGGAGTGCTAAAAAATACTTATCTTAAATACAACTTACAAGATTTTCAAAAAATGATAAACCCATTTGGAAAAGTAATTGCCCTACAGCCAATTTATTTAAAAGACACACCTATATCGATATGTAGTAATCGTTTTGAATTTAAAATAAAACTCCATAAAAACATAGATGCCGCTACAATCCCAACACAAATTACAGATCAAGAAGCAACACTCTCTCTTCACATAAGAGGTTTAACCCTTAAACCGCTAATTTTATCATTGGTTGTATCAGATAAAAATCAAATCTTTTAATTGGCCAACTCACAAACTGAAGACAAAGCCTATTGTTAAAACATATTCGCCTATAATATTAAATTCAACTCAGATACGTTTATAAAAAGTATATAATTAATTTTTAAGGTTGTGAAGACAACGAAAGTTCTTTCAAAAATAAATTGCTATTTATTTATTCTAAGATATTGAATATCGGCAACATAAAAGTTATAATGTAAACAAAAAGATCGACTTTTACGTTATAGAAAAGTAAATATTTCTTTTTATTACAACTTCAATATTTGTACTAAAATCTTCAGTATTTTTCGAAAATAATTTTGTTTTTTTATTATTCTCTCTGAAAATTATGTTTAATTTCCATAAATATTATTTAGTAATAATTTAAATCGTATTCGAAATGAAAATCTCAGTGTTTTTCTTTATTTTCTTTGATCAGGCAGTTTCTTTGTTCTTTCCAGCCAATCAGAATGTCTTTTTTGGCTGAGAGCATGCTAAGAACCAATCACAAATAATGTTCCTTCTTTGTTTAGGTTTAAATGCATTTTTTTCTATTTTTTACTTCTAAAATAAATCGGAAGATGTCACCATCGTACAGAACTTTTAAAAACGAATTCAATACGTATTTAACGAATTTTTTCGTATGAAAATGAACTGAGTTAGAGTGATTTCAGATGTCGACGAGGAGCCTCGTCGAGCGCGGGAAAAGGGTTAAAACCACATTGTTTGACTGTGGACAGAGAGGCCACCTAGCAACTCAGTGCGATAACACAAAAGGCAATCACTGTGAACAAAACAAAATCCTCTCCCCAGAACAACCCACTGATGATGAAAAAAAATTTCTAATAACACTACATCAATTGACAACCCAATAATAGAAACCGAAAAAAAACTGGGGTTCAAACACCCAAGAACAAAAATGATAACAGAGCAGAATTGCCAATCCCAAAAACTAACCAAAAAAATAAATAACACAAAAACTAAACACAACACAAAATGCAGTAATTACATCACAGGATCAGCAACTCAATAAAACAAAAGGTGTACCAAGTAAAAATCAACAAACAGAAAATAAACACACACAGCTATATAATGAAAATATAAATCAAGATAATATAAGTACACCAATAATAAAACAAACCACAATAATAAACAAAACTGCATCAAACATAATGGATGCAATAGAACCCCCTCTTCCACCCATTCAAAAGAATACACCAGAGGGAAAAAAAATCCAGGTAGACCACCTAAAAACCATGAATCCAAAAAGGCAAAAAAAACAGACCAAAAGCACAACTCATCAGACATATACAACTTAGAAAATGAAATAGAAATAGATTTAAGCCAACAACAAATGGACAGCTGTTCAGTTTCATCACAAATTGCCTGTATAGAGTCTGAACCAATATTAAATGAAAGAAAAACTGATAATAAACCCTACCAAGTCTTAAATATGTATCAGCATCCATTTACTGCAATATAAATAAAAATGTAGAATTAAAAAATCAATAAAAATCAATACCCTGTTATAAAATTATCCTGTAACATGAAGATAAAAATTGGATCTCTAAACATTAGAGGCTTAAATGCCATCAAAAAACTTTTGAACTCAAAAAATGGTTACATACAACACAACCATACATACTGGGGCTATTAGAAACAAAAATATACAGTGGCTCTCAAATTAATCCTTCAAAATATTCAATCAGCCAAGGGTTTTGTGCCTGCTCAAGGCAATCATCATCACCATCAGGTGTCACAGGTATAATTATATCCCACAACTGCCCTTTTGATTCTTTTAAAATTATATATATTGACTCTAATCTTATCATAATAACACTCCATCATAAAAATATCACACTTAACATAGTAGTTGTCTATATAACACCAGGCCCTGTCATCATCTCCAGAATAATAGCAACAATAAATTCAATGCTTACAGCAACACCAAATCCCATAATACTCCTGGGAGATTTCAACATGACCTACCAAACTTTTGTCACCAAATGGATCCATCAAATAACAATCCCACTTATGAGTGCTGAACGTTTTCTCCCATTAAACTCAATATCTTTTAATAACAATAGATATAAGTCACTTATTGATTTGTGTTTCTACTAACCAATGTTACATCATTATTTTAATCTTGAACTCTGTCCATCTATAATCTCAGATCATGCTGCCCAGTTCATCACCCTCGACCTAACAAAAATACAGAATACAACAATAGCCCTTCAAAAGACTATGCGAATACTTCTTCCAGCACAAACAACTGAATTCCTATATTTCAGAAACATATATATTGCTCCAAAAACTTCAAAACATGTCACTCAATCCAGTACAAAAGTATATAGCATTCACCAATATACTTTCTTTCAACATCAATCATATTACCTGCAATTCAACACCCCCCCCCACCAGATTATTAGCTTTGACAGATGAACTACATAAAAGAATAACCATTTCCAGACCAACTACAGATAATCAAACACAAATAAAAAACTTACAGAAATCTTCAACAATACATGCAACACACTCAAGCAATATGTAGCAATAAAAAAGAAAAAATATACCTTACCCAACAACACGCTTGGACCAGAGCATATGTACGGTGTGCACTGGGATACCCATCCACAGTCAGAATGCCTAGGGCACTTGAAATAGATGGCTCTATAACAGCTGGACATAACATGATAAACCCAATATATCACCACTTTAAAAAAAAACTGCAAAAACAAAGAGTGTACATACCAAATGAAGACATATTTGGAGACCCTGAAACAGACACACCAATAAAAACAACTGACATTGTATTTCAACTTGCAACAATAACAAACACATCATCCAGGACCACAAGGAATTCCAAAATTTGTGTTCAAACATCTTAGTCACTTCACAGCCAAATACCTGTGTGAGTTAGCCAATTACATATCCCAAAAAATTTACAACATACAAAGTCTATACCCAATTGCAATGGTTCCACTTAACAATAAACCAATAGCAATATCATCTTTATCTAATCTATGACCAATTTCAATGGGACCTTTAGGAATAAAAATCCTTGAAAGAGTAATAAAGGAAAAAATAGATCAACATATACTCCCTGTGTTATCATCAGCACAATATGCCAAAAAAGGATCATCCATTGGCCAGGGTGCCTTAATGTACAAAACAATAATCGAAGTAGTTAAAAAAAGAAAGAAATATGCACCAATTATAGTTCAACTAGACATTGAGGCAGCATTTGACTCAGTGCCTATAGCCAAATTATTAGATGTGCTGAAAAAAACAACAATACCTCCATCCCTACTATATATAATAGCCAATCTGCTACTCAGCCATGAAATTCACATCACATTGAATGGGAAAAATTCACCAACCTATATCCTCTATTAATAGAGATACAGAAAAGATTCCCCCCCCAGTGCCTGCTCTTTACAATATATATAAATCCTCTATTAATAGAGATACAGAAAAAAATAAAAGGCATTCAAATCCCAAACACTGCTTTAAATATATCATGCATAGCCTATATGGATGATGTAACCATTTTTCTCCCCTCTAAAAAGAACCTCCCCATATTACAAGAGATAATCAAGAATTATACCTCAAATTTTAATTTAAAAATTAACACAAATAAAACTGCTGCATGGTCAATATACACAGGCAAGCACTGTACAGAGATGTTTAATGGTAAACCATCTGCTTTCCTTGGTTTCCCATTCTACCTTGGAACCAACGGAATGAGGCAAAAAATTCAAAATAAATTAAAAAAAGATGCTGAAAAAATCACAGCCTCACTTGAAAAGTCATACCTGTCAATATACGCAAAGGTAGCACTATTTAATCAACTTATAATTACAAAAATTACCTACTACACACCTATAATCAAATTTGCAAAAACATTCATATCAAAAATCTCATCAATCTGTAACAAACTAATATGGAAGAGAAAGACAGTGGCAATCTCTTTAAAAAATCTGAGCAGACCACCACATAGCAATGGACTTGGACTCCATACAATCAATGTTTTTTACACACAGAAATCAGTAAATCTAATAACAGCAACCATAAAAAGATTTCCAGACCTGGAGTGTGTAATTAGTATAATACCCACAGACAGACCACCCCCTTCATATGGATATCTATCCACACTGATTGAAGAACTCAAGCCAATATACAACAAAATATCACTCAATAATGACAACAAGTATACATACTGGGACATTTATAATATACTAAACCCAAACCAGACACCTAATCTACATCCATCAGTTCTTGGGATAGACAACAGGCAACTACTGCAACAATTCAGAAAATGGTCATTAGAACCAAAATTATTTGATTTTCTACTTAAGCTTAATCTTAATGCTCTACCCACAACACATTTCCTCAGATTTCGTAGATTCTACACAAATATAGACCCCATGTGTGGGCTATGTCATAGAGAAGAAGAGACACAAGATCATTTTCTTCATTCCTGCAGTGCACTAGAAACAATACGTCACACAATGTTTACCACATACAGAAAGGCTATCATTTCAATTGATGAAATAATAAATACATTTAAAAAAGGCAACATCCCTGCTATTCGTGCAGCAACATATAGCCTTTATGCCTACTGGTGTACCAGATGCACTTTTGCACTTGCTAATAACCCTTGATGCCACCCAGCAACATATTCAATAAAACTAGAACTGTTCAGAAAAAGAGACAGCATCCTAGCTCAACCAGATGTGTTTGCAGCCACATGGTCACACTTGAAACAAAGATCCAGTCTATAAAATATAAAGTCTAATATGATAGATGATGACATTTTCAACATCAGCTTTTTTTCCAACTTCAAAGAGATGCAAGCATAAACTGAACTAAATAGAAGACCAAATTTAAAAACAAGAAAGAAAGTATGCAGAATTGATAAAGACTTATATACTGAAAGTTGTTGTAATTTGTTTTGCATTTGTAACAAATCAATATAGTACTATATGTGACTCTGTAACTTTTTAGACTCAATAAAGTTTTGCTTTGAAACATAATAATAATAATAATAATAATAATAATAATAATAATAATAATAATAATAATAATAATAATAATAATAATAATAATAATAATAATAATAATAATAATAATAATAATAATAATAATAATAATAATAATAATAATAATAATAATAATAATAACTAATAGTAAAAATTAATAATGATATTAATAATAGGTATCAACCCTAAGACAACTAAATTCAAGGGTAAAATCTGAACTCCATAGGGGTAAGTTATCATTGTAAAGCTCATTTAGTCTTTCAAAATCCTAATATTGATGGTTGTGATAATTACTTACTCATAAAATTACTTACATAGAATTGTTTATATCCCTCCAGGTCCCACTATTATAAATATAATAATAATAATAATTGTAATTTGTATGATGATTATTTGGGAGATTTTAAATAATATATGAAATGGATACATCAGCTGTCCTTTCCGATGATGAGTGGAAGAGGCTTTCTGCTGGAGAAGGCCATGTCATTTAACAATGGTAGACATTCATCACTTATAGATCTGGTTTTCTATTCGCCATCATTATATAACATGATATGCATTCAATTAAGAATTCCCCCCTCTCTGATCATGCAGCTGTTTTAGTGTCACTGGAAATTAATTTTGATAATAGAACAAATTAATACAGGAAGAACCATCAGAGTTCTACTACCATCACACACACCAGAATATCTTTTTTCAGAAGTATACATATATCTTCACAAGTTAAGAATATTGCAATGGATCCAGTCCAAGCATGGTGTGCCTTTACTAGCCTGCTCTCATTTAACATTGATCATCTTAAACCCCCAACAAAACTACTAAAGCTTATGGATGATACCCATAAAAAAATTATTGGCACTTCTCAATCAAATCTCGATCGTCCCTGTCTGATTGCGTTAAAGAAGACATATCAAGGAGTTAACAAACCAGCTTAAAGAATATATCTCCATTAAAAAGAAAAGGTTATATTTAAATAAGCCACACATGTATACCAGAAACTTCATTAGATGGGCACTAGGCCACCCCTCCCAGGTGCGAGTCCCAACAGCTATTAAAGTTCAAACTGACATTGTCTACGGAGATTTTATGTTGGAGCGGCTTTACATATTGTATAGAGAAAAATTCCAGAGGGTCTCCTCCCCAAGTCTAATGGCCTTTTCACAAGATAGATCAGAAAATGAATTTAAAATTTCTTTAAAAGATTTCATTAAAAAAATAGAAGCGATGCCAGATTCATGTCATCCTGGCATAGATGGAATTCCCAAGTTCGTATACAAACATATTGATAAAATTACTGCACAATATATGCTTAACCTAGTCTCCTACCTCACTAAAGACATCTATAAAATACAGGGCTTAAATCAAATTATGCTTGTGCCATTCATAAAAAAGAAACAATTAATCTCAAACACCACTAACCGACGTCCAATTTCAATGTGCTCCCTTGGCATAAAGATAATAGAATCAGTGATAAAAGATAAAATAGAGCCATTCATTTTGCCAAACCTATCAAAAATGCAATTTTCCAAAAAAGAATCCTCAACAGGACAGGCAGCCTTTCTATTAAAGTCAACTATAGAATCTGTTAGAGATAATGAAAAATACAGTCCAGTTGTTATTCAACTGGATATTGAAGCCACTTTTGACATGATTTCCATCAGTACTCTTCTTAAAACTCTGCAGAAATACTCAGTTCCCAACGCCTATCTAAACTTGCTTGCTAACTTGCTTTTAAACCGTGAGATTTATGTTTCCCTAAATGGGAAAACTTCACCACCAATAGTGCCACATCAGTCCATCCCTCAGGGCTCACCTCTCAGTGCCTTATTGTTCACTGCCTATATCAACCCTCTTATAAAAATAATAGAAAATGAATTTTCAGGAGTCTACCTGCCTACAATCAATGACAACATCTCATGTATCGCATATATGGATGATATCGCAATATTTCTATCATCCCAAAAACAAATTCCCAAACTTCTTAAGATACTTAATAATTTCACAAAAGAATATAAGCTAACATTTAATATGGAGAAATCATGTGCATGGCAGATCTTCACCGGTAATAGCATTACTAAAGTTTTCAAAGGTAGACCAAGCGCATTCCTTGGGTTCAATTTTTATTTACGACATTCACCTATGAGATCGCTCATACAGAAAAATTTGATAAGAAAGTGGAAAAAACTGTCAATTCACTCTCCAAAGCCTACCTCTCTCTATATACAAAAATGGCCTTGCTTAACATGTTAGTGATCACAAAAATCTCTTATTTTACTCCAACAATCATTTATACCAAGGCATTTACAAATAAGATAGACTCCTTATGCAGGAAATTATTCTGGGGAAAAAAAGATTATCTCAATATCAATAAAACGCCTAAGAAAACCCCTTTCACAAAATGGCCTTGGCCTTCACTCAATACATGTCTTCAGGATACAAAAAACATTGAACATAATATCTACATGTGCACAAAAATTCCCATATTTAGAAATTTCTGCCAAGATTACCCCTACAGATAGACCACCTCCTCTTCAGGGATATCTGAACACACTACTTACACCATTATTAACAATCCACACTCTTAACTTTAAACCACCACAAGCCAAATATAAATATTGGGAAGTTTATCAACTTCTACATCCAAGTCAAGATGATGTACAAACTCCACTTCATATTAATAATAAACAATTATGTCGCAAATTCAAACTATGGTCACTTGAACCAAAATATTTTGACTTTCTCCTAAAGATAAATCTGGACTCACTTCCTTCACAATACTTTTTGAAATATCAAAGAAACTATAAAGATATAGATGATATATGTAATCTTTGCCATAGGGACTCAGAGACCCAAAACCACCTTTTTCTTCTCATGCTCAAGTCTAGAAAACATTCGTGAAATCATTAGCACTTCACTCAAAGATAAAAAAATCAATATGATAACCCTTTTTGACTCTTTTAAAAGGGGTGTCTTTGCTGAAATAAGAATCTGCACATATTTACTCTATGCCTTATGGTGTACAAGGTGTAATTTCATATACAATCATAATCCCAGAAGACATCCAAACATGTTCAGAAATAAGCTGAAAACCATACGTGAAAGAGACAGGAAGATTACAGATCAATCTAAGTACATTGACACCTGGAATATACAAGAACGTGTGCTCTTCCGATCTCAAAAAAAACTATATTTAACATGGATCCTTGTGCCAGTTCTAAAGTCAACTGACACAAACTAGACGCATTCCTGCTTTAGTTTAATTGAAGTATATCTAATTGAATATAATCGTATGATTGAGTGAATATCATTGACTTTATTGAACTGTTTTTTTTTCTCTTAGATACTTCTAGTTTGATAAAGCATACAGGTACTGATCAAATCATTGTACATATGCAGTTTTGTGAAAACAATTTATATATAAGAAATATGTTGTCAAATGTAACTTGTGTAACCTTTTAGAACACTAATAAAGTTTATCCTTTGAAACATAATCATAATAATAATAATAATAATAATAATAATAATAATAATAATAATAATAATAATAATAATAATAATAATAATAATAATAATAATAATAATAATAATAATAATAATAATAATAATAATAATAATAATAATAATAATAATAATAATAATAATAATAATAATAATAATAATAATAATAATAATAACAACAACAACAACAACAACTCAGTGAATTTATATATTATTACATTTACTAATTTTGTAAATAAAAAAATTAAAGTTATGTTATTTGATATAACTTATATAGTAAATATAAACATGTTAATAATCATTTGTAATTATATAAGACTAGTTTTATCATTTAATTGAATCAATAAATGTTTTTTTTTTTAAAAACTAAGACTTTATCTTTTTTTCCAAATACATTCAGCAATTATTAATAGCACATAGATTATTGTAAATCACCACATTTTGAATGGTATTATTTTCGCTTGACAGAAAAGCCTGGTTAGTTAGAGCATCACCTTCAATCCACTATTCCCAAAGAAAAGATTATTTATTCAATTTCTACCTAGTACTGTCACTTGTCAGCTCAGAACCATTTTAAAAATAAAAAATAATAATATTGCTTGAAATTCTGTATTCTATACTAACTTATATATTATTAAAAACAGTTGAATCTATTTGAAAAAGTATTCATAAAATTTATATTTTACCACAAAAATGTAATAATCTAACTAGATATAGTAAATAATCTAATATATAACTATAAATTAAATGTCATATAAATAAACTTTCAGATATGTTAGCAATATATAATTATTTAAGGCTTCTTTAACAAATAATTAGAAAAGCCACTGTAAAATTGATTTAAATATTTAATTATTTACAAATCTATCAAAATTGAAAAATGAAAAAAAAAGCTTTTATTTAGAATTCAAATTTTTACCTGAACAGCACCATCAACACAATATCAACTCCTTAAACTACGTTTTAATAATGCCTTTTTAAGCATTTAATTTTCATTATACTCTATATGTTTAAAAGTAATAAAATATCTTTGATTTTTATGTATTCATCGGAATATGTATATGGCACACATATGTGAGAACCATTTATAATCATATACTTACAACCATATATTAAATATCATATATATAATAAATAAACTTTTCAAAAATAAAGTTTATTTTGGCAAAGGATTAGCATTTACCTTTCTTTTTCTCATAACATATTTTAAATTCAGGTTGGCTGGGTAAAATTAGAATTTTTTCATTCAATTAGGTTTTGTATTTTTTTTAGATTGATTAATATTTATCTCATATCAAAATTAATTAAATCAATAAGTATAAGGCTATTTTTAATTGATGTGTAAAATGGAGATAAAAAATTCTCAAACCCTCATCACCCAAAAGCTGCCAAGTATGATGAGATAATGTCTTTTTTTTCTAATTTAGTTCCAAGGGTTACAGAAACATTTGTATCTTGCCATGAATTATTTAAAGATAGTTTTATTGTTTACATGTAAATCAAAAGTATAATATATATATACGAATGTGTTGAATAATTTATTTAAATCAATTTAATTAGGAAGCACTTAACCTAGAACAACTGCTCCGGGTCAAGAGCATCCAAAATTCAATATTATATTTGCCCTTGAGATTAAAGAACATCTGATCATCTAGATATATTCTGAAATTAATAAAATGCCTCTTTAGTTCCAGAATATATTACTTAAACCGTTCATATCTATTAATAAATATATATATAAAATTTGGAGAAAAAAAGAGTGTGCATGCAAAAGGAGGATCCTCTTTTTGGATGCATCAGAATGTCAGTTTACTTTGACTCTTTGCTTAAGGCATTTGTTATAGGTTAAGTGCTTTTTTATTAAGTTGATTTAAATAGATTACTCCATGCATTCAAGATTTTTATCTAAACATTAATTAAAAATATTGTATTATATATATATGAATTCATAGTATTATTTCTTGAGGCTTCCATGTTTCAGTACAATAACAAATATTTTCTCAGAAAAGAAGCTCCCAAAAATGAACTATGGATTCATCATTTATACATGAGAATATTATAATTAATATACATATTGTTAAAAGGAGGTTGTCTTGAAAACAGTGTGAGATTGTTATTGATATTGGGATTGTCTAAGTGTTGTCTGGCTTTTAATGATTACTTGTTATACCCATTTAGCATTGAGCATTATTACACTTATATATACGTATATGTATTAAAATATTAATTTTGATGCCTGTATTCCTTCAAAATATATGTAAAATTTAACTTGATATATATTAAATACAGTAATATTTATATAATTCAACTTTTGTTAGAAGTACTTTGGACTATATTCCTTTCAGTCTTTGTCAACTATATAAAGATAGAACATTGATTATTCATCACTAGTAACTTGACAAATGTTAAAAGAAATATAGTCAACAGTACTTTTAACAGAGTAAGTTTAATTATATGAATATTTCTGTATTTAATATATATAAAAGTTGAATTTACATATATATATAACTATTATTTCCTGGAAATAATAGTATAAATTCTTCATTTATCTATAAGAAAATTAGAATATATGTATGTTTCATAATGAGTGTGAATAGCTCTTAACAAGCTTTTCTGAATATCTTTATCTCCAGACCAGTGTCTAGATGTTGGCTATTGTCAGTGAAGTGCTAGAATATTCAAACATTAGATCTAAAAATACCAGCATTTTTCTAATAGTTAACTATTAAGTAGAAAATCTAAAATTTTCAGACATTTATATGTCTTCAAATACAGCTATCTACCTTAAATATCAAAACTGAACTGAATTAAGTTCAGGTACACTATATATTAACAGCTTTAATATTAATAATACAGCATTAAGCTATTGCACACGCACTTTGTAGATTTTTAACAATAAATGAATGCTTACACCTCAAACACAAGATTTATCTTGTGTACAAGATTTATTTTGTGTTTGAGGTGGGAGTATTCATTTATAGTTAAAAATCTACAAAGCACATGTGCAATAGCTTAACGCTGTTATTAATATTACAGTTTATAAACATCGTGCTATATAAAATAAATCGTTTATTTACAGCTTTAGCAATATAATTTCACCAAAGTCTCAAGAGCAAAACTGTAATTGGAGGGAAATCAAGTAACACATCACATGATACAATTTAATAACCTTGTACTACAAATATTATGTAATGCGAATGAGTAGCTTTTAACAAGCTTTTCTGAATATCCCTATCCCCAGACTGGTTTAAGTGCATGTGTAATTAAACAGAAATAATTAGAATTATATAAATGTCAATCAACTATTAAAATATAAAATGATACCAATATATTTTTTTACCTTTGTTGATATTTAAGATTAGTTCATACCAATCAATCCTTTACTTTTGTAACTTAGTTTATTGATGTTATTCTAATTTGAAGAATGAATTTTATGTTATTTTAATTTACATACAGAACAAATAATCTAAAATTGCTATTTAATTATTTAGAGGTTCAAGACAGCAGACCAATTTCCACAACATCTAAATATAAAATGATATATCAGTTTTAATAAATGTAGTAATAAATATTCATAACTTAACTATATATAATAAGAATAGAAGTAATTGGACATCTCATAAAGTTATGTCACATTATCATTCTATTTTTTATCTTTATTGATATTTAAGTCTAGTTCATTTACATTGTTCTAAATTAGACAGTGACATTTTTCTATTATTTTAATTTATGTGCAAATTTCAGTACATTTGGTAATCTTGTATAATCTACAAATAATTTAATGATAATGTAATTTAAAACAATAACTTTGATATGTAAGTATTATAATAGTATGTATCTGGAAATGGGGTAAAAAAGTCTTTATTATGCCCTATGAACTGAAGTACCAAATTTTGTAATGGTTTGTGTAAAGAGCTGGCTATTATCTCTAATACAAATATAAAGGCAAAAATCTTTATCAGTTTTTATAATGGTCAGTGAGAGATGCAAAGTAATGAGATTTTTTATTTTTAAAAAGTTGTTTATATGTCTATAATAAGTACAAAAGGTTTTAAATAATATACTTTGCAATTAAAGGGCATTTTATTACTTTCAGAATATATCTAGATCAGTGGTCTTCAACCTTTTCACACCTGTAGACTGGCAAAAATAAGGATAAGATTTTGTGGACCGGCAGAAGTTTACAGATCAATTTTCTTAAAGATGTAACCTGCTTAGCCTTAGATAAGCATAATTGTTATAACTGACCAAAACAGCACACTAGTTATTGTGTAATGTAATGATGTTGCTTACCTTCACTTGCTGAACACTCTTTCTCGAGTTGCGCAGTCATACTGCTACAGAAAACAAGTACAATAACAATCGTTCTCATTAATGAGCTTGCATTTCTACATTTATTATTTCATTGTTAAAACATGCAAGAATAAAATGTTATTCACCTGAGTGTTGAAAAAGTTAAAAGTTTTGTTCTTATTTTATTTTTGTTTTGGAAGGGGGGGTTGAGAAATACTTTGTCATCACTAAGACAAAATATAGAGACCAAAGTTATTTTTTGTTTGTTTTTATTTTTAAAAAAGTTAACAGAAACTGGTTTTAAAAATAAAAGTTTTAGTATTTTAGCAGTATACAAATAAAGTCCAAAAAAAAATCACCTTATAGACCCCAAAAAAGTGGGCGTATTTTTAAACAAAAAGAAAAAAGAAAACGAAACTTGAAAAAGTCAAAAGTTTTGAGAAATACTTTGTAAAAGTTAGAGACAGAAATTTTTGGATTGTTTTTCTTTTTAAAAAATGTGATAAAAATTTATTTCAAAAATAAAAGTTAAAGCCAAAAAAGATCTTATTTTAATTTGTTGAGGGGGCGGGGGAGTGGGTTGAGAAATACTTAGCCTTCACTGAGACAAAAGATAGAGAGAAAAATTATTTTTGGTTTGTTTTTATTTTTAAAAAAGGTAATAAAAATTGGTTTTAAAAATAAAAGTTTTAGTATATCAGCAGTATACAAATAAAGGTAAAAAATATATCACCTTATAGGCTAAAAAAAAAAGTGGCTGTATTTTTAAACAAAAAAAAAAAAAAAACTGAAACTTGAAAAAGACAAAAGTTTTGATCTTACTTTATTTTGGGGTGGTGGGGTGTATTGAGAAATACTTTGTAAAAGTTAGAGACAGAACTTATTTTTTGGTTTTATTTTTAAAAAAAAGGTAATAGAAATTGATTTCAAAAATAAAAGTTAAAGCCAAAAAAAAAAAATTGCGGTATAGCCAAAAAAACCCCACTAAAACTGAAATATTAAAAGAGAGAGTAGAAAAAATTTAAGAGATCAAAAAAAGACACGTTACATTTTATTGTTTTAACAACACTGACAAGCAAGCAGCCATGATTGGCTATCAAAAGACAATTGGAGTTTGTATAATAAAGAAGTTTTTTCTACTCCTCCCCCGCCCATAAATATCTGGGATGAATAAAAAAACAAAAACAAATTAATTTATATATGATTGATTAGATATTGTTTTTGTTCTGTTTTTTTTTTTTATTGGGTAAAAATGTGATAAAAAAATAAATGAAAATTGTTTATATTAATTAAAAGTTTAAAATCTTATTATTTTCTTATTACAAACTTTCTTGTCAGTCTAGCGTGGACGGACAGAAAACTTCTGCGGCCAGCATCCATCCATGGACCGATGGTTGAAGACCACTGATCTAGATGATAAAATGTTCTTTAATCTCAAGGGCAAATATAATATCAAATTTACAAGTGTGGTATGTGACTAAAATTTATTAATAAGTGATTAAAATAAATAAAACAGAATACAAGATTAAAATTTAAAAAATCATTTACATCTTTATTTACAATAGAATTAAATATACAAATGAACAAGGGATAATTTTATTAATTTTAATAATCCAACTCCCATTATAATTTGTATTTTATTGTTATTTTTACTTATCACAGGAAATCTTTTTTATAAATTCCTAATGAAGTTCTAGAAAGATAAAGACTAAACAAAAGGACATCATTAGTTATCCATTAAATATATTAAACTTTACATCATATTTATTATTATATACTTGTTTCTTAAAGATTTGACCAAAACATATTTTCACCAATCATGACAAGTTATTTATACTGAAATATAATTGAAGTTTCAATATAAAGATGATTTAAACTAACATAGTTATTTTTATATTAGCTATATGTGAATATCTTAAATATACATATCTTTTAACTAAATAAAGTTAATTTGTAATCTATTTATTTCTCTGGAATTATAAATATATCAACATTGAATAATAAAATGAGCTTATTCTCAAATAAATATTTGGCAACAAGGCTAATATAAAGTACTGTCTTCAAGTACAACACAAACATAAACTCTAATGGTGCAATAAGAAGGAATTAAAGTCAAATTATGTCAGAAATACTGTCTAAATGTACCATAAATTATCATGACCAAATTTTTTAATATTTCCATTGGTTTAGCTTTATTTTTAAGATACATAAACATAATGTATACCCCACACACTTATTGTTATGTATATAGGCATATATAAAAATTCAAATTTAAAAATAAAATAGTTTACCTGATATGATATTTTCTTTGGGAGTTCTAAATAATAATAATAAATAGCATAGCATAGAAATAACATATATATAATATCATTTGGCTTTTATTAAAAGTTCAGCTTAAAGTCTGATTTTTTTAAAAGTCTCTGTAAACAATTCTCTTGTTTTGATCTTCTCTGGATTAAATGCAGTTAGAATTCTATTAAGATGTTTTTTTAAACCTTACATAAAAGAATCTATTGTCCTTGTTCTTTAATTAAAAGTTTATCAAATAGTTCTTGGAATGTCAAGCTTGTTTGATCCACATAGTCATAAACAATTTTTTGAAGGCCTTCTTCAATAATGGCAGGTTTATTATTTTTGTAGGTAGAATGGTCTTTTTAATTTTTTTAAGATTTTTAATTTATTATGCAATCGTTATTGAGATAACTATTACTTTGGCCAAATATAGATGGCATCTCAGCAGATACATTGGTAGAATTTTGGAAAAGGATCAAGTAATCAAGGACTTCTTTCTACTTTATTGGTTTCTAGCCAGTCATTCTCTTAAGTTTAGTTCATCAATATATAGACTTAATTTTATCAGCAAATAAATTGTCTGAACCTTACAAAGGTAGCTTAATAAAGAATTTTATTTCACCCTTACTTTGTAAATTACTGAAAAGCTAAAATTAATAACTGAGGTGAAACTATAAGTTTATTATTAGTAAGCTTATACCTCAGTTATTAAAGGTAGCTTAAGAAGTAAGTAAATTATTTATTTCTTTGATATTAAGTTTTTTAAAATCACTGCCTTGACATAAGCATTTTGTGACATTTTTTGAATGAATTTCATGCGATCATCTTTATAAATTTATAGAGAATAGTTCACACATCTTTAAACACTATTTAGAACTTAAGGAATTATGTAAATATATTTTTAAAAACATATCTTGAATCATTTTATACACAATTTATTAGCATTGAATACATATAAAAAAAAATCTCAATTTGTAATATATATATATACTAATCTAAATAAAGGTATATACAAATAAATAACATAACTGAACTAATTTAATTTACATTTGATTTATAATTATGGTTCTCTTGATATTTTTTGTAGTTTACTTGAATAATTTATTTGTATTTAATAGAAACAATCCAAAAGTATTTTATTAATTTTTAAATAAACATTTTAAAACAAAAACGAACTTACATGGAAATTTAAAAAAAAGACAAAAGGAAACTTTTTTTAACTTAAAATCTCATACAGAGATACTATTATAGGGACAGTATTATAGGATATGACAAAGTTAATAATAAATAAGCTTAAATAGATATTTTGATTGTTTATAACCAAGTACTAATTTTATGTATAAAAATAGAAAATATCTGACTTCTAAGTAATAAAAAATAATTATCCCTTTATCTATGAAGTATCAACAACCATAGGTTTTACCAACTTGAGTATTAAAAAAAATATTTAAAAAAAATGAAATCAATAAAAAAAAAATATTTTTTAAAATTTTAATCTATAATTCATAGTTCAAATATTTTTTTTGAAAAAAAAATGCTGTATAAAGTTATTTTAAAAAAAAGGTTATTTAATAAGAGTATTTTTTTTTAATTAAAAAAAAATTGGGGGTGAAATTAATTTTATTAATTATAAAATTACTTTTTTTTTTCTTAATTATTTAGTTGATGTTTTATATGCATATTTTTTTTAAAAAATGCTGTCATATACGTGTACATACCATATATAATATTGAAAATATCTATAATATATATGTGTGTATGTATGTAAAAATGTTATAAAATGGAATCATAATATCTATTATATTTTTTTCCTAGCTCCCCTCATAAAGATCATATATCATATATAATAGCTCTCATTTAGTTGAGGTTTCATTAGTATTGTTATTGTTTATTGAATTGCAAGGTAACAGTACTATTCACCAAGCATATTTATATAACAAAGGTGATTTGTTGTATGTATAGTATACATATCTAATTTAAGTTTATAATAGAAACAAAAGTACAAATAATATTAATGTAATTATTAATACTATATTAAGGAGACACATATTTTATTACATAAAATTATTAGCAAAATTGCAGCCTCCATTACAATTAAGTACAAGTAGGTAGTATCCTTTTTCTTTAGTAACTTTATTTTTCATGATAACATAATAGCAGTATCATCTTCTATAGGATATGCTTTATGTAGTTTTAATATTTTTAAATGCATATCAATTTTAATAATGTTTTTAAATTTTGTAAAGCTATTAGCATTATGCATAGATAATATTTTATAGGGTAACATAGTGTATATCAAATTTGAATAAAAAATCAATAAAGTGGACAAGAAAATATATATACTCTCAGTATAATATGAAGAAATTTTACTATGAATATAATCATATATGGTCTGTAAGATGGGAAATGACTTCTGCCATAATGTAAAATTTATTATGTTTACAAGTTGTTGGTTTTTTTTTAAATATGATTGTGTTCATAGTTACAAGAGGAAAAATAACTGTTACTATATCATAAGTTAAATTTTTAATTTTGTATTTATTTACATTTTTTTGGGTAGGGTATAATTAAAATAGTAAATGTTGATAAAACATATATTACATATTCATTGTGTTATATATGATTTACTACAGTTTCTGCATATTGATAATCATGCTAAATTTTGAACTAAATGAAAATGGTTGTTAAAATTAATTATTATATGAGACAAAGAAGTATTCATATCAAAAATGAATAATTACAAGATGAAACTCAAGTACAATATAGTGAAAAAAAAGGGAATACATCTGAAATGGGAAGGGGATATAGAAAGGGTGTGTAGTCCAGGCAAAGAAGAGTCTTTGGTAAGGAGCAATGTTGATTAGCTTGTTTGTCCTAGTGAAATGATAGGAGAATATATATGTGACATTAACTTTAGAGAAATAGCTATATGTTAAGTCTATAGAAGTTTCAGGGATGGATGAGGAGATTTCTGAGTTATGCTCAGATGCAACAGGCTGATTTTTGTCTTTTGTAGATGAATAATTTTAGTTTTTCCCATTGTACTTGGAATGGCATTATGATTGGTCATATTGTTCTTTTTGATTTGCTTTTTACCTTTTATAGAGCAAACTACAGCCTGAAAGGGAGGAAAATCCAGAGGGCATGGAGATGGAGACTTTAAAATAAGTTCTTTGGTGATGATGTTTTTAGTTAAGTCTTGTTTGAAATTCAATTTGGATAAAATTTGGGTAATTTTGAAGGTTTTAGTTCATGTAGTTTAGATATCTGCACATTTTTTTCACTAGGGGCAGTGGCCATCTTTAAACTGTTTAAAAGGATGAAAAGTAATATGAAGAAAATAATTTTGAAATGGAAAAATTAAATATATTGATGTAAAAGCAAAAAAAAAAAAACACTGGGAAACTTGTTATTAATAAGTTTGGTTGAGAAATAAAAAATTGAGTGGAATTTAGGTGGTTAGCTACCCCAGAGGAGGGGATGTCTGAAAAATAACATCATTAAAAATGGCCTAAATAACTGGAACAATACACAAAAAACTTAATAGACAAGTTCTGAGTGACAGGGAACTTGGAGTAGGAGAAATATTTCAGAGTCTAAGAGGGAATAAAACCCTTTACAGTCCATGAAAAAGTTGAACCACCCATCAAACAGGAGGGAAAATGAGGTGGTTAAATGCTGAAAAGCACAAGGTAGAGGAAATTATGTTTAAAATGCACTAAAACTGAGATTTAGTGAATGGAAAAGTACATTAGCAGCAAAATAAGGCCTTTAAAGAGCCAAATAATTAAGAAAGGCACCTTTCATTGCTGCAACACCAACTTTTCAGAGCCATTCTGTGCAAGCTATGAGGAGGATGACTTTTCAGTAAGAGCTCCAAAAGAATATTTTATATATTTTTTGTTTATATATATATAGGATCAAACGTTTTTATCTATATTAAAAAAACACAAATAAAAATTGTTTTAAAAATTAATTTAAAGATAACATCTGAAATATAAAAATGGCATTTTCATAATAAGTTACTACTAAAACAATGCAAAATAATAATACTAATATAAAATGAAAAAATAATTAAAATATTTTGTGGAAATAAAAATATAAAAAATAATATTTTTTTAAAAATTATGTTAATACCCTTGCCCAAATCCTAGATAGATTTACAAATAAGTCAGTAAAGTTATCAAATAATATTAAACTAATCATTATTAATAACAATGCTTATTACCTGATAATCATTTAAGTGTAATTCTTTCAAGCATCTGATGTTATTGCTACATCATATATATATTTTACAGCAAAATTTATAGTATATATTCTTGCATATATTTGAAATATAATAACATTAACTTTACTCATACTTTGTATATAAATTTTATGAACTTTTAAAAGGCAATATTTGATTTTAAAAAATAAAAAATCTGTTGGTGCACATATGTTTCTGTCAATAACCTGATATAATCAACTCAGGAAAGTAGTTGAGACCTCATAAATCATAGCAAACCCTATTTCTATTTAATTTTATTCAGAATGCTCAATATAATATTAAATCTGAAATATAAATCTACTAATAATGGATCTAAAGCCTTTTCTATATTAGCTTAATATTAATAAACAAGACTGAGTTTATAGTGAAACTAAACACCACAAATATTTGTAAATATCAATTTTAAATTTACTCACTCTCTCTATAATATTAATAAAATAAAATCACACATTGTGTGACTTATTTAGTATGCAAATAGCTCTAAACAAGCTTATTTTATTTTTTCTCGATAAATGCCGCAAGAAAATGCATTCAAAATCTCTATTCATAAATAACTTATTTACTTTAACATTTTATTCAGGTAGTATTTTATTAACATGAATTATCAATTTTTTTTTTAGTTATTTTTATAAGTCTAAATAAATTTTGCCAGCTATATACTATTTGTTTTGAATTTTATCATATAGATAATTTCCTTAGATTTTTTAAAAAACAACATTAACAACATACCAGTCCAATTTTTAGTTTAATTTTTATTGTGATTTTTATGTAACTTTTTTAATTTATTTTTTTATATTAAAAATATGTTCACTAATTTTGAAGACTTACAATAATATGAATTTAGATATATTAAATTTCAATTACTATATTTATTATATTTTTTTAAACTTATAAATAAGAACAACTATATTCATGCAAAAATACTTTATTATGAAAGAACATTAAAGTTATAACTATGATATTCATTACATTTTAAAAATATTACTATGTAAAACAAATTAGTCTAATAACATAAACAGCATGTTTTTGGACTCATTGTATATATATATTGTACCCTTTTCTATAGGTCAAGAAATAGTTATAATGGTCAATTACTAAAAAAAAAAAAATTTTAAATTTGAGAATATATTTATTGATGTATTGAATATATTAAATTTATAGAGTCTGTAAAGTTCAAGTTAAAGCTAAAGCAAATACCTGATACGTAAAATCATTTAAAAAATTAGTTAAATAAAGATTAAAAAATTGCTCATATGGTTGTAAAAGCTGGCCATATTAAAATAACACAGCTATCAGTAATAAAAATGTATTTAATAAGTCAATTTTAATAACTTTAAAACTTAGAAGAAATTAATATTATATAGTATTTAAATTTATAAACTATATTAAATAATAAAAATTAGTGTAATGTATTTGAATAGTAAATATTATGATGTTGAGAATTGTATTTATTTCTATATTTTTTCTAAATTATTTCTTCAAAATTTTATATAAAATTTTTATATAATATAAGTGCAGTAAATTTATTAAGACAGACAAAAATAGACAAAACACCGGAAACGATTATGTAATTGTCTGGAATATTTTTATACAAGCACTTGTTTCAATTAATACCAATATTTTAAAGTATTTAAATAATATTATAGTAGAAATGGATAGAATTTATTAAACATCATAATAAAAATAAGTAGTGAATAATTTTATTAAATATTGTTTTGAAAATTATTTTAAAAGTGTTTAAATTGATTTAAATATAATAATTAGTTTTAAATGATAATTAGATAGTGTTTAAGTGTTACATTATCAGTTTAAAACTTTAGAAAATTATTTATAAATCCAAGTAGGATTGACCAATAGTAATAGAGCTTGGCAGACTCCCAAAATCGCGCCAATTAATTGTATAATCGAGGAGAACAAGAATTGACAGACTCGAGTGAAGAGGTAAAAATTTTGAGCTCTCTAATAATTTCTTTTCTCCAATTTATTCAATTTTTCAATATAATTCTAATAATATCATTAGAACAAATTAACTGACAATTTTTAAAATCATAGAGAGAGTCTTAAAATAAATATTTTTAAAGTTTTCATAAATTATGTATCACTAACTTAATCGAACCTGCCAGTGAATTCTATAGAAGTACAGTCGGAATTTTCAGTATAAAAAATATGGATAGATTCTTTAAAACCAGTTTTAAAGTTTATAACATTTCAAAATTGTTTATATTGTTCATTGATACCGCTTATATAGTGTATCCAAAGGAAACTGCTTTTACGCGTGTAATATAGATGAAAAGACATTGTGCGCAAAGTTCAGAAAGAGAATAAAATATAAAAATCATTATGATTCATCTAAGAATAAATGGACAAATATAATTCTAAAATTAAAATTATTGGAATTGCTTTCTTTAAGATGACCCGAAAAAGAAGTATACTCTAAAAAAAAAAAAAATAGTTAAAGATCAAAAAATAATGTACATAAAATTAAGAATGAATGAAATAAAGCTTGCTAAAGAGAAATATTTGTATAAAGAAAAATACGGAAGAGGAATATAAAAAATATTGGATCCATAAAACGCAATTGGTACCTAAAGTATTAAATATTCGTAGTCTAATTAAAAAGGAGAAAGATGCATTGACGCGCCGAGGGAATATTTGCCAGAACATTAAAAAAAAAAAACTTCGAGGGATATCTAACTAAAATATATTTTAATAATCTGATGCTAAAAGCTAAAATTAAAGATCGTCTAAACAAATTTATTAAATAAACCAAGTTATTTTAAAACTTTGAGAGTCATAATGGAGAACATTCAGATAAAAGAAGAAGAGTAATATTATGGGACTAAACAAGATTTACCGTCAGAAAAATATTTAATTATGGTTTGAATTATTTTTTATTATTATTATAAGCATTAGGTTTCAGAAAACGATAGGGAAACAAAATACATTAATTTTGGTATATATAATATTATATGAAATATGTTTGATTTTGAATGTTTTTTAATAAAATTGTATGTGTGTAATTGTATATTTGCGATGCTCGAAGGAAGGAAAAGAAGCCTACTGCAAAGCCTAATCCGAAGATAACAATTGTTTTTTGGTAACATTTTATAATTATTGATGATATAATGTATGTTTTATTTATTTAGATCAGCTGAAAATTGAATGAATGTAGTACAAGAGTTTTATTATTATTATTATTGTAAAACGCATTTAAACAACACATTGAAACATTTTGAGATGTGATTAGATTTTTGAAAATATGCATACGATAGTCATTTTATTTGTTGATAAATAATAATTTAATATAATCGATGAATATATTACATTTTCTATTAGTTTTTCCTATTGGGATGTTTGAATATTGTTTTAACAAAAACGTAGTTAATGAACATACAGTGTTATAAAGCGAGATAAATTATTCTTAAGGAATAGAGAAATGATTTTATAGTAGCGAATCTTGTTTGTTGTTTTTTTTTTTAAAAAGTTGTTCGTATTTTATCGATGCTTGATATAGTGAAAATCTAGAGAGATAATTTAAGTAGTGACTTGGGAGTACAGGGGTGATTTGGAAACCAAGATGATGTATGAAAATCTAGGATGATACAGGGAATGGAAATAAGTAGTTTTGTGAGAGAATCAGCATAGTTAACATAGCCCTATGGCTGATCCACATTTCGTTTTATAGGTGATAATCAGCATAGTTAACGTAGCCCTACGACTGATACACATGTTGTCTTGGACAGTGTTATTTTATATTTCATGTGAGTTGTACTTGATGGTTGGTAAAGCTGAATAAATAGCTGCCGCATCATTTTCTTATCTTAAAGGTTAATAGACAATAAATGTCGAACCTGTTCACACTGTTCCATGCATTCTTGAAGTACATTGAAAACAAGTTATCCATCTTCCTTCCCAATATCCTATACATCTTTCGCTATCTTAATCTGTATTTCGTGCTACTACATTGTATATGATAAGTTTTATTGAGGGGAAAACAATAGATATTTTAGAATGTATGTTATGATTTTACTTGGAATAAGAATAGTTAGGAGTTAACTAAGAATAGATTATAACCATTGAAAGAAAGATACAGATGTCCTAAATAATGGAAGAAGTTATAGAATCATTTTAATTTAGAAATAAACTATAATTTTTTGTAAAAGTATATCAAATGAGAATATACAAAATATTAAAATATATTTTCACGCTCTTTTTATTATTAATTATATTTTAAAGAGATAAGTGTTGCATATTTAAAAATACTATAACACTCGATAATTATTATCATATATTTGAAATTGTAACAGGGTGATATTTAAACACATTATAATATTATACAGGAGTATGGCTTATGCAAAAACGCATTATAATTTATATGAGCATGGGAGAACAAACATTAAAGTTAATCATAATATTTAATAATATGCTGTGCAATTTGTTTAAAGTAACAAGGAATGTAAATTTTCTTTTTTAAGACCATATTGATTATAAAGTGTGACGTTATAAAATATTGATCCACAAAAATAATTTAGAATATTGTAAATTTAGTATATTTAAAAGATAAAAAATGTTGTTACCCATAAGTAGTTCAAATAAATAGTGTGATAAACCTAAAGAAAATAATTAAAATAATTTTTAAAATGTATAATGATTGGATTAACTATAAAGAAGTACACAATTGTAGAATTAACATTTGTCATGTGTAAGGAAAGAAGGATATCCGTTGTAAATAAGATGTAAATAGATTTGTTTTATTTTTACTTAAATTTATTTGATGTTAATAAACTTTGTTAAATTTGTTTTATTAAAACTTGGGTCTGGGTATTGTTTTCACTACATCATGGTACAAATTCACAGAATGTTTTCACAACCACTGAAGTACATTTTGCACAAAAGATAACTAAAAATATGTTTAATCTTAATTATTATTGATGTTCTTATAATTAAGTAATTATAAAATTGCATTAAGTTATTGGTCATAAATCCACTATCCTAATATTTTGATAAATTATATGCTATTAACTGCCACTTACTTTATTTATCAGATTATCTAAACACTACCACTTCTTAGTTTACTTTATTGTTTTAAGACAAAAGATGATATTGATATTGATTGATTTATTATGGTAATAAATTTGCAATAAAAGAAATTTATACCAATTTGATTAAGTAAGAAAGATTGTAATCATTATTGTTATTAATTGCAGTGTAGTAGATATGGCATAAAATCCCTTACCATATGTGCTACCACATTTTGTTGAAGTATAAATAAAGATTAAGAACCTGAGATTATAATTTATTGAGCTAGATGATGATTATTATTATTAAAGATAACAGAATTAATATTATAGTTATTAAATGAGTCTTAGTAAGTAGACGTTGCAAAAGTCATAAGAATACTATTTAGTTATTATTTGAAATAATAGTATAAAGGGGGGATAGTGTTCTTATGCCATTGAGGTGGTATCCTGTGAGATATTGGCTCAATGTGATCTACCTTGCCAACTCGTATTTCCACTTCTCGTCTCATGAATACATTATATCTTTATGTTAATTTACTTTAAAACAGAACCTAAGTTAATTTTAAGAAATTTGAGCTAGTAAAACATTTTTTAATTTAATATTTATTTATTAGAGCTAGAACCTGGTGACGTTAAATATAATAATTTATTTATTTGTAAGTAGAGGTACGAGGTCGACGACGGGCACGGTTAGAATATATATGATCATTTCTATATGCACATGTATACAAATCGGTTAAAATCAAGTACTATCTTTTTTTTTCCTTTTTTAATCAATGTTATTTTTAAAATAAATATTTGAAAAAAAGTTATTTTAAAAATAATATGTATTTTGTTAGAAATAAAATACACTAAACTAAGTTATTCTATATAAGTCATGAATTCTGATGATTATTTAAAATTCTCCAATTTCAAAACTGTTATTAAAATGACTGATAAATACTTTGATACCCCATTATTTTATAATTAGGTGTAAATTAAATTTAAGCAATAATAATGTTCTAATTTTATATATATATAAAAACATTTCAAAATATACAATTTATGAAAAAAAAAATTAAATTCTTTATTTTTTATTTTTGATAATTAATATGTTTTATTAGTTTTATTGTTTGTTATAAAATGTTAGTTATTTTTTGAGCACTTAATATTTATATTTTATGATGTATCATTCAGTTGTGAAAATAGCATTTTCAAGATATACATAAAAATTGTTCAAAAAAAAAGAAAAAAGAAGAGATTAAGCAGCAAATTTTGATGAAAAATTTCTCAGCTAGTATCTGGAACTTCTGAGGACTTTAAGTTATTAACAGAATTTTATGAGCCACAAGAGATTGGATTTTATTGTCGCTTAAATGATCATAAAATTCATGTAAAGAATATGAGTAAATTTAATGTGGTTATTATATGTTTGTATGGCATTTATTTTAATTATTATATATTTAAATATTTATTTCAAAAATCATTTAAAAATATGCTTGATTAATATTTTGGCTGACCATGTTTGATTTAGTTTCAACTAAATTCCAACTGATAATAATATCAGTTTATTGACAGAAACATATGTTCAATCAGAGATTCATTGAATTTTTATCAAATATTACTATTTAAAAGATTTTGAAAATTCTATACAGGGTATGAGAAAAATTAACATTACTATTATTAAATAATTGTTAAAAATCAAATACAACAAAACTAATAATATGCAATAACATGAGTAACACCTCATCACATAAAAAAATTATCCATTTAAAAAATTAAAAATAAATTAATATTTTTTTTCCCATATATAGTTTTAAGGCAGTTAAAATTCACCTATATAAATTTATTTAGATTTGAACATAAAATAGTCAATCTTATTTTTTCAAAGTCTTTACCTTGTGGTTGGAATAAGGGTGTCTTCCTATTAATGGCACTAGTGAGAAAGAATTATTACCTTCTAAATAAAATTACAATATGACACAACTATAGTAAAATTCATTGATTATTACATCTATGGTTTTATATATATATATATATATGAAAAACAAAAAAACACAAGTTAAAAAAAAAACTTGCTAACGCTTGTATTTTATGATAACAGATGGCGTTCTACCAAAAACACCGTCAAGCGTAGATTTCTGTTTACATAAATGTCAGAGTGAGTATTCACTATCTCTAACTTTAATTCCACTTTCAGATCATGATTTCAAGCTATTTGCTATTGTCAGTGAAAGACAGGAATAAGAAACTAGATCTAAACACAAACTCTGAGCATTTATGAAACAGTTTCTATTCAGCTTGCAAGCGTGAATCTTTTATACATGTTAATGTCTTCAAACTCAGCATAGCAAGCCAGACAGCTACATGGGTCTGATCTCAGTTCAGCATCACCACATAGTAGAAGCCTCTGCAATATGCATCATTGCAAGAAAGACCTCAAAGGTACATTTATGAAAAACAAAACAACACAAGTTAAAAAAAACTTGCTAACGCTTGTATTTATGATAACAGATGGCGTTCTACCAAAAACACTGTCAAGCATAGTTTTCTGTTTACATAAATGTCAGAGCGAGTATTCACTATCTCTAACTTTAATTCCACTTTCAGATCATGATTTCAAGCTATTTGCTATTGTCAGTGAAAGACAGGAATAAGAAACTAGATCTAAACACAAACTCTGAGCATTTATGAAACAGTTTCTATTCAGTATATTGCAAAGGCTTCTACTATGTGGTGATGCTGAACTGAGGTCAGACCCATGTAGCTGTCTGGATTGCTATGCTGAGTTTGAAGACATTAACATGTCTAAAAGATTCACACTTGCAAGCTGAATAGAAACTGTTTCATAAATGCTCAGAGTTTGTGTTTAGATCTAGTTTCTTATTCCTGTCTTTCACTGATGATATCAAATAGCTAGAAATCATGATCTGAAAGTGGAATTAAAGTTAGAGATAGTGAATACTCGCTCTGACGTTTATGCAAACAGAAAACTATGCTTGACGATGTTTTTGGTAGAACGCCATCTGTTATCATATATATATATATTAGATTGAATAATGATATTTATTAGGAGAAATCAACAAATCAGCAAAAATGTTTACATAGCCTCATTTGAATTTGATTATAATTTTAATTAACAAGGAAAAGTTCATTTCTATTTATTTTTATAACATTGTAAAAATGAAACCAATTATCAAATATGTAAAAATTAAATCTAATTATTAATACATAATAATTGAAGTAATAAACTTTAAGAATTAACTATAATAAAGCAAAGTTCCCAGTATTAATACCATTTACTTTTATAATCCACTATAATAAATATTATTTGTCCAAATTAATATTCCTATAAGACTACGAATAGTGCATAAAAGATTATTCATTTTTCATCTCTATAATAGATTAATTTAGTACTAGGGGGTGATGCTTTAATTTTTTAATGATCAAAGTTTACCACTTTATATATATATATATATATATATATATATATATATATATATATATATATATATATATATATATATATATATATATATATATAATTAAAACCAGTCAACACTTAGACAATTACCATATCAATAACAATCAACAATTTCAAATTGTAGTCAAGGCAATCTTTTAACAATAAAGGTGTTAAAGGGTTGCCTTGATAATAGCTTGAAATTGTTGATTGATATTGATATTGGAATTGTCTAAGTGTTGACTGATTTTACTTATAAACCCATTCAGCCTTGAACATTGTAATATTCACTATTAAATACTACATATATATATATAATATTCAAATATAAGTATATTATTATATATAGAACTCGCAAATAAGCTCTTAACAAGCTTTATAGAATATCCCCAACTCTCGCCCGGTTTCTGCTACTGGCTTCCTCAGTGAGGTGCTAGGATATTCAAGCATTTGTAATAAAAGCTTGTTAAATTAGGTCATGTGACATATGACTTGATTTCTTTGTAATTTTATTTTTTGCTATTAAGGCTTTGGAGATTTTTTATTGCTAAAGTTATTTATATATAGTGTATCTGAACTTGGTTTAACCCCATATGGCTATAAAGTGAGATAGCCAGATTGGAAGACATATGATTGTCTGAAAATTTCAAATTTTTTACTTAATAGTTATCCATTAGATAAAGTGCTGGGCTTGTCCTGGTATTTTTAATTTAATGCTTAAATATCATAGCACCTCACTGAGAAAGCTAGTAGCAGAAACCAGTCTGGGGTAGGGTATATTCTGCAAAGCGTGTTAAGAGCTTATTTGTGAGCTTTATATATAACATTCATAATAAAAGCTTGTTAAATTAGGTCATGTGACATGACTTGATTTCTTTGTAAGTATATTGTTCTATACTGACTTTAATATAATTAGAAAGGGCATGAAATCAGACTTTCAAGCTTGGTATAGCTATCCACTCCCTCTTATGCATGCCCACGTAACGTGAAAAAGATAAATGATCTCCAATGCATGCATTTCATACTGTTTTAGCATGAAATACTGATATTGGAGATCATTTATATTTTTCACATATATGCAATCATGTGTATCACTTGTATAAGATGGAGTGGATAGCTATAGAGAGCTTAAAAATCTGAGTTCAATTATATATATATATATGATAGATAGATATTCATAATACATTCTTTAAAAATATATGTGATTTCATATTTTATAAGATATCATTATGGTATATATATATATATATATATATATATATATGATAAATATATATACTTTGTACTACATTTGTATATAAATACATATATTTTAAATAGCTGATTTCAAGACAATGTCTTTTTTTACGACTCCACATAAAGTAATAACAAAGATTGTATTATTAATTAGGTTTACCAATTGTGAGGTAAAGATAGTTATAGTTTTATTCTATTGCTAGATAAATATTTATTAACTACTAATATTAATTATATAGAAGGTAATCAATGCTCCTTACTAGTGCTGTTAAACAGTGATGTTAAAACTGCAAGGATACTCTCATCCCAGTCACAAATTAGAGACTTTGAGAAAATAAGAATGACTTTTATTTTTAAGCTGAAATGCATCTTATTTGAGCTAGTTTAGGTATCTAACAGCAATAACAGAATATACAAATCATTCACTTTAAATCCAATTCTTTTTTCAATAATGTTATTAACCCTTATGAAATATTATAATTTACTTTGTGCTAATATTAGATGTCAAATCATATAATAATAAATAAATTTTACAAGTGCAGTGGCTGGGGCAAAATTATCCTTGCAGTTTAACAGTGCTATTGAAGAAAAATGACTAACTTCTATGCAATTACAATTTAAACACTGCACTTCTAAAATTTATTGATTATTACATAACTATTAATTTAATGGATTAGTTGGCTACATGTAAAAATTTGAACAAAATTACTATGTAATATAAAAGCAGAATAAATATTCAAAATTTCATCATCCTTAAAGAGTTTACATATTTATATAAAATTTGGAATATTTAATTAGTTACAGATATTGATCAAATGCATAATATATTAAATATATATAAAAAAGATAAATTAATTGAGATTGCGCTTTACTCAAAAAAGTGAAGCTTGTCTAACTCTTACAAAGTTATATGGCTTAGCGCTTTCGGAGACCTTGAGTCTCCATATTCATAGGGCTATGCCATATAACTTTGTAAGAGTTAGACAAGCTTCACTTTTTTGCATAAAGCGCAATCTCAATTAATTACTAATCAAAGGTGAAGTAAAAACTATTATTTTATTTCAAAAAAGATAAATGTCATATTTATTTCTTAGTTTTGCATGCATAAAATTGTTAGTTACAAGTGGTTGCCAGGCCGAATAAGAAAATCAGTTTGGAAATTCTTTAAAAGATATTAAACAATAAATAATAATAATAATATTTTAAATTTTTTTAATTAATAATAATAATAATAATATTTTATAATTAAAAAATAAATAATAATATTGTAGAATAGTTTTTGTATTATTATTGTCTGAAGGATTTAAAATAAAACTTAAAAAATATTTTTTATATTATAAAAAATAATATAGGACGTTAATTTTTATTATTAGTAATTGAAAGATTTAGAATTTAAAAAATATACAAATTATTGCCGGAATATATTTTGGTATAAATGATAAATGTTCAAAAACAACATAAGAAAAATAGGCAGACTAAGTAAAAAAAAAAACACATCACAATTAAATTAGATTAATTAAAAAGTAGAGCTTTAAAAAAAACAAGGTAATTAATACATGTTTAAGATAGTATTTTATATAATGTTGCATTGTTGTGTTATATTTGTTGGAGATAATAGAATAATAAATTCAGTAAAGTAATCTCTAGTTTATATTGCATGAAAAGAATTAATTAACAAGATAATTATATATATATATATATAAAGTTTCTCAATGAAATTATGGGTGTTATTGCATATATTTAAGTGTGTGATTAATATAACACCTTACAAGGCATTGTAATATACATATTAAATTTCATTACACATAAACAATAAATTTAAACTAAAATTATATATATATATATATTGTAAAGATATAGAACAATAAGTATATGAGATTATATAAAAATAAACATTCTAAGCTATTTTAGTGAACATGATAAAAAGTTATAAAATTAATTATATATCAACAAATGTTGGAAACATTATATCAATGCTATTCATCAACTATGATCATGATTGTCTGGAACCACAAGTGTGTTGACCCTCATTAAATTATTACCTACCATAAAACATAAAATGAAATTTAAAGCTCAATTTAATTATTTTGGCAGAATCTAAATAATTCCAATGAGAATTATAGTTATTTTCAAGTACACATATCCTATATGCTATAACTCCAGAGTTAACTTTCAATTATAAGTATTCTGGTGAATGAGGAGAGAAAATTCACACTATATTTAATATATTTTAGTATTAAATAAGTTTAGTGGAATAATTACTCTGTATGGTTTGGTGCAATTGATCAAGTGTCCAACTAAGGTTCAGGAAATCCCAGGAATGAGCCTGGAGTTGCAGTGCTGGTGCTAGAACTGCCATATGCCTTTTTTTAGTAAAATAACATTGAATAATGAGTAATGAATTTATTATCTAATACAAGTAAAATTAATAATAAATTTTAAGGTCTGATAAATATTTTGCAATACAAATATTCTGATTTTGACCTGAAAATGTCAGATATTATTTCCAAAAATTGACAACCAAAGTTATTCATGTAAGATTATTTAAATTATAGATTACAGATTATAAATTGCAACAATCATCAAATTAACATTTTTATATACATGCAGAGGTGAATGTATGGCATATAAAATGTTTCATTTATTGATAATTCAATATCTTATATATAAAATCCATATTTCCTCTGTTGTCTGATTGGTGAATGTATGAATGTCCAATTCACCATGTCAAATTCAGATCTACTGCATTTATGTGAAGGAAGTAATTCCACCATTAAATAAAAAACACTGGAAAATAATTAGTATAAGTGCCTTTAACTACAGAGATATAGTATATATTTTATGGCACATGTTCTTAGTCAACTGCAGAAAAAGGCATAAATGCTGATTCATAATTCAGCATTAAGACACTCCATGGTTTTATAATCTGTCAGTTCAGATGAATGACATAATCAGCAATGTTTAATAAAAAAAACACATTTCAATGAAATTTTAAAAATTTTTTTAAAGTAACCATTTAAAAAAAATTACAAATATATTTAATAAAAAATATTACAAAAATGACCAGTGTTTTTGTATTTCAACATTATTAAATAGTAACTATTAATAAAGCTAAAAAGGCTATTATGATAAGTCATGATGCTATCAAAAACTTTAAAAAATAAATAAATTTATTATTCAGAAAGTGCTCTAGTAAAAATATATATTTGCAGCTTAATGTCAAATATAACAGGTATATTTAAAAATGTAAATTTTAATTTAGCTTTATTAAAATTTGAAAATTTATTTATATAATATTAAAATGTTTTATTTCATTAACATTAAATCTATGTATGCTGCTATGATAACTGTCTTTCAGACTGATATACAATTCTCACATTGTTTAATTTACATTAAATCTTTAAAAAAATTGTTAAAACAATCAATTTAGAAAATCATCATCATTTACAAGGACAAATGCATCTGGTTTTATAATATTATGTAAGTAATGAATGAAATTAGATAAACTTGCATGCATATATCTGCATTGAAAAGTGTTCATTTAAGGTGTATATGGTATTTTATTTAAGTCTGAAGACAAATATTATTCTATTTTAATCTTATATAAATAAAAAGTTACCTTATTTGTAACATACACACATATGTAAAAATATTTCAATCATTAATTCTCAGTTTGCTTTAACCTTTAAACCAAATTATTTTTTCAATCTAATTATGCAAAGTAGAATTATATTAGAACTAAATTCCAAAATTGGCAATATTGTTCTATTTTTTAACTCTAAAACAAAATATTTCATAAATGACTTAACAAAATTCAAAGAAAATACAGCTTGAATTTATATCACATGTTTTATCTCAGTCACATTTATCTTTTTGTGAAAAACACTTAATGTCATTATTAATGTATATTTTATTTACTAGTCAAATTTTTCCATCTGAACTTCATATACATATAAAATATTAACAGCATAATGGATGCTATATAATCAGAATTTTTCTCTGATTAGATGCCTAAATCATTTGTGACTTGAATCTCTTAAGATTAAGCTGGCTTCTCACATAATTTGTTGCTATGACATATATCGGTTATCTGGTAAAAATATAAATGTTGTTAGTCTTCTATTCAGTTTTTTTTTTTATAATCTCCGAATTTTACACATTGCAAATAGTGTCAATTATACATATACTGGGCTCAAAATCATTACACATTTACTATACCATTTAGTTTCTTCAGGGTTTTCAAACATGAGTAATGTAGTGATTAGTTGTACTCTTCTTTTGAATCAAATCATTCTGTTAAAATCCCAGTTAAACTGAACCCAGTATTTAAAGAAGATAATACAGAATTTATAAACAGAGAATTAAATGATATTTTCATTTTTAACTTATATATAAAAAAAAACAAGATTATAACTAAAATACAATTGTTATGTTGTTGTTGTTGTTTTTTTTTTGTTATTTTACATTCATTGAAGCCAATAACAATTTAATTAAAATGTTTTTTTTTTCTTAATATTTTAAGTAAAAATATATTAAGATTAACTATAATTACATGTATCTTGAAAAAAATATATTGATTTTTACAAAAAGGGGGTTGTTTTCTTTGTTATATTAAAATTTCAAAATCAGAAATAAGATTAAATATATTTTGTATTAAATAGAAACTTTACTTATATTTAATTTTAAGCAATTTGTTTTTTTTTTATATTTCAATTATCTAATCAATCAATATTTTAAGACTTTTCATATTTTATTTTAAATATTGAGACAAATTATGTTTGCATTTATTTCTTATTTTTTAAGATTTAGATGTATGTGCTTTACAAAAACAAAAAAAAAATCAAGTCAGATGTCACATGACCTAATTTAATAAGCCTGTGTTTACAAATGTTATATATAGAGCCCACAAAATAAACTCTTAACAAACTATGCAGAATATTCCCAACCCAGACCAGTTTCTGCTACTGGCATCATCAGTGAGGTACCAGGATATTCAAGCATTAGATTAAAAATACCAGGACAATCTAATGTATAACTATTATGGATTTTTTTGTAATTTTTATTTTTTTCTATTAAGGTTTTGGAAATTTTATATTGCTAAAGCTACAATATATGGTTATCTAACTTTAGTTCAGTCCCATATGGCTATTTAAGTTAAATAGCTAGATTGGAAGACATATGGATGTCTGAAAATTTCAGATTTTGTACTTAATAGTTATTTATACATTAGATAAAGTGCTAGGCCTGTCCTGGTATTTTTAATCTAATGCTTGAAGATTCTGACAACTCACTGATGGTGCCAGTAGTGGAAACCAGTCTAAGGTTGGGGATATTCTGCAACACTTGTTAAGTGCTTATTTTGCAAGCTTAAAATTTAACATGTATGTGCATATGCACATTAAACTGTGTTGGTCATTATTTTCCTTTTTGGGAAGAAAAAAGAGGCATGAAGCATACTTTTAATAATAAACATATTTATAAGCATATATAAGTGCATATAAATTGAATTTTATATATCAAATCATTTATTTAATTCTTTTTCCAGAAAATCTGTCTGGCATATTAACATTTAATTAGAATCAATAATGATCTCATTTGGGTAATAAGATATGTAATATAGCATAAACAAAGAAGGAGCACTGTCTCAACTTAAACATTAAAATATATTTATACTCTAAATACAAATAATTAGTGATTTTTTTTTGCAATTTCAGGTCATGTTCATATAGGTTCTCTGAGACCTAGAGGCTTATAATATATATATATATATATATTAAGTTATACATACATATATATATATATATATATATATATATATATATATATATATATATATATATATATATATATATATATATATATTATATATATATATATATATTGTTATACAACTTAATAGCAGATACCAAATGCAGATAATTCAGGTTTATGGCCCAACAAGTTCTCATAGTGATGAAGTAGTAGAAGATTTTTATATGGATGTACAAAAGGCTTTTGATCAGAGTAAACAACATTTTAAAATTGTTATGAGAGACTTTAATGCTGGAATTGGTAGACAAATGAAAGATGAAATTGCTGTAGGTAGTTTTGGTTATGGTAATAGAAATGAGAGAGGACATAGACTTGTGGAGTTTGCAGAAAAAGAAAAACTTTATATTATGAATTCATTTTTTGAGAAAAATGTTAAAAGAAAATGAACATGGAAGCATCCAAATGAAGGTACATCAGAATTGGATTATATTTTGACTAACAGGAAATACATATTTCAAGATTGTAATGTTCTTAATAAATTTAACACAGGAAGTGATCATCGATATAAATTACATGTTAATGTAAAACTAGAGAGACAAAAATTATTAAGAAAAACAATATTTACAGTTGATATTCCTAATCTTCAGAAACATTCTAATGAGTTTAAATTAGAACTTACAAATAGGTTTCAAGTGTTAGGAGATTTTGAACATGATTCAGATTTGAATGAAATTAATATAAAAATAACTGATACACTTTTAAAAACTGCAACAAAGATAGCTGGTAGAAAAAAGCAGCAATTGACAAATAAAATTTCTACTGAGACTAGAGAATTTATGAAGAAAAGAAGGAATATGAAGATATACAAAAATGAAGTATTAAAAAGAATTGAATATCTCGAATTTTGTAAAATGGTAAGAAAGTATAACTGTGAAATAGCAAGGACAGCTGTAGAAGAAAATAAGTCTCAAGAATGTTAAACAACATTTTGGTATTGGTAGGAAATTTATATCTGCAATAAGAAAAAAAGATGGAATTATTACTAAAAAGAGAGATGACATCATGAAGTTGGTAGAAGATTTTTATCAAGAATTATATAGTAATAAAGAACAAGTACCTCCTATATCTATTACATCTTCCAAATTGCCCAGAATTTTAAATGAAGAAGTGAGACATGCAATTAAATGTATGAAGAAAGGAAAGGCTCCAGGAAATGATGGAATTATAATTGATATATTAAAAGAAGCAGGTGAAGAAATAGAAACAATTTTAGCAAAGTTATATACCAAATGTCTAAATGATAAAGATGTACCGGAAGATTGGAAGAATGCAGTAATAATATTAATATTTTAAAAAGGTGATAAAGAAGATATTAGAAATTACAGACCTATCAGCCTTTTATCAGTTTTATATAAAAATTTTACCAAGATAATTACAAATCGTCTACAGAGAACTTTGGATTTCCACCAACCAAGAGAACAATCTGGATTTAAAAGAGGTTTTAGTACAATAGATCATATCCAGGTATTGAGAGAAGTCATAGAAAGGACAAATGAATATGAGTTGTCATTATGTTTTGGATTTGTAGATTATGAAAAGGCATTTGATTCTATACACATTTCTTCAGTGATTAAAGCATTGGATCATCAAGGTATAGATCCATGATATTGTCATATTTTAAAGAATATTTATAAAAATGCAACAGTCTGATGGTAGAGAGTTATTTAAAGAAATTAAATCTCTAAAAGTATATATAAAAGAAAACATGTCTGCACTTGAATTTATTTCAGTATTTGGCTTCTCGCGATCTAAGGTCTTGCCTCCCATTGTTTCCAACCATATTGATACTTCCTATCAGTGTTAATATGAGAGAACTATTATTTTCAAAATTAAAACTTATCAAACTATTTAATAATGACAATGTTACCAAAAAGATTGTCAAATTTAACTTTCATCCAAATTGAATCTGAAGTTGTAATTTCATTAGAATTACATATCATAAACTGATAGCTTTGAAAATATGAAGACAATAATATTTTTTTATTTCATGTCTACATTTTCTAATACCAGGTGTTTTTTAATAAGTTGTTATTCTGTTGTTTTTATTGTTATTTATAACACTACAAAAAACATAATTGTGAGGAGCAGTCATTCTTACATCTAAACAAAGGTGGTTAAATCACCTTAGCATAGACACCTGATCGAGGAAAAAATCTTTGAGATTCGCATATACTGACCCTGGGGGCGCCACTAGTCTTAAAATAGGAACTGGACATTTATTTTAGGGTGGACAGGATTGCGAATCAAAAGGCACCGAACTACACTCAGGGAGGAACAAGATATCTTAAATATTATTTAGACAGCTGAGAAATCAAAGCACAAAGACAAACGTCAGCCAAATAAATGTAAACAATTTATTAATTTTATAAGTTAGACAATATAGTAAAGACATCAAGCCATGAATATAAAAGTGACTTATGTTAACATACGCATATTTACTAGAGAGTGAGTATGACACACATGAAGGCATTAAACATTTTGGCAATAAAATTCTCTCACTTAAAATATAAGAAATGGTTAGGATAATACCTTCCTGCTGGCCAGTTGTAAAATTACAAAAACAAACAACAACCCTAGCTTCCTGAATCAGGGATAATAAAACAGTTACTGTCCTGTCGGAAATCAACGTAACCAGCGCGAATGTCCGAGCAGTAATATTCTAATTACTGTCATTAAAACGCTGCAGGACTGCTGTGCTTAATACTACATTCAAAGTAAACATGGTTGATCTCACTTACAAGACAGCAAAAGATATTTGATTACGATATTACGTAATCCAGAAAGAAATGACTACTTTCAGACAACCCGAAGAAATAACTTAACAAATAGCCAGCAAAAAGATTTTGTTGTTTGCACAAAAAGCGCAAACAAAACATGCTTAAAAATTCCTTATTTTACAACTAAGGACAGGTGAATAAATAAAGACTACGAAAACTGCCAATGCATTTTGCAATAGTTAATGAAATAATCAGGTATATATTAAACATATAAAATACAATCTCCTAATGCACCCTCTGATAAACGAAAATTGCAAACAAACTTGGAATCTTAAAACTAAGATTCCAAGACACACTTTAAATACTAGAAAAGAGTACATACAGATAATAAATAATTAAAAAAAAGCAATCAATGCCATTTTAAAACATATTTATCATTAGATTGAGCGGAGATTTAATTAAACGCAATTTATTTACCCTCGCTAGAATAGGAAAAAGTTTAGCTTACAGTGAGGCAGAGTTCTAGAGATTTAGTGACGAGTGCGCACTTTTGATAATAGTTCATCTTTCAAGTCCTTTGACAGCAGCAAGGTAGAGACAGTGTTTATTTTAGAAGTTCATGGCATGACTAAAGAAGAGCTGGTAGGTGTGGTATTGATGGCAAAACTCATAACGGTGGATTTTGACATCTTGCACAGCAACGAAGTTTGTCAATAATTATTTTAGTAGGAATTAAACATCCAAACAGCTACTCACAATGGTATCTCTTTGCAGGCCATAATCCAAGTGTGTATCTAATAATGAATCTATTCTCTCTCCAAAAATTGGTGGGCTATCCTTGCCTCGCTACATTTCCCACGAAAAACTTTCATTAGTCTCTAATTCTATATCTCCTGCAGGGCAAATATTAATTTCCTGCTTAATCTAATTTAAGAATTCCAACCTGGGATTATTGTATCCAAAATAACAAATACAAAACTAAATCTCTGCTTTTAGACTTTTAGAATTAACTTTAAAAATGATTAAAAATAAAAGTAACAGGAATATATAATTAGCAAGCTTTTTGATTAAAACAGGCAGTGAAAGTAAAGTATTTTTAAATCAATTTTATAAACATTAAATAATCTATTTTAAAATATAAATGTGAAAATATAAATGTGTATGTGTTTTGAAATAATAATAAAAAAAAATTTAGCATTAGACATTTAATGAAAATGAAGTTGTTTTCCCTTTTTAATTTTAGCAATAAAACCATTGAATCGGAAATCAATCTGGCTCAACTGCCTCAATACCTGATCAAAAAAAAAAAAACTTCTTGTAGCTTCCTTTTTTTTTTTTTTAAACATGTTAACTCTCCCCCCTTTGCAAAATCCCAGCTGGACATTTGTTATATGTGTTAACTGCAATCAATCGTTTTATTACATCTATGATAATTTTTGCTACTTACCTATCATTATTGATCCTTTGTTCAGCAGGTCTAAGACTATGGGCATTATAGGATCCGTGAATTCCAGGGCATTCTGACCATATTTTTTTTATATAGTAAAAGGTCCATCATATATCGGAAAAAATTTTTGTATTGATGCCTTGTTGGATAGCTGACATGAGGTTTTCTGACAAAAACCCTATCACCAGTATCGAATTGGCAATGATTCTGGTATGTACGCCTTATGCGCAATTCAGCCATGTGCTTTAATTTTATCCTAGCCTTTTCTCTGTCTCTCTCTCCACTAGGGTTATCATGATCGATGGGTAATAGAGCTTTGATAAGTATAGGATAATTTTTTTCGAAATGCAGCCTAATGGCAGTAAACCCTGTGGACTCATTTAAATCCAATTAATATAATTAACAACATTCTCAGTCTGTTTCACCCATTCTCTGTGGTTCTGGTTGACATACAACTGGAATAACCAGTTAATCTCCCTCATAACACGCTCACAGGGGTTAGATTGAGGGTTGTGCATGGATGTTATTAAATGTTTTATATCCTGTTGCTAGAGCTAACGCTTCCACTGGTGTGATTTAAAGGGTGTTCCATGATCCGAGAGTATACATTGAGGCTTGCCAATTCTAGGAATTTGCTGGTCTTGTAATACTTTGATAGTGCTTAAAGCATTAGCCTTTCTTAATGGATAAGCTGTCACATATTTTGAAAAGACATCATACATGACAACTAAGAACTGGTATCGCTGATACACTGGTAATGGACCATAAAAGTCAATAGCTAGTAACTCATTAGGATTTTGAACTAGAATGGGTTGCAAGACTCCCGTAAAATTTTTATTTACGGGTTTCATTCATGAACATGTGTGGCAACTTCTGAGAACCGATAAAATATTTGAGTACATTCCCTGGCTAATAAAATAATTATTGGAGCACATACTCAACTTTATGCGGTCCAAAATGTCCATACAGACAATGCACATATTCAATTAAATGATTCCTAATCTTTTTAGATATGAGGGTTCTCCAGGAACCTTCTTTTGCAATAACCTTGTATTGAAGGACACCGTCCTCAATATGATAAGCTCCTTCTTGTTGTTCTAACTTAATAGGTCCATTAGTGAGTAATTCATGGCTCATTTTTTGTAGGATACCATTGGAGTATAATCCAGATCACTTGCCTGTATTTCTGGTAGTTTTCATAAATCCTGTTCCATGGAATCATCGATAACCAATGTAATAGCAGTGATACTTAAGTTATCCAAGTTTAGGTGATGCAGTGAAAGATCTACGGCGTGCTGACTTAAGACATCTGCCACAATGTTATACTTTCCAGGGCAATAGACCACTCTATATTGAAATTTCTGCAAGATCAAGCTCCACCGAATGAGCCGATCATTTGTCAGGTAACTATTATTCAGAAATTCCAAACATTTATGGTCAGTAATAACAACGATGTTTGAGCCCAGCAAGAATTGTTTGAACTTTCCAAAGGCCCATACAATGTCCAGAGCCTCCTTTTCAGTAGTCGTATAATTATTTTCAGCCCCTTTTAGGGTACGGCTACAAAAATATAATACCTTGTGATGTTTCTGCTCATCAATTTGGAATAATACTACTCCCAATCCATGTCGGCTACTATCAGTTTGAATATAAAATGTTTGGGAAAAATCAGGGTAAGCCAGAACTACTTGTTTCAGAAAATTCTTTTTGATGAGCCAAAACTCCTGCTCCTGTTATGAACCCCAAAAACACTTCTGGTCCTTTCTTAATAACTGGACTAAGGATGATGATTCTACAGCAAAATTTTCATAAAACCGGTGGTAAAAGTTGCAGAGACCTAAAAATGACCTCACCTGGCATCTGTTAGCAGGTGTAGGGAAATGCTCAATTGCAGCTAATTTATCTGGATGGGGTTTAATACCATCCTTCCCAATTACAAAGCCCAAAAATGCCACTTCATCCATGACTAAGTAACTTTTCTGCAAGTTGATCATGATATTTTTTTGACTGCACTCGGTCAAAAATATCTCCACATATTTCAAGTGCTCTTCAATATTTCTGGATGCAATAACCACATCATCCATGTACATTACTATAATATTTTTAACCTTCTCTGACAGTATCTGATCCAAACACCTTAACAGCCCGGATCCACTGTTGATCAACCCGAACGGCATCCGTTTAAAGACATACGTATACCCTTCATACCGAAACCCTGTATATTGGCGATCGGAGGGATGAAGAGGTATCTGCCAATAACTCGAAGTCAAGTCAAACGTACTAAAGACAGTTTTCCCTTAAAATCTAACCAGAATTTCGGTTATTGTAGGAGGAATGTCTCTTTCAGGAATAGTGATAGCATTTAAACAGCGAGCATCCAAACATATTCTAGCCGCCCCATCTTTCTTCTTTACTACCACCAAAGGGTTAATATAAGATGATGCTTGTTTACCAATAACACCCCATTCGATCATCTGTTGTATCTGACTATCCACCTCGGCTTTATATTGAAATGGAATGGGGTAAGATCGACTTTGAAAATGGTTTTCCTCCTTTACTTTGATCCGATGAACATACCCTTCAATAGCCTGAGGTCTATTAGAAAAAACCGTGTGGTACTGTGTCAACACCTGTGTTAAAAGATGTTGCTCTGTCCCCTTTAGTATGGACTGTTCCACCTTATTCTTTACTTCAGTGGTGTCTAAGACTGACTGCATACAGTGTATTTGTAAGGACTGATACTTTTTAATCCCTCCAGGGGCATTATGCTTTCTCTACACTCAAATATGCATTGACCATAATCAAGCACACATTTGTTCTGATGAAGAAAATCTGTTCCCACTATGACATCCTGTATCAACCCAGGCATTATCAAAAAGACTTGATCCACTTCCATGTTTCCCAGATGAAGCTGTATCCAAATCTGCTTTGTCTCTACATTTGCCTTTTTACCATTAGCCAATGTAACTTGCAGTCTCTTTAGAGGCAATGTATACAGGTGAGTTTATTGTTTTAACTGTGAATAAAAGTAACTGGAAATCAGGGACATCTGTACCCTGAATCAATTAAAGCCTGTGCTATGACGGATCCAATTTTTATAGTTATGATGGGACAAGTCTGGTTGGCTCCAACTAATGTCGGGTCATCTTTATCCACCACCACATTTTCCCCCATCTCCATTGAGTATGTTTTCCTTCTCTATTCTATCCCTACTATAATCAATCTCTATCAATAATGTTATTATTTCTTCTATACACATTTTATAATTAATCAACATGGCTTGTTGTATCGCCACTGGCATATTGTTTCTTATTATTGGAGATTTTCTGGCTTTCTGGCAAAGACAATGCAGTCAACGACTTCAGTATGGTGGCTTGACTACAGAAAAACTGCATATAAGTTCCTCCATCCCCTTTGGAATATGCTTGCTGCAAAATTCTTCTAAAGATGCAATATTGTTTCTCTTCAAAAACTGTGCATGATGGCGTATCCATACTCCCCAAATGTCTGTGGTTTTACACTTAAAGTATGCCACCAATCTATGGCCACACCCTTCAAATGATTATAAACCACTGCAATCTTTTCTTGTTCATTCCATTCGTGAAACTGAAACACTTGTTGAAGGCTTTCAAGATGCGCAGCTGGACTTTCCCAATTATCTGCCTTGAAAACTTTTATCTGGATCAATCTTGTACCTTTAAGTTTACTTTGCCTATTTTCAACTTCCTTATAAATTTGCCCTCCCATCTCAGCACTCTTTAACAGCTCATTTATTTATATATATTTTTGCTTTTATTGTCAGTCTTAGAAAACAATGCCTCTTACTATTTATTTAACACTAAGTTTGCCAATCAATCTAAAAGAAAAACGCTATTTAACTATTTATTTGTCACAAGAAAGAGACTTCCCAATATTCATTTTGCTATTTTAAAATAAAACTTTAGCTACAAAAGCAAACGCTGTTTACTGTTTATTAATTATTTCATATGAAAAGACGAACGAACTATTTTTATTTCCCAATATTTATTTTGCTATTTTAAAATAAAAATTTAGCTACGAAAGCAAACGCTGTTTACTGTTTATTAATTATTTCATATGAAAAGACGAACAAACTATTTTTATCTTTTTTTTTTTTAATTAATCTAAAAACGAATTCGACGCTACTTTCTATTTATTAATTATTTGTCATATAAAAAAGACAAACTATATATATTTAACTCTTAAAAAAAATTAACTCTGACAGACTTTTTTTAGAAAATATGCTATTTATTGTTTATTTATTTATGTCATATGAAAAAGATGAAACCCCGTTCTACCAAACTGCTCCAACAATACATGCAATAATTAACAAAAATCGAACCTCTACTGACTAGATCTTGCCACTTACACCTGAAATCTTTCTCAACCGTCTAAACAAAATCTCACATGGGTTTGAAAACTCGGAAGCTCCACGATGATGCGCCAAAAATTACTATATATGTAATGGGAGAAAGATTTTTGAGATTCGCATATACTGACCCCAGGGTCACCACTAGTCCGAAAATAAAAACTAGACATTTATTTTAGGGTGGACAGGATATGTGAATCAAAAGGCACCGAACTACACTCAGGGAGGAACAAGATATCTTAAATATTATTTAGACAGCTGAGAAATCAAAGCACAAAGACAAACGTCAGCCAAATAAATGTAAACAATTTATTAATTTTATAAGTTAGACAATATAGTAAAGACATCGAGCCACGAATATAAAAGTGACTTATGTTAACATACGTATATTTACCAGAGAGTGCACAAGAGTACGACAAACATGAAGGCATTAAACATTTTGGCAATAAAATTCTCTCACTTAAAATATAAGAAATGGTTAGGATAATACCTTCCTGCTGGCCAGTTGTAAAATTACAAAAACAAACAACAACCCTAGCTTCCTGAATCAGGGATAATAAAACAGTTACTGTCCTGTCGGAAATCAACGTAACCAGCGCGAACGTCCAAGCAGTAATATTCTAATTACTGTCATTAAAACACCACAGGACTGCTGCACGTAATACTACATTCAAAGTAAACATGGTTGATCTCACTTACAAGACAGCAAAAGATATTTGATTATGATCTTATGTAATCCAGAAAGAAATGACTACTTTCAGACAACCCGAAGAAATAACTTAACAAATAGCCAGCAAAAAGATTTTGTTGTTTGCACAAAAAGCACAAACGAAACATGCTTAAAAATTCCTTATTTTACAACTAAGGGCAGGTGAATAAATAAAGACTATGAAAACTGCCAATGCGTTTTGTAATAGTTAACGAAATAATCAGGTATATATTAAACATATAAAATACAATCTCCTAATGCACCCTCTGATAAACGAAAATTGCAAACAAACTTGGAATCTTAAAACTAAGATTCCAAGACACACTTTAAATACTAGAAAAGAGTACATACAGATAATAAATAATTAAAAAAAAACAATCAATGCCATTTTAAAACATATTTATCATTAGATTGAGCAGAGATTTAATTAAACGCAATTTATTTACCCTGGCTAGAATAGGAAAAAGTTTAGCTTACGGTAAGGCAGAGTTCTAGTGATTTAGTGACGAGTGCGCACTTTTGATAATAGTTCATCTTTCAAGTCCTTTGACAGTGGCAAGGTAGAGGCAGTGTTTATTTTAGAAGTTCATGGCATGACTGAAGGAGAGCTGGTAGGCGTGGGTCCGTCTTTTGTTTAAATTAGCCAGACATTCTATTGATGGCAAAACTCATAACGGTGGATTTTGACATCTTGCACAGCAACGAAGTTTGTCAATAATTATTTAAGTTTTTAGTAGGAATTAAACGTCCGAAGAGCTACTCACAATGGTATCTCTTTGCAGGCCATAATCCAAGTGTGTATCTAATAATGAATCTATTCTCTCTCCAAAAATTGGCGGGCTATCCTTGCCTCGCTACATTTCCCGCGAAAAACTTTCATTAGTCTCTAATTCTATATCTCCTGCAGGGCAAATATTAATTTCCTGCTCAATCTAATTTAAGAATTCCAACCAGGGATTATTGTATCCAAAATAACAAATACAAAACTAAATCTCTGCTTTTAGACTTTTAGAATTAACTTTAAAAATGATTAAAAATAAAAGCAACAGGAATATATAATTAGCAAGCTTTTTGATTAAAACAGGCGGTGAAAGTAAAGTATTTTTAAATCAATTTTATAAACAAAATAGTGAAAGTAAACTATTCTAAATCAATTTTATAAACATTAAATAATCTATTTTAAAATATAAATGCGAAAATATAAATGTGTATGTGTTTTGAAATAATAATAATAAAAAATTTAGCATTAGACATTTAATGAAAATGAAGTTGTTTTCCCTTTTTAATTTTAGCAATAAAACCATTGAATCGGAAATCAATCTGGCTCAATATATATATATATCATAATGTAAAACACTAATACAGAGTTAAATATAAAATTTAGTAACATTTGTTGTATCGAGTGTACTTTCAATGCTTTTGCATCATATTCATGGTTAGTCTGCTGAGAATATTATTTTTTGCTGATTTGAATGCTATTTGATATTTGGTTCATTACATATTTATTTTGTGTCATAAACCAAACCTCTTTTATTTTATGTTTGCAATCATTTCTGTCATTGAACATAACTTTAACAATGCTCAGATCACAATTATGGCCATGCCCTTTTTCATGATTTTGAAAAACAGAGGAATTAATGGCTTCTGACTTGATCTTAGATTTTTTATACATTAATAAAAGTTGAGTCATTCTACTTCTAAGATTTACCCTGATAACAACATAATATACATATGGGCAGACATTTTGGTTGCAGTGTACAGCATAGATCACATTGGCCAGTCCAATGTTAAATTTTTTTCCTTTGTGTTGATAATAAGCCTTTTTAAAATCCAACATTAAATTTGTCAGAATATATTTGTACTATTTTATTACTCATACATAATAAATATGGAAAAGTAATCTGGCTTTTATTGTTTCTACAATCAGCTGTTTTATAAATTATTTTGAATTGCTCTCTATATCTATATATGTGCATTCTGTAAATGTCTACTTTTATCAAGTCAGTTATTAAATATTCTCAGTTCTATCTAATTCATATTGCCACAAATAATATTTGTGGTATAAAAAGTTTTTCAGCCCTGCAAATTTATGAGATATGCATAATTTAGATTTTACATCTATGTATCCTTTAAAAATGAGGATTTTAGAACCATTGTATATTAGAGTGCATTGTTTCCACCCTAATTTTAAATCTAGCTATTGAATTAGATTATTTTCTTTGAATTCTACTGTCCAATTCAAGCCTAAATTTATGATCAAGTCTCTAAATATGTTATTAATTATATTTTGAGATGAAATACATTATCCACGTAATGTATATATGAACAACTTTTTGTGTGTTTAATATAGGGTCTATTATATTTGTTTCTTTGTAATCCAGAGCCTGACTACACACAATTGAACTAATTGATAAGCCCATTAGCCAAGATTCTGTCATCTCATATTTTTGCCCTTTATATGTACCATAATGTCATTGTCTATCCAATTTAAAAGCTCTATGATAAATTCCTTTCTATATGTGTTTGTATTCTTGTGTCTTAATAATGCATTGATAATTTTTATTGACATTTTATCGTTAACTGATCCATAGGGTTCTGTAACATCAACGGAGGCCATACTAGTTTAAAAATAGTAGTACTTTTAATAATATCTATGAATTTGAATGACAATTTTATGGTATGTTTGCCAAAATCTAATTCTTCTTTTAGCATAAAAATTTGGAAGTTTCATGGTAGTATGCTCTGCCAAAGTCAATCATTAGTCTAAGTGGATATTGTTCCTTGGGCATTTTCATATTTGTAAATAATCTAGGCAATAGATTGCAAGATGGGTACATTAACAAGTATTGTCACTTCCAAAATAATTCATTTGTATAATTTTTAAGTAGGCACATTATAAAATTGTCTTTTTTGGTTTTGACTTTGTAATTGTTAAATCTATTAAACTTTAAAATGGCAATTTGCAACAACATTATCTTTTTGATTTGTCATTATCTATCAGTAGGAAGCTATGACCTTTGCCTGTTTTTCATACATGTAATTTCATTCTTAGCAAGCCTTGTTTTGAGTACTTTGATGCTCTTCAACCAAGATGAGGGATTCAGAGGTTAAGTAGCAGTTTTTAATGCTGTTGCTGCATTATCAAACAATTTTCCTTTTTGTTTTTTTCATTTTCATAGGTGGTTCCCAAATTTCTGACCATTTCCGTTTGGGAATTTAACCACCCTCTTTCAACAAACCAAGGTCCAGAATTAAATATTGTGGCATATTCCATGCTAAATATTTAAATTTTTTGTCGAATTTTGTTTCTAGTTTTCGAATTACTTTTTCACACCTTCGTGGGTTCTTTTGTAGGAGAACAACGTTTAATTCTCTGTGCTTATTTTGGGCCGTAAAGCTATGTTTAACTTACGTTTGATATTTTGCATTATCCATCTCCTAAGCGGTTTCTGTAATTGTTTTACATATATATATACACACTCAGAGAGACCGCAAAACTGAAAGATTTTCTAAGGAAATCACTAAAGTGTTATAATTTTAGTGTGAAAATATTTCTCAATTTATTTTATGTCAAAGTGAAGGTGATAATTCAGAATAAATGAAATCAATACTAAATATTATTTATATTCTGTGGCATAATTGATCAAAATTGCACAAGATATTTTTTAATCTATTGCGTGTTAAGATTTTTTTTATATCTAAACCGATGTTTGTATTATTTAGAAAAGCCTTTAAGATATCACTTGATTAAATAAAATATATCTGAACTCATCAATTAAAGAAAAATATTACCGTTATTTTTTATATATATTTAATGGAAACAAAGTATAGCTCGAAGCTTAAATAATAAACTTTGGAATGAAAGTGCAATATTATATATAGTCACTTTTTCTATTCTGCGAAATTCTTTTATAAATGACGTCGTGCATATATATATATATATATATCATTAATAAATATATATTGAATTATTTTCACCATCTAACATTAAATACTGAGTGCTTTTAGAAAAAAAATTAAACTTTATTTAAATTTTCCAACTACATTCAACTGTCAGTGCTAGTACGACAAATGTTAGTATATAATATATTTGTTGTGTTTTAATTCTCTTCTCTTCTTCAAATGGAACTTGCCTGACCAGTTATAGTACTGGCATAAGAGTCAAACCTGTATTCTTAGATTCTTGAATATTGAATTTTAAGATAACATTCTAATCAAATGAGCTATTCTTTCAATAGAAATTTCATTTTTGATTTTTATTACAATCCTCCTGATTTCTCCACTTTTTCCTAAGAGTGAATTTAATTAGTGTCTTCCAGACATGATATTTTGTCACATTAGGTTGACTTATGAAGTTATTTACCATTGTCATGTAAGCAGTTTCATTGAATTTTTTTCTTTGCACTTTTTCTTCTCTGTCCAATATTTTTACACTTTACCAAATGAACTTAAGTTTATTTGTAGATAGATACTTTGCTATTTTGGACACATCTGTTATGTATTACCTAATCTTCAGTTAGTACTCTTTCAATGGGTCAAATGGTCTCACTAGTATACTTTCTTCCAATTTTTCTTGATATTTCATATATGCAGGATTTATTTTTCAATATTTCAAGTTTGGGTAGTTTAGAAAACAATTTAAATTATAGTGTAGAGCAGGGGTAGCCAACTTTTGTGTTCACGAGATCTACTTTTTATTTTAAAAATGTTTTGCGATCGACTTGTCATAGCATGATCGACTTGTCATAGGCATAGTCTAAACAGAGGAAGGTATGAAATATGTACCATTTTTATAAATCTACCTAATAAAAAATAATTATTTAATGGGCCAAAAAACTCATGTCAGGGGAATTAAAGCAACATGAGTAATTATTAACAATATTTATTAATTCTAATTAGTTACATTAAATCAAGATTAAAAATATTATTTTCAATAATGATACGACTTAGTAGACTTCATCTATCTAGAATTAAAAAAAAAATTTAGAACAAAAACAAAAATAACAAAAAAACTTGAAAATCTTGACTTAATTTGTTTCACTCATTACTCAATAGCTCTTGCCAGATTGCCCTCGCGATCGACCAAAAATGGCTTTGCGATCGACTGGTGGATCACAATCGACTTGTTGGACACCTCTGGTGTAGAGTATGACTTTGAAATATTGTTCTGATGTTTTATATTTGTTGATTTTCTTTAGTTTGTTATTCCTGGTATTCTAATATCTACAAAGTCTAAACTTGAAATGTAAAAAAATAGAAACTTCATCTATGAAATGACATGGAGTTGTGGAAGGATGTATATTAGAGAGATTGGTTACCTTATTGAAAAGTGATTAAAAGTCAGTAAAATAACAACAGAAGTATCTAATGCAGAAAACCATATACGTATGAATGAAAATATATTTGATTAGATAATACAAAAGTATTGGATAGAAAAGGAAAAGTACAAAAAAGAAAACTCAAAGAAGTTTCTCACATGACAATATTAAATAACTCATATTCAACCTAGTATGACAAATGTTGCTCTTAAGAAAAATTGGAGAAATCAAGAGAATCTTAAATAGATAAGTATATGAAATTTCTATTGGCCTATGCATTTGCAAGAATAGCCCAGTTGATTACAGCATTCCCTTAAAATTTTAATATTCAAAAATCTGAAGATCCAGATTCAATTGTCAAGCTAGTATTATCATTTATTAGACCAGCAATACTTGACAAAACAGAAAACTAATACAATTCATCATTGATAACATAGTAACCATGTGTTAATAATAACAACTGAATGTAATTGGAAAGTTTAAATAAAATTTAAAAACTTTTTTAAAGACATTTAATAATAGATGAAGGAAATAATCTAATAAGCAATTATTATTAAAATAGCATTATCACAAACCTTTCTGCAATCATTTGTATATATTTAAATATCATTAATATTTGTTTAAAAATGATTAATATATATATACATATATTAAAAGTAATAAAAACAATATCTCCATTTATTTATCATACTTATAAAAGAAAAAGTTTCAAAAAAAATTGTTAGTACACCTGGGTCTCATTTTAAGCAATAGATAGGTTCCTCAGAAAACATGCACAAATGAAATCATGCAAAAATAGATGTAACATATGTTGAAAAAAGGGGTATGCGAACTGTGATTTTTCAAAAATCATGTAAAAGCAAAGCACCAACATAAAATTACTTTAAAATTTGCGCAAGAAAAATAAGGAAATAAAATATGTCTAATAAAAAATTTCAAATTTGAAAAAAATTGATACAAGACAAACTTTTTTTAACTATAATATTTAATTTTATTCAAAACAATATATTTTTATGCATAATTTACAGTAATTTACATTTTTCATACACGTTTTAATTATTATCGTTATTTGCCGATAAACAGGTTTGTTTGTAAACTGGTAAAAAATCAGATTCTGCACAAGAGGAAATACAACTAGTGCCAACGTTACTCTCATGTTGTGTTAATGGTTTTCTGGTGACAATGTAATTCATAATTAATCTAACAACTAAAAATTAAATTCTTATTTCTGTCTTAATTTTTCAATTTTCAATTCTAATTGTGCCCACTGTTATTACTCACCTTTTAAAAATAAACTTGCGGACACTAAATGATTAATAATTGATTACGTTCTTTTTTAAAAAGCAAAAACAGAATGTGATTTAAAATGCAAAATTAACACGCACAATGTTTGAACAAATTTACATTATAATCTTGTAAAATTTAATGTGTATACATAAAATGTGAAAATCATGATTTTAATTTCATTATTGCATAAAATCTTACTATTATAAAGCTCTGAAAATATTGAAATTACTATGATGAAAATCGAATTCCAATAATGTGCTATTACTTTCAATATATGCAAAATTTATTATTTAAAGTAATAGCGCATTATTGGAGTTCGACTTCTGGAGAAACGTGAATCGCGTAACTTCAAAATCGCATTTTTTTTTAAACATTATAGCTTGTGTTTTTTCTTTTCTTTCATTTTTTTTATGGTGAGTTTAATTCTACATTATTTTTTGCTTATTTGATATTGTGATAAAATCTCTACAATTCTCTTCACAAAAAAAACCAATATGGAATGTGCAATAGTTCCTGCCAAATGGTCAAACTTCACAATTTAATTTTTCTCTTGGTTTTAATCTCCAGTTAAGATACAAAATTAGTAACAAATGTTTTAATTGCAAGCTTTGCCAATTTTTAGATAGATTAAAATAATTTTCATCTTAATTTAACCTCTATCTCAGAAAACCTAGCTAATTTATTAACTAATGCTGATTTCTAACTAGGTTACTTATGGGCTAACTATTTGAAACAATAATTTTAAGATATATTGTAACGTTCAGAATCGTATGATTAGCCAACAAGATTCAGAGACCTAGCAAAAGTACTTCAAACCCAGTATGTTCGGGAGATGGTAGTCGTGGAACAGTACTAAGCTTTAACCTATTTGCCAGTGCTCCAAAAATCTCCCCTATCCAACCAATGCTCCTGATGCTACTAATGGTCATTGTTTTTCTTCGGTCCCGGTGGTCAGGGTAGAAACAAGGACTCTCAAATTACACTTAGCCTATCATGCACTAGATTTTATTAATTTAATCTAAAATACTCACTACTAAATACTTTGATATAGCTTAAACTATTATTATTAATATTTCATAGGTTTTGAATATATACATATGATTTAATCAAGTGTGGATATAGATGAGTGGATATAATGAACCAGGGAATGACATGAAAACGGTATAGATATATACAATTTATTAATACAATTAGAAAATATAATAAATAACAATCATGTTTGGATCTAATCATGATCCATGTATGGGATTACATTTTTTAAACCAAAAAAATAAATAACAATTACAATGTTTGATGATCAATAGTGATCATAGTACATAATTTCAATATCATGAAAATAAATATATGATTTTACAAAGAGGTTACCTGTCAATAATGACAATTAAGGTTGTGAAATATATAAAATAATAATTACAATAATGAACCTCAGTATTAGATGTGCGTGTGTGTGTTACAATGAAATCATACTGAATTTCATGACAATAACAATTGTGATTCAATACAAAAAAAAAAAATTAACTATAAGTGATAGTTACACGCACAGTAAATAATCAGTATTATACTGTATGTCAGCATAAAACGAAATTTTATATTGAGAGTGATAATATTTTTCAAGAAATATGCCACTATAAAATTAATATGCCAATTTTGGAGAGTAAACACAACACCTGGTTATATTAAGTTAGAGGCCAAATGAATATATATAATAAATTTATGCGTGTGTTTACATACATAGGGGAAGTAGTGTATATATGTATTTGTCATTATAATATTTTATTGTTAGTCTTCTCAGCAGGAGTTATGGACAAAAGCATAATTTTATTACCCTTTATTATTAATAATTATATGAAAAATATGGCTTATCCATTTCCCACAGAATTAACAACAGGTATGATTAAGAAATCTAATTACAGCATTCAGTAGCGTCGGGGTTTGAATCCTGTGCTGGCTATATTATTAACATTGGCAAACATGGTCCAATCTTCTTTGTCGAGCAGTAATGTATATATTCCTATAGTAACACATCCGCATTCAGCTTGGCTTGTGCAGGAAATAATAGAGCGTGGGTTTTGAATCACTATCTGTATAGAGTATACCCATTCATCGGCTCAAAGAAAGGCATGTCTATCTTGTATCGCTAACATTGGTAAAATATCCCCGTGGCAGACCGCATAGCAATACTCAACATATTTTATTATTAAAAGCCATATAGGCACAGATCAATGTATCAAGCTACTGATATATTTGCCCATTAAAAGCATTAATTTATATCTGCATAGATGTTTTTCCTAAACCTGTCTTTAATAAGTAATAATGGAGAATTCCGACAACCATATCTTATAGGCTATAAAATGCCCAAGTATTTCAAATATGAATCTTAACTATAAAATGCTAAAGAGGCAAAAAAAATACTACTGCTGAGATATTTATTTTCCCAAATGCATGCCTCACTAAATATACATATAGGGTGAGATAACCCATATCTTTACAATAAATAATATTGTCTATTTTAAATTTTAAAAGAAGAACTAGCATTATTATTATTATTATTATTTTTACATTTAAATAGACGCATACACACTTATATATTGTACCCTCACTTCCCGATATATAATATAACTTGAATATGACTAGCTCAATTAATCGTTTGCTCAGCTAAAATATGTATAACTATCATTAATATATTTTTATAATACTATATCTTATCGGTTTATTATAACTAACCAAAATTAATATGGTTCAATATCATGTACTAATTAAATAAGTATTTATTAAAATCATGAGACTATGAAGGAAGTTACAAGTGGTAATTGAATTTACATTGAGCTAATGTCTTCCCAAGACATTATCTCAATGGCATAAGAATACTATTACCTCTTTATTATCTCATTACTACATCTACAACACTCTTATGTCTTTTATAAAAATTAACTAACTTCAATAATAATAATAAATAAATCTCAATCTTTTATTAAGGAAATGTAATTAAATAATCTCAGGTTCTTTTAATTATCTTAAAGTAATAATACTTCTTGCAGATAGGCATGATAAGGGATTTAATATCAAACCTAACTACACCTAACTTATCATAATAATAATAACTAACAATAATAATTTCTAGTATATAAATTAATCTTATCTATTTTATTATACTATTAATCATTAAGAAAATAAGTGAATCATCTACATGTCTTTCATTTTCATACAGTATCTTAATTAAAATATACTAAATCTTATAATTTAATAATATGTGGCAATAAATAATATTATACTCTTATATTGTGCATTATAATTACCTTGTGACCATTATAATATTATATGTTAATGTCAATCAATTTCTATAAATTATCTTAAGAAAATACTGTGTTTCTTTTTAAAATAATAATAATAAATTCACATTGTGCAAATATTATGTTTATTCAAATTATCTGTTGTCAAATGCTGTGGTGTAAAATAATGAATCCGACACACTTTTAAAACAACTTAAACAAATTTATTTACATCAACTTTAATAAACAACTTATATACATTATTTACATTACAAGTGGAAACCAAAGAAAATAAAATAAGAAAAATAATAATACAAGATTTTTACACTGTTACTATTTCCATAATCATAAATAGATAATCTATACATTTCTTAAATGTTTTATCAGTAACATTTAATTAAGTTTGTAAACTTATATCTTAATAGATATCATTTGTCATCATTAGTACAAAGAGGTTTTAGTAAAATATCACTTATGTAGCATATGTAAAATAAACTTTAACAATTAAAATGCTACTTCCCTTAAGTATTATTGCTATTTCTATTATAATGTACTAGTATGTATTACATTTACTATTAGCATTAATCAAATATCAACTAATGTATAGACTGATATAACTTTATAATATAATAACATTTATTGATTATATAATTATTTACTTCAATCTGATGTAATTTTATAATTATGTCTTACAAATATAAACATATATGTTCTTTTCTTAAAATAATATTTTAAATTACAACACTTCAATTTTATAAAGTATATATTAAAATAAATTTATGATTCTTTTCTATTTAAACACTACTCTTCTCTACTTGTTATTCCTATTCCTTCCTAATAAAATTTTATCTACAAATATCATTTTAACCTTATTTAACTTCAGTAACAACTTACCAATTTTTAAAAAAAAATATGACTATCCAAACTCTCTTATACCTCATCACCTATATACGATAAACCCTTCAACCAAAATATAAATTTCTATATAAAATTAATTTAACTTATCTAATAAAATAAAAATATAGATATTTTTAACTCTTATTAACAAAAGAAATATAAAAACCATACTAATATAATAAATCAAATTCTAATATTGTAAAAAACATTAAAACTTATTCGAAAAATCATATAATTATTTCTGGTTCTCTTATTACATTGTAATAAATTTATATCATAAATTTAAAGTAGATATTAAAATAAAACTGTTATTACTAATATTATGGTATATTCTTTAAATACTTATACTTCTTCAATATAAATTTGTTGATCAAAAAAAGAAATACTTAAATTATTATTATTATATAATTTTTAATAAATGATACTCCAATTTATATCCAAGATTCCTCCAGGTTTATAGTTTTACAAAATAATTTCACTTATACTAACATTATTCTTTAAAATATTACGTGTTGTATAATTATATAAAAATAAACTTTATGAAATTAAGTGTTATATTAATATTTAGTTACTTTTTAAAAAAAAAAAATGTACCTCTCTTATCTTTAATAGATCAATAAATAATTAAATATCTATGTTAGTTAAGAAAAAAAATATGTTACTAAAATCCAACGTTCTTCTTTCAATAATTTTCTTTTTCCTAAACTTTAACATTATTCCTTTTCTTCACTTGTTTTAAAAGTTTTTATGAAATAAATAAAGGTTTTTTTAAAAATAAAATAAGTTCCCATAAAAAAAAATAATAATTAAAATAGTTTATAGGTGTTCATTTCTTTAAAAAAATTATTTAAAAGTTATTATTTCTAGATAGTAATAGTTTATAATGTTCTTATTTAATTATTATAAATTGACTTGTATCCAGTATACTTATTTTTCTTTAAAATATTTAGGTAAGATTAATTTCTAAATTCTTCTGTACGAGCAGATTTATTATATAATATTTTATTTACAGGTATTTTTTACAATTAAATTTGATTTTAGTTGCCTTTTAAAACTATCGAAATTTAGTGTTTTAAAAAGACTTAAAATCTTTATATTTTAATTCATATCTTTAAAGTATATACTTAAATTTATAATTTAAAAATTTTCTTCATAAAGAAGTATTTATCTTTCTTTAAAATATTTGTTTAAAAATAAAAAATCAATTTAAATATATAGTCCAATATATTACTTTTATCAACAGTAATTCTCCTAGTTAAGTTTGTTATATTTTTAGTATAAAGTCCCAATACTTTTTCTTATAGATTTTTGATTTTTGATAGTAAATGAGCGTGGGTCAATAGGGATTATAAATAAATTAGCACTGTATTTATAAAACTTTTATAATTTTTTTTAAAACTACTCTCTTATAATTTTAAAATGATTAGAGAGTTCTATAATTTTACTTAGATTCTAATAGACCTTCACTTAAAAAATAAATCATAATCCCCCTGAAAATTGAACCTTGGTTTTATAGAATACATTCCCACTTGATTGGTAAATTAAACAATCACCTTGTAGCTATTTATATTTAATAAATTAAAAATAAATAATGATTATTTAATATTTATTATTTATTACATTATTAAATTCTTAAATTGATCTTTATCATTTATTTAAATCATTAAACATTTTTTAAAATATATTTTTTACTTTATTTCCTTTTAACTTTTATAAGCTATTTTTTAAAAAACAAGTCTATTTTTATGTTATGTTTTTTAAAAGTATTTTAAAATAGATTTAATATTTCCATTAATTATCTTTATTTTTATCTCATGATAGAATATAATATTTCTGCAATTATTAATAGAATTTTAGAACATTTTTGCAACTTTACTAAAAAACTTACAGCATGTGTGTACATATATCTATCTATCATTGTTTTACAACAAGATACAACGCTTGTAATATCTAAAAATAAACTAACAATTTAATTTTAAAAATAAATATTTTTTAAAATAAATAATATATTATAACAACTTTAAAATAATAATTTGATATTATTAAAATCAAATATTAATCTTCTATTATATACTATTAATAATTAAAATATTTATATTCACTTATTAAATATTAATCTTCATCAACAATAAATATATATGCATTTAATTTTAACTTGTCTTTTTTAAAACTTTTAGCTTTAAAATTTATTTAAAACTTATTAATAAGTATTGATCATGGCCAGTTTTTCAAATATAATATTATCATTTTTTATTGAAAGTCTCTCAAATATTAGACAATTTAATATCAAATATTCATAGTTTACTTTAATTAAACTTTAAAGATTATTATAAATAAAATAACACATATAGGTAATATATCTTAAATTTAAAATTTTTAATAAATGATATAACAATGTATGGAGACCCATACAAAAGGGCACAATATATACCATTCTACCTTCTTTAATTGTCACAAAGAATCTTAATCTAAATCAAATAAAATAATTTGAACACTTATTTATATTTTAAATTTCTTTACCAAGATACTGTGATTATGCATATGCGGGAAAAGAACGGATTTTTTTTTATATACAGATATTTGATTTCTTTTCTACCTCTTTTTTATTATTAAATAAATGACATTTTTCATGAAGCCAGAATTAGACCGATTTACGAAATTTAACTTTGACTGTTTCTTATTTTTTTACTATAAAAATCATTACCCATTTCCCACTCTAGATTCGGGATAAAACAAACAAATTTATATATAAATTAGTTTCACAGTGTAATATCATTTATACCCATATTTAACTAAATTGGCACAAAGAAATTAATCAATCAAATATATATTATACTTAAAAGAACATACCGGCATATCTCAAAATAAAACATAGAAAAGCTGCAATTTTAAACTCTCTAATAATCTTTTTGTCCTACTTAGAATAATACATTACACTTTTTTCTGTTGTTTGAACCATTAATAAGTAATGGTTAAAATTTAAATTGACTTGTTAAAATAATAATAAAAATAAACTAAACACTCATATATATATAACCGTCCTTTTGAAACACATTTTCTTAAGATAGTCTTTTGCGAATTTTATGAATCTAATGAAATTAAATGTTCGCATTTTTTTTTTTTTTTATAGAAGGTATTTTTAAGATATAAATAATTTTTTCTTTTTTAAAGATAGAAAGTTTATACTTGCGATAGATTACGGTGTCACTTTGCTTGATGCAGATTTTTTTTACCGATTCATTCATTGACAGGGTCAGCCTTGGGCTTCACTGGACTCAGGATAGACTGGCTTCAGGTTGCTTCTCTATTTTTTTTCGATGGATCATTGTGTCACTTTGATTGAGACAGATATTTTTTACCAGGTTCATTAATTATTAGGATCGATCTTTGGCTTTATCGGACTCAGGATAGACTAACTTCACTGTTGATTCTCTCCTCCTCTTCTTTAGATACATTTTTCCGGAGACTTTCCAGAGAAGGGAAAAGCAATTTGTACTACTCAAAAGCCATATCATGGGTCTTTTCTCTGCTTAAAATGTAGTCAATTGCACTAGTAGTTGATACTCAATTTTCTTTAAAAAAAAACACCAACTTTCTTACTACCAACAACTTTTTTTACTCTCTAAGTGCTTGACTTTTAATAATTACTCTCACTGCTTGACTTTGAATAATTTGAATCAATTACTCTCACTGCTTGACTTTGAATAATTTGAATCTCTGGTTCTTTTTCTTTGCTCTATTTATAATAACTTTTTTTCTAAGCAAGGCTTTGTTTTCTATATATATATATATATATTTAACACCTATAATATATTTTCCTTGGTTAGAAACTAAAACAAACCGCATGATTGATTTTTCCTTTTTTGAATTACATCAGTTTGAAGATTTTTATGATTTACATCAGTTTAAAGATAAGAAAACAATTCAACACTCCCATGCAACTAGCTGGGTTGATCTTTTACCAAAAATAGGTGACACAATCGAGATGAGAAAAATTAATTTACACCTACATGCAACTATATTTGTTTCGGAATGTTTATGAAAAAAAAAAGCAGAGCATCAAAATGTTATTCGCAAGGAATGAACCGCCTTTAGGATAAAGATATACGACAATGGAAATATATTTTTCTGTTCAAAAACATATACATAAAAAAATGCATTTCAATAGAACAATTTACACATACATAAATCCACTCATTCGTAAAGTCATACACCTGCACCTGCATATATCCCCTTTATGAAACAAACAAAAATAAAAAAATGAAAAATTAGATATTTGAGTTTTAAAATATATATATGTATACTAATTTTACCAACTATCATGAAGCTCTGTGTGTTCATACACACTGAACACTTCATATCCCTCAAGTTACGAAAAGCAAAAAAACAACAAAAAAATGATCAAACCTACTCTGGTAAAATCCTTTTTTTTTCACACCAGAGACCCTTGAAGTTTAAACTAAAGAGTAACCAACTGCTTCATAATAAAATATAGTGATCTATTCTATGGTTAGTGATTGACTACATATATATTCCCCCACAAAAAATTTTACATAGCTATATACTTAAGAAATAATTTGAAAATTCATGGTCCCTATTCATTTAAAAATCAGTACCCATCATTACCTTTTGTTTTCTAAGACTCTTTTAAATTTTTCCTGGATCTGGAGATACCTGGTGGTAGGGCTTTAAACTCCGGGCATTATATGTTCCCTTTATGCCTTTATGGTCCTGAAGTAGAAATACATTTCTTCCACAAACCTTTGTTATTTTGAAAGGCTTACAATATAATGGAAAGAACTTCTTATACTGATCCTGCCGTGAGTTCCCAACATCTTGTATGTGCTGCCACACATGGTCAACTACTTGGAAATCAAATGGTTGTATGCCCCTCTTTCTTTGTTTTTCTGCAGTTGTCTGTAAGTGTTCCAAGGCTTCCTTATGGTCTCATTTGTCAATTCTCTTCCTCTCTGTTGATAGTGGGGTTTTCATATTCTGGAAGCCATGACCAACATGAAAGTAGGTTGGTGTAAAGTTAATGGCCTGAGTATCTTTACAGTTAATCAGCTTTACCCAACTCTCATGCTTATTTTTCACATCCTCACTTATTTCATCAAAAAACTTTCCAGAATCCTCCATGCTAGCTTTAACAATAGCCATTGTCATTGTAGCTTTCATACAACTCATCAAGCACTTATTGCTAGGTTCAGGTCCCTTTCCATCCATACACCACATGATGGTAGGCAAAAGATCACTTAAATTTGCACTGAAGAGTCACATCTTTATGAATATAAACATTAACATCATTTAACCTTTTCATCATGGTTAGGGGTTTAGCAACAAATGATGCCTTGGCTTTGATGGCTTTAGATAGAGGTGAGGGCTTTCCCATACCTGCAGCATTTTGGACAATCACTCTGGGCTCATACTCTAAACCTTCAGTTAAACCTGTTACAGTGTAGTAAGTTTCACTTATTTCAAAACCAACATTGAGTGTAACCCATCTTAAACTAATATTATCACATCTTTCAATTACATAATTACACATGGAAATGCCATCATCCTTCTCAGGTTCATCCCATTTGATTGTAACTACAGTTTTATCACAATCGACTATCTGTGGAGTCATTGAAGCTTTTGGTTTGACTAGATCTTTGACTTCTGCTGTTATGCTGTTATCATCCACAGAATAACTACATTTTACATCATCCATAACCTTATTAGTGATTGATATTCTTTTTTGATCGTCAGCAATGAGGTTGTATTTCTCTTCCTCTGGAAGCGTCTGTGTTTCTTTCTCCCATTCTACCATAGCTTTTTCACTGAAAGTTTCACACACTAATTCAGCACTTTCATACACTAATTCAGCACTTTGGAGTTCCCTAACTTCCACCTCTGGTAATATCTGAACAGATTGAACAGGTGGTTTTTGAATTGCTACTTGGTATACTGTCTCAATATTTCCCAGTTGATCAGGTTGCAAGTCCTTTATTTCCTCCTGCTGTCCTTGTACATTCTGCACTTCCTATTGGATGGTCTTGGAGTTCCCCTGTGGAGTATTTCCCAGATCATCTACTCCTCTATTTATTTTCTCAGCCCCCTTTCTGCATTCCTCTTTAATCTCCTCCCTCTCTGTTTGACCTTTTTTCCACCAGTCATCTATCTTCTTTCGAGTTTCTTCTACATTCTTCTTGCATTCACTTATTATCTCTTCTATCTTAGAATATTCACTCTTCATCTCTTCTGCTCTCTTACTGTTTTCCTCTTCTCTCTTACTGTTTTCCTCTTTACTCTGTATATTCATGGTTAACATCAGCTGGTATAGGTCTCGAATCCCCAGACACTCCTCTTGGTTTTGGTTCTTTGGGACAAGGGGTGACTCTTTAATCTTCTCAGCCATCACCAGTTCCTCCACAGGGCTCTCATCAATGCTACTGCTCCCATCTGTCTCCGCTTCATACATTTCTTGTACCTTGTCACTCTCCATTATTTTCCTTCCTTTCTATTTTTGTTTAAACACAATGGCTTGCTTACTATAACTATCTATTTTAACAATTTTCTCTTTATAATACTACTTTAAATTTTCGTAAAAGGTTATACCTTCTCTCTCTCTGATCTCCTATGCACCTGCATCTTTTTCCCCATCATTCTCATATGCTGCCTGCTCCTTTCCTTATATTTAGCCTAAGTCCATGCCTGCCTATCTACTATTCAACTGACACAATATCACATGTCCCATAAAAACAAATCAAAACAAATTTGTATATAGATATATATAAAAAGTATATAAAAAAAATTCTCTTACCCTCTTAAAACCAGTCACTGCCCCCCTTGTTTACAGGTTGCTTGTTCTGCTGTGCCCAGAAAACTGCTAAGATCTAAAAATGACAACTTTCACACAATCATCACAATCTATTACTCCAATGTCACCCCCCTTTTGTTTATATCCACATCAGTCTGTGTCTCCCATCATCATCAATCCAAACACCAAAGTAATATCCACAATGATTATTGGAATTCTGGCTGATGACAAAATTTATTTAGAGTAACCTGAAAAAAAATTCTTTTTCAAAGATTATCTCTGGGCGCCATGTCACCAACCACAATTTCATACAGCATCAAAACCCATGTAAAAGGCTTGAGAAACAATCTCTATATTTTAATGGAAGTGAGTGAATAAATACAATTGCCTCATATTGGCATTAAACCTGAAAATTATCTCTACATATTTTACATAAAAAATTTTAAATCAAAATCATGGCTCAGGTGCTCAGGGTGTGTGAGTTTATATAATCATAGCCCCACATTGGACTCCAAGCCCGGAAAAAAAATACCCACCCTGTAACGTTCAGAATTGTATGATTAGCCAACAAGATTCAGAGACCTAGCAAAATTACTTCAAACCCAGCATGTTCAGGAGATGGTAGTCACGGAACAGTACTAAGCTTTAATCTATTTGCCAGTGCTCCAAAAATCTCTATCCAACCAACGCTCCTGATGCTACTAATGGTCATTGTTTTTCTTCGGTCCCGGAGGTCAGGGTAGAAACAAGGACTCTCAAATTACACTTAGCCTATCATGCACTAGATTTTATTAATTTAATCTAAAATACTCACTACTAAATACTTTGATATAGCTTAAACTATTATTATTAATCTTTCATAGGTTTTGAATACATACATATGATTTAATCAAATGTGGATATAGATGAGTGGATATGATGAACCAGGGAATGACATGACAACAGTATAGATATATACAATTTATTAATACAATTAGAAAATATAATAAATAACAATCATGTTTGGATCTAATCATGATCCATGTATGGGATTACATTTTTTAAACCAAAAAAATAAATAACAATTACAATGTTTGATGATCAATAGTGATCATAGTACATAATTTCAATATCACCAAAATAAATATATGATTTTAAAAGAGGTCACCTGTCAATAATGACAATTAAGGTTGTGAAATATATAAAATAATAATTACAATAATGAACCTCAGTATTAGATGTGCGTGTGTGCGTTACAATGAAATCATACTGGATTTCATGACAATAACAATTGTGATTCAATACAAAAAAAAAAAAAATTAACTAGAAGTGATAGTTACACGCACAGTAAATAATCAGTATTATACTGTGTGTCAGCATAAAATGAAATTTTATATTGAGAGTGATAATATTTTATCAAGAAATATGCCACTATAAAATTAATATGCCAATTTTGGAGAGCAAACACAACACCTGGTTATATTAAGTTAGAGGCCAAATGAATATATATAATAAATTTATGCATGTGTTTACATACATAGGGGAAGTAGAGTATGAATATATATAATAAATTTATGCATGTGTTTACATACATAGGGGAAGTAGAGTATATATGTATTTGTCATTATAATATTTTATTGTTAGTCTTCTCAGCAGGAGTTATGGACAAAAGCATAATTTTATTACCCTTTATTATTAATAATTATATGAAAAATATGGCTTATCTATTTCCCACAGAATTAACAACAGGTATGATTAAGAAATCTAATTACAGCGTTCAGTAGCGTCGGGGTTTGAATCCTGTGCTGGCTATATTATTAACATTGGCAAACATGGGCCAATCTTCTTTGTCAAGCAGTAATGTATATATTCCTATAGTAACACATCCGCATTCAGCTTGGCTTGTGTAGGAAATAATAGAGCGTGGGTTTTGAATCACTATCTTTATAGAGTATACCCATTCATCAGCTCAAAGAAAGGCATGTCTATCTCGTATCGCCAAGATCGGTAAAATATCCGCGTGGCAGACCGCACAGCAATACTCAACATATTTTATTATTAAAAGCCATATAGGCACAGATCAATGTATTAAGCTACTGATATATTTGCCCATTAAAAGCATTAATTTATATCTGCATAGATGTTTTTCCTAAACCTGTCTTTAATAAGTAATAATGGAGAAATCCGACAACCATATCTTATAGGCTATAAAATGCCCAAGTATTTCAAATATGAATCTTAACTATTAAATGCTAAAGAGGCAAAAAAAATACTACTGCTGAGATATTTCTTTTCCCAAATGCATGCCTCACTAAATATACATATAGGGTGAGATAACCCATATCTTTACAATAAATAATATTGTCTATTTTAAATTTTAAAAGAAGAACTAGCATTATTATTATTATTATTATTTTTACATTTAAATAAATGCATACACACTTATATATATATACCATTCTACCTTCTTTATTTGTCACAAAGAATCTTAATCTAAATCAAATAAAATAATTTGAACACTTATTTATATTTTAAATTTCTTTACCAAGATACTGTGATTATGCATATGCGGGAAGAGGGCGGATTTTTTTTTTTTATACAGATATTTGATGTCTTTTATATCTCTCTTTTTTATTATTAAATAAATGACATTTTTCATGAAGCCAGAATTAGACCGATTTACGAAATTTAACTTTGACTGTTTCTTATTTTTTTACTATAAAAATCGTTACCCATTTCCCACTCTAGATTCGGGATAAAACAAACAAATTTATATATAAATTAGTTTCACAGTGTAATATCATTTATACCCATATTTAACTAAATTGGCACAAAGAAATTAATCAATCAAATATATATTATACTTAAAAGAACATACCGGCATATCTCAAAATAAAACATAGAAAAGCTGCAATTTTAAACTCTCTAATAATCTTTTTGTCCTACTTAGAATTATACATTACACTTTTTTCTGTTGTTTGAACCATTAATAAGTAATGGTTAAAATTTAAATTGACTTGTTAAAATAATAATAAAAATAAACTAAACACTCATATATATATATATATAACCGTCCTTTTGAAACACATTTTCTTAAGATAGTCTTTTGCGAATTTTATGAATCTAATGAAATTAAATGTTCGCATTTTTTTTTTTTTTATAGAAGGTATTTTTAAGATATAAATATTTTTTTCTTTTTTAAAGATAGAAAGTTTATACTTGCGATAGATTACGGTGTCACTTTGCTTGATGCAGATTTTTTTTACCGATTCATTCATTGACAGGGTCGGCCTTGGGCTTCACTGGACTCAGGATAGACTGGCTTCAGGTTGCTTCTCTATTTTTCTTCGATGGATCATTGTGTCACTTTGATTGAGGCAGATATTTTTTCCAGGTTCATTAATTATTAGGATCGGTCTTTGGCTTTATCGGACTCAGGATAGACTGAATTCGCTGTTGATTCTCCATTTTCTTTCCTAGCAGCAGCATGGGATTTGTCTCTCCTCCTCTTCTTTAGATACATTTTTCCAGAGACTTTCCAGAGAAGGGAAAAGCAATTTGTACTACTCAAAAGCCATATCATGGGTCTTTTCTCCACTTAAAATGTAGTCAATTGCACTAGTAGTTGAGACTCACTTTTCTTAAAAAAAAACCACCAACTTTCTTACTACCAACAACTTTTTTCCTCTCTAACTGCTTGACTTTTAATAATTACTCTCACTGCTTGACTTTGAATAATTTGAATCAATTTCTCTCACTGCTTGCCTTTGAATAATTTGAATCTCTGATTCTTTTTCTTTGCTCTATTTATAATAACTTTTTTTCTAAGCAAGGCTTTGTTTTCTATATATATATATTTAACACCTATAATATATTTTCCTTGGTTAGAAACTAAAACAGACCGCATGATTGATTTTTCCTTTTTTGAATTACATCAGTTTGAAGATTTTTATGATTTACATCAGTTTAAAGACAAGAAAACAATTCAACACTCCCATGCAACTAGCTGGGTTGATCTTTTACCAAAAATAGGTGACACAATCGAGATGAGAAAAATTAATTCACACCTACATGCAACTATATTTTTTGGAATGTTTATGAAAAAAAAAAGCAGAGCATCAAAATGTTATTCGCAAGGAATGAACCGCCTTTAGGATAAAGATATACGACAATGGAAATATATTTTTCTTTTCAAAAACATATACATAAAAAAATGCATTTCAATAGAACAATTTACACATACATAAGTCCACTCATTCGTAAAGTCATACACCTGCACCTGCATATATCCCCTTTATGAAACAAACAAAAATAAAAAAATGAAAAATTAGATATTTGAGTTTTAAAATATATATATGTATACTAATTTTACCAACTAACATGAAGCTCTGTGTGTTCATACACACTGAACGCTTCAATATACTGAAATAGTCAGATCTATCTATCAGTCTGTTTCACCTACTATATTCTATAGTAATATTTTTTTTCTACCCAAGTTCATGTATCTCAGATTAAATTTGAAATTTTGTTATTATAATGATCATGTGTATGCATATATTATATAGTGTATTATTTTTTTAATAAATGTAAATCTTGCTGAGTGTGTAACAGAAACCTACATATATGCTGAAGATAAATAATGAAATAGATTTCAAAGCATTATAAATTTTGTTTTATTTTAAATTTTATTATAGTTAATGTAGAAATTATATTACTTTGCATATAAAGATAAATTTTGGCTATAAGTGTTTCGCATAAGATAAGATGTTTACCATTTTAAAATCAGTTTTTAATAATAATAATAAAAAACAGATGTGGTTAAAATAATCTGTTCCCTTGGTCTTGGTCTAATTAGCAGTAAGAAGCAAAATGATTTTAAATTAGAATCACATTGATTAACTATTAGTCAAGATCGAAGGAATTAATTTTAATAGGGATGAGAAATTAATAAATCAGCAGGAATCCCTCATTTTATTAAAAATATATGGCAAACATATGGGAGCAGTAAAACTTGGTAAACAAGTTGGGTGGTTGAAAGGAAGGGGAAGAAAAAGCTATATAAACTCTGTTCAAGCATGTTGAGGATAAGTAATTAATTACTTACTTATGGGTAAATTTTAATTCAAGAATGGACTTATTGATAAATTTTGATTCCTCTACTGCGGCTGAAGTTTAGTTTTGACAAGTCTACAAAATTTCATAATGCGAATCTGTGAGTAGTTGGTGAAAAGTTTGCTATCCAAACCTGAGAGCTGGTCTATAAGATGTGGATATGTATAAAGAACTTATAGCCCAGTTGCTGGAGAAATGGAGACACAAGCCAAGTTCAAGTAACCATTCAAGTAGCTTTACAAGTCATAGCAGTAACCAATTCCTGCATATATTTTAAACTCAACCTAAACTCATAAAGCTGGCTAACTGAATGTAAATGGCCACTTTATTAAATTAACTGATTTAAATCTCCAAATATCAAGTTATAAAATTAAACTAAATGAAACTTTTATTTTGTTTATCTTTTTAATTTGTAAGTCTTGCCTGATTTAACTTAAAGTATGAGAAAGTAAAGCCAAATTCTAGATTTAACTTATGTGAATAAATAATTTATTAGTTATTAATTTTTTTTTTATAAATTAAGACTATGTTGATATTAGTTAAATTATGTATTTTTTTGTGCTATGTTTTCCAGAATGGAGTTTGCTAACATAAAATAATTAGTGAGAAATGATTAGATGTTCTCATGATTAATTACTCATTTATTAATGCTCATACTAAACTCCTCTCTGAAAAGAGTAATTGTAACATTTATTCTATATATATATGTAATTAAGCTGTTACAAATGCTTAAAGTTAGATTGGCTTTAAATAAACTATTTCATTAATATTTTGCAGAGAAGATAAAATATAGCATAGTATTCATATTTAATCTTTTAATGTTCCCCAAATATACTGTAATCCTTCTTAACTTTATATAAATGTCTATATAGATAGCTTAACAGACTAGATTCCAATATTCCTTTGGTAGTGTAATTATAAGTGCTATTTTATGAACTGGCTCATGGTGGTTTCATGGAATGAAACTAATGTTTTGCATCTGAATTGTAGTTATGTAATGATGTAGTCAGTGGGGTGAATGTGTCTTGGGAAACACATATGTGCCTATACTTCTTGCTGTATTTATTGTATTAAATGGGTTTGGTTAAGATCACCCATTTCATTAATTTGGACAGCTCTCCTTTTAAAATGGGCTTTGGTTTTAAGGGCCACCCCATTATCTTTATTCAAGACTGCAGCACAAGAATCCAGATATTTTATTAGCTGTTCCTATGACCTGGAATAATTGTCTTTTATTCACAGAAATAAGTGCAGTCCTTGGGCTCTGATTACTCAATGAATCCCATGTTCAAGCACATCCAAGACAGACAGACTCAGATTATATTTGTATAAACATCATAGCATCTGAAGTCATACTGCTAGCCACCAGTTCAACCGTCCATAAGAAAATATTTTAGCTTTGATCTGAACTTGAATCTAGTTTTGTATGTCTATTATCTGTATAGAGAAATGTTTAGCTTATTAAAATATTAGTTGTAATTCATAAAAATCATCTCTGCAAACTAATGAGTGCAAATCTACTACTCTATAGCATAGCATAATTAAGGCATAGTCGATCATGGATTAAAAGTGAATAAATGTTCAAAATTGTAATAACAAATATTCACTTGAACAGCTTGTAACTCCTAATATCATCCTCACCTGCGAATGAGATAAAATTCATGTACTTACCTGTGAGTGAGATAATTTCACATATTACATTTAACCTAATATCATTCTCATCTGCAAGTGGGATAATTTTATGTACTATATGTGACATAACCTCATACTCATCTGCGAATGAGATAATTTTACATATTGCACTTCACATTGTTTTATTTTATTTATTTTCTTATATTTAGCTTATATTAAATTTTACTTAAATATAGTAACACTTAGTGTCTCATTTTTTGCTCATAAATCAATTATTAATTATTATTTAAGAATCACAACCAGATTTGTTGATATCTATTTGTGGGTCAGATCTCTATATAGCTATATTTTAAGAATGTGTTAGTTAATATAATAAAATGTTAGTCTTATGTTTCACTGTTGTTCTATTGCCGGCATGGAGATTAAAGAAATATGAGTGTGGCTTCATATATGTCATCCAAAAGGTTGTAAATCATGGAGCATTGGTAAAGTAACTGGAGTGAGATTAAATTTGAGGTCTCAACAACCTCACTTCGATCAGCTTTGGGATAATTTACTAAAACTCTGGGTTTTGTTGTGCGAATGTGCAAATATGACCATTACAACATATTAATTCTAATATTCTCATGAATAAATAATGAATTCATAGTATTATTTCAGGGAGCTTGCATGAATTAAAATATAATAGATGAATAGCTGATGTTTCAGTACAATAACAAGTACTTTTCTCAGAGCTTTTTCTTTTTCATAACATAAGAATGTGTGTGATGAGATTTAAAATCTTTTTTTTTTGTTGTATATTCCTCATTCTCAAATTCTATTGATTGAGAAATTTTAAAAAATATTTTATCCACCAATAGCTTTTTTCAAATATTGTTAATTTTCTTTAATTTACACTTTTCATTTATACTCTTAATTCTTTTAAAATCTTTATAGTTTCCCTTAGTAGTCTCTGGTCAAATTGTTCAATTTTTGCCAGAATGTGTATTTTATTAAAATTTATATCATGGTTTGTTAATTTAATGTGTGAGGTTCAAACTCAGACTTTCACATGACCCACCACTCTCAGTGCCATCTCATATTGCTGACCCACTTGATCACACACATGCTGAAAAGATAAATAATCACCAATATATGTATTTCATGCTAAACCAGCAATCATCAGTTGGTCTAGATTTTCATCCTCACACATATATATAATCAGTACTAAGTCTGAGTTCGAACCCTGCATATATAACATATATAAATGCAGGTTTAAGCCTGTACAATGTATTAATTTAATGTGTGAGTAAATGGCTGATGAATTAGATTTTTCTCTAATTGTTAAATTGTGTCTTTCTTTCTTATGTTTATTCAGTGACTGGTCTGTCCAATGTATACCATAAACAAAATCCACATGGAATTTCATATATGCCATAACACTCCAAAGAAATTTTATCTTTAGAGTATAAATATTTCATTAATTTTTGTTAAATGGAGTATAAATTGTGTGGCTATTATTTGTCTTTAAAACATTTATTTCATCAGTTACTGACTTTATATATAGCAGAACAGTCTTAATTATTTAAATATAACATCTTTTTTCTTATTGTATAAAAAAAGCCCTATTAATAATTTTGTGATCAAAACCATAGTTCTTTCTAACAATGCCTTTGCCACTGAAAACAATTCTCCTGCATGAACTCACATCCCAATATTTGGGGCATAACAAATAGATGGATTATCATATCATGGGTTTCTTAGATTAATGCATGACTGCATAGACAAATAGACAGATATGAATTACTAAAAGGGCATTTGAATTGATGGATTAAAAAAGAGGTAGAAAAACAAAAACTAACAGCATACATTATTTCAAAAATCAATAGATAGTTCAGTTTTTTAAAAAAATATTTATATTTTGTTTTGTGCTTTTTAATAATATTTCTAAAATGAGTACCTATATTTTTTGCATTTCCCCAATTTAAACCAACCACATTGTAGAAAAAAAGTAGTCCAGAATAAATGTATCGAATGATTGGTAAGAACATAACAAAAATAAATTATGCTTTCAAGTTACAAATTTTATTAAAAGTTATAAATTAAATAAAAATCAAGTAATGGGAAAAGGTTTATAACGAAGCTTATAAAGGGTTAGAAAACCAGAAACAAACTAGATTAAAACGAAAAGATGATAAAGATAGACATTTGTAAACTAATAGGTGTTTGTGATTGTTTTGTAATAGTAATGTTAGAAAAGTGTTTGGCTTTGTTTTATATGTATATATTGATGGAGAAAAAAATTGGAACAATTAAAACAAATGGTGGGGAAAAGGTGAGTTTTTGAAATGTAGAATTTTTTTTTATTAAAATGTGATTTAATGATTTGTGAACATATTTATTTGTCTTAAAGTATAGAATAATTATTTTGAGCCATTTTTTTCTTTACTGACATTTTAATCCAATAAATCCAAACATGACATTCCAACAGACAAGCCTGGTGTCAGATGAATTACTGCTGTAATCAATCAGGGATCGACAGACACTCACTAACCATTTTCATTCGCCAAACAACTGCCATGATAAAAAACTTCCCTACAAAAATTTGAGATTCGCTATTAAATCCAATCATAGCCTTTCTTGATTTAATCATAGAATGGAAACCATTTGATGATGATAAATTGTTGTATGTGTCACTAGCAATCAGATAAATTTCTAGCGTTACATAGTCCTGATCGGCACGAGTAAATGCATACTTTTCAATTACTAAAACGGGACGCTTTTCATTTCCTTTTAATTTTTTTTTTTTTCTCGGAGTTTTTTTTTCCATTTAATTGAGATTAAAACAAACAATAGCTGAAATAAATATGTGTATGCTTTTTGGGTGCAGCAGTATAAATCAAAATATCATAAATTAATCATTTGGATTAATTTGTGATATAAGAATTTAATAATAGATTGAAATCAGAGTTGGTGAAATAAAAATGTCTTAATTTGGTTTTACTTTTAGTTTAAATTCTTTTTTAAAAATTACATTAATAACAAATATATATATGATGTAATAATGCTAAATAATAATTAAAAAAACCTATTATAAGAAGATATAAAGTAAAAAGAATGGGAAAAACAAACAATTTTTTCCATTTTTAAAACCGTGTTTTTTAAAGATCGCATCTTATATTTCTTAGGTCCCTCCATTTTAAAACAACAATATTTTTTTTGCTAAAAAGAGGAAACACACACAAAAAATAAAACAAATCATATCTTAAATAGGAGAATATAATGTAAATTATTTTCTAAACTACCAATTACTCACGTCGCATCTTTCATAATTCAGATACTTTGTATTTGTAAAGTTTTTAAGTGTTTAACTTTAAAATTATGCATCTTTTTTTTTTTTTTTACCTTTTCATTTTATTATTCATCTGCTTAATTTATGCTTTTATTTATTTTGCTTAATTAGTACAACTAACATTTAATTTATAACTAACATACTACATAATTTTTATTTTGTATTTAACTTGTTTTTAATTATTTTATAAGAGTAAAATATTTTTGAGATTTTTTTTGTATACAGTCTCTAAAATGAAAAATAGTTGAACAGAACATCTGGTTTTATCTGTGCCGATAGCTTCATTCCTTCATACAATTATTAATACCTAAATGACAAAGAAAACTAATATTCTACTTTACCTCAACTTTTAAAAATAATCTTGGCTTAAAAAAAAGAAATAAAAAGGTTTATTCTATTTTTTAAAAGACAAATTTTAAAATATGTTTATATAATACTGCGTATATATATAATTATAGGGGATTTGAACACAGAGTTTGAAATTCCCTTCAGTTACTTATTCTATTTCATATTACTGATTCACATGACCACACGCATGTGAAAAAGTTAAATGATCACTAATATACGTATTTCATGCTGAACCAAGCAGTCATCAGTTGGTCTACCATCATCTTCCACACATATATATAATCAGTGCTCAGTTTACAATAAGATAGAAAATCTTCAAACTTTAATGGACAGACTTCAATTGGCTCCACCCTTCACCTCTTCACTCATCCATACCCTTAAAAATCTGATGAGGGAATGCCCAAATCCCATGCAATATTATTGTCCTGCCCATGTTGATATTAAGTCACTCTGACCCTTCATGTATAGGACCTTTTAAATACAAAGAAGAGAGATAGGCAGAATCAGCATGGGATTTAGGTGTTATATCGTCAGATTTTCAATGTTATTGATGGTTAAAGAGTTGAAGAGTGGAGTAGATTGAAGTCTATCCATTAAAGTTTGAATTGCTATCTTAATATAAGTTGAGCACTGATTACACATATGTGTGGCATATGATGATCTGGGTTGAAAATGAGTGCTGGTCAGCACAAAAAGTTATTTTTTCACATGTGTGTAGTCATGTGTTTTAATGGTAAGAGATATAGTGGATAACTGAAGAGAGCTTGAAACTCTGTGTTCAAACCCCCTATAATTACAATTATACTCCAGGTACATGAAGTATGCCAGTATTTCAAATATTGTAGACATGAATATATATGTGTGTGTGACAAATATACTGAAGATGCTGTAAATCAAAAGATTTCACGTACATTAGTTTGTATAGAAATTGTGGACTTAATCGTGAAGTAGTTAATAGCTTCACACTCTCAAATCAAAATGATTTAGATCCACCTATATATTTAGAAAGTAGATTGAAGATAAGAGTGGCCACTTTTGTCTTTTAAAGTCATTAATCCTATGTTAAGATTTGTAGAGGTCCTTACTGTCACATCTAGGCTCATAGTCTTAAGTTTATAGCCTTAACATATATTACTGAAGACATAGATAACAAATATTGAATACATTACTGATATATATATTTGAGAAAAGGGAAAATAGGATTGGTTGGATAAAAAAAGTAGGATTATGAAAAATGAATACAATTATGAAAATTAGTTGAAAATTATATCAGAATAAAAGATATATATAATAACAAAAAGAATGTGATAATATTAAAATGAACTTATTGTTATTTGTACAAGAAAAGAGGCTTCAAATTTCAAGAAAAAGAAGCAAAAAAAGAATTTGCATTACAATAACATCTTGAAAGAGGTTCAAAAAATTGTATATATAATTGAATAAAAACAAAAAAGGAATGGAAAAAGTAAAGATTTCAGCTTTTTGTTGTTTAAGTCTTATGACAGAATGGACAATATGAAATTAAGTTGTTACAATAACACAATATTTTTTTTATTAAAATGAGCTAACAGAAGAAAATGTCAATGCCAAAGTAAATGATTTAATGATTGTAAAGGTGGTCAAAAAAGAGTGAATCAGATGTTGTTTTGGGTATTGTGTATAAGTGTTACATAATGTTTTTAAAAATTGGAGTGAAAGGCTTAAATAAGAGGTTTTCAGGTAGATTAATGAAGCATAAAAATTAAAGTTTTAATTAAAAATAAACTATTTTACAAGATCTGGACTATGAATGTGGTTTATTATACATAGAAAAGAATACTAATTATTTATTACTTAAATATATAATTTTAAAAGAGTATTGGAATATATTATAGAAAAGTGAAAGAAACAAGCAAAATAAACAAAAAAGGTAAGGTTGTTATTATATTGTATTTAAGACTTTATAAAAAAATAACAAATATGAGACTAGTATAGTGAAATTAATAATTCTGTTTTTATATAAAATTGAAATGGGAGAAAAAAATCAATTAATGTAATAAGAATGATTTGTAGTAAGAATTAGACATATATGCATTTACTATGGTATATAATGTTTTCAAAGTGCAGGAATGTTTATGTCTGTTAAAATAATGTTTCTGCATAGTAACTATAGAAGCTATAGAATTTATTTTAAAAATGCATATGGCTTTAAGTCTGAGAACTAGACTTGCAGTGCAGACTCAATCCTGGGATCTCTCGATCTCGAGTCAGATGCTGTGCCAATAGTAAGGTAAAAACTGCTAATGACTTCATTGCTTAGGAGTTCATAAAATGTTCACCTGCCAAAACTGTGAGTGCTAGAATTGATCCTGGGACTTAGTAATCCCAAATCAGATGCTTTACCAACTATGCCAAACCTATGTCTTTATTGCTTGGAATTCATAAGATGTTCAAACACCAGATCTGTGAGCACCAGAATTGATTTTGGGAATTTCTGATCCCAAGTTGGATGCTCTACCAATTGCATAAAACCATACAATTTTTTGGATCATGTAAATAACAATCAAATTAAAACTAAAACTAAATGCAAATATATTATATATGAACCAAAAGATTTTCTTTTGTGGATTTGGGAAGCCTGAAGAAAATCTTTTGAGTTTGGATCAAAGCTCAATATGTAACTTCTGATTCTCAATTTTTAAATATATTTTTTGATAATAAATTATTTATTTATCATGATTAAACTAGTATAAGAACTACAAGAATTAAAAAAAAACAATTTGCAATGAAGATTCTATTAGAAATTGTATGATAAAGTGTGTACTATAAATGCACTAATAGCAAACAGAAATTCAGAAAATAGTATTAAGAGTACATTCAAATATCAGCCTTTCAAGCTAATTGTGCATACGCTTTTGCGAGCGTTAATAATAATAAATGAATACTTTCCTTTCCAATACAAGATATAGTATTTATGCAGAAATAAAATGAATCCACTTATTCCTACAACTCAAATGCTTATGTATGAGCAAATCTGAAGTACTGGCAAGAAAAGTGTGAAGATAGACTGCTCACTTTAAATCACTATTTATGATGTCTGAATGAATGACGCCGGTGAAATTGTCTAGAATTTACTAAACATCACTCTAACTGAAACTTAATCATATATAAATAAGCATTTATTTTTATATAGCACATGTTTACAATTGATTACATTCAAATATCAGCCTTTCAAGCTAATTGTGCATACGCTTTGCTTTGCGAGTGTTAATAATAAATGAATACTTTCCTTTTCAATACAAGATATAGAGAAACCAAACAGTTATTTGAAATGAATTATTGGCAGTAGACAGGCAGTGTTATGTTTTCTGTCAGAAGGTAGATTAAATTAATATCAGTATTTTAATTTTGTTTATCATCCTCTGAATATAATTCCTCTACCATTTCAATATTACTGCTACTTTATAAATCAAGACACAGTTGTCTGAAGACCAAAAAGAAGAAGAAAAAATAAACACAAAATATAAATGAAAAATATTATTATTCATGCAATTTACAATAAAATTATATGAGGTCAGTAAAAAAATAGAAAAATTAAAAAATGACATAATGTCAAAAGATAATTTAGATCAAGAATTTGATAGTAATAAATGTAAAATTATTAAACTTATAAGAATAATTGTTATATAATATACATATGTAATAATTAATAATGTAGTGTTTATACATATGCAATACTGTAGATGCAAACTGAGTAGCTTAAAGAGGGTGAAGAATAGTTTCTACTGTATTTTATATATATACAGAAATATTTTTAAGAATGCAGAAATATTTATCTCACTTTATTTAAGGAAAATCATAGACGATATAGACCAGGGGAGGCAAACTTTTGTGTTCATAAGATCTACTTTTTATTTTTAAAATGTGTTGCGACTTGTTGTCATAGGCGATCGACTTGTCATAGGCGTAGTCTAAGTGGAGGGAGGTGTGAAATACATACTATTTTTATATATCTACCTAGTAAAAAATAATTATTTAATGGGCCAAAAAACTCATGTCTGGGGGAATTAAAGCATTCAAATTAATTCAAATTAGCTACATTAAATCAATATTAAAAATATTATTTTCAATAGTGATACGACTTAGAATTGAAAAAAAATTTAGAACAAAAACAAAAAAAAAAAAAAACTTGACAATTTTGATTTAATTTGCTTTATGCGTTACCTGACAGCTCTTGCCAGATTGGCCTCGCGATCGACCAAAAATGGCTTTGCGATCGACCGGTAGATCACGATCGACTTGTTGGACACCCCTGATATAGACAGTGACCAATTGAAGTTGTAAACATTTTTTTAATCTAAAAAAAAACAAAACAAGGGTATCACTTTTAAATGCAATTTCTTGTTATTTATAAAGTTAAAGTGTCACCGTAAACTTATATTTAAGAAAAGAAAATGTCTCTACTTTTTTTAAGTGTTCTTATTATAAACGACTCTCCCACCAAGAGTTGACTGTTAATAATTTTGATACTTGCAAATTATTCTGTCTCCCAAGCATAGCGGCCATTTTTTTAATTATATATTTTCATGGGCCTACAATAAATATTTAAAATAAAATGATTGACAATAAGTGGTCAAATAAGTATTTGTTTAGGGTTTTTTTTCCACTTTTGTTTTACTGAGTATTTGTTAGTTATTAAGTTAAAAAATAATAATAAATTGATTATAAATTCCATTCAGAAGGTTTATTTTTCTGTTTTGTATATATTTATATTATGATGTATAAATGCTGAAACACTGAAAATAAATCCTATAGTTGAGGAAACATTGTCTCCAAACATTATATGAAAATAAGAATTTTTTTTATTATCAAGAGCTTTATTGACTTGGTTTCAAACTTTGAAATTATATGCTTACATCGTGTGATATGCAAAGATTGTCAAAATGTCAGATTTTATTTTGTTCATAATATTCTGTTGCATTAATCCATGAGAAGATCAAGTGTTGTAAATGTTCCAAAGTTACAATTAAAGATGATTAATAAAGTCCAGAGATTCAATATGAATAACATTTTACAGGTATAATATAGAATCTCCTATTTAGGATTGGCGAGTGAAAGCTAAAAAAACATCTGAATAAAGTACTTGAACAATTCACTGTTAATAAAGTTAGATAAAGAACTTTGGAATATAGAGTTCATAGATTTTGAAAAAAAGACTAAGAGAAGAAAAAGAGGAAGAGGAGATTTACTTGAAAATCTTCATTTTCTGCATGTCTTAATTTATCAGTTTTATAGAATTTCCAACATTCTGAACAAGTAATAGATCCATAAGAGAGAGATAAACTAAAGCTAATCCATTATTATTTTATTCAATAATTTTTACCCTTCTTTAAAAATAAACCATATAAAAATGTTTCCTTTTTTATTATTATTATTTTAATAAATTGAAGTATGCATTAATTGACATGTTATGACACTTTACGTTTCTTTTTTAATGTATATATATTAATAAGTTGAAGTTTGTGGTAATGGGAACATGTGACATTTTATGCTTCTTATATATATATTATTGTTATTATTAGAGGCGATTTGAACAAAGAATTTCAAGCTCTCTTTAATTATCCATTCCATTCTATACAACTGATACATATGACCAAATACATGTGAAGAAGATAAATGATCTCTAATATGTTGTTGTATAGGATAGTGTGGATGACTAAAGGGAGCTTGAAAGTCTGAGTTCAAATCCTCTCTTATTACATTTAGCTTAAAAGTATATATATATTTGTATCTAAATATTTTTGTATTAATAACTTGACTTAATATAAAAAACAATAATAAAGTGGCAAGATTATAATTATCTTTTGCAAAAAAAAAAAAATTAAAAATAACAACAATAATAAAACTGGCATATTCAGTAAAAGAAATTTAAACAAAATAAACAAATACTTTAGATCCTTGAAACTATATTATTAAAAAATGTATATACTCTTATTCTTCTCCTTTGCTTTCTTTGCATTTCTTCATATATTCATATATATATTGCTTATAATAACTTCTCTCATATATACTTTAATGCAAAAAAAATTAATAAAACTTTTTTATTAAAAAAATAAAATCAGTTATTTAAAAGATAGAGGAAATTGATAACACTCTGATGAAGACTGCTGGACAGTCGAAATTGTCAGGAAAATAAAGAAGTTTAATTAATTATTTTTTTTTTGCTTTAAAGTGTATATGAGATAAGTTATTATAAGCAATATATATGAAATTATTAAAAATGGCCACAAAGTTTGATAAACAGAATGTATTAGTGCCATAATTTTTAACAGATTTTATTGTTGAAATACTTTTAAGAACTTGTAAATAATATTATTATGAGAATAAAATTACACCACAATCCTTTCAAACTCTAAACAATCAAAATAAGAAAGAAAAAATGACAAAAATGTATTAGAGTTCGTATTTCTTATATAAAAATAACTACAAACAATGTTGAATGTATTCTAAAACATTACAACATAAAAACAACATATACTACTTATCAAAAAATTAGTAACATTCTATCCAAGCCTAAAGACTCAACCCTCTTGAAGCCTATGTAGTTTAAGAAAGTTCATGTGGCATCTGTAGAGTTTCTTATATAGGCATACATAACCCTCAAATCAGTACTAGAAGAAATGAACGTGTTAATACAGTTAAATTACATTTATCATTATCAGAAGTCTCATTTTATGCTATGAATATGGGATATAGTATTGTTTTTTTAAGTTCAGAATCATATTTACATAAGATACTCTCCAGAAATGTAAATTCAGATTTACCACTGAAAACTTTAAAAGGTCAGATTGTATCAATAATCATGAGGGTAGATATAAAATATTTTCTATTTGGAAAAATATTAAAAAAAACCTTAATCTAAATAATTTCTGATTTTTATTATATATACTTGTTTATATTTGTAGAATGTTCAATACTGTTGTATGACAATGTTTACAATGACTACAACAATTTTTATAATATCCATTATTCAGTTGATGATAAGTCTGGTCTTGCTGAAATATTGGTATATATATTTTAGTACAAGAAATTATGATAACGAAAAACCCAAGTAATGTTATATATATGGGTACATTTGGGTACAATATAAACCTTTAAGTTTAAAAACTTTGATAATCATACATTATTTAAATTTTTAATTCTATTTTACAATTTGTTATGATCTCAATGCATTGCTAATAGTTATAAACATATGTTATTTTCATTATTTACATATTGATATTCACCATCTGTCACAAAATGGAAAATTCTTCATTAAATTAAAATTACTTAGACTACAAAAAAATACATTAAATATCTGCCTATCAAAATATAAATACCACAACTGAACATGTGGTTAAAAATTTATATCAGGGGCTGAAATAAATTCCATAAATGAAATTAATATTTATTAACATATTTATAAGAGGTAGTTAATAACAACATCTTGAATACAGAAAGTTTGATGCATGAAAATAAAAAATAGTAATTTAATTTTGATAAATAGTAATTAAATAATAAAGATATACAGGAGGAGACTTTGGTCAATTGCTGAATTCTAATGCAGCATGAAATGTGGTTCTTAGGGGTTATTTATCTTTTGCAAATATTTTTCTCTATGTGCTTCAAGAATGATTGATGGAGTAAAAATTCTAAATATATCTTAAAATATTATGCATGAAAAAAAGAAGCAATTATGTTACTCCATGTATTTATGTATAATTAAATAACAGATATATGAATTTTTAACTATTTAACATTTAGGTTTGGGCTGAAGATAATCATTACATTAATAAATGACTATTAATATAGTAGGTGTCAATATTGGAGTAAGACCAACAACAGAAAAAGCCAGACCTATCCTTTTACTATGAATCATATTCTAAACAACATTTAATCTTTAGATGAATTAAATGTATCAATACCTAATCTCCAGCTCATGTTGACAGTTGTATTACTTTTATTATATCATTCTCATATAAAGTATGAAGTAAGTTCTTTCAACTTTTTACGTGTTGTGGAAAGATAAGTAATCAAATTTGAGACACACACTATTTGGTTTCATTTAGTCAAACTATGTAAGGCAATACCAATTTTTTCAAGTTATTTAATAATTATATAAAATCAACTATATGTTATGTTTATTAATAAAAAAAATAAAACTAATGAAGATATGGAGTATCAACATAAAAGAAACAATAAGATTTTCTATATAGATTGTTGTTTTGAAAATAATATAATCTAAATAAAATAAACTCATATGATCAAAAATATATAATCTTTACTCATTGATATAATTTATTCATCATTATCATTATTTTTTGATATTATCTACTCCTATCTGAGAATTAAAGCTTTGTTTCAGGTCACTACAACAAACTTTCTTACCTCATCTTTCATTTCATAAGTATTTTTTCTAGATGTTTTCCAACCTCTTAGGATCCAGATTAAAACTTCAAATCTTCATCCAATGTCATCTTCTTTACTAATTTGTCAGACTCAGATTAATTTTAAACTTTTAATTTCATTAATGATGACAGTGATGTCTGGTTTTTTTCTTTCCCCTATCAATTTTGATATTTTTGTTACTCTCAACATATATGTCCTATTCTTCAATATATGGTATAATGTCTCTTTAATGCTTTACTGCTAAGTGTCTAGTTCATATATAAGAACTATCAACCTTCTACTTCCAATACAGAGACATAATTTCTTTTAATATTAAGTGATTTCTAACAAAAGAAAACCATATAACATTGATTTTCTGATATATTTGAGAGAAAAAAACAGGTTAGTTGAATACTTTTAGCCTTACATTTCTGAGTGATTTATCAAGATTTTTCAACAAAATCTCAACATTTTACTTTTAGCTTTTGTATATTACAGGACTTTTCAACAACCACACCATTCAATTATACTTTTATTATGACAACAGTAATAGGATAATATATAATAAATAGTATAAACAAACCACTAATGAAGGATTGAAATATTAGCTGAAATTTAAAATTAAAATTTTATAACAATTGGTTTCACTACCAAAGTAGACTTTTCAAATAAATAGTGATGTAAACACAACACAAATATATACTTAACTAATTTTCTCTAACTTTCATTTGCATTTCAATTAACTTTAGCATCAAAATATCTTTTAAATATATTAATAGTGTCAAAATTATAAATTTTTAACAATAGAGACTTTTTACTTATTCTTTTTTAAAGAAAATATTTTTTATTGAAAATTTATGATTTTGAAGCTATTAATTTATTTAAAAGTTTTTTTGATACTAAAAGTTATTGGAATGTAAGTAAGAATTGAATTAGCTGAATATGCAGTTGTGTTATGTTTTTATTACTTTACATATGAAATATCTGTGTTGACAATGAAAGAAGTAATAGTTGAATTTTAATTTTAAAGTTGCCTAATTTTTTAAATCTGAAATGCTGTAAATTATTATTTTATTGATAAGTTTGACTATTGATTTTTGATAAGTTAATAATGTATACAAAATTTTTAGCACAGCCAATGATAAAGTTTTAAAAAATCTCCATCTGTTTACTTTTAGAATTATTTTAATAAAAAATTATTTAATGTTCATCTTAAAGTTAATGATAACTACTTAATCATTAACATTTTTTTTTTTTAAATTTTCTTTCTATATTTCTTTTAACACAACCTATAACCATCATTAAGTCTTGGCTAATAAAAAATATAATAATCCATTTTAAACATTTACTTGCATTTTTAGTGACACGGTGCATGATAAATTATTCTGGATTAAAAAATCTATATTCCTTTACTATAGTTAATGGATTTTCAATTTGAAAAATAAAATAAATAGATTAAAACTATATTTAAAAAACTCAACAAAATTATTATAGTTTACAGATAAAACTTGTTTAATCTCAGGAAATGCCAATTATTAGTAATTGATAATTTCACAGAAATCTCAAAGGTTAAAGATGATATCTGTTTACATGAATATTATCTCTTCTTTTCTATTCTTTATTATAATAACAATGCATGAAAATATTTAATTCAATATATGTATATTGTTGAAATGGTTTAATATGTGGAAATATCTGTTATATTTTCATATAAGAATAAAATTTGTTAAAAATTATTAATTTATAATATGTAAATATCATGGCCGATTTGAAAATCTATTGTGCTAATTGTAATTGCCATTTATATTCTATATATACGATTTGATGTGTATTGAATTTGGTCTGTTTCTGAGTGTAATTCAGCTGAGATTTTATATATATAAAAAACACATACAAAACTTTCCAATGAATTGAAATTGACCACAATATAATAGACACATTGAAAATAAAGTTGTTAAACAAAACCTTCAACAAGCTATATTTTCTTCAATATTCAAGTTACAGAATTTTAACTTTTTAAATTATAACTCAGACATTTTTATCTAATATTAAATTTTATTCTCATACATCTTTGGCATTAAAATTTAAAGGATTTTTTTAACTAATGCTAGAGTAGTTGTATTCTTCTGTTTAAAAATTATTACAATAGTAAAATGTAAATTTTTACACAATATTTAGCATTGTATATATATATGAAATTATTTAATCAGATTAGATAATTTAGATTTAGCATTGATAACGCTATTTTTTCTTTTATTCTTTATTCTTGGTTTTGTAATTAGAAAATGTTTTTAGATAAACAATTTATTATATTATACAGATAATGTTAATGACTAATACTTTAATAAAATATTTATTATGATGCAATAAAATAATCAATACTACTATTGTCCACTTTATAAAATCTTTTTTTTATCCCTTCTTAAATTTATTAAATAAATTTATATTAATGAAATGAAACCATAAAGTGAAAAAAGATTAAGTCAAATAATTTTAACTTATAAGTTTATTACAACTGTTATTGTTTTATAGGGAAAATATTATTAATATCAACAATTTTATAAGACACATACATATCATTTCACCATATATATGTAGTAAAAATATGATTGTCATTTAACGGTTCTCCGTTGTCTTAAAGTTTATGAAAACTAAACGAATCTTTTTTAAAAAAATAACACATTTAAGGTTAAGCAGGGCATTAATTTTGGTGTATTCGCAATGGTGAGAAGCACCACCTTTTTAACATATTGTTTATGGAACACTTAGATGTGCGCTACTCTTTGATACTACTCAGAATGATCCTCAGCAAACATTAATCAAGAAATTGACCACAACGAATGAGAAAAACATGCGTCTAGCCCCCAAATGACCTACAGGACCACATGGGGGCTGATCAACTTTGATAGGACTATTAAGAACTAATCAAATTTATCTACACTGAATTTATGCAAACAATATTTACAATTGTCAATTTTGTTAAAATCTTTAAGTCTGAGCCATATGGCCCATAGTTTGTACCCCATAGGATCAAACCATAGTACTAATAAACCTTTTTTTTAAAAAAAAAAAAAATAAAGATTGTTTTTTAAAAAATATATATTTTTAAAATCAATAAAAATTATTATGTAAACTATTAATTTTAATGAATTTATTTTTTGAAATTAAAAAACAATAACATAAACACCTTAATTTAAATTCCAAATGTGCTAAAGACCTGTTAGAGATAGTGACCTGGTCCAACAAAAAAAAACAACTAATTTAGTAAGAAATTAATATTATGGGTCATTAACCTTTGTCAGACATCTTTATTTATATTTTCCCATTAAGGTGTGCTCAAATAGAAGTTTTATGTATATCTGAAGTACTATAAAAGATTATTTGTTATCCTACTATGCATAATTAATAATTAATCACAACAAATACACAGGCAAAATATGATTCATTGTACTCAAATAAATTATGTGTGTAGTTTATTTTATATATTATTATTTATAAGTGTAATAATGCTGAAGATTAAATGGGTTTGGAAAGTAATCATTAAAAAGCCAGTCATCACATAGATAATCTCAATATCAATAACAATCAACAATTTCAAACTGTTGATTTTTATTGATATTGGGATTGTCTAAGTGTTGACTGATTTTAATGATTATTATTTATGTATATAAATATACCATTACCAAAAGAGTGTTTATTATCATTTGATGAAGAACCTGTTCTGATGCACAAACAATAATAATAGTTTTCATGTCAGCCTCTAAATGTGTCATTTTAACACGTTTGTTAAAATGAGTTTATTATTGTTTACCTACTCAATTTATATTGTTATTTACAGATCATATTTAGTTTCTCCACTAAATGGAATTCTATTTTTAGTACTAATATTTACACATATATACTTACATACAAACCTATTTTATAGAATAAACTAGTCCAAGTAATTTACTGAGACAATTTACAATCAAGATCTGCAAATAATCTTTTCTAAACCTTGTAAATAACACTCACATTTTGTTATATCAATACCAATTTATTTTGTCAGATAAAAGATGATCATTATTTCCTGACTTTTCATATGTACTGATTTTTGTTTTAAATCAATCAGTTCCAGGTTAGAATTTCAAATATTAATTTAGATGAAATACTAATGGTTTTAATGAACACATAAATAGTTTCATAGCTATCAAATATAAAACAATACAAAAGAAAAAAAAATAATGTGGTATTCCTATATTCATATAATATTATACATACAACCAATAAAAATTTTTAATATAAATTAATTTCTGTGTCAATATATATTAAATATAGTTCTACATTTTTAATTTATCTGCATGTATTATTGGTATATATTGTAACAGTCAGGTTTGTACATTTGCTCAGCAGACTGAGAGTTCAGACGAAAGAGAAACAGGCTGACCAAGATGGGATGGTAACACCCTATGTCTGATCATACCTCAACTCTCTCACCCAAGCTTCCAAATCTCACACTATTAAATGACCTGCCTGAGGCTACCCTTGATACTTCTTTGACCACATTCCATTACTAGCATATTGGTAGAACACGAGATTTACCCCCCCCCTTAACTAACACTAAATGACTTAACTAGTGATTCATAAAGACTATGAGCAAGGATTGACACTGAGAGGTGATATATTTTAGAAAATTTAATATAAATTTATAATTAATAAAACAAAATGTACATAATCTATCACACGCAAGTGAAGTTATATAGGATTAACAGGTTAAGAATTAAGCATGATATGGAGGGAAATAAATATACATTCTTGATACAGAGTAACAAACATTAAAATTCAGGTATATAAATGATTCATATGCAGGTGAATGTTATTTTACATATGATTAATATTTTAGCTTTATGTACGATAAACAAAACATTACAGTGGCTAATTAACCTTTACATTGCCATTTTCCCTTTTATTACATAGGGATGAGTAATATGATACACAATTATGCAGAGATTTATGCCTAAATATATGCCAAGAACTTGGCAAAAAGAGTGTGATCATACTAAATGGGAGGTAATATTACTTATCAATAAAGTTTACATCTAATTTATGATACAAATTAATCAAGTTAACCCAGATTCTGTTTCAGATCAAGGCTAAAATTATTTAATAAGGTGGGCGAAACTGATGGAGCAGGGTAACTTCAGATTCTATGGGGTATCATATTAATAAAAGGGGTGTGTCTCAAAGATGTGCTCATAAAGATTCATTACCATGTAATTGGTTCTTTGCACCATGCTGCTTGCTATAATAATAAAGGAGACTTTTTTAGTCCAGAGGATCGAACAGCTACTTCAAGGATGAGACTCTTTTGGTCTCTTTCAAATATCAAATATAAAATAGCTTGGCTGTCCAAACTAACTGGCATGGTTTGACATTAAATCAACCCCAATACAGACACATACATATGTATAGAATATAGCAAAAAGCTAAGCAAAATTTGCCAATGAGCATCACAATCACTCTGTGAATCTAATCTAATCATTTTAATTCATTAAATATGCAAATTACAGAGCGTCTAGCAGTGTAACTGCCATTTATCAATTCCAAAATACCACATAACAATTATATTATAGGGAAATACTTAGAATCTGGCTTAAGAGTTATCTGTAACACTTAAGACATATAATTATAGATTTACAATATATTTTAAAAGATATTATGGGTCCAAATATTCATTGCACATATACTGTAGAAAATCGCTCTCACTTAAAGCAAATAAACACTATTTATAATTATTTACTAGGCCATATTATGGATAGCAATAAGCACAGAAAGGAGCTTGTCAGTTTCTTTAGAACAAATGAATACAATGAGCATGTATATCTCTCTCGAGAATTTATAATTCGCCAAACTCTGTTCTGATTACTTTAGCATAAATCAAACATAACTATGATAAAGAATGGCTTAAATAATGTCTAAATAATAAATAAGAAGTCAATTTCCTTATTACTAAAGTTTTAGTTTTAAACATTACATATTAAAATAAATTATATGCATATGTATATTTTTATAATAATGATAATGATAATGATCAAGCAAGATTTGATAAAGTAACTAATTAAAAATAAAAATACATAGCTGATTTACATTTACATAACAGAGTTATATAGGAAACATAAAGAGCACTAGCTTGATAGTTACTTTAAAGAATGAATGATATTTTAGCATGCTTTACTATAATTCTCGAGAAGGATTCTAGTAAAAGTTCATGTAAGGAGCATGATTCCTATTCTCCATAGATGGACGCGAATCTGGCTTTTCTTGCTTTCTGACACCATTCAGTAGATGTGGCTTCAACATTTTAATGAAGCTTATTGAATGTAATTGGCTTGTGGCTGGGGTTGCTTACTGGGTACAGCTTCATTATAGCTGAGGTGGCTTCTGGATACAGCTCAATTATTATCTATGTGACTGGTTTATACTTATAGGGTGGCTATTACTGCTTCTTAAGCATAATATGATGGCTGTTGTTACCATTTGTAGGAAATAGTGGAAGATATGGCAAATCTATGTTCCACTAGCTGATGATTCTCATCTTAGCAACAATAAAAAAAACTTTTAATAATATTCTTTCTGTGGTATATATTTTCTGTCTACATATTAGTTTTTTTTTTGTATAGATAATACAAACTGCCAGTTTTTATATCTATATTTAGTACACACCCCTATTTTTTTCTTGCACTTACCATGTCACTTGTTTACTACTTCGAACCTCATGCTCTCAATTATCTTTAATTACCTCTAAAGAAACTCTCCCGGGGTCCCTCCAAATGGTCAAGTCAGGATTTACGACCGACTGATTTTTTATTGACTTTTAGTTATCATCATTATCATCAACCATTATCAATCTACTGCAGGATGAAGGTATCTCCAAGTTTAATCCATCTTCTCCAATCTTTAGCTTCTCTTCTCCACAACACCCCTGCACATTTTCTTATTTCATCCATCCATATCACATGTGGTCTCTTTCTGGGTCTTTACAATCCCATGGAATGCAGTTGAAAAATTCAATTGTGCATCTATTATCATCTCTTCTAGCAATATGTCCAGCCCAACTCCATTTCAATCTTTTAATTTTTTCAATAAGGTCAATAACACCTGTTTGTTGTCTTACCCATACATTGCATTTTCGATCTCTTCTTGTTACTCCCAACATACACCTCTCCATACTCTTTTGAGTGGTCTGAAGTCTCTGAATTGCTCTTCTATTAAGTGTCCAAGTCTCAGATCCATAAGTAAGAACTGGTAAAACACATTTGTTAAAAACCATCCTTTTCAAACACATAGGCATATTTCCTTTTAGTATCAAGTTATTTCTACCAAAAGCACTCCAACCAAGTTTAATTCTATGATTAATTTCCTCCATTATGTTTCCATCTGTATTAATAATATGACCAAGGTATTTGTAACTGTTAACCTCTTCTAATTCTTCGTAATCAATCTTTATTTTCATATTTTGAACAAATCGATTAAACATTACTTTAGTCTTTTAACATTTAACTTTCGTCCTACTTTTCTACTTTCATCTGCTAACTCCTGCAACATTTCCTGCAGCTCTGAAGCATTATTTGCAAAAACAACTACATCATCTGCGAAATCTAAATGACTTAAATACTCTCCATTTACTTTCACTCCTTTAGTTTCACATTTTAATACACAAAATACTTCTTGCAGCACTGCTGTAAAGAGTTTTAGAGATATGGAGTCACCTTGTCATACACCTTTCTCAATGTTGATTTTTCCAGTATCATTATGTAATCTAATTGTTGCTGTTGCATTTTTATAAATATTCTTTAAAATATGACAATATCCTGGATCTATACCTTGATGATCCAATGCATTAATCACTGAAGAAATGTGTATAGAATCAAATGCCTTTTCATAATCTACAAATCCAAAACATAAAGACAACTCATATTTGTTTGTCCTTTCTATGACTTCTCTCAATACCTGGATATGATCTATTGTACTAAAACCACTTTTAAATCCAGCTTGTTCTCTTGGTTGGTGGAAATCCAAAGTTCTCTGTAGACGAGTTGTAATTATCTTGGTAAAAATTTTATATAAAACTCATAAAATGTTGATAGGTCTGTAATTTCTAATATCTTCTTTATCACCTTTTTTAAATATTAATATTATTACTGCATTCTTCCAATCTTCTGGTACATCTTTATCATTTAGACATTTGGTATATAACTTTGCTAAAATTGTTTCTATTTCTTCACCTGCTTCTTTTAATATATCAATTATAATTCCATCATTTCCTGGAGCCTTTCCTTTCTTCATACACTTAATTGCATGTCTCACTTCTTCATTTAAAATTCTGGGCAATTCGGAAGATGTAATAGATATAGGAGGTACTTGTTCTTTATTACTATATAATTCTTGATAAAAATCTTCTACCAATTTCATGATGTCATCTCTCTTTTTAGTAATAATTCCATCTTTTTTTCTTATTGCAGATATAAATTTCCTACCAATACCAAAATGTTGTTTAACATTTTTGAGACTTTTATTTTCTTCTACAGCTTTCCTTGCTATTTCACAGTTATACTTTCTTATATCATTTTCAACTCTTTTCCGTACCATTTTACAAAATTCGAGATATTCAATTCTTTTTAATACAACATTTTTGTATATCTTCATATTCCTTTTTTTCTTCATAAATTCTCTAGTCTCAGTAGAAATTTTATTAGTCAATTGCTGCATTTTTTCTACCAACTATGTTTGTTGCAGTTTTTAAAAGTGTATCAGTTATTTTCATATTAATTTCATTCAAATCTGTATCATGTTCAAAATCTCCTAACCCTTGAAACCTATTTGTAAGTTTTAATTTAAATTCATTAGAATGTTTCTGAAGATTAGGGATATCAACTGTAAATATTGTTTTTGTTAATAATTTTTGTCTCTCTAGTTTTACATTAACACGTAACTTACACCTTACTAATCGATGATCACTTCCTGTGTTAAATTTATTAAGAACATTACACTCTTGAAATATGTATTTTCTGTTAGTCAAAATATAATCCAATTCTGCTGTACCTTCATTTGGATGCTTCCATGTCCATTTCCTTTTAACATTTTTCTCAAAAAATGAATTCATAATATAAAGTTTTTCTTTTTCTGCAAACTCCACAAGTCTATGTCCTCTCTCATTTCTATTATCATAACCAAAATTACCTACAGCAATTTCATCTTTCACTTGTCTACCAATTCTAGCATTAAAATCTCCCATAACATTAAAATCTCCCATAACAATTTTAAAATGTTGTTTACTCTGATCAAAAGCCTTTTGTACATTCATATAAAAATCTTCTACTACTTCATCACTATGAGAACTTGTTGGGGCATAAACCTGAATTATCTGCATTTGGTATCTGCTATTAAGTTGTATAACTAATCTTGCCACTCTGTCTGATACACCACCAATCTCCACAATATTGTTCTTCCACTTTTTATTTATAATGAATCCTACTCCACTTGTATTTCCAATATGTGTGCCTTTATAATAGAGTATATGTCCACTTTTTAAATCAATTGTTTCTTCTCCTTTTCTTCTAACTTCACAAAGTCCAATAATGTCCCATTTAATATAAGACAGTTCTTCTTCTAATTCTTGCAATCTTCCTTCACTTGAAAGTGATCTGCAGTTGTAAGTACCTAAATAAAAAGTCATCATCAAATGGCAGCCTGGGTCCACAATCAGGTAATTCTTAGCACCCTCCGCCTTTGGCCACCAAACGCTGCCTTAGTTGGTGACTTTACAGCCTCCTGAGAATAAGGGCCATGCTTTATTTTTGTCTGTCATAATTGTATATATGTATTGGAAAAATATTTATCATTTACACAAACATTCATTCTGCCTTATCAGGCACTGAGAAGAAAGACCATGGTGTTTCTTGATCTTAAACTCAGAGGTAAAAAGCCAATAAACTCACCATGCTGGCTAATGCGTGTTGGTGAGCAGCCCATCCATGTTCATATACTATATGAATAATCACATAGTAATAACAGCTGCAACGACAAGAACATATGGAGTGGGCATTAGGAATTTGCCCTGCTCGGTTCATTTAAGGCCTCCAAGAGGGATCAAAGGGTCTCCTTTCAGTTAATAGCAAACTCCTTTCTGCAACTTTTAGCTATAAGGTTAATTAAAGTAAAATGTTATTTTGATCAACTGTGAAAATGCATAAACAGCTTTATAGTCTGCAGTTTTAAACAAAATCACAAACCTAAAATAATTTTAAGAAAATGCTAATCTAGTCAATCTTGGACGAAACAATTTTAAGCAAGTTTTAACTTGTAAACAACTTTATTGTCAGCACTTCTAATGAAGAATAAAACTGGAAATAATTTTTAAGTAATGCCAAGCTGACCAATCTTTAATGAAATATTACTTTGAACAAATATTAACTTGTAAACAACTTGACCATCTGTATTTTTAATGAAAAATAAACTTGAAATAATTTTAAAAGAATATTTAAGACTAATATTTTAAATAAATGATTTTTTTTACTAAGTTTAAATATAATTCTATACATAAATTCAAGCTGCACAGACTGTTATGTTTACACAATTTTAATAAATGGAGGGCTATATGTGTGTATATATTATCCTTACTGGCATCTATATTGCAATAAAATAGGCACTTATACAGGCACATACTCTATAATTCTTTAAGGGCACAGTTTGGAATTCTGAATTAAAAAAGTACATGCAATTTAGAGGGAAATAATGTACAAATAAATATACAACTATGACTATAGTAAGTGAAACAGGTGGATCTTTAGATCTAACTGTTTCAATATATATATATATATATATATATATATATATATATATATATATATATATATATATATATATATATATATATATATATATATATATATATATATATATATCAGTGATGAAGTATGACTTGTTTAGGAATGGAAGCCCACTTTTTAATGTTTTTATTTCACTTGCCACAATAATTTTTACATAATAACCCCGTATATATATATATATATATATATATATATATATATATATATATATATATATATATATATTATATATATGTAACACATCTAGAAATCTGAAACTATTTTATCTGTAAATCAGAGAATATATTATCAATATATTTTTATATTCCAAATCCTTTTAACATTCTAAAAAGTTTTGACTGTAAATTAGATCTTAGCATTGTTTGAAGTTCTTATTATCAACTGAGAATGTGTTAGTCAAATTCATTCTCTGTGTATATAAAAACAATTCAACTGTTGATAAAAAAATTAAAAATGAATTTTTTAAATTGAATTTTAATTAAAACTTTTGAATGTTTTAGTGAATTTTTCTACAGAAACACTAATTCCATTCAATACATGGATGCTAAGTCCCTGATATATAGATCTGTGGTGAAGCATGACTTTTTTAGGAATGGAAGCATACTTTTTTGTTTTTATTTCACTTGCCACAACATTTTTTTACATAATAACACCTAATATATATATATTACACAAAAATTGTGTTAGAATGCATTAGTGAAATTTATTCTTTTGTTTACAGTTAGTGAAAAAAATTGCATAGGAATGAGTTAGTGATGTTCATTCTTTCATTATATATAAAATAAATTCAACTGTTAGTGAAAAACATTGCATTAGAATGAATTAGTAAAGTTCATTTTTCGTTATATATAAAACAATTCAACTGTTAATAAAAAAAATTGAAAGTGAATTTTTTAAATTGAATTTTTATTAGTTTTAGTGAATTTTCCTACAGAAGTACTCATTCTGTTTAATACATGGATGCTTTGTCCCTGATATATATAGATGGGTATATACATATTGCACCTGACAGAATTACCCAACCCATATGAAAATTACCTGAGGGAAATCCAAATGTGCATTTGACATTCTGATGTCACAGAATACCAATTTTTTTTTTACAGCTCACTAAAGTTGGGAATAAAACAAAAGACTCTTAACAATTTACCTAAGTAATTTATTGCAAATAAAGATAACAAACTGCCAAAAATAATAAAACAACACCATTTATTCATGTATGCCAAAAATAATAAAACAACACTATTTATTCATGTATATACAACACAAAACACACACTGGAATGACTTTTGTTAATTTATAAATTCACTTTAGATAAGTAAAACTTTTCAAATTTTATTACCTTAATTTTAATTTAATTATATACAGATATAGTATATGGTGATAAAAAGATTTGAAACAAATGATTATAGACTCTAATTTACAGTATTATTTATCTGTTACTTATTTGAATGGATTCCAATCTACTGCAAAAACATCTAACTGTTTTCAACTCTCATATATACTGCACATTGGCTAACTGACCTTGTTTAATGAATAATACAAGCCTATAAACTAAGAATGATTTTGATCATGATATTCGAATGCAATAAATAAAATAATAGTAAAATACAGGAAATCACATCTGTACTACATTGGTATCTATATAAGAGTAAATAAATACATGTGATAATTGTATGCCTACTAAAGGAATTAACCATCTACCACATGTATAGCATACAATGATTGACAGTCACATATGTATTACTACAACATGTATGAAAAAAATGGATGACATATGGTAGGACTTGATCTTCTATTGCATATCACTGTTTAAATAAGATAATGATTGTAAGAGATCAGCAGTCACAAATGATGTTACAATCATCAAATATTAATGCATTACATAAGAATGAGAATCAAATCTAACTCATATCCCAAATTGATGGATTGACAACTGTACTTATTAATAATAATAATACAATTACAGGACTAAAACTGACATCTATTTAATAAAGCTCTAATCTAGTTTTTTTAACAGCACACTTCCCACCCATTCATAATTTAAAACATTTATTGATTTAACATGCTATTATTAAATAAATAAAGTGGAAATAACTGCTTAATATACCAATACTTAATACCATGACAAGATATTGTGATTATAAGCTAATTGTTTTTATAGAATGATTTATATATATATATTGATTAGATTGTAGTGCAAAAATAGAACAAATTACCATCCATCTCTTGCCATACCTTCTTTTAAACAGATTACTTATGTAATTATGCATTAACAAATTTTATTAGATCAGTGTTAATAATTAACTATTAGTTTAAAAGTTATACTTATTCCTTCATCTTAACAGTTCATATTCAGTCTTTAGGTATTTATAGAGTGATTCTTTATTATAGCTATAATGGATAAAGGTCTAATTGACAGTCAGACTTTATTAGAGATTTCAGCAGTAATTTTATCTTGGTTTAATGGCTGGTTCTTTTGGTGGCAGTAGACATCAAATTTTTAGTCATATCAGTTGAAGATATAGTGGGTGCATGTTCAGGTGGTTTCTTCTGTTGCTGATGCATTCTTTCTCAGGAATCATCAATGAGTTTTTCCACCTGCCTTCTACTAGTTTGACAGAGCAAGGCAGAGAATAGTTTCTCTACTCCTGCATGGTAGATATGGCTGAAACTAGTACATTATTTATTTAATTCACAGAATAACAGCATACAATAAATCCTGGAAGCAGACAAGAATTAATTTTAGCAGAATAATGATTGTAGAATAATAACAGAAAGATAAAAAAATCAATGATAGAATAATAATGAATGTAATTTCCACCACTATTTATATGATTTTGAGCTACTTATCAGTAAAATCCAGATTGATCTCTTGTAGTTTGAAACCTCTTATTTATTGGTCATAGATAACTCCATTACGTTCTCACAGATCTGAGTTTGTTTGTTCAATACGTGATTTGCAACTCTTATTTTTGAGCAGGTATAACAACCTTTTAAATTAAATTATTTTAATTATTTATCTCCTTAAACTTATTCTAGTAATCTGTTTACAAATATTTTAATTACTTTGCTAGAATGTCATTTCCACTTTTTAATACCTTTTGCTTTTAAACTTTTAGCTAAAATTTAGAATCAATTAACTTTTTATTTTACAAACTTTAGAAAATATTTTGTTTTTAACACAAATTAACTTTATAAATTAATTATACTGTATATATTCATTTGTGCATTTATAATAAATATTTAATTTTTATTTATAAATATTTATTAAAAGTTTTAATCTTAAATTTTGTTTGTAACTTTTAACATTCAAACATGAAGCATATATATATATATATGTTCATATATGTAGCTTTAATATATAGTTATACAATAATGTGTATGTGTGTATATTTATTATATATACATTTTAAATTAACCTATTCATTTAGTATACTGAGTGTTTACTATACTAAGTAGAGGGATTTGAACTTAAGATTTTCAGTCTATATTTATCTTCTATTCCATCCTAAGCAACCAATACCCATGACTACATACAAGTCAAAAAAATAAATGATCTCCAATATATATATATATACACACACATTTTGTTCTGAACCAGCAGTCATCAGTTGCACCAGATAATAATCTTCCACAAGCATTTACAATCAGTCTCAACTTCTATTAAGTTAACAATTCTTTAAACTTTAATGGACAGGCTTCAGTCTTCTCACTCTTCCAACAATTTAACCCTCCATTTCATTGAAAAACCAATGATGAAATGCTTAAAATTCTTGATGAATCTGATATTGTAGTCAGACCCATGTAGACATTATGTTGGTCTATCACCTCATATTATTGGACCATTTCATAGCCATATATATATATACTAACAGAAGAGGGCAATTTACATAAAACATAATTTTGAATTTAAACATTAATTGATTTAAATGATTATTCTCTATGTGTTTTAGAAATGATAAATTGATGGTTGCAGAAGCTAAAAGATCCTAATATAAAATGTTTCTTTACTGTTTGGATGTCACATGACATCCAAAGCAACAAATTATTTGATATTTATTTATTTGAAAATAACTTTTCTCAAAAGATAATAAAATATGTTGGCAAACTTAATGAATAAATTATTTGATTCATTCTAAATAATCATAAAACTTGTTTCTATTTGTTATTTTAAAATACAAATCATAAAATTGCATTTTAAATACACAATTGACCTTTCACAAGAGATATAACCAATGGTATTATAATACATGGTAAGTTAAAGCTAAATAAGTTTTATTGTATATATAGAGTGAACAATAGTTTTCATTAACTTTCTAATAAAAATAATATTAGATTAAAATATTCATTAATGCAAATTATTCTTTATTAGAATAAAGTTTATGTTAACAACATTCAAAAACTGATATACACATTTCATTTAAGTTATTACCATATATTCTGTTGCAATAACTTTGTGGTATAATTTTATTTTTTTAGCTGTCTTCATAAAATATATCTATCAGGTTTAATTATGAAAAATGTGAAGAGCTATAAATTCTATTCCTTCATCCAATCCATCTGATTATGAAAGTACTATTTAAGTAAATCCTAACATCAAAATAGTAATGGAAATGTGTCTCAATTTGTTTGAATATAAATTTTATCATCAACTCCAAACTTGTAAAGTAATTGATTCTGAAAATAAATTAAGGAATTCTGCCCCAGATTTAGTATATTTGCATATCTTTCATATTTTATTACTATATGAATTTATATATTAAATACAATGTGGATGCTAATATCTATAATTAAGAATAAATTGAATTATCTCCATCTCATCAGCTTAATTAAACATGTTTTATTATTCAAGAGTTTTGGTTGTTTTTTTTAGGAAGGGAAAATTAGAAGATATGACTCTATACCTGTCATATCTGGCTTCAGTTCAGTGAATACAAAAATTCACAAAGTATTATAATATGATTTTAGCACAAACATATACATAACTATATATGTAGATATATGAATATATACATATTTATGTGTGTGCATTCAAAACGTATATAATTATCATGTATATCAATGTGATTGTATGTTGTATACTTTTGCTAATACTAAAAAAATATCAAAGCCCTTCCTACTAATTTTTTTTTTTTAAGTGTCATAGCATCGGCCGGGATGCAAACCCGCAACCCGGACAACTGCCTGCAAGTGCAAGGCAGATTATTTTCTCTTCTACAAATGACACTTTACCAACATTGATCCATTATGTGCCCCCTGTCATAAAAATGAAGAAACATTGAAACACTTTCTTATGGATTGTTTCTCACCACTTCCTTGTCACACTCTTATCACTAATATAACTCATTCAAACTCACTACCAATCAACATTATAAAAAATAAACAAAATGGTTTTTTTCCCAATATAGGAATTACTACATACTATCTAAGCTTTAACCCCACATCTCACAATACTAAATCATTCTTTCTAAATAAATTAATTAACATTAAAACAAAAGATCAAACCCTGTACCAGCTATTTTTGCAGCTGCATGGAATCTGATCTCATTAACAATAACCCAATGACTTGGCTATTGAATATAATAATTAATAAAGCATTAAATATTTTGATTATTGCTCAGTCTATCTTATTTTTATACTTAAAATATCTTTTGTTTCAATAAGACTTGTGAATAATCTCCAATGTTAAAATTAAAATTTGCGTAGAAACTTTTTTTTAATTAATTTCTAATTTTTTTTTATTAATTTGAAATTTTCTTTTTGTTTAACTTTTTGAATCATGAAAAAACAATGATGTTGGTATTCAAATTACAAATACAGAATTAATGTCTGCTTTAAAATCAACCTATTATAAGTTCTCATCATTTATTAAATATTACTTGTAATTGTCAAAGCTTTGTAAATGAAGTTATAAAACCATAATGTTTTAAGTGTGACTAAGATTCTGGTTGCTATGATGGTCCCATAATTCAACTTGTAAGTTAAGTAAATAACTGAAATAGCCTACATTTGTTATCTTATATTAAAAGATAAATATTAGTTTTCTCTTATTTAATTTTATTTAAATCCTTAGTTTTCCATGAATTTTCTAATATTTTATATCCTATCAAAAGTTATGCTATTTAATTTAAAAAATACTGGTCTAGGTAACCAACCCATAATTATTTCTTGTTTATTATTTCTTACTAAAATTTAATTTAGCATCATATATACAAAATAATAATAGATGGGTTAGTTGAAATTTTAAATTAGATCTCCAAGATATTTTACAAACACGAAAAGAGATCACACATGAGATGAATTATTGAAATAAGGAATCTAGAAAGTGGAGAGACCTTCATCCTGCAATAAATCAGAAATGTTCAAAAATTATAATGATGATTTGCAATTATATCATTGGATCAATGGATATCAATAACTTAGGTTTTAAAACTACATCAGATGGAATTTAGGATATTTTTTCATTACATGATTTAATACAAAAGATATTCTGGACAGTAATGGATGTCTACCTTAAACTTTATCAGTGGGTAGCTCAAGTAAGTTTTAAGTGGTTTATTAAGGAAACTTTTATAAAGAAATGATGTATATAAAAATTGTTTCATCATTTTATCTTTATATAAAATTTAATACAATTTTCCTTGAACAATTTATCTATACTATGAAACTGTCACTTCAAAAACTAAACTTTTAAAATATTACTTTGATCAGTTGAATGAAATTATTTTATATGACTAACAATTTCAGTGACTAAAACATACTTCATCTTTTTAAAAACAACTGTGAGTAGGTGACCAAATATAAATGATCTCTGATATATAAAAAAATTGTATGTAAAGTATTTTACTCATAATCTGATTCATCTTTTATGTCTTAATATTTAGAGGTACATTAAATTTAATAATTAGAGGTATTTTTATTAAATAATAACATATATTTTAACAATAGTCAAATAGTAAACTTATAATATCAACTGAGTCCATATATAGAAGTAGTAAAGTGAATTTTATACATGAAAGTTAACTGCAAAGTTCCAGTAAATAGAATCAGATCAAGATGATTTTTATTGGTTTATAGTAAAATATGTTGATCATCAAAAGCTATAACTTTCTATGTCGTGCCTCTTATTTTCCATTTTATCTTTTTTTATCTTATTGCCTTTATTAGTTTAAATGGCATATGATCCATCATCTTATGTTTTTCAAGATATCAATTATCTTTATAAAATAATTGAATAGTATATTTCTCAGAAGCTCAGATGAAGATTAGCACTGGTAGTGACAAGGCTGGATTGCATTCAATGACATAAACTTCAGAATCTGCCATTCAACCCATGAAAAATGGTCATCTTTGTACATTTACTATAATAAAGACAATGTATATTTCTGTAATCATTGTTCCATTTTTAATTATGTAATTACATGCACAATAATTTTGATTCTATTCATTTGTTATTATTATTAAGAATTGATTTTTATATAAGAAATCTGTCCTATTTACCACTCTATGAATATAGATTGGAATAAAATATCAATTAATGTTAAAAATGATTTTATAAAATTTCAATCTCATAAATTCTTTGTCGATACTAAAAAATTTAAATAAAAGATAGGGTCAAAAAAAAAAAAATCAAAAGTTCAGGAGACTTATGGAACGAGCTATTTCAGCGAGCCTATCTTTTCTTTCAACTAACTTGCCGGATCGACTTTCTTGCCAGCTGTGACATTCAATGAAGAATTTTTTTTAAAAAAAAAATACTAGGCTAAAATCTCTCCATTCAATAAATAAACAGCTAAAGAAGTGAAGAAATTATAGCCCCTGGGAGATATTTGTCAAAATTAAAAGGTTTTTGTCTTGGGATTTTAAAGAATAATTTTAAGAATTGTCATGTAAGAGAAAATGATGAGGAGAGAAAGAATAAATAGAAAAAAAAAAATCATAAATATATTGAATTTGGCATTTTCTTGAAAGCATTTTTTTTTATAAAATGTGAAAACAAATTAAGGTCTTTACTACCATTAGAAAAGATGCAATATGGTAAATGTAAATGCCACCAGCTTAAAATTATAATTGTCAATAGAGAGTCAAATTTTTAAAACTTCCAAGTTATATAAGATTTTGTAGTAAGTGCATTAAACAAAATATTTGATTTCTCCAAGTATATGTGTATGCATATTTGAGAGTTGTTCTACGCTATTTAAACAATGTTGTATAGATGGATTCGAAAACTAAAAATTTCTGGATCAAATTTAATCTTTACTTCCTATTTTAAAGTCATATGTTTTCACAAACCTAATCATTTGATTATTTTAACCCTGTATTGTTTATTGCGGAGATAGAGTAATGATTTAAGTACTTGAATGGAAAATTGAAGCCCTAAAGATCACATGATCTCTCGAATAACAAACTATTTGTGTAATTATTTTTTTAATTATAAGAATATCAAAAATAAAAAGTTTTTAACTTTTAGAAGTAGGTCAAAACAAACAACACATCTATTTGAAAGTAGCAAACATGATGTTTTGAAAACATTTTATATTGACACCTAAACTTCATCATATAAAAAAAAATTGATGTTGATTTCAAAACAGAAGAGATTATGTTCAAATTAAACTGACATCTCAGTACAATAAGAGTCAAAACACCTATCAAGCCAGTTATCAAAGCAACATTTTATTTTTATGTTTTGCAGTCAGTACATCATTGATTTGTAATCTAAAAAGAGAGAAACGAAATGATCCGAATCACACCAACTAATGGTGCGTCTAAAACACAACCTCGGCTAAACAACAATACTACATAATGATAATTTAAAATCTCACGTAATAGCTTAACTCTGAGGAAAAAAGTTATTTTTCCAAAAGTACTGTATATTATGTAAAATGGTGTTTAAAAATTCTAATATTGAATACTTTTTATTGCATATTGTGAAGGTAAATTATTTTAAATAATCTGATAGAATTATTGGCCAAAAAAAAAAAAAAAACAGTTAGTCACTAAGGAAAACAAAACGATTCCTTAATTGGCATTAAAGAAATGTATGATAATAATAAAAGTCAAAACATTTTAATCTTTTTAAAAAAAATAAATTACAATCATATAGAAAGATGAGTTGAGAGAAGGGTGGCTGCCCTTTACTCGTAAAATCTTTGTTGTGTGTTTAGATTTGGTTGTCATTTTAGACAGGTATCTTTGGCATCTGAATGGCTGTTAGTTATGTGTTATAATGAATGCTAGAGATTTGCAATATCTCGATTTATTTCAGTTTTCAACTATCGGCGCTTCTGAAATCAAAATATTATTTACCAGATATAGTAAAATCCATTCATATATTTAAATATTATTTAACTTTAATAATTATTATACAAAAGTACATTCATTTACATTATAGAATAAAAATATTAATAAATGCATGTTAATTATTTTTTAATTTCTTCTTTGATTTCTATCATTTAGGATTAATAACATTAAGTAGCCAAGGTATGCCATGTTTTGTCAAATATAATTTATACAAAACAAACTTTTTAGATAATCTTAAATTATTTTTTATACATTATTTGTAATGTTCTGAAATCTTAAAATAAATATTGCTAATAATATTATATGATTTATATTGAAACTATATACTGGGTTAAAAAGAAATGTTTCTAGACAAAATCATCTTAGATAAATATGTTTCTGGGGGAGGAGGTGGATATCCCAGATTATTAATTAATGTTTTATAAGTACAGTGGAGCAATGGTATTCAATGTTTTAACATCATATCCACTTCTGCTTTATAATTTTTTTAATGAGTATTATATTTTTATTTCTTTTTCAACACTTCAGCATATCTTTTCAATTATTTTTCAATATCAAATTCCAAAAGCTCCAAATCTTTGTACTTTATGTTTAATTTTGTCTCAAAGTCATTTCTTCATATAAAGATGCACTCTAAACAAAATTTTTAATTAGACTTAAATGTCTACTCTTATTAGACACCTTTTTAGACATTGCAATTTCATCCAATATTTTTGGTAATATTTTGTTTATTTGATAAATAACTTTCTGAAGAACTTAATAACACTATCATATTTTGAAATATCCTTTCCAACTTTCACTTTTTAATGTATTATCTCTTTCACCTTTAATTATAATCTGATTTTTATGTCTGTAACATAAACTTCAATTTTGGGAGTTTAATTTGGAGGTTCAATTTTGGAAGTTGAATTTGAAATTGAACTTCAATTTCACTTTATATATAAAACATTGCTTTAGATGTCCTGGATACTTTAATGCAGTGGTAAAGTTATGAACTTGAGAATTAAAGATCTAAAGATCAGTGGTCAAACTGGCACTTCAAGCCTTCAAATGTCATATGACCTCCTAAACATCAAAGCCATTTGATTATTTATTTTTGCTTTGATTTATTATATTCTTATTCCAAACTTTATGTAAATGTCACCAAATATTCTGAAATGCTTTATTAAGTTATCAATATATGCACACACTGATTAAATACTAAGACATTGGTGTTTTTAGATCTAGTGTCTGAACCTACCCTAGCACCCCTCTGAGGAGTGCAAGAGCATGAAACCATGGCAGAGATTTGGGGGGTCTTGACAGATGTTCCTCCCATCTCTCTGCACTCTATATTTATTGAAACAATACTTCTTTAGACATTTTTGTAAATAAATATTGAACAAACAGAAGTTGGACAAGGGTTAAAACTGAATAGTGGGCAATTGTTTACTCCTTTAAATGAATATTCTAAAATTGATAATATAAAGATTTAATATCTTGATGAGATAGTTATCTAACAGATAAATACAAAACTGTCAACACTGTCATGGATATCTATGTGTTTGATGCCTTTAGATAAACTGATGAGCAAAGATTGTGTATATTATTTTTCTAATGTAAGAATGAGTGGTATGAGGTTCTGTATTGATGTGTTAAGGTTTGAACTAATATTTCTTTTTAAAAAATGTGTTTTTTTTCTTATTTGTTTTGCTAAAACGTTTTCATTATTTATTATCATCATGCTCATTTGAAAATGAATTGCCACAATTGTAAAATCTCCACAGTTCTTAGTCTGAATTTATACCCAAGAAATGGTATGGCTGCTAATGCACTAAGCCCTACTGCACAAATATCAATATATGTTGTACACACACAAAATGATTATAAAGTTTTCATTTTTTTTTCTTTACAAAAATTGTTTTACTTTGAAATTTTATAATATATTTCTTTTTATTAAAGATCGCGGAATAATATGTGGTTAAAAAGTGTAACTAATCTAATATTTACTATGCTAAAAAGATCAAAGCCTCTTTTGAATATGAATATTATAAAAGAAGAAAGGGTAGATAAGTCATTATTTTCATATGTTCTGTATTATTACAAAAGACGTTGTTATTAACAGCTGTAATATTTTAATATATACCGAGGTAATTCATTATTTTAATATCGTATTACTATTATTTTATTATTTACTGTGGTAAACAGTAAAACAATAGAAATACGATATTAAAATAATAAATTATCTTGGTATATATTTAATATTATAACTGTTAATTGACTTTCATATAATAAAACAAATGTAGAAAAAATAACACAAAATTGTTTAAAACTATTTTAAATGTATGTAACATGTTTATATATATCTTAATATCATGAAGCTTATTAAAATTTATTTATGAAGCTCTAAAATAGAAATGGCAGAATAAATTATGCTAAGATAATGACAGTTAATACAAAACCATTAACAATGATTAATTATTACTCTGTCAACGTTATCCCTAGTTAATTCGATGAGCTCAAAATGTAATATAAATACTTGCATACATACATATAAAATTTTAATTTTGTACATAAAAACAATATTAATCCACTGTAATGTATTAAGTTACATTGAAGTAATTTACTATTCTTATCTTATAATACTATTATTTTATCATTTATTGTAATTAATAATAAAAAATAAATAATGTCCTCTGAAATTTGTTGCAGTAATGGCATTTCAAACTCTGGAGCTCAAAATCCAAGATTCAAGGCCCAACATTATTGCTTTTGGTATTCAAACATCATATGAACAGTAAAATCATCATATTATATATATAATTAAATATTAAAGTAAAAATTAACTTGGCATATGTTACATATTACAACTAGTAATTGAGTTTCTCATAATGATGTAAATGTACAAAAAAATTGAACACTTAACTGTTTAAAAGTATTTTAAATTTATTTGGTATATGTCAAAATATATAATATAATGCCACATAAAATTTATGATAGCTATTCTAAACAATAATTAAACTACTCTTTGGATGACATGATCAATAACTTTTTACAGTAAGGAAATGGGTCATGGTACACTTCTTACTGCATTTTAATTTAATATTGAATAAATATAATGTCATGTGAAATTTATCAAGCCCTTTAAAATAATAATTGAACTGCCCTCTAACTGCCATGTTTAATAACTATTTAAAAGTGGGTGAAATATCCCTCTTCTATAAACTTGTATCAGTTATTTAAAAATCAATTTACACTGAAACAGAAAGGCTGTTTTAAGTTTGCTCTCTGACTGTTATTGTTCTGAATAACTTTAAATAAAAAGATCTAAAATACAGTAAAAAGTGATCCATGTGCATAAATTGGGGAGGGGTTCCTGACAGAGATATTTTAAATGCTGGCTCTGGCTAAGTATTTATCATAAAGCTTGTAAAGGAATTGGAAAATCTCACTGTTTATAACTTACAAGCTTAAGAGATAGGGTCATGTGATCTATGAATTGGATCTATGACTCTTATTTTGACTATTTATAGTCCCTGCCAAAAGTCTTATGCAATTTTATATTGCTATGACTACTAATATATGGTATGGCTGAAGATCTATCAGCCCCATATAGCTATTTGAGTTGGATAGCTGGGTTTGAAGACATGTAGAGATGTCTGAAAATTTCAGATTTTCCACTCAATAGATAACTTTTAGATAAATGCTTGGCTTTGGGTTGGTATTTTTAGATCTAGTGTCTGAACCTACTCTGACACCTCTCTGAGGAGTGTCAAAACACGAAACCATGGTCAGGGGTTTGGGGAAGGGTTTCTGACAGAGATATTTTAAATGCTGGCTCTGGCTAAGCATTTATCATAAAGCTTGTAGAGGAATTGGAAAATCTCACTGTTTATAACTTACAAGCTTAAGAGATAGGGTCATGTGATCTATGAATTGGATCTATGACTCTTATTTTGACTACTTATAGTCCCTACCAAAAGTCTTATGCAATTTTATATTGCTATGACTACTAATATATGGTATGGCTGAAGATATATCAGCCCCATATAGCTATTTGAGTTGGATAGCTGGGTTTGAAGACATGTAGATGTCTGAAAATTTCAGATTTTCCACTCAATAGATAACTTTTAGATGAGCGCTTGGCTTTGGGTTGGTATTTTTAGATCTAGTGTCTGAACCTACCTTGACACCTCTTTGAGGAGTGCCAAAGCATAAAACTGTGGTCAGGGATTTGGGGAGGGGTTCCTGACAGAGATATTTTAAATGCTGGCTCTGGCTAAGCATTTATCATAAAGCTTGTAGAGGAATTGGCAAACATCACTGTTTATAACTTACAAGTTTAAGAGATAGGGTCATGTGATCTATGAATTGGATCTATGACTCTTATTTTGACTAAATGGTTGTATGTCTGGATATCGTGAGCTTCGTAAACAATTAATAAAATCATCGTCTCAAAGATTAATTACTAATTACGTTGTCACCAGAAAATCATAATAATTAAAACGTGTATAAAAAAATGTAAATTACTGTACTGTAAATTATGCATAAAAATATATTATTTTGAATAAAATTAAATATTATAGTTAAAAAAAGTTTGTCTTGTATCAATTTTTTCAAATTTGAAATTTTTTATTAGTCATATTTTATTTCCTTATTTTTTTTTTTTTTTTTTGCGCAAATTTTAAAGTAGTTTTACATTGGTTCTTTGCTTTTATGCAAATTTTGAAAAATCACAGACCGATCCTCCCTTTTTCAACGTAAGTTACTTCTATTTTGCGCAATTTGTTTGCACGTGTTTTCTGAGGAACCTATCTATTGTGTAAAATGAGACTCAGGTGTAATGTCTTATTCATATTCAGGGTCAGCTATGTAGTCTTTCATATGGTTATGAGCATGTTTTCAGACTTATGAGGATGCTAATAATTATAGCATTCAGAAGTTTTTTAATATTATTATATAAAATAGGACAAATAGTTTAAAATAATAATATGCATATGCAAATATTAAAATTATTTTAAAAAATCATGTAGTTCTTTAAAAAAAATGTTTAAATTTACATAACTTGTAATTTACATAAATTGTGTTAAAACTTTCTTTTATATATGAAATGTATTGCAAACAATTCAGTTAAAAAAACAGATTTTAAATAATTAAATGAAAAAAGATCAAGCCTTTCTTGATATTAAATTTGGAAACAAAAACAAAGTTCAAGAAATACAATAATTACAGTATTTTCAATTTCAATCGATCAAATAAGGAAAGCATTTTAAAAATTTGGTAACTAAAATAAAATCAGGTGTCAAAAATAAGGTCTTATAGGTGTTAAAAACAAAATTATCAAAGCCTGTGAAAAACAGAATCAAGGAGATTTAAAAACAGAAACTGAAACTTATATGAGCGAGTTTTTATTGAAAAAATCAATCTGGATTCTCACATTATTCAAGCCACATTAAACCTTCATTATGCTAACTGAGAAGAACCAGGAACTGGCAGCTAAAATTGACTTAGGATTTTGGAAACCCGAAATGCTATTTTTCAAATGAATCTCTAATTAAAATGAAGAATCAATGCCTAAATTTTAAATTTGAAACAGGAGATTGTTAATTCTATAGCGGTTCAGCCCAAGTATACTCATATATATATATATGTGAGATTTCCATGAAAACCAATGAATTAATAAATTTATAATTTTAAAAGATCTAATTACTAATAAAGATCTACTGTAATATACATAAACCTATTGTATACTATAGTCTGTTCTCACATATATATATATATAAATGAACTGATACATATATAATAATGTTTATATAGATATATGTATTCTAGAGTGGGTTTAAAATTTAGAACAGATATAGTTATGAAATAGAGTGGGTAAAACAGATAGTTTGTAAGAATATACCGTTTCACTATTTTAAATTGTCCTTTCTAAAAACAATTACAGGTTTATCAAGTAACAGAACACAATGGGAAGATTAAACGAATGCAATAAAATGTTAGAATTTAAAATATTTGTGAGGTTTCTGGCAAATTAAGATGGCAGCCCATATTTTTAATAAATATACAGTTTTGAGGGTCTATAATCTACTGTGTTAGTTGTTAAATTAAAACAAAATTAATAAATTGATTGTTAACTTTAAAAAGGTAATAAATTTCAGTAAAAAGCTTTATTTCAATTTTTTTTATTTATAATGCTGGGAGTGGCGAGATGCTCTTAACATTGCCGAACATTGGTTCAATTCAGTGTATTTGTTTTTTTTTCTTTTTTGGTAAATTGTCTTAAAAATTTGAGACCTTCCTCTCACAGAACATGGTGGTGGACTATTTCCAAATGTACAGGATCCTGCCCTGTATATATATATTATTTTTCTGTTAATAAGTTCATAAAAAAAAAGAAATAAAAGTCTTGCGTTATTAACCGAGAGGTATCGCAGCTGCCATGCAAGCAAGTAGTTGGTTGCAGATGGTTGTGGGTTCGCGTCCTGGCCGATGCTATGACATATGAAAAAAAAAAGAAAATAAACTGTAAATATTGTAATTAATTTCCCCACAATGAGTTTTTAAAAAAAATAACAGTAATAAAAACTAAGATGTAAATATTAAATCAATGTTTCATATCAGGCATTTTTTATAAACATTTTAGAAGCCCCCGAAACTGTAGATTTATCAAAAATACAGGCTGCCATCTTGGTTGACTAGAAAACTCACAAGTATCAAATTTAACTTTTGTTTATGAATTGCTATTTGTAAATAAAAGAAATTTACTGATAATATTACTTATTTATTTATTTTGCATTATATTAATAAACAATTTGATTATTTTTTCTTTAAATAAATAAAAAAATCTTGCCACATAAGATGGTTTATTTATAGTTTACAAGCAGTGCAGTCCCCAGTTGACAGCAATATATTCAATTGATTTAAAACTGACTCTACATTGTAATTATACATGTCAATTTTTAAGGCAAATTAATAAAGAAAATAGACAAGAACCCATAAAAAGTAAATCAAAAGATTAACAAGTTAGAAAACACATTTCTGTTATATGTGACATATTATTGTATCACATGATGATTACAGCATGTTTCTACAAAAATCCATTCCACATTCTGCTTCAATAAACACCAAATCATTTAATAAATAACAAACAAAAGTAATTTACAAATATATACATTACAAGCATAAAGCTAAACTAGTCAATATAAAATCAAAACTACCCCAAATCTAAAATTAAACCAGACCAGAATAAAACACAACCTTAGGTTGTGTTTTAATATTATTTTTATTCTGGTCTGGTTTAATTTTAGATTTGGGGTAGTTTTGATTAAATATATACATATATACAAATAAAATGTATGTTAATTAAAAACTATTATAATAACAATAAAATTAATAATTATAATGGTAATTAACTATTATATACAGTCTTTCAGTCCACAGAAGTACTTTCAGTTAATTTCTTAACCCTCCTCAACTACCATTAAATTAAAAAAATATAATTAAAGCAATCATCATCAACTCAAATCCCATGAATCCTAAATTTTAATGTTAGCAACTTGTCTATTAATTATATTCATTTTATTTCTATTTATTAAAATTGCCATCTTAATTTTTCTTTTATTAGAGTTTCTTTCTTCATGAAAAATCTTAACACTTTCAATATCAAATTTAAATTGTTATACTAGTGTGTAAAAAGTAAAAATAATAGTAATTTAATGACTGCTTCAGTTTTCTTGGATCATGAAAGAACATGTAAATATAAATTTAAGTTTAATATTGAAAATGTTAAGATTCTTCATGAAGAGAGAAACTATAACAAAAGAAATAATAAGGAGGACATAACAAAAGAAATAATAAGGAGGCAATTTTAATAAATAGAAATAAAATGAATATAATTAATAGACAAACTGCTAATAATAAAATTCGGGATTCATGGATTTGAGTTGATGACATTTGCTTCTGTTATGTTTTTGAATTTAATGGCAGTTGAGGAGAGTTGCAAAATTAACTGAAAGTACTTCTATAGATGGAAAGACTGTATATAATAATTAATTACCATTATATTTATTATTATGATTGTTATATATGTACATAACATGTTATTTATGTTCATCATATATGATAAAATTTGATTACTAACTTTAGCAGAATATGAAATAGCATTTAAACTTGAGATATAATTATTAATATACAAAATATTAATTGCATAATTATAAGAATGCATCACTTTTTTAAATTATTTTTAAAAAACAACATTTTCCCAACACTTAACAATTTTGCTTATTTGAATTCTCTCTTAAATTTCCTAAAAAATTATTATAGCTTCAAAATATATTCAAAATTTGATATTTCATCTATAATGTTTTCAAAATGTGGAAGTGTCTATGCTCTAGCAAACATTGAAACTCAAAGTTTAAGTCCCAAACTTGTCACTGCCAGCACACAAACTGCCTATGAACTCCAAACAATAAACCATTAAAGTTGTAATATAGCTAAGAAATGCTAGATGTTTATTTATTAGATAATTGAATTGCGTATGAGGGGAAGGGGGTGCTACTTGGAAATATTCTGAATTTGTTTTAAAAATTGGCAATAGAGATTTGTGAATAAATATGAAAAAAAATTGATTTATACTTTTAAACAGTCTAATCTTCTTAATTATATATATATAAACATAATATATATCATATAAAATAGGTATAAAAGATTGTCAAGCATTGGTGGTCGAGAGGTCAGCACAGCGGCCTTACAAGCAGTTGTCCCGAGTTAGCGGGTTCGCTTGAAAAAAAAAAGATACTATTCTTTTATTTGCTTAGGTATTTTGAATTAAAAATCGAATTACTAATTGATTGTTTTTTTTGTTTGTTTGTTTTTTTATTGGTCTAGTTTTTTCACACATAATTAATATTTTCAATAATAATTTTTAAAACATTTCAGTATTTGTGTAGGTGTGCAATAATTCTAAATTAATTTCAGATTGATTTTATTTTCTTTAAATGAAATAATTAACACCTGCCTTGATTCTATTTTACCTTCACAATATTAAAAATATCTAAATATAAATTTGTAATTTACACATTTTTCTTTTTAATTTCTAAATATTCAATTGATTTAAATTAATTGCGTTTAATTGACACATTAAAATTAATTTTCACCTGTGAAATTGAATATTGAAATTTGATATGGATTACATGCTTTGACAGTCTTAGATATGTATCTTCTTTCACCATTTTCTTATCTGAAGATTTAATAATGATTTCTTCATATTTATTTATTAATTTCAAAGCCACATTATTGATTATTTTGTTTTAGAAAAAAATCAATTTCCTTTTTTCAATATTTTTTTTTTATAAAAAATATTAAAAGAAAAATTTACCACTAATAATTAATATTAAAAATCACAACTTTAAGTTATAAAACATCAGCAAATAGCTTTTTATTCATTTAATTATTCATTTATCTATGTTCTAGCTATCAGTTTACTTTATCTATTCAAAATCTTTCTTGACAGACAATAAAATGTAATAACTTCTCTTTGCTTTATTGTTTGATGTTAATTTTTTAACTTCTCTTTATTAGTACACACACCACTCCCTAATATCTGCACATCCTTTTGTTTATCTTATCATTTATTTCTTTTCTATATATTTATTTCATTATTTTAACAATTTTTCAAACTGTCTTTCACGTACTTATTTACTTTCTATATCAATTTACATGATTGATAAACCATTTTCTTTTCTTCTTACTTAATATCTGTTTATCTATATATCAACCTGCAATGTTGCTTATTTTTCTATTTATCTTCTACTTATCTGACTGTTAATCTAACTACCTATTGATTATAATGCATTCTTAGAAAAAATATTTATTTAGTTTGATAGCAAATAAAAATACAATATGATTACAAAATTAAAACATAATAATTTTATATTTTAAATATATTTATTGAGTCCATCAGCAACAGGCTGAAACTTTTTTTTACATAAAAAGTCAATTTTCATTAAACATAAAATAATGATTTTTATTTAATTAGTTATTTATAATAATCAGTATTTATTTATCTATAAATTCAAATAACCATTGTATAATATAATACTTTTGATCTGGACCAACTGGTGAGTGGTGGTTCAGCATAAAATACATATATTGGAAATCATTTATTTTGTTCATATATATGTGGTTATGTGTATCAATTGTATAAGATTAAAGTGGATAGCTATAGAGAGCTTAAAATCTGAGTTCAAATTCTTTCTAATTACATTAAAATCAGTATAGACAACATACTTGTATTTAAATATGGTATATATAATATTGTAAATATAGGTTATTAGTCTTTGCTTAAAATGGCTTAGTTAAATATATTAGTAACTGTATTTTAAATCTATTGGATGGATTTGGTGACAGGTTACTACTTTTAAGTTCATTTACATGTCAATATTTTTGACATGTTAAAACAAAAGTTTAAGATTGTTAAAATTATATATATATATGTTTTGTACGCACTTATGTGAGAATGTAAAGGGTGTGTAAAATTATATACAAATATGTTTTGTACGCACTTATGTGAGAATGTAAAGGGTGTGTGTATACAGCATGAGTTGATTAAGCAAATCTTTAGGATAGGATTACTTTATAAGTGCAGCTTGAAAATATTGTTATCTACATGAGAAATAATGTGGAGGATTTGTAATTTAAAAATTATATATATATTGGATTTAAATAATAATTATTGTTATTAATATTTTAAATAAATAAAAACTGTCCAGTCTTTAAAAATTTGACATTTAGACCAGAAAATACATTTGTTGAAAATTTATTTTTAGATTTAATAATTATGAAGTTAAATTTAATGAAGTCAAAACCTAGGAATTTTTGATGTAATTAGACTGTTATAAATTAAGTTTTTTTTTTTTTAAAAATTACTTTTTCTTGTTTTACTATTCAATGCCATGTACTAGTAAAGTAAACAATATTATGCTTAATGGAATAGAAGTTTGGAATAGAACATATCAACTCTCAAATCATTTCTTACATCACAATGCAACACCAGGTAATTCCATTACCAAATAAGCACCATGCCTCATAGAAATGAACAATGGTTTAACACAGTAATACTGACCAGATCTGAGCATGCCTCAACAAAATAATAATATTTATAAGTAAATAAGGAAACGTAATTAATTTGTTTATATGGGAATATTTTTAAACTTGTTTTTAGAGCTCTAAATGATAGCATTAATAGTTGACTATTTTTAGTTCATTTAACCCCCTTGAATTAACTATTTTATTTATTCTTACTTTCTTATTAAATAAATGAAAATATGAACAATTTCTATAGAATTTTTATGTCACTTTTGCTATTTATACTTTTTATCTATTAGTCTATTCTATAAAATAGACAGCAGAAGGAAGTAATCATAAAGGGAGAAAAAAAGGCTCATTTTGCATTATACAATTATATTTAATATTTTGCATCTGTTAAAAAAAGATTTTTTCATTCTCAAGTTTTAGCAGAGAAGTTAGTATCCAGGTAAAAAGAGATTGTTTTATAAAAATATTGGAAATAATATTGATACATTTAATGGTACTTATTTCAATAGAACATTTAGAATATTCACTTAAGCTTAGTAAAAAGGTGTGTCTATATATTTATGATTTATGTTTCATGAAAGTAAAATTTAGGAAATTTGATTGTCTTAAATTTAGATGTACTTTTCCATTGATTTTTTTGCAACCACTAAATTAATAATTATTTGTATTTAACTTAAAATAGCATGCTCTTTTAGCTCATAGGGTATTGATCTTATTTATAATATGTCATATGTGAGAATTATGTTAAATATTTGGTTTTATTTCCATAAATATATAGCTTTTTATCCTTAAATGGTCCTTCCAAAAAAAAAAATCACACCACTAATATGAGCACAAAGTATATAGGCATATATGTTATCATTCGTAGAAGCTAAGTGTTAGTAAATAAATAAGTGTATTCAACCTTAAGCCACAAAAGTAAATGGGTCTAAATAAGTCATCCCATTGACTTATTACTTCATATAATTTATAGTTGAAATGTGATATAGTTAAAATGAGATTTGTAATCTATGATAATTATTTATACCCTGACTGAACTTTTTGAACATGCCTATTATTAATGTGTGTCAATTTAATTAAAACTAACCAATACTTTGCCAAACTTAACAAATTTTAATTACTTATTCAAGGCAATCAGGTTTTGGCATATTTATTTGAAGCACATCTACACATTTATAAACATGGTAGTTTATTAAAACACATACTTGTCTTCACATTTTATATATTTGAGAGATTGAAATTCTACTATTAATATGCAGTTTTTTAAAAAAGGATACAAAACACTGTTAACTTATTGAATTTATTTTATATGTCTGTATATTATGTCCAAATAATAATAAATCTTGAAGAAGCAGAGAGCTGTATAAAATATTTATTATGGATGTTTATCTATTGTTTTTTTTATTTTTATAGTAAGCATCTATATTATATTTTCTTAAATTTGACTGTTTTTTTTTTCAGTTAAGAATAGAGTTAGTGAATGTTTGTAAATGCAAAAAGTAATTCTTTTAGCTTCATATATTATAGATTCTGCTACAATGTCCATTGAGTAAATGAGTGGGAAGGGTGATACATATTTTTTTTTTTTTTAAGTATATTGTTAAACATAAGTGTCCTATCCACATTTGTGTACATTGAACATAAATATATTTAGTGAAATACACATATAAAAGGTTTTAAAATGTAACATGCTATTGTGAAATATTTATTTAAATTACCTTGAAATGTATCATGTGTATTTATAAAACTTTAATCATCATTATTTAGACTAAATTTAAATTCAAACAGTGTGAATGTATTTAATATATAATCAGCTTTAATGTTGTTTAGATGCAATACAATTTTCTTTGTATTCATATCATACCAATGCTTGTTTTCCTTCCATTCCTTCCATCATCCTCATCACTACTAGCAATTCAATTTAAATAAATCATTACTAGATAGATAGATAGATAGATAGATAGATAGATAGATAGATAGATAGATAGATAGATAGATAGATAGATAGATAGATAGATAGATAGATAGATAGATAGATAGATAGATAGATAGATAGATAGATAGATAGATAGATAGATAGATAGATAGATAGATAGATAGATAGATAGATAGATAGATAGATAGATAGATAGATAGATAGATAGATAGATAGATAGATAGATAGATAGATAGATAGATAGATAGATAGATAGATAGATAGATAGATAGATAGATAGATAGATAGATAGATAGATAGATAGATAGATAGATAGATAGATAGATAGATAGATAGATAGATAGATAGATAGATAGATAGATAGATAGATAGATAGATGGATGGATGGATGGATGGATGGATGGATGGATGGATGGATAGATGGATAGATAGATAGATAGATAGATAGATAGATAGATAGATAGATAGATAGATAGATAGATAGATAGATAGATTGATAGATGGATGGATGGATGGATAGACAGACAGACAGACAGATAGATAGATAGATAGATAGATAGATAGATAGATAGATAGATAGATAGATAGATAGATAGATAGATAGATAGATAGATAGATAGATAGATAGATAGATAGATAGATAGATAGATAGATAAAAGAAGGTTGTCTTGATAACAGTTTGAAATTGTTGATTATTATTGATATTGGAATTGTCTAAGTGTTGATTGGTATTTAATGATATATATACTATAGTAGATTTAGATATCTATTTTATAAAAGAGAACTAGTTTCATATGTTGCACCTTAAGTTAAAGCTAATGAAATGATAAGTGAAATATTATAGCACATAGAATTTTAAACTTCAATAGTATATTTTATGTAATTTTATATAAAAATTTAAGTTTTTTAGTTATAAAAAATTATTTTTCATTATTATTCACATTTAGAAAGTTTTTTTTTTTAAATCAATAAATTTAATTTTTGTATTAAACTAATATAAACTAATTTCTTGAATTTATATTAAATTTGAACAAAACCAAAAAATAAAGTAATTTAGAATAAAGATTAACAGCATATAAATTAAAAACAAAATTAGATACATTAAGGCAATAATTTATTTAATTTCAATATTAATTAATTAAACATAAGAAAATTATAATCAATTTTATTGTATCTACTGTATTATGTTTCAAGAAAAGCAGATTAACTTTAATATGATATTTATTAACTTGTTATGCAGAATTTTTAATTAGTTTTAGTGCATCTATTTGTTATATATTGTACCTCTATTGCTAGAAATAATTTTTAATTATTATAAGGTTTAATCTCTATGACTGGGATAATTTTAAGACATTTAGAGTAATTTTGTAGTCAGCAGAAATTAATTATTTTTCAAGTAAAATAAATATAAATAGTTTGGTTTAAAAAAAATCTTTTAAGTTGTGTCATTTGGTATTTATAAATCTGCACTAAGTTCATCTTAGCCCAACTTTATATTGAATAGTTTCAGCAAGTAAATAAATGATGAACTAATGACTGCTTATTTGAATGCCAACCATAAAAAATCTTAAAAAGTTTACACAAATATCTTCAAAAGTTTGCTGATATCTTGACTTTGACTTAAATGCAACTTTCTTATCAATATCAATAATAATACACCTAAAAAAAACAAGGTTCCTTCATTAAATAGACAAATGATCTATTTCATTAGAACAGAGAGCTCTGGTATATATTTATATATATTAAATACAAGTATAGTATATTAGAAATCAGTCACCACTTAGACCAGTGTTTTCCAACCTTTTTTGGCTCACGTACCACTTGGTAGTTCATCACGCTAAATTGTACCACTTCGTAAAAATAATTGTATTTCATGAAACTTGTTATTGCGAGTGTGTTATTTTATTTGCATTATAAATATTATAGGGTGACCATGTATGTATTCACATCTCATAATGAGACAAATTACATTGAAACACGCCTAAACATCACGCCAGATTATAAACTCACTGAAATTATAAACTCACTGTAACATATTTATATGTATGTGTTTGTTCAAAGTTTCATATTTTTTCCAAAATAATTTATTAAAGATTACATTATTACATTAAAGGTTATTTGGTACATATTTTGTTCAAAGTGTTTTCTCATTCCTTCATTTGGTTTTCCCAAATTTAAGTCTGCTTTCTCTTTTTTGGAGCACCTTGCTATTGGTTGGGCCATGGAGAGGATAAATCCAGCATATCCCAAGTCATGGTAAAAATAACCTCAGGGGTTATCAGGCTATCTCTTGTTCTTGTTTTCTTTATATTGTTCAGCATGAAGTTAATAGGATTAAAATTTTGATGATTAAATCCTAGCTTACATCTAGTAATTTACAATAGATGATAAAGAATTAATGAGAGTCTAATTTCTGGGTATGATCCTTTTCTGATACATTCTTTCAAATTAAATAATTTAGATTGATTTGCCTTGATCCGACTCATTATTTATCTACTATTTTGTCATATTTCGTTTACTAATAAATGGTTTTAATAAAAACACAAAATTATAAAAAAACAATTAGTATATTTTCTTATCATAATCAAATATTTTTATAAAATAAATTTAATGAGATCTTTGTGCTTGTTTCGAACAACATAATTTTTTGAAAAGATGTGAGGTATACCCTTAAGTCTACAGCTGCGTTCAATCTGTTTTGATAACACTTATTTTTTTAAAAAATATATAAAGAAAAAGCTCTTTTTATTAATTCCGTACTAGTAAATGGTAATAATAATTTAAGAGCTTTCTCAGAAAGTTGTTCATATTCTTTAATGTTTAACCAAAAATTAATTAGATTGTGTCATTTAAATTCTACTTGTAAAGTTCTGTCACATGATAATTCTATTAAATTTTCTTTATAAATTTTCTGCATAGAAGGGGTTTGAAATCCAATTATCATTTGTGTTTTTGGGTTTTGGAAAATATTCCATGAAAGACAATTTTAATCCTGTTAAATGAGTTATTATATTTTCTGGTATATCTTGAGACAGACTAACCTTATTTTCAAACAAAAAAATATGTAGAGTTTTGAATACTTCCAGTTGATTGTTTTCAATACTTATATATATTACTGTTTCCAAAAATCTAATTTCTTAATCATACTTTCAATTTTATCATTAACATTAAAGATCATTATCGACTGTACATATTAACAACTTTACTGTATAATATTATTAATTAAAATAATTTTTATGAATTATAGGAAAAAATGTTTCTATATTTTTATGATTTAATTTTTTTTTTATGCCCGCCATTATTGATTATTTTTCGTGTACCACCAACCAGCAACTCACGTACCACCAGTGGTACGCGTACCACAAGTTGGGAAACACTGACTTAGACAATCCCAATATAGATAACAATCAAGAATTTCAAACTGTTGTCAAGACAACTGCCTTTTAACAATAGAGGTGGAATCCCATCTTTATTAATGGTCCCATATATTTATATAGACACAAGACTGCAACTTGACCACAGAGATTAAAATTATTAATAGAAAGAAATTTAAATAAACTTCTTTAAACAGGTAAATATAATCTGTTCTGATTGCAGACTAATAAATATTCAATTTTTCAAATTGCAGCCAAAATATTACTTAAATAATAAGTGTAATAATGTTCAACACTTAGACAATCCCAATATAGCCAAATATAAATCTCAAATTTGATCAACAGAAGTGGATAAATTAGAGACATGATCTACAAACTTTAGTATCCAAAATCCATTACTCTTTGACTGCACTAAACTATTCATGGTGTGTGTTTAATGTTATTAAAAAATTGGGCCATGATAGAAAAAGTAGGGATTTAGTTGTGGGACTGATCTTCCATCAAGTTGTTTTTAGTGTTTGGAATTATGATTATACACTATTTTAGTCTAGGTATTTTTCTAATCTCTATTATTACAAATAAAATAAATTAATGGTATTTTTTTTTCCCATTTTTTTAGGAAATCAAGTCGCCATAAATGATTCCTTGGTTTGCAACACTCTCTTTCTTTGTGCAAATCTAACACGCATATAACTTATTTTGTTTTAATATACTATTTACTTTTTTCACTTTAAATTTTTTTTATACCATCTATTACTTTTATCTTTATAAATAGACATTTTGAGCAATCAATTTTATATGAATGTTCTTGGATGATAATTTTGTACAGTTTTATGTCAAATATGTTTGCGTCAATTGAAGCAAAAAATTATTTTCACTAATATCTAAGATATTTTCATTTTTGCTTTACAGACATTAAACCCTACTCTTCTAAATTTGGTTTCAGATCTTAAGTAATTCTTTAAGATTTTCTCAGGTGTGACTAAAATGAAGAATAGCTTAGATTTCCTGTATCCTAGTCATCCAATTTCTTGTTAATGGCATCTTTCAAAAATTGAAAAATGCTAAAAATAAATTGACTGTTGTATCTCAAATGGAACTATCGCCATATAAAGGTGATTTATAATCATTTTCTTTCATCAAATCATTTTTGCAAATTAAATTTGTTCACTTCAAATATTAACAAGTATTATTATTTTTACGTAGGCTATAAATTTAACTCGAGTTATTGTCAACATGAGCAGTTAACTCAAATTATAAAGTTGTTTACTACTGAGCAAAAGTTGGACAGAAGATAAAAAAGCTGCAAAAATTTTTAATAATATTTTGAAGTAAAACTTTACAGTGAAAAAATTAAGAAAACTATGATAGAAATAACTTATTTAATAACATCTTTAAAGTAAAAGATTTTTAAGGTTTTAATTAACCAACCATTAACACCTCCCCCCACTCTTACCCCCATAAAAATTATAAAACAATAGAACTTGGAAACTGTTAAAACTACTTAGAAATTATAAATAATACGATACCTCGTTTTTATGAAATGCTAAATATATTTAAAATCATTGTTTCAAAACTTTTTTTTGCTGTATAATTTGTTTTCGATTAAACGTTGATTATATTTAATGTTATATACATATCATATGAAACATTGACGAAGTCAGTTATTTTTTATATATGAGAAATAAAAATTGGCACATACCTCTCCCATCAGTGATAAGGTTATAAATCGTTCTATTATCAATTAGTATTATATATACGTATGTATATCTTAAACTCGACTGACATTTAATTATACCTGCTCCCACCTCCAAACTTCAACAAAGAATAACCAAAACTAAATGAAAATATATAACTTTTTCGTTTACTTGTAATTATTCTCTATGTTGTCAGAGAGGCATCTAGCAGATAGCCAAATGTCAATTGAATTTATATATATATATATTAAAATGAATGTTCTCATGGACAAAAGGTGTTTTATAAAACATATTTTTGGGAGCAACCGTGTTTAAAAAAATAATATTGAAGTAAATATATCAATGTTTAGAAAAGATAACACTTGCCCTCAACAAGGGGGAAAAACACTAAAAATAAGGTGCTTATTATTGCAACCCTGTTATTCATTTTAATGTGCTTGTAAATTTCCAGTCTATCATAAATAAGTAATAGTATATCTAAAAAGCAATGAATATCAAATCACTATCCACATTAAAATTATAAATTTATTTATCGCACATTGGTTAAGAACTGTAGAGGTCCCTACCTTCGCATTTTCAACCGCACATGCTTTAAGTGATTGCCTTAGTAAATATCCATATTAAATTAAATTAAATATCTTATATCATCATTCAACCACAAAGAAGAAGAATATGGAATCACTTTTGCCTATAGTTTGATTATTTTTAGAAAAGCACATATGACCAATGAAATTTTTGAGATGTAGCATTAAGTGATTTATAGCCTGGATTAAATTAGACTGGCCTCTGTTTGAATGATAATGTGAGCAAAGTATTTAATTAAATTTAATACAGACTTCATTTAGAGCATTCATTACCTCATAAAATATTATGAATTAAATAATGGCATTACATATTTACAATGAATTGGAAATTTTGATCTTTATTTAAAGAGGGAAAATAGTTGAAATAATATAGCAATGGGATGTTTAAAATATTTTATATAAATTTCAGTTAGCATTATGCATTATTCTATCTATCTATCTATCTATCTATCTATCTATCTATCTATCTATCTATCTATCTATCTATCTATCTATCTATCTATCTATCTATCTATCTATCTATCTATCTATCTATCTATCTATCTATCTATCTATGTGTCTGTCTGTCTGTGTCCATCCATCCATCTATCTATCTATCTATTTATCTATCTATCTATCTGAGAAAGACCTCAATTTACATATCTAATATATTTTATGACTTTTTGACAAAAGTTGAATTATATATAGGTCAAAATTTTCCGTAACATGATTATAATGTCCTATTTTTTTTTTTTATTTCTATCTAATTATTTAATAATTTGCTCTCTCTGCAAAAAATAATTTAACATTGAATTAATTTAATATTCAAATACATGTATATTGTCTATACTGAACTTAATGTAATTATAAGGGATTTGAACTCAGACTTTCAAACTCCCTATAGCTATCATATGTATATTGAAAATCATTTATCTTTTTCACATTGTATGGCATGTGTATAGGTTGTATAAAATTGAGTATATAGCTGTAGGGATCTTGAAGGTCTGAGTTCAAATCCATTGTAGTTACATTAATTAATTTATTAATTATTATCTAAAAAATAAACCCTGGTGGGATTTTTTATTTAAAATTTTAAAGAGAATTTTCATTATTCAAAATAATGCTTTGTAAAAAGACCTATGAAAAATCATTTTTACAACTTGTAGGCTAAAAATGACGGCTTTTGCATTTATTATTTACTTCCATATATTTCTGTTTCTTTTTTTATTTACAAAGTTAATATTTTATTTTTTAGACTATTTTTTTAAATTCATATCTTCAATCAAAAGATATAACAATGGAAATAAAAGTAAAAAATAAGACTGGATTTTTCCCAAAAATACAACCAAGAAAATTTTAAAAAATAAAAGGCAATTCATGATTTAATACATTGACTTTAAATTGCATTACCCAAGGAGCTAAAACTAATTCTTAGAAATTACTTTTTTTTTAAAAAAAATAACCAAAAAATTATAATTAAACATTTCAAAAGTAATTAACTTAAAAAATCAAAAATATATATTTATAGATTAACATTATAAAAATATATGGATAATTTTACAAATCCAAAATTAAGAATAAATATACATTTTAGTTTTATTTTAGTTTTACATTCAAAGAAATGCAAATATTAAAATTTGTACAATATATCATTTTAAAAAGTATATACAATATTTTGTAGCTTATCATATATATATGTCAATCCAACATTCTATATATGATAATATCATTTTAAAAAGTATATACAATATTTTGTAGCTTATCATATATATATGTCAATCCAACATTCTACAAGATAAAATAACAAATTATTTAATAGCTGTAAGTGGTATTAAGGTAATAATACCAGGGTTTCTCAATATGTAAGTAAAGATATCTTTTAAATTTGTATAATTTTTTGTTGAAAAAATCGAATTTATACAGAAGTTTTAAAAAGATCATATGCACCACCATCCAATTACTCATGTTCATTTAGTTTAATATTGCAGAGATACAAAATTCAATGTATCCATATCATTAGCTTGAATAACCTTAACTGCTTAGATGATAAAAGATTTGATCTTGCACACACATTGGCATCAACAAACAAATTTAAATGATATATTTCTATATTTTATGCAAGAAAACCTGTTCTTCAATGTGTGTATACATATACAATGATTGTCGATTTTAATATTTTTCAGATCTTGATAGGATGTAAAGTAAGATAAATAATTGGATAGAAAACATGCAAAATTAGAAAAAATGAACAATCATTGATATTACTAAGCAAATTCAAATAATGATGAAATTAAATACAGGAAATACAGCTGTTGTCTTTCAAAATAAAAGTCAAATTCAATAAATATATTTTGAAAAACAATAGTTAGTGACTTGTTATACAAAAACAAAACTCAAATATATTAAAGTAAAAAACCATGGACTAACTTTTAAAAAAAATTATAAAAATGAGAAAGATTTTAAATAATTACAGTATATAAAAGTACTTATACATATCTAAAGACATAGCCAACTATGCACCATTTATAATAATCAGAAACTAGTTTAATGTATGTTTATATGCATGCAGATATGCTAATGTTCTTGCCAATATTCATTTAGCTATGCTTTGACAAAGATACATAGTATCAAAAGCCTAGTTTAACAAAGTAATAAAGATTGTTTTGTACCAAAATGTATTACTGTAATAATTAATAATTACCTTTATACTCTTGTATAATTTATTTTATTACATATTAAATGTAGTATATTTAATTAAAATTAACATAAATATATATTAATATTTAATATGAGCACAATATATATTTGATAATTTTTGATTTTCCATTTTATTTTAGTTTATAGGTTATATGTAGATGCAGACATGTAAACAGCTATAAAAATATATATGTTTGTGTATCAAAAATATTGGCATATATATATAGTGTTAGAAATATTTGTTTACATGTGTAAAAAAACTTATAGAGTTTTAAATAAATATAAAAGTTTAAAATGTTAGAATTGAATATAGTTAAAAAAAATTGTTATAAATAAATAATACAGAAAAAAAAAACTTAAAAATTATATATTATACAACAACAATAAATATTAATATAATGAAGGTGTGATATAACTATATTTTGTTTCAAGACCCAATATATACATCATATATTGTGTATAATATCTCACATTTTGTTGATAAACTTTAATTAGAATAGAATATATTCCACTTATTGAAATGCTAGTATACAGTACATTTCTACATGCATATATATATATATATAATAAAATTACTCCAAATCCAAAATTCAACCAGACTAGCTAAGAAACATAATTAGAACACAACCAAAGCCAAGGGTTTCATTGTTTGTAATGTACACTGTTTGTGATATAGACATGTTGCCATCTATAGTTTTATTATAGTATATAAATAACTAAATAAAGATAACAATTAAAGGATCATATGTTTAATAAAATATATTTTATTGTTTTGAATGAATCTAGAAGTGAACCATTTATTTATTAAATTTAAAAGTGAAATGTTTTATGTAAATTATTATCAGATGATAACAATATCTTATTAGATTTAGAAGAAAGAGAATCACATAGTCACAAGCCCTTGATTTGAGTTACCATAGCTACAGAACCAATTTCAGCAAGGAGAATGCACAAGCTTTCTTTTGTTTCAAAACTTGTGTTTACTTTACCTTACTTTCATAAATATATTTGAAATGAACAAAAAATATTCACTGTGAGTAAGACAATTTAAAGAGGAAATAATGAGTTCCCCCTTCAATTGGTGTATTTATGCTTGAATGATTGCAACAAATGCTATGCTTAACTGCCATGAGATATGAAACTGTCAAAATTTACCATCAATTGTAATATAGGCAAAGGAATAGCTGAATATCATTTAAAGATAATAGTGTTTATGGACACCTACATTTGTACTTTGTTATCATTGATGTGCCATGGAAAATATAGTATCCTAGGATATAAGCTGAAATTATATATATAAGCTAAAATTGGTAACAGATGCTAAAAAAATAATTTATTTTAAATTATTTACAAGAAATAAATTTCATTTATTAATAATGGTTAAGAGTATAATAGTAGCATAATAATGAATATTTATCATTGTCTTTTTTATTAATAATTTTAATTATAAGATAATTTTATCTTGTCATTTTATATAGGTTTAAATAATAGATTCATGTAATTAAGACTTAAATCAATTATTAATATATTAATTTTTTGTGAGAGTTTGTTATTAACACTTTTATGATTGTATGCTTTAATAATTTTAATTATAGATCATTTCTATTATTTGTAATCAAGCAGAGGCAACATCATAAAAAATGTTATATTTTAGATTGTGATTGGTAAATTAGAACTATGTTCTTTGTCTTACCCATATCAATAAGTTAATGTTTACTTCAATAAACCATATTGTTATTAATGAAGTACATTGATTTGTCTATTGGATGAATTATTATAAAACTATTTCATTACACAATTTATTTGTAAATAAAATATTTAAGTGTATATCTCATACTATAGCTTATTAGAAAGTAAAATATTTAATTAAATTTTATCTTCTTTGCCAAGCAGATGTTTTTATTATGGACCATTGCTGTCTTACAAATTCATGAGTCCATTATAAATCTAAATCCAATCTTCCATAGAGCCATTTGTGGATCACCATATTTACTTAGTCTATTTATTAGTTATATATATATTAGTTGCCTAAGAACAATATAGACTGCCCAAATATTTAGTGCATAAATGAAGAAAACAATTTGGTTCACAATTTTATTTACTACATATGATTACTTAAATTTATGAGGAACTTGCAGGCCTGCTAGCTCTGCTTATTTGTAATATTTTATTATATTCACAATTAATAAAATATGCAAGCCATTCTGTTAACAGTGTTTAATTTACCTTACATTTTGGCAGTCTTTATTATTTTCTTTTACTATATATATATATATATATATATATATATATATGTGTGTGTGTGTGTGTGTGTAAAAATTAGTCACATGTCACATGAGTTATATAGCTTGCATTACTAATATGTAATATATAAAGAGCCTGCTAATAGCTCTAAACCATCATAGATAAAGATTTCAGGTACTTTCTCTTGTAGCATTTATCATTAAAAAATAAATAAATAAATAAGCTTGTTTACAGCTATTAGCAGGCTCTTTATATATATATGATTTGGGAAAAATACTATTATTTCATCTTTTGATTTTGTAGATAGAATTAAAAATATAGTGATTAAAAAAAAATATTTTATTGCTTCATTGGATGGGACTGGAATGTTTGGTTCTATTGATAGAGTAGATTCCATAAAAATAATTGAACATGCATTAAAAAAGAGAAGATGTTTTAAATATATGACAAAATTTGTTATTGATTCTTTAAAAAAATTTAATGATAACATTGTTGCTTATTTTGAAGATGAATATTATAAAATGTAAAAAGGTTGTCCTATGGGTCTGCCTGTTGTTGCATAAGTTTGCAATTTTGTTTTGTCTATGTGTGATAGTAGTATTTTAGATATGTGTACTTTTAAAGATATTAAAATTTACAAAAAGTATATGGATAATGTATTTGTTTGTAAAAATACCAATACTATAAATTTGCTTATACAGGAGTTAAATAATTTGAATAGTTTGAAATGGATTATTGAAAAGAAACAGAACAAAATATTTTTTTGGTTTTGTAATGAAAAATTATGTCATTACCAGTGTGATGAATTAAAAAATATTGAGATATTTGCCAATGAATTGCTTGAAGTTGGTTATAAGATTGAACAGATTAACAATACATTACATCCATTTAAAAAGAATTATAATGATTTAAAGGAGTTGAAGATTGACATATAAAATGGATACCTATTCCATATATTTCAAATGCTCAAATGAATTTTTTAAAAGATATATATATATTGTAACGTTTATTTATATACGTTACAAATATATTGGCATTTGGTAAAAGCTAAAAAAGTAAATTTAGATTTTTTTTTGATTAGTATAATTTTTGTTAAAACGTGCAATGAAGGTTAAAATTGTCATTCTTATTTTTTTTTATCTAATTGGAAAGAATAAATGACATACAGATTACTAATCCAGATAAATTAAAAGAATTCCAAAAGTATAAGCTAAAAGAAAAATATTTTAGCTAATTAAAGATGGAAGAATAATGCTAAAAAAAGAGAACTTTGTAACTTAAATTTAAGAGAGAGTGTATAAGATTATTATCTTATACGCTGATAAAAAGACAAAAGAGTGCGCAGAAGTTCCAAAAATGGAGCGCGATATAAAAAGGAGATGACAACTTCAATCTGGGTCTTCTCTTTTACTTCTAGTTACATCTCTGAAAGTTGGAGGTTTCCACGAGCATAACCTGTGGCAAGAAATATACTTCTACACAGGTATGCCCCTTGCTGTACCAAGCTGGCATGCGAGCATGGAAACGGGACTTGTGAAGACCGCTTTTTGCAATAAAAGGGTCACTACAACCGTGCCTTTTCTCCAGCTATAGAACGGAACAATAATGGAAGACGCCGGCAGGAGAGACCAATGGAAATTCTCATGATCTTGGATCCCATAAACCTACATGAACTTACCGGTAAGTTAAGAATAAATTTTCCTGATAGTGACTTAAAAGTTTGCAAACAATTATTTATCTAGGCTTAGACTACCATCCTGATATAGACTTTTCGTATTCAAGGGACTTTCTTATAAAGAATTTTATACAAGATCTTGGAACATTATTAAATTGCGTTCATTATTTAATCTAACTGTTTTTGTTAATCGATTCATTATCTGGATTAGCATGTGTGTACTTTCCAGTTTAGTTAATTCGTAATTTAACTTATAAATATTTTAGTTTGTTAGAATAAAAGAGATTATACTTTTATCAACCTTTTTCATTGTGCATTATTAATAATGGTTATTATTCTTTTTAGTATTAAAGTTATTATTAGTTTAATAAGATTTAAAAGTAATTTACCTTGCCAATATGTTTGAATAAGCCCAGCAATAATAATCTCAAAAAAAAGATAATTCTAGTTTACCGTAAAATTACCGATTCTTAAAATCTAAGACCAATAATCTTAAAACTATTAATTCTCGTTACAGTAGGAGGTAATACCGATTTGTTTAAAAGCATTTTTTCTGTTTAGTTTACGAGTTACCATATGTTTGACGCAGTCTCAGTGGGTCTAACGACTCTGGCACCCTCAAGTAGAAATTAAAAACTGGTTCTGCTCACTATAGTACTCGGTAATAGTTCTAGGCCGAAGTTGATCAGGAAAAATAGCTGTGTTGAGAATAGAAATACAACTTTCTTTTTTCTTTTGATACAGCTTGATCAACTCACGCTCAAATATAAATTTGAGGCGTATAGAGGCCTAGTAATAAGAAAAATGTTACAATGGTGACCCAACTTGGCTTCGATTTAACAACTACAACCTGAGATGAGTTGTAATGATAAAGAACATTACAATGATGACTCAAAGAAACTCACAGCTGGAAAATAAATTATGATTTTTTTGAAAAAAGAAAAAAATTATAAAAAAAAAACTAACTAATTAAACCCTGATTATTAAAATATGAAAGAAGATATTTTTTTAATATGACTTCCAGAAAGAAAATATATATATGTATATTTTTTTATATATGTCTAAAAACACGATCGTGGCTGATGTAGACGTAAGTCACAAGTATTTGACCGGGTAGGCGGTTACTGAAGAGGGGAATAACATAGCCCCGAGTCCTTATCCGCAGTATATGAACATAAGACCGTCTTTAAATGCTCGTCAGACTATTTCTAGCAGAGATCCCAATAAAGGGGAAGGCGGATCAAGTTGGACCAAGTTGCCACGAGCCTGTAAGTCTCAGAACGATGAGCAACGCTCGTTTGTGCTTATAACTTGGGCTTCTTATCGTTAATATTACACTAAAGCGGATAGGACACAGATGAATGTTGAAATATTTTCCATTCCTGCCGTGTTAGACCTAAAAGTGGGTGTTAAAGCCGAACGTCGCTTGTGAATGAGTCTACACAATATATCAGCACGCTACTACAGGCAAAAAAAAAATACGAATATGAATTTAAAAAACTTAAGAATAAAATTAGTGTAAACCCCTATTTTATTCTCATCTCCTGGCACTGGTGGTATTGTAACGTTTATTTATATACGTTACAAATATATTGGCATTTGGTAAAAGCTAAAAAAGTAAATTTAGATTTTTTTTTGATTAGTATAATTTTTGTTAAAACGTGCAATGAAGGTTAAAATTGTCATTCTTATTTTTTTTTATCTAATTGGAAAGAATAAATGACATACAGATTACTAATCCAGATAAATTAAAAGAATTCCAAAAGTATAAGCTAAAAGAAAAATATTTTAGCTAATTAAAGATGGAAGAATAATGCTAAAAAAAAGAGAACGCTGATAAAAAGACAAAAGAGTGCGCAGAAGTTCCAAAAATGGAGCGCGATATAAAAAGGAGATGACAACTTCAATCTGGGTCTTCTCTTTTACTTCTAGTTACGTCTCTGAAAGTTGGAGGTTTCCACGAGCATAACCTGTGGCAAGAAATATACTTCTACACAGGTATGCCCCTTGCTGTACCAAGCTGGCATGCGAGCATGGAAACGGGACTTGTGAAGACCGCTTTTTGCAATAAAAGGGTCACTACAACCGTGCCTTTTCTCCAGCTATAGAACGGAACAATAATGGAAGACGCCGGCAGGAGAGACCAATGGAAATTCTCATGATCTGGGATCCCATAAACCTACATGAACTTACCGGTAAGTTAAGAATAAATTTTCCTGATAGTGACTTAAAAGTTTGCAAACAATTATTTATCTAGGCTTAGACTACCATCCTGATATAGACTTTTCGTATTCAAGGGACTTTCTTATAAAGAAGTTTATACAAGATCTTGGAACATTATTAAATTGCGTTCATTATTTAATCTAACTGTTTTTGTTAATCGATTCATTATCTGGATTAGCATGTGTGTACTTTCCAGTTTAGTTAATTCGTAATTTAACTTATATATATTTTAGTTTGTTAGAATAAAAGAGATTATACTTTTATCAACCTTTTTCATTGTGCGTTATTAATAATGGTTATTATTCTTTTTAGTATTAAAGTTATTATTAGTTTAATAAGATTTAAAAGTAATTTACCTTGCCAATATGTTTGAATAAGCCCAGCAATAATAATCTCAAAAAAAAGATAATTCTAGTTTACCGTAAAATTACCGATTCTTAAAATCTAAGACCAATAATCTTAAAACTATTAATTCTCGTTACGGTAGGAGGTAATACCGATTTGTTTAAAAGCATTTTTTCTGTTTAGTTTACGAGTTACCATATGTTTGACGCAGTCTCAGTGGGTCTAATGACTCTGGCGCCCTCAAGTAGAAATTAAAAACTGGTTCTGCTCACGATAGTACTCGGTAATAGTTCTAGGCTGAAGTTGATCAGGAAAAATAGCTGTGTTGAGAATAGAAATACAACTTTCTTTTTTCTTTTGATACAGCTTGATCAACTCATGCTCAAATATAAATTTGAGGCGTATAGAGGCCTAGTAATAAGAAAAACGTTACAATATATATATATAAGTATGTGTTTAATGTTTGATTTTGTGTTACAAATAATGTGAATAAATTTGTGAATAATTCTAAAAATGTCATACCTGTCAAGCAAAAAAATAATGTTGTTTATCTTTTTTATGAATATATGTGATTATATGTAAGTGAATTGAAGTGCAGTATTGAAAAAGATTAAAGGAGCATGAATTTTGAAATAAGCATGTGAAAAGTAAAAATAGTAGTGATTTAATGACTGCTTCAGTTTTCTTGTATCATGAAAGACATGTAAATAGAAATTTAAGTTTGATATTGAAATGTTAATATTCTTCATAAAGAGAGAAACCATATTAAAAGAAAAATTAAGAAGGCAATTTTCATAAAAATAAATAAAATGAATATAATTCATAGACAATCTGCTAACAGTAAAATTTAGGATTCATGGGATTTGAGTTGATGATGTTTGCTTCCATTTTGTTTTATTTTTTAATGGCAGTTGATGAGGGTTACAGAATTAATCAAAGGTACTTCTGCAGATTGAAACAATGTATATAACAGTTAATTACTGTTATATTTACTATTTTTATTGTTGTAATTAAAAATTTATTTTTAAACACACATTATTATATTAAGTAATATTTACTAAGGCTGTAACCTCAGGAATATTTTTATTGTTATATATATATATATATATATATATATGTTTATGCATGTATTTATATATCAAGTTCACCATATAAATAAATTTTTTAAACAATAATATAGTTATTAATAATATATTGAAAGTGCACATTTAGATATATTTTAATGCTTGTGTGATTCACTGAAGAAATAAGAATAATAAACAATTTACTGTATCATATTTCTAAAATAAAGTTTAAATTAAAAATAGCTCAATGTATATGTAAACAAAGGAAGAAATTCATCTTCCCCAGGAATCTGAATTAAGAGTGCTCTAAATGTTGAACAAAGGATCAAGAATAGAATCAATCCACATTTTCTTGGAAGCTGTAATGTTTAATGCTAATATTTCTGGTAATTCAGAGTGAAATTAATTTCTCAGCAAGATGGAAAATAAAACTTAAGAGTCATTAAACTGATAATCAATGATAGGAGACTGGAGACATTATCCTTTCTTTAACATCTTGTTTGTAATAATTAAATAAGATTTCATATATAAATTTTAAAATGAACATAGCTCAATGTATATGTAAACAAAAGGAGTAAATAACTCTCCCCTAGTTAATGAATTAAAAGCACTCTCAATGTGAACAAAGAAACAAGAATATAATGAATTCATCTATTCTTGGTAATTTGTTAGTAATTCAAAGTGAAATTAATTTAACAGCCAGATAGAATATCACACTAAAGAGTTATTATAGTCATAATCAATTATACAAGGCTGGAGACAGCATCTTTTTTTTTACATACATCATATTTTTATTTTTTAAATAAAATGAATGAGAAAAATGCCAGATTTCCATTGCAATTAAATATACACTGAGCTTTTTTTTTTATTTTCTTTTATAAAAACATAATAATAGTCTTGATATTAAGAAACTATAATATCTAATTATTTTGATGATTTTAATTTAATATCAATTTTAAGTATGTTTTCAAATTTTGTAAATCTTTTAGGATTGTACTTAAAAACATTAATCAAAATACTGCACATTAAATTTGGAAAAGTTAATAAAGAAATAAGATATACATGTTTTCAATTTAAACCAAATATATTTTATTAATAAATATGGTAAACATATGGTTTTCTAAGATGTGACAACATCTGCTGTATATTGTAAAATGTACATCCAAACTTTAACTTTTTTATTAAATGTGGTCACATATGATGCTTAGAGACAGTAAAATGGCTACTCTTCTATTGAAAATGCATTAAATTTAGGAATTTTAATGTGTTTTTTTAATTTTACACTTTTGTTTATTTGTTTATATTTTTTGGGATAAACATACAATTAAAGTCATATATATTGATACAACATAATTTGTGGCTTCATTGTTCTGGAATAGAAAGAAGAAACTTGCTAAGCAGGAATTAAAGCAGAAATAAAATAAAATGAAGTATTAATTTAATAATACATTGCTTGGTGTTTCTAATGGCCAAAAATCAGCTGGAATTTTGGTAACTACTGATTACTAAGCTTAAAGAAATGAAGTTGGGGGAGGAGGGAAATATTTTTTTATACTATTTTAGAGAATTTGATCATATTACATTTTCAAAAGAGATGCTTTGGATTTACAATACATATACATTTGATACAAATAATCATTTTCTTTCAGTTCAATGTTATCTATTTAAGCGTAAATAATAATGTGGATAGTGGTACAAAAACATTTTCATGATAACTTCAGAATTTTGGGTTTCATCAAAGATATAATTGCACTGATATTTAGTGTTCAATAATTATACATCCCTTACTGAAATGACTCTTGTCATAAAAGAAAAAAGTTATTCCGAACAATTACTGCTTAAAAATAAAATAAGAATTCATCATTTTGTTTAGCATAATCTATAATAATAATAATAATAATAATAATAATAATAATGATGATGATGATGATGATGATGATGATAATAATAATGCTGTTGCTGATGATGATAATGACGATGACGATGACGATGATGATGATATATTAATTTTCTTTACCTAGAGTTTATGCACACTGTTATTAGCTTTGTTTACAAATCATGGCAGGAATTTTGTCCTAACTTGAACATAAATATTTAAAAAATATAATTATAATGATGTTAATATTAAGAAAATTATATAAACTTTTTCATTATTTAATACATTAATATTTAAATATAAAATTATAATTTATTAAGTTCTTTTTAAATATTAAAGTAATAATATAAAATCTTAAATTAAATCATTATGTATATCATATGGTGCAAAATTTGCCTTACTTTAAATTACTTTTAATAAAATCAATAACTGAGTTATATATCAACACAACTTCAATTAATACATTCAAATCATTACAGTATTATAAACTAAAACATGTTTTATTCTCTGCACTAATGCTATATATTGTAAGCTTGAGTAATTTACTCATTATCAAATGATCGTTTAAATTTAACCTCCATTTCCAGATTAATTTCTGCTTTTATCTTATGAAAGAAAGATTGGAATTCAAAGCTGAAAACAATGCAGTTATGTATCTAGCAGTCACCTTTAACATTTTTCTTTACGATCAAGCCATGAAATTAAAAATACTAAAGTTTTAAGCCAAATCAAACTGCTAGAAATAGATAAAGAAGAGTTACTTTTGTTTATAATATTATAGTAAACCGAAGGAATCAAGTGAAGTTGCATTGGTATTACCTTTCTTAGCCATGAAATTAATGATGGTAAAATATAGTTACTAATCTGATGTAAGGTCTGTGTAATAATTGTACAAAAAAATTTGCCTGGGTTCAAAATCTTAAGATTTTTTAATTTCCGTTTTTGAGCTTGATAGATAAAGGAATAGATCCATAACTGCATTAGTACCAATTTTAGGTCTTAAGTTTTTATTGATTAAGGCAAAAACCAGACAACAATTTGGGATGGAGGATTAAATTACTAACTATTAATGATTATGTAAGCTTTTAATATACAGCACTAGAGTGGAAATGGGGCAAATAAATTATAATCATGTAATTAAAACTATTTGTAACAAAAAATTAGCTAATAGATACCTCTTTGAGCCGATCTTTAAAAAGGAATATTAGAATATAGGTTAAAATGTACTAGCTTCAATTTCAACATCTGAAACTCTATATTCACTAAGTGAACTACTAAAACAAATAAGAAATCAGCCCTATTATAATAATTTAAATTAATACTTATTAAGGCTATGCGCCTGAAAAAACGACAGATCATCTCAAAAAATTCACGCTAATGAGATGACAGTTTTAAATATTTAGTGTTTTTTGCCATGAACCCTGACATTATTATTAATCCACACCACTATTTCATAATCATTTAATTTTTATACTTATATATATATTTTAGAATTTTTAAAAATAAATTTTATTATAAAACTAGAATTTCAATTTCCGTCATTAATTATCTCTATAATGGCGATTTTGAAATATATATATATAGAAATCTTTTTAATTTTAAATCTGCTCAAAGATTTCAGTTACCAATATATTAACTACTGATTGAGTTATTGTTCATTTTCGGAACTTTAATATTTTAACAGCTTTGAAATAAATCAGACAAAATTTTGCCTTGAATTAAATACTCATTTCCTAACTTTTGAAATAAACACACAACTGTGTCCATACAATACATTCGCTGACAAAATTTTCTGCCACAAACAATTCTGCTTATAAGCTAGATTTGACAACCTTAATGTAAAATCAACTTTCCCAGAAGAAACTTCAAATAGTTAAGTACCAAAATCTTCAGCTCTTATATTCTAACTAAAAGATTTCTTTTTTATTATTGTTACATTTTTTTTTCGAAGAAAGTAAATTTTATTTCAATTATTTATTTTTTCATATAAAAAAATGCTCATTAATCTGATTTTATAAAGCATTGAATGTACAAGCAAGCACAAACACAGAGAATTGTTGTGGGTTTTTTTTTTGCTTAATCCGATTTTACAAAGCATTAAATGTACAAACAACCACAAACACATAGAATTGTTGTGTTTTATGGTTTTTTGCCATGTAGCTTTACAGAAACTTCACAGAAAACGATATCCAATTAAACTTTGTAATATAAAATGGAAACCCCAGGAATGGGCTTGGCTTTCTTTTGTATATGGATTCACACTGCCTTCCTGTGTATATGGATTAGGCTGATGTTTTTGTTGTATTAATTTTAAGCCCACATTCTATTGAATAATTATCGATTATTTTTTGTAGCTTAGGTATCTGTTTTTTTGGAAGCCAGGCAGACTGTGATATTATCCATGTAAGCTAGAAATGTCACTTGTTGCACTGTTGCAGGTATGTTGATCCCCTCAAATGTTTGATTGATCTTCTCATAGAATTGAACAATTAATGGATGCTTATAAGGGCAAATCAGTACCCACTATCAGAGCAGCAACATTTCTACTGTATACTCTGTGGTGCATCAGGTGCAAATTTCTAATTGGGAAAAACACTAGACGACACCCTTCAACATTTCAAAACAAGCTAATGCAGATACAAAATAGGGACAAATTGATCACATCCCCAGACATATATGCAGCAACTTGGTCCCTGATCAAGCAAAGATCAACGCTATAACAAAGCTTCAGATGGCAAAAAAATTAAGAACAAAGACTATTCATTTGATTGTAAATATACAAATGAACTCATTTACAATCTGTAAATCTATTTTATCAGTGTATTTTTTCTGGTGATACCATATGTAATCTACTTATTGTGCAATAAAGTATATTGTTGAAATCTATAACAGAAAATATAATTGTTTGCTAAAATGTGAGTTTAGAAAACAGTTGACTACAATATTGCTTTTTAAATCAGGAAATATTGAATACTGAATAAGTAGAAAATAGTTTCAAAAAATGGTAAAGAAAGAGAATCAATTTGAAGTAGGTATACTACATTTGAAACATCTAATGGTATCACATGAATAGTACACGGACTACGAGTATAAACAGTAAATGGGAATTTATATTTTGTACAATTTAAAAATATATATTTTAAAAGGCCTTAATCAATGTGTAATTTAACTACGAATACATTCTTTTGTAATTTTTAATACTCTATAAATATTTCCTATATTAAATATAATACTTATCCTACTTTTAAATATCTTTGTGAAATGTACACAGATATCTCTCTCCACTGATTAAAGTAAATAGCATGTTAAGATATTACTTTTTGTTCAATAATCAATTGAGAAATATCACATCTGTGTTGACATCATGTTAATATATATATTGAACGTTCCCACATTAAACGTAAAATAAAAGAAGTTATGGTTGATTTCAAAAAATCGTCAAATCCTTAATGAATCGGCAATCACCAAATGTTAAAGATCAAAATTGTGGGAGAACTAAACTAAATTGAACTATGGGTATTGTGAAATGATGTCTCATTATGATTATTCAACGTTTTATATTTGACAAAGACTACAAGATGTATAGTCGAAAGTACTTCTAATAAAATAACTATAAGTTATGTGAATTTTACTGTATTTTAATATATATATATATTGATTTTAATATTATATATATGCATGTATTTGTAAGATTATTTTTTTTACTGTTTAAATATCTCTGTAACTACACTTATATTCTGTGACCCGAGTGTAGCATATCCATTCCTTTTTGTGAAAAGATAAAGTAGTTTTAATAGCATATTTAGCTATTGTTATTTTTCTAGTAATTTGTGGCACTTGGAGATGTCGATGTATAGATTTTAAGTGTTATGTTTATATAATTTGTTTTAAAATCGACATTAATTATTATATTACTATTTTACATAATATTAAATTTTACTAAAAAAATTTTTGTGCCAGATATAAACTTTATTTTTTAAAATACATTATTTACTTCATTATACTGTTTTTTATAAAAGTGTTTATCTAGTCCAACAGTTTTATTTTAAAGATTGGGTTAGGTAAACAGAAATGTGAGATAAGAGTTGTTTTAAAAGAATAGCCAAGAATTAATAATGCAAATAGCCTATCAAAAAATGATGCTAGCATCCCTTTCCATGATTAATTCTCTGTTTGAAAAAATAAAATAAAGTCTGAAATTAATCCTATATCTCTTTCTATTAATATATATATATATATAAATCTAATATTTACAAACTAAAGTATTTGAATTGTGACCCACAAAATATAAAGACCAATTTTCATCATTATCATTTGTCAAACATCTCAATGTGGGATGTGATCACCAGAAAATTACACCTCATTCTTATGATATTCATGTACATAAAGTAGCACCTCAGTAAAGAAAAAATGGTTTTTAAAAAACTTTTGTTTACTTTAATAAACTGACAAATTATAAATATGCAATTTAAAAAAGATTTTTAATCAAAAGAAAAAAGATTTCTAGTAACATTACACTAAAAATGACTTTGTAACACATACTATATATGTATAATTTTTGGTGGGGTTTACATTCTTAGAAAGATATATCTAAAGAAATTATCAAAAAAAAATTCTTAAAATGTCACATTATATACTCTAATGGAATATTGAAAAAAAAAGACTTTATGTTCTGAAAGTAAAGATACAGAAAGTGAAAGTATTTTTTTCCCATATGTCATAGCATTGGCTGGGACATGAACCCGCAACAACCATCTGAAACCAACTGCTTGATTGCAAGGCGCTGCTCTTACCTCATGGCTAGCAACTCTTGACGAAAGTGAAAGTATGTCTGAAGAATATTTGCAATAAATTAAGTAAAAATATTGTATTTATATTAGTTTTTATTTAAACCACTAAACATCACTTGATCATCATTTCTTATGCTTAGATTTTAACCTCTGAGTAGTTTTTATTTAAGTAAATAAAAATGTTTCTTATTTTTCAATAAAATCATTTAAAAATTCTTTTTTCCAATTTTTGAGCTTAAAATCCTACTGGATTTAAAATTTGAGGCATCTTACATTCCAAGAAATATGATGTTTTTTTAATAAAGTGATAGTAGGAAAATTCTAGACATTTTTCTGTAAAATAATATGAATAAGGTGAATATTTAATTTGTTATAAATGGCCAGTATAAGATAGAGAGATATATAAAATCAAATAAATAATTAATTTTATTCTCTGTCTTTTTTAATTTTAATTATTTACTAGTTTTAACCTTTAAAAAATGTACTAAGAAAAAAATATCTTTAATCATTTATTAAAAAATTGTAATTTTACTTTTTAAAAGGTGATAAAATAAACAAATGGACAAATTTCATTTTTATCAGATTTTTTAAAAAAAAGATTTTAATGTTTTTGTTAAAAAGTTTTAATGAATTAGAGTCTTTATTCTCTCTTTTTTCTTTAGCTCTTACCAAAACTAAAGGTAATGGTTTTGAAATAATTGTAATTAAATAATTATATTATTTTTGGCATACGAAAAAAACCAACTGCAGGTAAATTTTTTATTGGTTAAAAAGGTAGGGAAATATTTTTTTTTGTAAAATAAACCCAATTGGTCAGTAATGAATTTGGTCAAGTAGAAGTTAATAGTGAATGGATGGATACAGGATTGTTGCAAAATAATATTAACATTAGAGTAAATTAGTAGACCTCACCTTTTTGGAACAAACATTAATTCTTTATTACGTTTCTGAAGAATACAGCTATTGAAGAAAACAGTAGCAGTCTTTCTGGATTCAGCTCTTGAAAAAAACAGAAGCAGACTATTTAAGAAGTAACAAAAATATGTTGTTCTAACATGGCTTTGAGAAAAACAATATGTTAAATTTAATTAAAACCTGAAAATCATCAGACTCACCATGTAATATGGTCACTAGAAAATTGTAAAGGAAAAAGTGAATATCTTTATTTGCAAGAAATCTTATCTCCATCTATGAGCATGACTGTCACTTTTATACATTAACCTGATTGGAAATTAGTAAAATGAAAAATTGGAAATTCATTCTGTGAATAAATCTGAAAGTATTCTATTGCAAAAATAAAAATAAATTGACTGTGTACATTATCTTGTAAATATATGCTAATAAAAAATCTTACCATTGAAGCCAACAAGAAAGGAAACTGAAAATTTCAAGTAACAATAAAGGTCTCAAAACCAGAATAAATTCATGTTTAAAAAGGTATTTTAATGAGCACATTATATCTCCATTTATAGTTAAATATTTTTATAAAATAATAATTGGTAATAAATAATTTTATTAATTTATCTTTTTTTTTAAAACATGTTTTTCTTTATTTTGGTTTTCTATCCATATAAAAAGGGTTAGTATCAAATTAAAATTTTGTTATATTTTATTGTTAAAAGTTGTTTTCTAGGTTTAGTTGTTGAAACAAAAATAAATGACTGAAAATAAAAAATGATTAATTTAATTAAAGTAAAAAAAAAAAGATTAATTATATTAGTTATATAAAATTATATTTGTTGATAAAAATGTATTTAAAGTTTGAATTATCATATTTTATATATTTTTTTAAATTAATTTATTAGTAATTTATTAAATATGTGTATAAATAGTTATAATATCTTTATTGCTCCAGCTATATTTTCTTTAAAAAGCAGTGTGTGTGAGTATCATTTTTTGCAGCATACTGTTTTAGGGATTTTTCAATTATTAAAACTATTTAAATTAAAACAAAGTAAACATATATATGTATATACATTTCATTTCTTCAACATCACAGTTTTTTGATCTAGAGCTAACTATATACAACAATAATGGTTGAATTATTTATATGTGGAATATATTTTTGTGCTTGGACATTTCTGGATAGTACATAGGGACAACCCTTAAGGTTCATTTAGAACATTTTAATTTTTTAGAGAAAATTCAGTTGATAGTTTGTGAACTCATGGTATTATATGATCAGAGTATTGTAATGATCAACATATGTCAGTATCCTAACATTATTTTTGTTATAAGTAGTAGATTTGGCAATGTCTAGATAATTATTGTGTGTATATGGTACCTCTTTTAAGATCCTGTGACAAGATTATGACTGCTGGTTTCTAGATGAGTTGTTGAGTTATTTATTCTTGTAGTTTGAGTTATGTAGTTTATAATATTTTTAGTGTAACTTCTAACTACTTGTTTGTTTTTTACAGGTCTCATACTCCTCAAATACTTAACTTATGTATTAGCTTTATATTTATATCTTATATTTATTTATTTTATATTTAATGTTATATATTAGTGATAATAATTAAACGAGGATGATGATGTTTATGCTATCTTTGCATGTTAGCCATATGGTAACCAGTGGTGGGCATAATGATGATCAAGTTCTGGTGATCATTGTACAAACTAGCCATACAACTTGAGCACAAATATAATTAAATCTGAGAAAGAAAACCTGGTTATTTTAATGTAGAATTAGTTTTAGAAAATATATTACAGAGAAGTATATGACAAGAGTTTAGATGATGATTAAATTATAATTTGATTTTAAATTATAAAAGTATTGATATTAATGTATATATAAGAGTTCATATGCAACATAGAATAGAAAATAAAAGCATAGGTTTTGGAGATTGGATTGAGTATTTGGATGTTGGAATTTGTTTTGTTGTACATTCAGTATTGATGATTGATTGAAAATTTGTCATTAGCTTGAGAATCAATGTTTTCATACAGCTCCATGGTGAGTTCTATCTCAATACTATACCAACCTTTTTTAAGTTTTATGTTTTCAGTTGTTTATCATGGACAGTTAATGTAGTCTTGGCATAAGCCCAGCCTCTAAATCTCAAAAAAAAATGAACAAGGAATAATTTAATGTTTTGAGTTACCAGCCTCTATGGATAAAAGAAGCAAGTCATTGCAAAGATTTACACATAAATATTTCTATTTAGAATTGTAGGTATCTTTTAATGTCTAAATTAAGGTAGATCTATTGTGTATATCCAGCATTGGGTATTTATAGTCCAGTGGTTGGATTCTATATCTATCCTGGGATTGCTTTATACTATTCTTTATTCTTCTAGCAGATTTCAATAAGATCTCTGGAAAATGGTTACAGAAAAATGTTTTGTTTTCTGAATTTTGTCTTATGATGCACATGTACTTAAAATGAAACTCAGTGATAAAAAATATAGTGATTAAAAAATCAATCACACTCATGAACAGGATAGAATTGGAGAATAAAGCAAGGGGAAATAAACAATAAATTTAGATATTGACAAATTTGAAGAAAGACACAATAGGAGTAGTAATAATAGTAATAGTATTAGATAATAGTAACGTTGCCTGATGGGGAAGTGATGTGTAGCTTATGAGATATTATTTTGAAAAGCTCATATTTGTATATTCCCAGTTTAAAAGGAATTTAACACTATTTCTTTATGTTTAAAAGTGATCATATATATATATACTTACATGCTGATAAGAACAAAATTAAAAAAGTGGAAGAAAACATGATTAGTAAATAGATCAAATGATCAACTAAAGAAACAGAGAATAGAAGAGATGACTATATTTGTCCAATTATTGCAAATGAACAGAAGAAAAAGAATAAGAAAATAAAAAGAAAGTAGAAGAAAATGAACAAATTAAAAAAGAGCAAAAATAATAATAATATTCTAAACAAAATAAAAGCTATCTGAAAATTCAGATGTTCACATAAATGAGAAAAAAAAGGAATCAACAACAAAAAACACAATAATAAAAAGGAGCAGGAGAAACTGAAATGCTGCTAAAGAGAATGGGAAAAAATAATCAGAAAAGAGAAGAAATGCTGTTAAAAAATAAAAGATTAAAATCTAAAGATGTGGATTAAAATGGAGAATATAAATCAGAAAAAACAAATAGATAATAAAATAATGAACCAGATCATTAGAAAGCTATTCAAAACATTATTTAAACATTGGAAAACAATAAGAAAAAAGACACGAAAATAGAGAGCAATCAAAAATGTTATGCAAAATGGAAAAAATTAAACAGAAAAGAGAAGAAAATATTCAGAAAATTATTATGAAAATAAAGGAAGTTTAAAAAAAGAAAATAGTTGATGTTGTGAACAAATGCAGGATATATTTTGAATGAAAGCTGAAATAGTAGATCAGTTTGTAGTTGAACCAAAGGAATTATGCCAGAAAATAAATAGACTGATACAATTGAATGAAAGTATTGAAAATGAACAAAAGTAATTAAAAATAATAAAAATAATGAAGAATGGAAAGAAGTAAATAAGATGACATTCCTAAAGTATGAGTAATGAAAGAAATACAGAATCAATAGATATACAAATTAGATATCAGAGATATCTGTTCTCAGTTGTTTCAAAGTCATGTATCTTACTTGCAATTATTGATTATTGGTGCTCTGTCAGATGGTCAACCACTAAAAAATTACTAAGTGTAATTTGCCACATAAAGCAAATTAGATGATTACATGTGATGATAAAATGTATGAAGCTGATACTGGGTTTACTGAGGCAATTAATCCAATAATGATTAAAAAAAGATTTTCACTTTTTGAACTGTCAAAATAAGAATTTCAAAAAATGAAAGAACAAACTAATATAAATAATACAACTGTTGAAAGAAATAATAGATATAATCCTCAGGAGGATTCATGAATGAGAAGAAAGAATAATAGTAGTTCAAAGAACAGAGACAATCTGAATAGATCACTACTACGCTATCATAGCTGGGCTCAAGAGAAGCAATTAAACCATGAGAAAAATCAATTTCCAGTAATTCAGAGATTGGAAGTCTTATCTAAACATCCCTACAGCCCTGTACAATACTATTAAGAAAATTAAGATGTAAATTTAAAGTAATGAGAAAGAAATGTTCATTTTCATTTCTTTGTCTCATCATTTTATGGAAGAAGTACTATAATGTTGTAAGAAGTACCCAACTTTGGTCATGTCAAACATTGCAAGGTTCTTAAATTTAAAAATGTATTTAATTAATGGAGAAATGCTAAAAGTAATACAGCATTATATTTTTTTTTAATAGTAATAAGAATTGATTTAATTAAAAGTTTTTTTCCAAATAATAATATAAAGATTCTAGACATTTTTATTTAAATAGTTTGAATAAGTTGGATATTTATCAATGGCTAGTAAAAGTGAGAAAAAAGTATAAAATTAAATAAAAATTACTTTTATTTTCTCTCTTCAGTAATTTTAATTATTTACCAGTTTTAACTTTAAAAAAACTACTGAAAGAAAAAAAAATTCTCTTTAGTCAATTATTGAAAAGTAATTTTAACTTTTAAACATGATAAAAGCTATAAATAGGCAATATTTTATTTGTATCAGGTTTTTAAAAGAAAAAAAAAGTTTTTACATTTTTGTTATAAAATTTTGTTTTAATAAATTAGAGTTTTTTCTTTCCTTTTTTATATCTCTCACCAAAACAAAAGATAATGTTTTTAAATAATGGTAATTAAGTAATTATCTTATTTTTTGGCATAAGAAAAAATATCTAGATGAAAATATTTTTTGTATTTAAGGCAGTATGCCTGCCAGAGTTTTCCAGTCATTTTGTTTTAAATAATTCAATTTTACGGTCTTACAACATATAGAATAAATAAAATGCTGAGTATTGTATTCAATATTTACTTTTTTGTTTATTTATTAAAATGATAAATAAAAAAAAGAGAAAACTACAAAGAATTGTAATTAAAACTGGTTTTTAATCTAAACTAACTACACTAGCTGTAAAGTAATTTCAATGCAATCACAACCAACATTTTGGATGTTCTAATCATATACTTTCCAAACATACAATTTCATCTCCATTCGCACATAAATTGTCATATGATGCCCATTATAACATACATTTTTCAGGCAGGCATTATCCTGCAATTTTTAAAATATTCCACTGTATCCTGTTCTGAAATTAAAGCAGGCAAAACTCTCCATACAGTAGTGCCACTCAGTGCCAACCAGAGTAATCAATGGATGCCAGAAGGCTTGTGCATAAAATCCCTATCTAGTACCTACTCATCCAATATCCCCGGACTACTTTCTGGTTTGTGGCCTTCATCAGTGAGGAGCTTTGGACTTTGGATTTGAGAGCACTGTACCTAGATCTTACGATCTAATGCAACCCTCCAGCTAGGTGCAGTGCTCTCAGATCCAAAGCTATTCACTGATGAAGACCACCAGCCAGATACTAGTCTGGGAATATTGGATGAGTAGGCACTAGATAGGGATTTTATGCACAAGCCTTTTAGCATGCACTGATTACTCTGAATGGCACTGAGTGGCACTACTGTATGGAGAAAGTTTTGCCTGTTTTAATAACAGTTTTGTGCTAGCATAAGAAATAGTGATCATGTGATGTTTAGTGATTTATCCTGTTCTAACCATGAAAGATTCCAAATTATTCCAAAAATCACCACATGTTAATAAATGTCAAAAAATAATGATAAATTTAACCATGTGTTATCTGTTCACCTCAGGTTAAATTTTCACAACATATGATCTTTTTGTCTCATGTTATGTCTCTTCACCACATGTTAACATTTGCATGGTATGCTGTGAATAGAATTTATTAAAAATATATTTAAACTCTTTAAAATTAACATTCAATTTAGAAGCCATTTGTTAATGTTTTTTTAAAGTTAACAAGCTATAAATGTTCAAGAGAACAAATGTACGTAACTTTTGGTGTCAACATATTTGTTTACAACTTTTTTTTAAATTATATTCTTGAACATGTATAACTTGGTATAAAAAATCACATGATCACCATTCCTCATGCTTGCTCATAACTGTTATTAAAAACAGGCAAAATTCGCTATACAGTAGTGTCACTCAGTGCAAGCTGGAGTAATCAATGGATGCCAGAAGGCCTGTGCATAAAATTCCTATCTAGTGGGAATATTGGATGAGTAGGCACTAGATAGGGATTTTATGCACAAACCTTCTGGCATCCATTGATTAGTCTTTTATTTATTTTTTTTAATAATATAATAATGTGAAAGGCTTAAAAACCTGTGCCTTAAACATGCTAATGTACAGCCAATGAGATGTAATAATAACTGCACGTGGACCTCTTAATTCTGAAACACAAGTCAGAACTATCAGAAAAAGATGGGACCCACCTTTTTCTATGCCTCAATTTATATATAAATAAGCCAGACTCAAGCATTTTGAACTATGAGTGTGAAACTTAAAATACTTTCACATTTAATTCACTAAATATTATATATAAATAAACAACATGAAATCTTTCAATTTACTATGCAGCAATTTTTAAATCTAATGAAATGATATATATCAAATTTATTAAGTGCAAGCAAATAATATTATAATAACATGAAAGGCTTAAACCTTCAAAACCTGCACCTTAAACATGCTAACATACAGCCAATCAGATGTAATAATGTAGATTTCAGACTTCACAGTAAACTTAGCTTAAAAGTTTTCCACCTGAATTAAAACTTATTTATGGATACATTACTTTCATAAAAATAAAATTAATTAAAATTATTAAACTTGTAGTTATTAAAGGAAAGGATTAACTCTGCCAAGCAAGTTTTCCTATTCTTCCCATGTGTGTATACTTCTGCTGTGTGTGTCTTGTTAAACTCCTGATCATGTAATTGATTTTATTAATTAAAATTGATATTTTTAATCACTGCCTCTTGATTTCCTATATTAAAGTTTAGAAATTGATTTGGTATCTGAGAAACAAAGCTAAAAATAAAAATACATTTGCATATTGTCTAGACTGTTCATTAAAAATATTAAATTATAAGACAGTTATTTATGAAACTAAAAAAAATTATTACAATAAAATAAATATTACATAAAAATATATTGTTTTGAATAGAATATCAATTTACTTTATTCTTTTTTAATAATTTTATACTTTCTTAATTAAAAGAGAGGTGGTTGGCCGCTGAGTCTTCTAATGAGCAGAATCATCGCCAGCATTGTGATGAATGCTTATGAATGGATTATTGTTCCTAGATATATGAATTGCAGATTAGTACTGTATGCTAGGTATGTAGATGATATTTTTGTGGCTGCTTCAAAGGAAACCATAGAAGACATTAAAATTGAACTTGTAACAGTTTCAGGCCTAAACATAAATGTAAGTCAGGAGGAAGCAATGAACAGTATTAACTATTTGGACCTGCAAGTGATGATTGAAGCTAATCACTTTTACTACAAAATGACTATTAAGCCTATTAACATCAGAGGTCACATACATCACTTATCAAATACACCAGATATACATAAATTTTCTGGCCTCAAATTATTCTTGCATAGAAATAACTGTTTGTGCAGCTTTGAAGCTGACAAAAGAAGCAATATAGAGACTTGTAGAAATGACCTCATCAAGGCAAAATATAATCAAAGAGCCATTGATAATGTCATTAAAAAATTTAAAAAAGGGCCCATGTTGAAACAAAATAAACTGCACATTTTGCTACCATATATCAAAAATATTTATATAAACTTGCAGACAATTTTTTGCTCAGAGTTTAGTATGTGCTTTCGTTCACCCCCTAATCTAAATAGGTGTATAAACAACACCAAAGATTATATTCTGCCAGTACAAGCACAGCAGGTGGTCTACAAGATTGGATGTAGTGAAAACAATTGCCCGTCTGCATATTATGGAGAGATGAGGGCATCGGTTCAAACAAGATTATCCCAGCACGTGTATGCGTACAATAAGGCCTTAGCGGACTCATCCCACCCATTGATTTTTGTTCAGCATGTAATGGTAGTGGGTCATCAGTGCAGATATGATAAGCCAAGAATATTGTGTAGGGAGTGGAATGATTTGTGAAGGAGGGTTAAGGAGGTGTGTTACATCATTTCGGATGAATATGCAATGAACAAGAGGGGGTCATTTTATGCCTTGTTGAAGAAATGGCAAGTGTAGGTGCTCTGATTCTAATTTGCATATTTACCCAGTTTGGTTGGATATTTGCATATCAGTATATCATTGAAAAATGATGAGAGAGTTTGTACTTCTTGATAATGAAGGGTAAGCCTTCGAAAACGTTTGAAGATTTAATAAAATTGTTATTATTTATAGAATTGTTCAATATAATTATTCAATAAATCATATTCAAATTATATAATGGTTGCATTTAATACTAACACTTATTATTTTTTTATATATTAAAGATATTTAAGAAAAATTAAATATTATAAACAAGAAAATGAAAGTTAAAATTAAGATGCAATCATAATGACACATATTCTGTAAAGTATCCTTTAATTAATCAAGCATTGGTCAGCACAGGTGCCTTACAAGCAGTTGACCCAGGTTAGCAGGTTCGATTCCCTGCTGATGCTATGACACATGAAAAAGGAAAGTATCTTTTAATTGAAAAATAATATCTTTTAATGATAACAAATTAACTCATCTTCTGATAATTGACATAGCTTTGCTTTATTTTTACAAACTTAATCTTTATACTGATAAGTGTAAATAAAAACATATTTTTATTAATACCTAACTTAAATAAAAATGCTTTCTTATAAGCAAGGAAAATCAAATAATATTTAACATTAAAATAATTAAATTTAAGTTATTATTGCAGTTTAACTTTAACATTGAATTTTAATATATTAGAAGCTATATAAGAATAACTTCTGCTTTACATATATTTCTATTTTAAACAATTGAAAGTCACATAACTATAGATGGATTCAAACCAATACAATAGAAATATTAAAAATATTTTTTTTAAATAATTAAGACTTATAAAAGTTCTTAACTTAAAAAAAATGTCTTAGCATTTAACTATAAAGTCCTATTTAAAACTAACTTGCAATAAAAATTAAGTTATTGATTTTTTTATATATATACTTAGACAAATAGATGGTTGGAAGTTTAGCTTTACAGACAAAGGCAAAGACTATGTATATGAGATAAATAGATAGATAGAGAGACAGACCAACAGACAGACAGATATAGATAGATAGATAGATAGATAGATAGATAGATAGATAGATAGATAGATAGATAGATAGATAGATAGATAGATAGATAGATAGATAGATAGATAGATAGATAGATAGATAGATAGATAGATAGATAGATAGATAGATAGATAGTATAGATAGATAGATAGATAGATAGATAGATAGATAGATAGATAGATAGATAGATAGATAGATAGATAGATAGATAGATAGATAGATAGATAGATAGATAGATAGATAGATAGATAGATAGATAGATAGATAGACTGCTTTAAAGTAACTCATTAATAGGGCAATGGCTTTTGAAAAATTATTTTAAAAAATGTGTAGTAAAAAAAAAGCTATTAGTCACCAAGCTTTCTATGCGTTAGATAGTGAGTGTTTAAGGTTATTAACCTTTGCCTTTGCTTTCTATTTAAAATATCCAGATGTCATTTTATTTATCTGATTGTATGACTAGTTAAATTATTTACAGACAAGTTATGTTCTCAAAATTCAATTTTGCATGTCCACGTTTAAACCCAATTTGTGGTTATATTAATTAATAGATGCTTTAATCATTAACAAATTAGACTGTTATAATATGTATAAATAAAAAACAATAATTAAATGGCTTATGGAAAGTAAGGCCTTTCAATTTTTTTTGCCAAAGAAATAGCAGTGAAAATGATAAGACTCACCAGACAAGTCCGACGATGGGTGATATGGGTTTACTTTTTCATTTCATTCCATTTAATAATGAATAAATAACTAGATATCCATTTACTGACCAGTCAATAGATTACTGCATGATAGTTATGAAATTAGCTTGATTAAAAATTTTTAGATATCTGAAAAAAAATCGCAAGATTCTCTTTAATTCTGACTTTAGATCATGTCATGGCTTGTTAGTGCATTAATCATTATACGATAAGGCTTCAATGTATATAATTGCATAAAATATATATATATAACAAAAATAATTTAGAAATATACATTTGTTATACAATTTTATATGTTTCAATGAGTTTCTTTAAAATGTATTTTAAAATAAAGTCACAATTGTGATATAATTACAACAACATCATGCTTTACTGCTCTAAATACTAGTAAACATAGTTAATAATACCTAAAGAGCAGCTCTGTCTAGCAAATAACCTAAATTTTGATAACACTTTAGCAATTGTAGTGAAATTATTTGTCTGGAAGATGATAGGTTTTTTAAATGACTTGTAGAAAACGGAGATTGTTCTCTTTTAGACAAGAGAGAGAAAAAAAGATGTGATCATTACATCTATCAATGACTGACTCTCTTAAAAATGGCAACAGACTGAGAGAGTAAATCTCTGCTAATGACAAGACTTACTTGATAAAAAGTAAGGTAGGTAGGACATGTTAAAGAGGTCATTGAAGAAAAAAAATACTTTGAAAATAAGAATTAGAGCAAAACCTTCTATTAGCGTTTTCATAGTTAAGATGAAGAATTCATTATTATTTTTTAAGATTTTAAATATATTTTGATTTTAAATAACTGATATTTCTGCATATAATTATTCTAAATAAAACTGAATAAGTTATTTATTTATTATTACTCCCAGACTCTCCGGCTCCCTTTAGTCATCCATCTTATATAGCCGATACCCATGCCCCCATCCATGTGAAAAAAGATAAATGATCTCCAATATACATATTTCTTGCTGAACCAATATTCATCAGTTGGTCCAGATCATTATATCCCACATTTAAATATAATAAGTTCTCCGTTTATATTAAGATAGCAAATCTTCAAACTTTAATAGACAGGCTTCAATCGTCTCCACTCTCCACCTCTTCAACATAGATATGACACAAAAAATGGCAAACAAGTGCTTTGAATATGACATCATCATAAATGAATATTTGTGGATTGGAGATAATTGAAATCTGTCCTTTAAAGTTTGAAGATTTGCTGTCTTAATATACACTGAGCACTGATTATATGTATGTGTGGGAAATGATAATCTGGACCAACTGATGACTGCTGGTTCAGTACAAAATACATATATTGAAGATCGTTTATCTTTATCATATATATGTGATCATATGTATGTTTATATAAGATGGATAACGAAAGGGAAACTGAATGTTTGGATTCAAATCTTCTCTAATTATTTCTAGCTTGCATACAATATACTACTACTACTACTATTATTATTATTATTATTATTATTATTATTATTATTATTATTATTATTATTATTATTATTATTATTATTATTATTATTATTATTATTATTATTATTATTATTATTATTATTATTATTATTATTATTATTATTATTATTATTATTATTATTATTATTATTATTATTATTATTATTATTATTATTATTATTATTATTATTATTATTATTATTATTGTTGTTGTTGTTGTTGTTGTTGTTGTTGTTGTTCTTGTTATTGTAGTGGAGCAAATAAATAATATTAAAAAAGTCTGGTGTTTTGATAGAAAAAAAAATCCAACAACCATAACAACATGGTACATACTGCAATGATGGCATATAATAGATTTAATATGAGTGTGATCTACCATTAATTGTTTCACATAATTTATTATTAAATTTAGAACTGCAGCATTTTTAAGATATAAAACTTACCATGAACTCAATAATTAATACAATACTTTCTTCAATATATATAATATTCAAATCAATATATATTAAAATACAATAAAATTCACATAAATTATAGTTATTTTATTAAAATACATTCACAATACCCATAGTTCAATTTAGATTAGTTCTCCCATAATTCTGTTATTTTAATATTGATGCCTGCTAATTCATTAATATTTTGACGATTTCTTGAAATCAAAATAACCACTTTTATTTTACATTTATTGTTGCAACGTTCAATTTGCATAATTTTAATGAATAGGCAGTCATCAAATGTTAAAGTAACAGAATTGAGAAAGAACTAAACTAAATTGAACTACAGATATTGTGAAAGGATGTCTCATTTTGATTATTTAATATTATAGTTGACAAAGACTACAAGATGCATAGTCAAAAGTACTTTTAATAAAAAAAACTAATTTATATGAATTTTACTGTATTTTAATATATATTGATTTGAATATTACATATATTTTGGAAAGAATACAGACATCAAACTTATTTTTTTGTATATATATATATATATTAATTGTAATATAATGTAAATATATTCCACTGGGTGGAAATGCTGTAGAGTAGTTAGTTAATAAAATTGAAATATTTGAAATACCAGGCACTCTTAAACCTGGAGCATAATTGTAAATATAGAGGATTAGAATTCAGACTTTCCAGCCACTTCACTATCCACACTATCTCATACTACTGATACACATGACCACACACATGCAGAAAAAATAAATAATCACCAATATACATATTTCATGCTAAACAAGCACTCATCAGTTGGTCCAGATTACCATCTCCCATACATATATATAATCAGTTCTCAGTTTTATATTAAGATAATAAATCCTTACACTTTAATGGATAAGCTTCAGCCTACTCCAACCTCCAACTTCTCAGCCATCAATACCATTGAAAATCTGATGATAGAATTCACAAATCTCATGCTGATGCCAATATTGTTGTCATATCCATGTTGACCTATATGTCCTATATGTGAGGGGTCAGAGTGATCTCATGTCAACATGGGTATGACAACAATATTGGCATCAGCATGGGATTTGGGAATTCTATCATCAAATTTTCAATGGTATGGATGGCTGAAGAGTTGGAGGTTGGAGTAGATTGAAGCCTGCCCATTAAAGTGTAAGGATTTGCTATGTTAATAAAAAACTGAGCACTGATTATATATTTATGGTAATCTGGACCAACTGATGAGTGCTGGTTTAACATGAAATATGTATATTGGTGATAATTTATCTTTTCTGCATGTGTGTGGTCATGGATATTAGTAGTATGAGATAGTGTGGATAGTAAAGTGGCTTGAAAGTCTGAGTTCAAATCCTCTATATTTTTAATAAAATTGAAAAAAATGGGAGTAAACAATTTTGGAAATATATTAAAAAAAGGAATGTAGGGAGAGAGGCATAGTATTACTAAGCAATGAAGAAAAAAAGAATAGCTCTAGAGAAGAATTACAGACAATCTTAAATAAGTATGTAATGGAAGATGTTGGATATGAAAGACAGAATAACAACCATAAAAGCATATAGTAATGGAAATATTAGATTTGCAGAAAAGGAATTGAATGAGTCAGGGAAGAAGTTGAAAAGTGGAAAGGCAAGAAATTTAGATGCATGGGTTGAAAAGTGTGGTGATGAATTTGGGGGAAAGGGCAAAATTAAATCTCCTGTCATGTTAAATTTAATTAGATGGTACAGATGACAGAATTTCCAGATAGCATGTATAATACAAGAATGAGCCTCTTATTTAAAAAAAAGAGTAAGAACTATAGATATATAAATAATTATAGACTGGGAGCAGTAAAAGTTTTTGCATATATTATGACTGGAAGTGTGTCAAAAAGGATTGAAGAAAATAATAAAGTGTGAGAAATGGAAGGTCATAGAATGGACTGGTGTATAGAAGATAGTTTGTTGCTGTTATATATGATTTTTCTAAATATAGAGAAGGCATATTATAAAGTAAATAAAAATAGATTATGGTTAAGTTTAGTAAATTTTGGGATGAATAGAGCTTTAATGGATCTTGCTATGAGATTATATAAAAATAATTACTATATGTATCAATTAGGAAATATAGAATCAGTTAGATTTAAAATGGATGGAACTGAGGCAAGTATGCTCTATGTCACCTATTTTCTTTTTGTTATATTTGACAGAAATAGAGAGAGAAATAGAAAGACTAGTAAGAAGGTAGATATGTCATTAATAGATAGCAAGGGAATGTGTACATTATCAGGTCTTTTATTTGCTGATGATATCTTCTTGTCCTCAGAAAATATGAAAGATATAAAAGTTATGCTGAAGACCTGTGCAAGGGTGGGTAAAAAAATGGGATTAAATTTAGTGAAGAAAAATCAAAAGTAATGATGATAAATGCTGGAGAAATAGAAGAGAAAGACTTTTTATTTCAGCATATAGAGTTAAATGTGATAAATTGGCATAACTATTTGTGAATTGTCTTAAGTAATCAGAGAAATTGCTTGGATGAATGAGAAAAAAATTGTTAAATAAAATAGAGAAAAGAAAGGGGCTGATGAACAAATGAACAGTATTTTCATATAACAAATATGATATAGTAACAATTTTATGAAAGGCGATGGCAGTAGGAGTATTAACTTACGGTAACAATGCATTATGCATTAGCAAAAAGGTGTTAGATTACTTAGAAAAAGACTAAAGAGAGTTAGAAGACAAGCATTAAATGTACATGTGTGACTGGCAAAAAAGGCATTTCAATTAAAAATAGGATGGACAAGTTTTTTTTTATATGAGAGATATAAAAAAGAAAATGAAAATGTTCAGTAGAATGCAATTTATTGATAGTCAGACAATAGCCAAAACAATATTTAATTGCATTATGAGTAAAGAACAGTCAACAAGGTGGGTGAGAAAAATTCAGAGGATTGGAATAAAGACTTTATGTCAGTATTTTTATACAAAAGGTGGGATGATTGTGTTAGGAGGATTGTGGAGTGTTATAGTAGCAAAGAACAGGAGAGAAAAATAGATGTATTATTAAAAATATAGGGGGCTATATGATTGGAGAACTTGTATGGAGAGTAAAAAGAGTTTAAATATATATATAAATAAACAGAAAATTATATGTGAGTTAATTTACAATAATAGTAAGAAAAGTGTTTAAGGCTTGAACAAAATAGTTAACAAGAGAAGAATATACATATAAATGCAAAATTGTGGATGATTTAGTTTGCAAGTTTTGCAAGAAAAACGTGGAAGATACAGAAAAATTGATACAAATAATAAAGTTGTGGGAAAATAAATATAAACAAAGTAATTATACAGAAAGTGGGTTCTTGTTTTTTATGATGGGTTTGGAAAAAAGATAAGAGGGATCTAGATATAAAGGCTATAGAGTGGTAAAAGATGACATCATTGAAATAGAATGGAATAAGATAGAGAAGAATATGGAAAAAGCTTAGGGTGATGAATGAAAAGGGAAGAAGGTAAGGTGACTAACATTGAGTATAGTGCCTGACAGATTTCTGACTTTGATAATGAAGAAACCATATTGCATCACATCACAGCATTACATATGTGACTATAAAAGAGAGAAATATCATGATAAAGATTCCAATAAAAATAAAAGCCTGGTCAGATATTAAATAAATTATAATTATTTTAGCTGTCTGTTTTAATTTTGTTTAAGATTGATTATTTTAAATTTAATAAAGAGACAAAATTATGGGTCAAATATATTTTAAGTCTGAAATTGGAATATTTAAAGTATATATAAGAGCTTTATACTATGGAATATAAACATTAGCTTATCTTCCATTATATTCATGATCTGAGATTTGAATTCAATTGTAACATGAAAACAATTGTTACTGAGATTTAAAACAGACTTAACTAAAAGGTAGAACAAAAAAGTAAATGCTTCATAAACACTCACTAACTACCCTATTGAATACCTTTTTAATACAGTGTTTCTTTCAGGAGTAATATTGGACAAGATTTTACAAAAATTATTTATCTGTATTTCTATTAATTAGACAAACTATTATAGGATATCAGAAATAAACTTATAACAATCTTAACACTATTTCTAATGAGCAATATTTTAATTGCTTATGTAATAATGTGTTAATCATTACAAGAAGTATTGTTATAAATATGACAAGAATTCCTTGAAGCAATACTAGGGCATCTGCACTTTTGATATATTTTTAAAGTTAGGTTCTTGACAATGTATTTATAGACAGTCTTTACGTTTACCAATATTTTTCAAAATTTATTAAAATTATTCTTGTCTTTCTTATACTGTAACAGGTTTGAAAATCTTTAAATCAATTTTATTTGACAGACTCCTGCATTTTAATGAAATTTGAACTTTTGAATATCACTATAAATAACATTTTAATCTTTTGTGTTGTAAAATGCTTTTTGATAATGACTAGTACAATGAATTATAATATCTTATCTAGTCACCTTCTGTGATACTTCACATAATCAAAGTCATAGTAAATGCCTAAATCTTTTTATCAATAATATGATCTAGACTAGATTGATTCCAAATCCTATGTTTAATTTATTAATCCTGTTGCATTAAGAATAATTTGTAGGTATTAACTCACTAACCCTCTTAATTAATATCTTTATTATATATATAATCCTGCAAGTGAAATGTTCATATATATATTAAAATATAATGCTTATTACTTTCATTAGACAATTGAAGATGTAATATAAATCTACAATTATTAAAGTATTAAAGTAGTTCACTATCTTGAAGTACATAAAAATTTAAATTTCATTATAAAAAACAGTTAAAAGATTTTACTACAAGAGATCAAATAAACAGCTTAAAGGACTATTATGTAATATTTGTGTATGTATTTGTTGTTTATGAATATTTTGTATAGTCATTACAAATATTATTTCTAATATATTATCTTTCCTCTAGTACTCACAAAAACACTATATAATCTCAGCATATATGTAGCTTTTCAAAAGCAAACTCTTATTTATCTTTTTCAGTTCTGCCATCTATTGTGAGCTTGAGTAATTAATGGATGTATCTCATCCCTATTTCTTTGATTTTTTTTTCTAGAATTGGTTTGTCCATATATATTGTAGGTTGCTGCTGCTAATAATAATATTTAAAATGGGTTATGGTATATCAATGGTTTAATTTGAATTTTTTGAGCTCATATGGGCCTCTTTTTAATATTTATAACTTTTATTACCATTTTTATAATTTAGTTATCGATACTCAAAAAATATTCAAAACATAGGAGCCAATACACATTGCCTTGGTTTTTTTCATAATAACTATGCTATTGCTTTGAATTTAAAGTTGATATAAAAAGAAAAAAAACATTTTTTTGAAACTTGTTATAATTATAAACTAAAAATTATTTATAATAAACTTGTCAAGTGTTGGTGGCCGAGTGGTTAGCACAGCTGCCTTACAAGCAGTTGTCCCGAGGTTCGCTTCCTGCGTACGATTTAAAATAAACTTTTAAATTAATTTAATAGTTATTAATATAAAAATCAATACAAATATTTAATATTATGTTGTGTTTAATATTTGTTGTTTAAAATTATAAATGAAATTACTGTTAAACTTATAAATGTGGGTTATTCATAAACCAAAGCTGTGATAACTTTTTAAAGCACAGCACAGATAGCACTTCTATTAGACAATACAGCCAGATAAAAAATAAAATTCCATATTAATAAATATTAATCATGCCATTATAAGGTTTAAACCAAAAATATTCATTACAACAAAATTAAACTTAAATAATCATTGATACATATTAGGAAATTTTATTGGACATAATACTATAAAAAATAATTGGCTAGATAACACCTATTTATGCTCAGAATTATTATTCATCAAATAGCCTATAATCTCTATCTGCCTAATGGGAAGCTAACAAAATCTATTATATAAAAATGCTTATAACATATAGTGTTAAAAAAAAATCAAAAACATAAGAATTATTTTTTATTTTTTAAATCTTCTGAAACAAAAACGAAAGTCTTTTAATCAGATATTTTATTTCATATCACTATACTCAATGTTTTTAATATGTACACAGACATATATAATTAATGAATAAATATAATGATTTATACACATATGGCATATTGTGGAAGGAAACTACTACTTACACATGAGCTATACATGTGTAAAAGTATGTCATCTATGCTTTTAAAATATTTATTGATGAAAGAATGCATGTCAATTATATAGCAAATGTGTGAAGAATAGTTTCCTTCCATTGCCTTTATATATATCATGACCTTTATCTTTTTTCATAAAGCTAAATATTCAGTTACATAGTTGCTTAATATTAAAAAAAAATCCATACTTCAATTGTAAACCAAGTGTATTATTGATCAATATTATATATATGCTCACAAAACAAGCTCTTAACAAGCTTTGAGAATATCCTCAATCCCAGACCAGTTTCTGCATCTAACGTCATCAGTGAGGTGTCAGAATATTTATTAATTAAAATAACCAGGACAAGCCCAGCACTTTATCTAATGTATAACTATTGAGAAGAAAATCTGAAACTTTCAGACATTCATATGTCTAAATATCTAGCTATTAACTCAAATAGCCATATGGGACTGAAATAAGTTCAGATACACCATATATTAATAGCTTTAGCAATATAAATTCGCCAAAGCCTTAATAGCAAAAAATAAAATGATAAAAAAATCAAGTCAGATGTCAGATGGAGAAACCAGTCTGGGATTGAGGATATTCTCAAAGCTTGTTAAGAGCTTGTTTTGTGAGCTCTATATATAACATTTGTAAGTATGAGCTCTATTAAAATTAGGTCATGTGACATCTGACTTGATTTTTTTATCATTTTATTTTTTGCTATTAAGGCTTTGGTGATTTTATATTGCTAAAGCTATTAATATATGGTGTACCTGAACTTAGTTCAGTCCCATTTGGCTATTTGAGTTAGATAGCTGGATTTTTAGACATATGGATGTCTGAAAGTTTCAGATTTTCTTTTCAATAGTTATACGTTAGATAAAATGCTGGCCTAGTCTTAGTATTTTTAATCTAATGTTTATCCTGGCACCTTACTGATGACACTAGATGCAGAAACTGGTCTGGGGTTGAGGATAGTCTCAAAGCTTGTTAAGAGCTTATTTTGCAAGCTCTATATATAACATTTGTAAATACGAGCTTTATTAAAATTAGGTCATGTATTTGCAATGATGATGTGAAGATAAAACATTTTTGAAAGTATTCATCCAATTAATATTACAATTTTTACCTAGTTTCACCATTTCAGTGCATTTAGACATATGACTTGGTCATATGTCTAGAGATAAAGTCCTAGCTTATACATTACCTTCAGGTGCAGGTGCTTCTTTCTTTGAGTTTATGCCATCAATTGCTTTTTTGCTTTGAATTATTATCTTAAATGCAGATTTATAATGTATTTTGTATATGTGTAGTGTGCTGTCATAACTATATCCTGGCAATTGATATATTTTGTTAGTGTTGATTAATGTTATCTTATTTTCATTTGAACTCTTGGTTAATCAAAGTATATATTGTTATTGATTCATTGTGTAGATCTTGTTTGCTGTGCTTTGCCAGTATTTTAGAATATAAACCCAATAAATATTTAATTTAGAAATTATAGTTCTATATTTGACATCAATAAAGGATATACAACTCCTTCAACAGTTATTTCACCACTGGATTGCTAAGTAATATTTGAAAGGTATTAAATATATCCACAAAAGATAATATAATAGAATGGTTGTACTGTACAAGTGAAAACTTATTATAATACTAATATTGCAGAAAGTTTCATTAACCAGGTAATAACTATTTTTATTTAAAATTTATTTTTATTCATTCTTCTGTATACTGTACCATTATAATTAAGCTTCATAGTGGATTGTATAATTGAATATTTAAATAATTTACTTTGATAATATTGTAAAATATTAATGTTTTTTATGCTGTGTCTTTATTGTCAAAAAAAATGTTATTTTTGTTGTTACTTTTTTTTTTTTAATATTTATCAGCATTCATGTATATATTATTCAGAAATCTAAATATTAAGCCAATAAACATCACATGATCACCATTTCTAATGCATGCTTATAACTGTTATTAAAACAGGCAAAACTCTCCATACAGTATTGCCACTCAGTGCAAGCCAGAGTAATCAATGGATGCCAGAAGTCCACAAGCCATAAACTAGTCTGGGGATATTGGATGAGTAGGCACTAGATGGGGATTTTATGCACAAACCTTCTGGCATCCATTGATTATTCTGGCTTGCATTGAGTGGCAATACATATAGAGAGTTTTGCCTGTCTTAAATCTAAATATTACAAATTTTATTATAAATGTATTATTAATTAGACATATTGAGAGTATATGAACATTTCTTATTTAACATGAGAATTACTTTTATTATAATTGTATCTCAGATGTAACAAAAACATCTAAGAAATTGATTATTTTATTTGTTCATTATTAAAACATCATCTATAACCAATTGCATTTGTTAAAAGATCACTGATTTTATTTCCTTTAGAAAATCTTCATCATAAATTTAAATGATGAAATTCAGTGATTTAAATTCAAAAATAGTTGTACAGGATGTATTAGTATGATATCCTGAGTGGCCATAAAATCCCATATCCACTCGTTGTATCTGAAAGCTATCCTAGTAAGTATTTTATTCAAAATTAAGAGTGTATGGTTTATACTTAATAATTGAAATTATTATAATCATTATTAGGGATTCAAACTCAGACTTTCACACAACCCTCAACTCTCCAAGCCATCTCATTTTGCTGACCCACCTTATCACACAAATGTTGAAAAGATAAATAATCACAAATATACATATTTCATGCTAAACCAGCACTCATCAGTTGGTCCAGATTACCATCTCCACGCATACAATCAGTGCTCAGATTTATATTAAGATAGCAAATCTTTATACTTTAATGGACAGGCTTCAAACTACTTCAACTCACAACTCTTCAGCCATCCATTTTATTGCAAATCTGATGATGGAATGTTCAAAGCCTTCATTAGTGCTAAGATTGTCATCCTATCCATGTTGATGTTAAGTCATTCTGAACCCTCATGTAAGTCTGAGTTTGAATCCCTTACATATATATCTGTATGTGCAAGTGTAAGCCTGTACAGTGTATTAATGAATAATCATTATTGTAATTTGGGGTGATATTATCTTAAGAGTAAGAGTATATCTCACTATAATATTACTAGGATTTCATTTTTGTCTATATTTCTAAATTATTAATCAAACTATTAGTTAAAAGAACCCTGCGATATTAACTTACAGAAGTGGTAAAGAAATTATTTTACTTTAAAATGAAATTTGTTTTAAGAAATATCATTGTGATAAAACATTTAAAGGCATGCTTTTGATTTCATGAAAAAAATTTAAATCTAGATGTGATCATGTTAGTAAGATGCTTGTCATGGTTGTGAGATATATTATGACTAGAAGAATTGTAGTAGGTGCAACATTTTTATTATGATTTAACCCTTTAATGTCATATGCTTCTAATAATAAGATCTATTATGATTTATAATAGTAATTCCTCTTAATTTTTACTAAATGTTGCGTTTGCTTTAATAATACCTATTCAGTGTTGTTATTTATCCTTACTGTTCTTGTTATTGTAGCATATGGCATTCTAAAAGCCTCTGAGCTTAGCCAATGTTATCAATTAATTTATCACTATACTTATTGAAATCATTATTGATTATTCATCTTTTGTAGGTTAAAAATTTTGGTTTGTCCAAAGTGTTGGCTGTTCAGTCAGTAAAGGGTTTTGGTCGATTATCCTGGTTATACATTGTGACTACCTATCATCAAAATAATAGGTGTTAATATATGCATAGTTTTTATATATAAACTATGAATATTAAAATAAAAATCTCCTTGACCTAAAAATATAAATCACAAATTATCCAGGTTCATTGATATATAATCTACCTACCTACACACACACACACACACACACACACACACATATATATATATATATATAGTAATGTCTTATTAGCCAAAGGTAATAATAAAAGAATTATATTATGGCATTAATTCGAACCTAACCAAACAAAATAAAAAACAAAATTAAGAAGAAATAACTGGTAGCAATTGTATTTCTATATAAAAAAACTACAGTCAAGATTGGATGTATTCTAAAAAAATTGTAATATAAACAGCATATACTACTTTCCCTAAGAATAACATTTGATCCAAGTCTAAAGACTCAATCACTCTTAAAGTCTATGGGGTGTATGAAATTTTTTGTGATATTTGTACAACTCCTTACATATGTATTAGCAAATGTTGTGTCAGTATTAGAAGGGATGAACATGGTAATGCAGTAAAGCAGCACTCATCATCAGTATTTCACTGTGATTTATGAATACAGATCATAGTACTGATATCTCTAATACCAAGATCTTAGATGCATGTGACACTATCCAACAGTGTAAGGTCAGATAAGCCATTGAGATCCTTAAGAAATTAGATGTATTAAAATGTGACGATATTTGTAAATTACCTTCTATTTGTAAGAACTTTTTAAAAATCCATTAATCTATATAGTTTGCTTTTTATTGTTTCTGTATTAATATTGATAAAATATTCAATATTGTTATAGGTCAATGTTTAAATCACTTCAACTGATATTTGTTAACCAGTTGATGGCTGATGTGACTGCTTATATTTTTGATACAATAAATTATACATGGATAAACTCAGATAATATGTCATTTATACTGTACATGCGCATACATATTGTAACGGGCACAGATGACATTACATTGTTTTTTATTAATAAACATGAAAAGAATAAAAGTTCACAGATAAAACTTCCTTTTTAAGAATTAAAAATTAAAAATTAAAATTCTATACTAAACTCATTAATATATAAAATCGCACAGATGGAAAAAAAAATTATTATTAAAATAAAACTTTATTAAAAATAGAAAAAATATTTTAAAAGCAAAAACTTAAAAAGATTTAGAGATAAAAATATATCTTTAATTTTGGAAAACACATTAAGTAATCAGAAAATGGAAATGATTGTTTTAATTAGTTAAATGTAAACTAGCCTTGGGCATTTAAATGTATAAGCAATGGTCAGATAGGAGAGAAAAACCATGGAATTGGACCTCAGCGAAAGGACCATCACATTGATGACGTAATGTCAATTGAATCCTTAAAATTAATATAAAAGGAAAAGTTTGGAAATTATTAGTTAATTATTACAGGAGATGACAGATATGTGTTAAGTTGGAGAGGGTTGGAGGAGAAGGGATTGAAAGACGCACTTTCAATTCCTTCAGTTGCTCAAAAACATGAAACATCGTTTTCCAATATTGCAGACCACAGGACATCAAGGTCCAAAGAATACCATCAACCATAAAGGACCAACAGTTAACTGCACACCGATCTGCTTATGTCTTCGTGGGAATTAACACCTTCCATTACAAAAAATCAGAGACTATGGACATTTATCAAAACAGTAAGAAATATATAATTAATGAACATTTGAAAACATTAAGAACTCTAAAATATAAACTTTTTCCCAATATTTAATTTATAGAAATAGAATCCTATCTGACCAACTTTATTTCTTAATAAGTAATTTTAATTGGATGTATTTCTTTTGTAAAATCATTTCCATTTATTTATTTATTTTGTTCTTTAAGTTTTATTTATGATTTTTGTTTTGCGATAAATTAAATTATATAAATGTTAAACTTAAGTCGGGTGTGAATGGCTATATAGATTTGTAAAGTTATATTAGGGGAGGGTAATCTTAGGTTATTTGTTTCATAGTTAAATTGGGTCAATGGATTGGATATATTGATGTAATTAGTAGATGTAGTAAGAGATTCGGGCAGAATCACTTTACACGCCACACACTTCTTTTTTGGCCTATGGAATGCGATTCATAAATCGGAAAAATGACCGCAGTCCTTTCCTATGGAGTTTTTTTTTGCTCTTCTTGTCAGATAGATGTAGTATTCCTATCTGACAAGAGGCAATTTCTTCTCTTAACCTTTTGTGCTGCCATATTTTGTATTACATTGAATGCATTGATGTATCAGATGAATTGACAATGGTTTGACTGTGAACTTTTGGCCTAAGGTTAAATAAGGATAGAATATTTTCTTTCAAATGCAAATATATGTATTCTATTCATTCTCGACCCTCTAAATAAAAGTGCATTAAATTTAAGTTGGGTATAGATGCTTGCATGGATTCGTTATTGGTCAATTATGTTTTTGGTTTTCATATTTGATCAAAATATATAGACATTTGGTAAATAATGATACGTTATGGTGAGTATCTAAAATGTATTTATTCGGATGTCTTTGAAGTTATTGGTGCCAATGCGGTATCTTATGATGAATACCATTGGGTTTCTTGTATTCCCTATGCAATTAGCAGGATCAATAACATTGTATTTTGATTGTTTATGTTTATGTTTATGCTTATTTATAAAACAAACTTTTATAAATTCATCTGTGCGAACTTATAATAGTATAAAAATTAAAATGTAAATTGAAATCTAAAATAAAAGTTAAAAATAATGTTAAATGTTAAAGTAAACATGCTAAAATAATAATGTTAAATTTTATATATATGTGCGTAAATAAATGTTTGTATGTTAATTACTAGCAGTGGCTTATTTTATTCTTTTTTATATATATATTCTTAGATAAGAATTTATTATAAAATATAAATCTCTGCTATTGCACTGAGCTAGTGACAATGGGCTAATGTCCGGATATCAAATTATGTAAAATAAAATAAAAAAATTTTTTGTACTTACGTATCTGCCTACTATATAAATTTTTCTAGGTTCAAATGCCTAGATGGCGCCTTTGTAGTGCAGATTATGTTAAGTTCTTTCTCCGGATCATTATAACTGGCCACCCAACTTGGGCCAATCTATTAATAAACCACGAATACTCTGAGCAAATTTTTTCAAAATGAAATATTCTTATCTATTTATATAAAGCCGTATACGTTAAATCTTATAAAAGCACTGCCAGAAAGAAATTGCACATATATTAAACATGAGTAAGTATAAATAATTTTAAATGGTACTTTGTTAACAAGAAAGTCAAAAGGTTGCAATTAATATGTTTTTTTGTTTGTTAATATATATTATGCTTTAATGTGTATAGGCGTGCACAGCCACATAAGTTTATGATCGAAATGTGGTACCTACGATGAGTGCCTTTGGGAATTACATCAGTGTAGCCCTATGTATGCATTTCAATCAGTCATAAATAAGTTGGTGGTATTTATAATTGTGCTGCAAATATACACATTTAAACCCATTATTCCTTAAAATATATTTACATCAGTGCAACCTTCTTAAATAAATAATTTATAAACTTTGCTTGTCACGCCTTGTGTAAAAATAAAATGTGTAAAAAAATAGAATGCTTGGGGGGAGGAGGCGTAGATGTAAATGGTCCTTAGAAAAACGATAGTCAATATTTTTTTTTTGTATTATAGTCTTTATACTAACCAAATGTTTTGTAAATTTTGTTAATCATGTACCGTAATTACTAACCCTAAGTAAAATATTTTTTTTTTGTTCATTTTTTTAAGCAAGTTTACTGATATGTAATGGGCACAGATGACGTTACATTGTTTTTTTATTAGTAAACAAGAAAAGAATAAAAGTTCGCAAATAAAACTTTTTTTTTAAGAATTAAAAATTGAAAATTAAAATTCTATACTAAACTCATATATATATAAAATCGCACAGATGAAAAATAAATTATTTTTAAAATAAAACTTTATTAAAAATAGAAAAAATATTTTAAAAGCAAAAACTTAAAAAGATTTAGAGATAAAAATATATCTTTAATTTTGGAAAACACATTAAGTAATCAGAAAATGAAAATAATTGTTTTAATTAGTTAAATGTAAACTAGCCTTGGGCATTTAAATGTATAAACAATGGTCAGATAGGAGAGAAAAACAATGGAATTGGACCTCAGTGAAAGGACCATCACATTGATGATGTAATGTCAATTGAATCCTTAAAATTAATATAAAAGGAAAAGTTTGGAAATTATTAGTTAGTTATTACAGGAGATGACAGATATGTGTTAAGTTGGAGAGGGTTGGAGGAGAAGGGATTGAAAGACGCACTTTCAATTCCTTCAGTTGTTCAAAAAAATGAAACATCGTTTTCCAATATTGTGGACCACAGGACATCAAGGTCCAAAGAATACCATCAATGATAAAGGACCAATGGTTAACTGCACACCAATCTCCTTATGACTTTGTGGGAATTAACACCTTCCATTACAAAAAATCAGAGACTACGAACATTTATCAAAACAGTAAGAAATATATAATTAAAGAACATTTGAAAATATTAAGAACTCTAAAATATAAACTTTTTCCCAATATTTAATTTATAGAAATAGAATCCTATCTGACCAACTTTATTTCTTAATAAGTAATTTTAATTGGATGTATTTCTTTTGTAAAATCATTTCCATTTATTTATTTATTTATTTATTTTGTTCTTTAAGTTTTATTTATGATTTTAGTTTTGCGATAAATTAAATTATATAAATGTTAAACTTAAATCAGGCATGAATGACTATATAGATTTGTAAAGTTATATTAGGGGAGGGTAATCTTAGGTTATTTGTTTTGTAGTTAAATTGGGTCAATGGATTGGATATATTGGTGTAATTAGTAGATGTAGTACGAGATTCGCTATGGGCAGAATCGCTTTATACACCACACACTTCTTTTTTGGTCTATGGAATGTGATTAGTGAGTCAGTAAAATGACTGCAGTCTTTTCCTATGGAGTTTTTTTATTGCTCTTCTTGTCAAATAGATGTAGTATTCCTATCTGATGAGAGGCAATTTCTTCTCTTAACCTTTTGTGCCGCCGTATTTCATATTACATTGAATGCATCAATATATCAGATGAATTGACATTGGTTTGACTGTGAACTTTTGGCCTAAGGTTAAATAAGGATAGAATATTTTCTTTCAAATGCAAATCTGTGTATTCTATTCATACTCAACACTCTAAATTAAAGTGCATTAAATTTAAGCTGGGTATAGACACTTGCATGGATTCATTATCGGTCAATTATGTTTTTGTTTTTCATATTTGATCAAAATATATAGACATTCGGTAAATAATGATACCTTACAGTGAGTATCTAAAATGTATTTATTCGGATGTCTTTTAAGTTATTGGTGCCAATGCAGTATCTTATGAGGAATACCATTGGGTTTCTTGTATTCCCTATGCAATTGGTGGGATCAATGACTTTGTATTTTGATCATTTATGTTTATTTTGGAATGTTTTTTGATCGTGTAATCTATGTAACTGATCTATATTCAACATTTATAAAACAAATTTTTATAAATCCATCTGTGCGAACTTATAATAGTATAAAAATTAAAATGTAAATTGAAATCTAAAATAAAAGTTAAAAATAATGTTAAATGTTAAAGTAAACATTCTAAAATAATAATGTTAAATTTTATATATATGTGCGTAAATAAATGTTTGTATGTTAATTACTGGCAGTGGCTTATTTTATTCTTTTTTTAAAAATTATTCTTAGATAGGAATTTATGAAATATAAATCTCTGCTGTTCCACTGAGCTACTGACAATGGGCTAATGACCGGAATCAACCAAAATATATAAAATAAATATTTTTTTTAAAACTTACATATCTGCCTACTATATAAATTTTTCTAGGTTCAAATACCTAGATGGCACCCTTGTAGTGCAGATTACATTAAGGCTAAATCCGGATCATTATAATATATATACATATATTGAGATGGTTGTGGGTTTCATGGCACATAACAACATAGTATATATATAAAGTTGAAAGAAACAGACACAACAAAAATATTTTGAAGATAATTTGATATATTATATTGGAATAACAGTTAAGGATTAAATAATTTTGGATTTAAAGAAAATACTATAAATTAAACATTTAAAAAGGACCAATTAATATTTTATTAATTCAGATTTTGAAAAAACAAGCATGTTTTTATGATACAATAGATATACTGATAATTATAAAATTCCATTCACTATTTTGATTAAAGAATTTTTTTAAATTAATGTTTGTATAGCATATTTTGATAAATATCTAAGGTGAATTGAAAAGGGTCATTAACTTTTTCAATCAAAATAAAGAAAACTTTTAATTACTGTGTTTTTTTAATTCTATCCTGAAGATTGGCAAAAAGATTAGAAGGGAGTTTTTTAAAGTTTTTTTACTGTAGTCAAGTTACTATGAAAATATATTTAAAGAGAAGACAGAGCATGTCAGCTACTGCTAGAATCACAATAGTAGGGTGAGGATTTACACAGAAGTAAAGAGTCTACTTTTTGTGTTCTTCATAGTCTATAATGTGTACTAAATGGTATGCCTGAAGTATATCAAATTCTAAACTAAATAAAGCTGATTCAATGTCAACAGTTACCAGATTATAACTTTCACAAAGATGACAATAAGCCAGTCTACTGTTTTAGAAGTGATCAGTTTATCAAAAGATTACCATGCTATATATGCAGTTTTATTAATATGCGAAGAAGCATAGATCAAGGTACTGATCATGTTATAAATTATCTACAGATATCAGCTGGTTTTAAAGGTAAATAATTTTTGACTAAATTATTCAACTAAAACTAGAATAATGAGAGAAAATATTAATTGACCGTTTTCAGCTTTATTTGTTAAATGTAAAACTCGAAAAATTTCTTTAATAAAAATGATGATTGTTAAAATATTTTATTTAAAAGTAAAACCAGTAAATATTCTTGGTTGAATTATAAATCTAAAAACAAAGGATTGATTAAGAAACAATTTTATTTTGAAATTAAAACAAAGTAAATTCCAAAAAATCTTTAAAAATTGGAATCAAAAGAAATCTCCGAGGGCATTTTTTTTAAATATTAAAAATGAGGCTACAAGGACATGAACTTTAAATGAAACTTTCCAAATAATAAGTTTTTTTAATGAAAAACTATTACTTACCGTAAAAAAGGCTAATCAATAGTTTTAATTCAGATTATCTATATTTTGTATATACACACATACATGTGCCCTTATGCATTAAAAACAAATTGAATTTTATTATTTATTATAATTCTGATATGTAATTTTACTTTATTTAGCATGTCTGTGATCATGCAGATGAGTATCATGTAGACACACACACACACACATAATATTCATACTTTATGAATTATTAAAATAAATTATTGAAATTTTATTAGTAGTTTATATCAACTCTGAGGTGTAACTTTTTTATACAGGCATGTCTCTGTCCTAATGTATACATACATTACATGTAAAACTATTGACATATTGATATATCACTAAGTGATAGCATATTGTTTTGTATTCATCAAAATCAGAATGCCACCTTATACTTATACTATACTCAGCAGTCCTTCATTTTATTTTATTGTTTCTAATTAATCAATATATATTTCATTGTTAAAATTATTCTAGTGAATTTATTTAATCTGAAAACTGTTTTAGATTATTACGTGATTGTACTATGCCTCTTGATCACAGCAACAATTATAGAGCTTTTGTTCTCTGAGCTGGGTTCATGCATAAGCATCTCTTATAAAAAAGGTTTAGGTTTAGTGTTATGGATAACCAGATGATGCTGATGCTATATGGCACAAAAGGTATAACCTTTAAAGTCCATGCACTACATTTAATTTTAATTATTTATTTAGAAATTAAGTTTATAGTTGGCCATTACAAAAATGGTAATAAGTGACCAGAACATTGATGATGATCAGCATGTTTTAGTAACCCATCGTTATTTCTTTGTCATATTCTTATAGATTATCACCTAAGTTTGTACATACAAATTATTGTTTAAATAATATGCCCAAGCTGGCAAAAGCTAAATAATTAGTCTGGTCTGTTTTAGACCAAATCCAGTCACACACAAGATTGATGTTGATTTATTTTTATTGATCATTCATGATTATGAATAATTATTACTTTTGTGTACTGCTGAGTGACATTATCATTAGTTCTGTGTTGATGTCTCATGCTCCTTCTCAAACTCTTAATCACTCCTTTTGTATTTCATTTTATATTTTGTTTATTTGGGGATAATAATGAGTTGTAATATAATTCAGCCCTAATATGGTGTAACTGTATTTCATTTTATATTTAATGTTATATTTTGTAATTGACTTGGGGTTGATGAATTGACCTCATCTCAGGTTCACCCCAAAATTTGTACTGTTATAATATATATAAAAATATTATAAGTATGTTTACATAAAGAGAATCAGGGTGTTTGGTTATCCATTTATTAGCTATGGTCCCTATCTGTGTTCAAACATGTGTGAAACATAAAATATTTATTATGGTTTAAGCAAGCTTATGAATTTTTTGAATAGCTTACCCAAATCTTGTCTATCTAGCAATTCAATTATCTATCAATAAATGGGAAACTGTAAACCCACATCATTTGGCATTTAATTTGTATCAGTGAATATGGCCTTCTATTATTGTTTCCTTGTAAATAAATATAATCAGACCACTTCAGAATAAATACTTTTTTCAAATTTAATCCTTTTTTTTACAATCATATACTGTTTCAGGAAGAAAAATCATGGATTAATAACTTCATTAAACTTTTTCATCTTTTCCAACTATGTCACATATGTTCTCAATCTAGATATTTTACAACCTTTTGTGATTTAATTTATGACTTCTGCTATTTATCTAGTGTTATCTTTTCTAACATCATGTTCTACAAAAACTTCATATCAAGCTTTTAATTATTTTAATGTTATCAATGGCATCTGTTACTTTATGACCTATATTTATTTTGATTTGTAATTTATTATTCCAACTCACATCTTGCTGTACTTTATTATATAATTTTTAAATCCTTTAATTTTTCTTTTATTAAATGTCCAGGCTTTGGATATGCTAAGTCATATTTATTCAAAATGTCTCCCCACTCCCAAACATCTAAGTATATCATCATTTGACAAATAATGTTACCTCTATCAAAACATTTCATCTAGATTTAATTCTATTACTAATCTTATGCAATCTGACTTCAACTCTATTAATACTTTTCCCAAAGATAATTATGTATAACTAGCTATCTTTTACTTCTTTTAAATCAATCTTTATTTTAAGCTTTCTTTTTATTTTATTCTTTTTAGTATATATTTTGTATTACTTTCTTATTTTTATGTGATAGATTTTACATTTAACTGAAGTTGCAAAACATTATTTGCAAAACAAGTATAACAATTGTCAGGAATTTAATGATTTATGAAATCTCTATTTTGTTTTCTTAGCTTTTTATTTTAATCAGCAAAATACTTTTTATACTTCTGACAATATTTACCAGAGTTGTTTTAAAATATAATTAATTGAACTGTAAATAGACTAAAAGTAAAATATATTTGTTTTCAGTTGGATCCAGTAAAAATGACTCCATTTGTTAAGCAGCATACATCAGCAACTTAAGTAATAGTCTTTTACACCTATAAGATTCATGTGGAATTTATCTCTTATAATAATGTGTATATCTTCTAATGAAATATGAGTTAGTACAAAAAGTCTTCTTAAATGATGTCACAAAAATTTTGGTATTTTGATGTATATGAAAAACCTTACTAGACAAATTAAACATCACTATTTTTTTTAAATTATTATATACTGCTGTAAACTTATCTATTACTTAGACTCTATTACCAAATTATGCTTTTAAACCTGATTCATTTTATTTCTTCTTTATCCCACTTGAATAAAGTTGTTTTTAGTACAACATATTCATTTTTTATATATAGAAAGATCTATACAAATTATACAATTTTTCTTTAATTCTCCCCTATTTCTCAAAAATTAAATCTGATCTTTTAATCTACTGCACTCTAAAAATCAGTCTTCAGTAATCTCTCACCTTCTTATTCTAATTTTATTTGCCTTCTCTAATATGTAAAACGTCTGCCTTTGCACCAAATGTCAGTAACCTTCTTTTAATATTATCATGCTTTTCTTCATAATTCATGTATTTCTTTTTACTTTCTATATAACTCTAAACAAATTTATATCACATTTGTTTTCCATAATTTAATTTATTTTTCTAATTGTCATATGTATATGCACTTCTCATTTTTCATATTTATGTATGCTCTGTGTTTTAGGATTTATTCATTTTTTTATACAAATATATTAAAATAAGTTAGACCATGTAATAACTTTGCATATTCTATAACTTTTCTTACTCAACTTGTTTAGAATTGTCTTGCATTGGTGATCAAGAGGTCAAAGCAACTGCCTTGCACTTGCAGGCAGTTTCCATGGTTGCGGGTTCGCATCCCGGCCAATGCTATGACACTTTAAAAAAAAAAAAACTTGTTTAGAATTCTTTGCACAAAGTTTGATTACCACCATGTTCAAGCGCGTTTTAAAAATTGATGAATTTGAAACACTAAATTGCATTATTCTATTTTTATTTACACATAATGTGATTTTTGTAAAAATATTTACATTAACTTAGTTATAAGAGTCTGCACTCCAGAAAAAGTAGAAATACATTTTAGATCACTTGCGAATAAATGTTAGATTTAATTAATGATTAAATTTATGATAATTGCAATAAAAACATTGCATCAATAAATTCCAAAAAATATTTGCTGATTATCAATATTTCTTGATAAGAGACTAATTAATTAATGGAATTGACTTTATAAATTATCTTTTATGAAAATGAATTCCTAGGACACCAATTAATTGTATAGACCTAAAACATTACTGTATATGGAAATAAGTAAGTAATTGTGTGAATAATTATAAACTAAGATGAATTACATCACATGATAAAAAAAAACTATAAATAGAGTAAGCAACAAGGTGTGTGGTTCATTTTTCTGGTTTATTTTGCAGAGAAATATAAATGACAGTTGATTTAGTGGGTGTGCAGTGCTCTACAGTGAAAATGTGTTCACGGGCAACAACTGAAAAGCTCCAAAGCATTTGAAAAAACAGGGCCAGATGAAACCATCAGGATAGCAGCTAGATGTGAAGAGTTGATTTTCCAGCAGATTTCCAGTGAGTTTACCAAGTAAACAATTGCAGAGAGATGGAAGTAATTGCAGCTGAAAGAAGCTCATAGTGATGATTGCAGGACTCTATTACAAAGCCAAATGTATTTGTGTGCAACTGAACTGGACAAGGGCCAAAGTGTTTGAGAAACTGAGGCCTGTGATAACCATCTTTAAAGCAGTCAGTCTTAAAGTGTGTTGGGGGGTTTGAACCAAACAGAACTATATATATAGAGTATGTTATGTCTGTAGCAATATCTCATTGGGTGAAGTTAACCATAGGAAACTATAGCAGACTGTTCGATATTCTTATTATTTATTATTTTGTTTGTTGTATTTCGAATGCGTGCATTTCGAATACACAGTATATAATAACTTTCCAAACATTTTACATTTATCTTTAATTTTCTTTAATAAAAAAGCAGCCTATCCTACTTTTCTACGAAAACCCTAACTTACCAGTACTTTACATCAAATATCTGGGACTAATGTGTCCCTAAATAAATAAAAAAAAACAAACAGCTGTACAATATATATAAAAAAAATAGCTTTGTGCAATTTAACTTTGTGCTATCAATAAATTATTCTTTGAAACTAAAAACAAAACAAAACATATTTATTGAAACTAATTTGATATTGTTTCTCCGAAGCTCTTTATCTCCTGATATACATTTTAATAGAACAATCTTCTATTTTGCAGAATATTATTTTTAATAATCTAATTAATAGTGTATTTATCTAACTATTTAATTATTGTGCATTCAGTAAAACTTTGTGGTTATTATTAAAATAAACAGCTCTAATATTCTCTACTTAGGAAAATTAATTTTCATCAATATATATATATTTAAAATGTATTGCAGAGTGTGAAAGCTAAACATAGAGCAACAAAAGATAATATTATGCAGAAGTGAGTCAGGGCAGCTAGCAAAAGAAGGAAATTATTATTTCCTTCACTCAACTGATAAGAAAACACGGGAAGGGACCTTGAATTAAAAAGATTTAAATAATCCTAATTTTTTTTAAAAATAGGGATGGGGAAAGGACGTGGAAATATTATAACTTGAAAGAAAAGCATCAAAAAAGGATTTTGGTCAGCCTTAATTTTAAGCATCAAAACCATTCATACGAAGGTTAAAGGAAGCTCATTACAATCTAAATCGAACCACATACGGAAAATATATATAAACCTAAAACTGTTTTAATTAAACAATAATTGAAGTTCTTTTATGTCAACGTATATTAGTAATATTTCAACCGTTATTGATCCACTGCAGGAGTAAAGTAACTCAAGCAAGAGCGTTTCATCCATAGCTTCTTTTCTTCACATCACTTTAAGCAAACTTTTTTATTTCTTTCATCCATGTCATACGTATGTAGATGTGTATGTCGAGTGGAGACGGTTGCATGTCTGAATATTTAAACCTACATATATAATAAAAACAAAGAATTTATGACCTATTTTAAACTCTCATTTTTTATTACCCATAAAATGGAAAAAATTACGATCATTGATTCAAAAATATAATAGAATATTTTACTGCTCCTGAGTTCATAAAATGCCAAGCAGTGGTGAAATGTCAGCATTAGAAATATTTCATTGACCAATATTCAAATTATTTTATTCCGTCATTTTGGCATTTACTCAAAGTTTGCTGAGTTCATAGCTTTAAGTGATTTTTGGCATTCACTTTTTTTGTCCTTTTTCATTTTTCTTCTAGAATTTACTCAATACTTGATGGTAGTTTTTCATCACTTTTTTTTATAATTCACTTCTTGCTCTCTTTATTTATTTTTTCAACATGCTAGTATTAAATGTCATAAATTTCAGTGACACTATTATTTAAACTCTTTTTAACCTTCTGTTAATACAACTAAACTTGTTTGTATTTAGAATACCTTTACTTTTTCCACATTCTATTTACTTTTTTAAATACATTTCAAAATTTTTATGTTTGCCATATGTCTCATCTTTAATGATGTTGTCTAAACGATAGCGTTTGTAGTTCAACATTTTGGGAAAAAAAAAACACTTTCTATTTACTTTTTGAATTTTATATTTGTTTATCATACAATTCATTCTTAATGAGGTTGTCTAAATGGTGTTTGCAGTTCAAAATTACTATGTCTTGGGGAAAAAAACATTCCAATACCTTTTTGAGCCCCAAACTACGTAAATCCTGAAAACTTTTTTAGATAACACAAATCATAGAAAAGTCCACCAATTATGTTAGGTAAGTAAATATCTAGCTCTTTTGATCTAATGATTAAAGTTTCCAGATTTTTGTGGATTGCACAGATGACTATCACTATGATGATTGTAGAAATAAAAATATGATTTCAGAATGATGTGACCTTCATCACTGTTCATGAAAATTACACAACTACAGTTATACAGTTTCATTATTATCTTTACTTATTTGATTACAATTATCAAGATGATATGTTTTACTTTGTTCCAAATCGAATAAAGGTTGTCAAGCATTGGTGGTTGAGAGGTCAGTGACGGCTGCTTTATAAGCAGTTGTCCCGGATTAGCGGGTTCACTTCCCGGCTGATGCTATGACACATGAAAAAAAAAATCTAATAAAGGTCCTTACTATCAAATATAAATAAATACTAATTATTGCAAATATATATAGAAAATTATATAAAAGTTTTTTATAACAATGTAAGTAAAAAAAATGAAACATTTTTTTAAATAGCCTATTTCAGAGCAAAGAGTATTGCAACAGCAGAAACAAGAAAAACAATAGTAAAAGCTTTCTAATTATCAAATTGTATTTAATATGCATATAAATTCACAAGTGATTTATTAATATACTATACTGATTTTCTATTTAAATTAAAATAAAATACATCAAAAAAAATAAAAAAAATAAAATAACACTAGGCATTCTTATGTATTATTTTTTCATTCTATATCATATTAATATTTTTATAAAATATGAGTTTATAACAGTTTCCTCTAAAATTTGTCTACAATCTATTCTATAATAAAATCTCTTTAAAATAGATTTTACTTAACTATTTTGTATAAAGAGGGGATTTGAACATATATTTTCAAGCTCTCTTCAGATATCCATCTATCTTATATAACTGATACACATGGCCACATACATTTGAAAAAGATAAATGAACTATGGTATATGTATTTTATATAGAACCAGCACTCATCATTTAGTCCAGATCATCATCTCCCACACACATATGTATAATCAGTGTTTAATTTATATTAACATAGAAAATTTTCAAACTTTAATGGACAGGATTCAGTTTTCTCCACACTCCAGCCATTCATTTTATTGAAAATCTGATGATAGAATGCTCAAAGCGCTTGTTGATGACCATAGTGCTGTCATACCTAGGTTGACTTTAAATCACTCTAACCTGAAAAGTTGTAGAGTGAAGAGGATTGATGCCTGTTCATTAAAGTTTGAGAATTTTCTATCTTAATATAAATGAGCACTGATTATATATATATATTATAACGATATATATATATATATATCGTTACAATATATATATATATGGGAGATGGTAATCTGGACAAACTGATGAGTCCTGATTCACATGAATATGTATATTGAAGATCCATTTACCTTTTTCAGATGTATGTGGTCATGTTTATTGAATATATAAGCTGGAATGGATAGATAAAGAGAGCTTGAAAGTCTATATTCAAATTCCCTCTAATTACATGTGATTATATTACACTGAAAATAAAACCATGCTATTATTTAAAGACTGTAAAAAAAAATTGAAGAATTAAAATTATTTTTTTTTATGAATTTTAAAAAGTGATAAGAAGTTATACAAATTAATTAAGGGTTTTTATAAAATATAAATTCATATTCGGCAGTAAATTGTATTTAAAGTATTACCGTGGCAAAAAAAGAAATAAACTAGAATAAGTTATACCAAATGCCTGTGATAAATAAAAATAGATATATTATTTTTAATTAAAATTCAAAGTCTATATCTAGATTAAAATTAATACATTAGTTTTTGGCTTATTAAATATTTTATATTTGTTTTATTTATTTGGGGAAGCTATTATAATTATGAGAGCAGCAAGTTTCACTCTTGATGATTAAATTTTAATAAAACTATATTTGTGTATCCATATTTTTGCTATCTGTAACTGATTGATGTAATTAAATAACTAAAAACATTTGATGATGTCTACTGGAAGTCTTTCGTGGTTTGTCAACCCATTAAATATAATTTTAATATCTGAATATTTAGATTGACTTGACACAATGTTTTCAAAATGTATGCTATGGTTAGAACATTAGATGTTAATACAAACAACATCACTTCATTCTTTAGCTTACTATTAAATGCCATCTATTGTAAGTTTGGGTAATTGGTGATTATCAGATACTAGTGCATTTAAATCCTCTTTTGAAAACAGTTTTAAATTTTGACTTTATAGTAGTATTTACTTATTACTAATGACTATAATAGGTTGTGTGCACTAGGTAGAAAGCTACTATTGTTTATGTAGAACATTAAATAACAAATGAACTCAGTAATTTTCTGATAATTTCAATTATTACCTTCAATAAACATAAAACAAAGCTGTACTGCTAACAAACTAAAATTAGTAAAATATAATTAATTAAAAAAAAACAAATTTTATAAGTAATAAAAATAACATGTCACAGAGGAATAGCGAATGAGAAGATATTACTTAACAGATTTTCTAATTTTTCATTACAGTTTGATATTTTTTTTACCTATGAATGGCTCTATATAAATTTGATTATCAATATTGGATAATTAATTGAGCCATATGTTAGATGGTATAAAAAATAAAAATCACAAGTTTGATTGGAATTTGAAAAAAAGTTTTTAGCTTTATTCAATCAGATTTGAACTTAGGTCATGAGCATTACAGGTAAATGCTCTACCACTACACCATAAGGTCAATGTTTTATATTTTTTTCAAAAGCATGCTGATATTCAGCTACCAGTGCTATGATCAACTTTTAAGACCGCAATTAAAAAGCATCAATTCAGAACAATAAGACTGGCCACTTTCATTAACTTCTCAATTTGGACCACCAGATGTAGCATGATATTTGATCATGGCTCTGATGACTCAGTGGTCAATCTATTTTTAAAGTCCTTCTACAAGATAAAAGATGAAGATAAATGAACTTGTCAGCCTTGGCTAACTGACCAAACCCGGAGCCAGATGAGGCTATAGACTTAATTCACATAATTCTTAGGCCTAAGACTTGAACTTTCTCCCATCTGCTGAATAAATAATATATCCCATCTTTCATCTAATAATAATTTAAACTTTAACTATGTAGATCTTTCATACATCCTATGTATTTAATACATAAATTTTGCATTAGTTCCATACTGTGTAATTAATTTACCTATATATCTTAATTAACGATTCTCAATAGTCCCTTTTATATATCAACTTGTAAATATTGTTATGGTCCTCATTGGCCTTTGGGCCAAGATAGTCATTAATCAATGAAATTTTAAACCTTATATATAGGTTTGACTTACTTTATATCCCTAGCAAATTATGCATGTGTTGCACTGCCTTAAGGTATTAGTGTAATCTTTGATTTTATTTTTATTTATTTATTTATGTTTTCTTTCATACTTGCATTAATTTGCCTATCATATTTTTTTTGCAGCTCTTGAGACTATCTTATTGATCTAGTACAACTTTTGATTTTTCTATATACATGGTTTGCATACCACATTTATATGTATTCATTGAAACTTTTCTTTTTGACCTATTTTTATGCTATTATTGATTTCTCTTGTATCTACTCTAATGTGTAAATAAAGTTTTAATTTTGAAAGTATATCTGATAATTATTTATGGTTGTTTATATTTTCTTAATAAAATTTATTCCAGAATTGTAACTACATCGTAAATATTAATAAGCTCATACAATCTTTTATATTAATTCATTTTGTTATTAATTTACAATGATTGTCTTTAAACAACTTTATTATTAATCACTACTCTAAATTGCTTGGTTCAGTTGTAGATTAGAGATTCTGGAGTTAACGACTCTTGGGTCAAATCTAGATAAATCGCTCATTGCACTTAAACTTCTTATAGATTCATCAGCAATAAACTATAAAAACACTTGATTATACACATAGACACACACACATCTATGTGTATATATTATAAATGATATATTATCAATATTCATCAAGTATGATTCATAATACTAATGCACTGATGTTTTAGACCAAACAAAATGACCAATTGGAAAAAAAAAACATTGTAGAAATGTGGTTAGCATTTATGTAAACAACGTCGAATGTTCGTCCAATAAAAAACAAGAACAGAAAATTTTAAAATTATAAAGTGCAATGGCATGTTAATAGATAAATAGAATATTTTTGCTAACTTCAGGTTTTAGCAACAAATATTTATAGAAAATATAAAAAGGACAAAATTTATTAATTATCTTTACAAAATCACCGATTTTGTATCAAACTGTGATCTCCAAATATCAGTAACGTACCCGTCACTGAAACCTCTGTCAATCAGCTGCTGGTTTGTCTAATGAGAGAGCCAGCTCTAATCACCGATATATATATATATTAATATTACATAATAGATTAAATATATACATTAATTTTATCAACCAATGTCTACTTCTTTAATTCAGATTTCAATATTTTTTCCTACTTATATTGTAGATCCTATACGTGCCTCAAACAATATAAACGCTCAAGTTACTTCTGTTGAGTACATGGTTAGAGACATTTAACCGATGTTCAACATATACTTAGATATGAACAGTATTGAAATGCACAATAAATTTAAATTTTTGCCGCCCTTTAAATAGTAAAGTTTTATTTAAAGCAAATTATTTTTTAAAACTTTTAATAATTAATGGTGAATTTTTTGTTAAAGTGGAAAAAAGTTTTATTAATCTGTTTTAAATTTCCAGCTAAATCCTTTTATCATGACTTACACTTTTGAACATTTATTTCGGAAATAAAATTAAAATTAATCTTTTTAAAATCACATTTAATAAAAAATATTTAAAAATATTTAATAAGCTTAAAAGTTCTTAGATATTTATTCTACTTTCGATCAATAATTTAATATTCGCAAAGATTCTGCAGCAGACCATTTTGTTATAAATGAACGCAGTACAGGAAAACTAAATTTTTAAATATTATATATATATTTCCCACAGTCAAAGGCCTTATCCTTCGGCCCAATAATAATTTTGATATTCAATTTTATGATTCATTAAGGCTGACATTAAAACTTTTTACTCTGATAAATTTTAAAATAGCTTTTTATATATGAAAGATTGTCATTTTGAGCTCTGCACCCAGAAATTTTCAAATTTTATAAAAATTTGAATGAGTAATGTGTAATACTATATAAATTAAATTTCTAAACATATTTGTCAAATTATATTCTTCCTACAACAAAATTACAAATAGAAATTGATTTAAATTGTGAATCGTTAGAAAAATATAGTTTATAACCAATAAGGATTTTGAAAATGGCTGTAATTTTATAATTATATATTTTGGTTATTTTATCAGAAATTTTCAGTTTTAAAGCTGTTACATGTTGTGCTAAATTTATTTTTAAATTTTATAACTGACAATTATAAAATACGTTTTAAGTAAATTAACTTTTAGTACAAACTTTTACATTCAAGAAAGCTTGTTTTATTTAACAATAACTTTTTGGTGAATATAGAATAATACTTACAAAGTAATAATTTTTATATGGATATACTATAAAATTCTGTTAGAAGTCAGACTTTATAGAATCATTTTAATAAACTTGCAAATGATGCCCATATATCAATGTGCACATAATTATGAAGCAACATTTATATAGTTTTCAATTTATTATATATGAAATAGATCAGTCATTGCTACTTTATTGTGGTGAAATATCACATTAGCAGAAACTTTAGCAAATCTGTTATCTCATCAGCCTATAATTTCATATGCCAACGCAAATATAAGTTTTGATAATTTTAACAATTCTATAAATGGTTAATTAATCACAAATTGTTGCAATTAATAAAACTTAAATGTGCAGTGTGAACTAAAATTCTTATCTGGATAGTGTGAGGCTCTATTAATATCACATCTCATATAATTTGTCACCCTTATAAAATATCAATAATTGATTTGCTAAACATATAAAATTTTAGACAGCAGATAAAAGTGGATTTTTTTATCCGATTAATAGATTATATTAATATAAGAAACCAAGATTTACAAGTTTATTAATATGGTAGTAGGATATCTGATTTCTAAAGAATTTTTATAGTATGCAATTATGAAGATATTTTTTTTTCATAAATATTATTATATATTCTCAGTGCCACATATTTAATAGCCAGTCTTTATTTACATAAAAAGTTATAGACATTATTAAATTTGAATATAAATTATGTGAACATTAAATTAGAATAATGAAATTAACAATTTTGCAAATCAAAAAACTAGAGAAATATATTTTTTAAAATAATTGCACTTAATTGTATATTTTATAATGATAACCACACTACAATCTTTATTGTATTAATTTCTAATCAATATATAACAATATGGTTAAACAAGACCATATCTCTACTTGAGAACAATCTATTATTAAACTGAGTAATCAATAATTATTGGACACTTTACTGTATTCAAATCCTCATTCTCAAATAAATTTCTGAATTTTATCTTTATCAATAATGTTTCAAGATACAGAGTTATAAGTCATGCAGCCAAACATCCAGAAATTCACTTTAACTCTGCTTATTAATGAATTTTAAAATGTGAAATTCTAATCAGCTTAAGATTTTAAATCCAAGTCATCTTGAATGGTTATGGAAATCTGATTCCAATTCAGTATTTATATATTTTAGAACTCTGTTATTTATTCACTATAAGCCCCCTATTACTTGGCTAAGAATATTAATAATAAACAAATCACCTCCATAAGACAATACAATAATACATGAGATGATGCAATGAAATGCATTGTGTGACCTCACCTTTATTGGAGTCATGAATTTTTCAGCTACCATGCCCAGAGAAATCTGTTAGCCAATTTACCTTCCCTTTTCATTTCCTGCCCCAAGTTTTTCTCATATATTTTTCTATTCTGCTCCATTCCATTTCCACATCATAATCTTGGTCAACTTCATGGCCTTTATATCTAAATTCCTTTTACCTTTTCCAAAACTAACAAAAACTTGGTGAACCCGCTTTCTATATAACCCAGTTGATTATATTTATTTTCCCATAACTTTATTATTTGTGGCATTTCTACTTGCAAACATTTAGATTTCATTAACAGATACCTACTATTTTCTATGCCTTCTTTACACAACTTGCAGAGTAAATCACCCACATTTTTTCACTTATGTGTATATTCTCTTGTTGCTAAAGATCCTGTTTCTTAAACAGTAAATTACTTTCCTTGCTATTATCATATATTAATTTGTACCCAATATTCCATTTACTTTTATAAATATTTAAATACTCTCCTTACTAGTTCTCCATCTCTCCAACTCCCTATTCATTATTAATGCATCTATTTTTCTATCCCATTCCTTGCAACTATTACACTCAAAAAATTCTCCTAACACAGTCATCCCACCTTTTGTATAAGTATACTGACATAAATTCTTTATCCAAATCTTCTGCATACCATACCACATTTCTAACCCATCTTGTTGCCAGCCCTTTACTCATATCCCTATTAAATACTATTTTAGCTATTATCTTATTATCCATAAACTGGAATCAATCAAACTTTTTCATTTTGCTTTTTGTTTATCTTATATAAAAACTTGACCACCCGATTTCTCATTGAATTGCCTTCTTTGCTTCTAATGCATGTCTTCCTACTTTCCTTTGATTTTTTTCTAATTAATTTAATGTTCCTTTACCTACACATACTGCATCATTACCATATGTTAACCCTGCTGCTGCTGTTCCCTTTCATACAATTCTAGTTACATAATAATTTTTATAAGAAAATACTGTTAATTTCTTTATCAGTTTATTTTCTTTGCTTCATTTTTTTTCCTTCCATTTACCTAAGCAATATCTCTGATTACTTAAGACAATTTCCAAATAGTTATAACTATTCACCACACTTAACTTTATATCCCCCAATAAAAAATTTTTGTCTTATCGTTTCTCAGTATTAATCATCTTTTTTTTTTCACTAAATTTAATCCCCATCTCATTACCCACCCTTGAGTATGTCCTCAGCATAACTTATATATTCTACCTTCTTTCTGTGTGCAAGAAGACATCATCTGTAAATAAAAGTCTCAATAATGTATATATTTCCATGCAACCTAGTCTTTCTATTGCTCTCTCTCCATTTCTCTCAAATACAACAAAAAGAAATTATATGACCTAAGGCATCCTTACCTTAGTCACAACCTATTTTTAATATTTTTAACTTTAACTGATTTTGTACTCCCTAATAGATACATATAGCACTTATTTTCATACAGTCTCTTAATAAGATTCACTAAAACTCCATCCATTCCCAAATTTACTAAACCTACTGATAATCCATTTCTATTTACTCTATCATATGCCTTCTCTATATCTATAAAGACCATATACGACTGTCTATCTGTATTTCAACTTCTATAAGTTGTGTAACTACAAATAAACTATCCCCTATATTTCTATCTGGTTGAAAACCTTTTTGCATTTCTCACAATATATTATTTTCTTTGATATATTTTGCAACCTTTCCAGCCACCAACTATTTGAAAACTGTATATAACACTGACATTACCATTACTGTCTATAATTTTTTAGCTTTCTATGATACTTACCCTTTTCTTTAAATAGTAGCCTCATTCTTGTATTATTCTAACTATCTTGAAATTTTCTCTTCTGTGTCATCTTATTAAAACATAATAATAGGTTTAATTTTGCCCTATATCCTAAATTCATTCTAAACTTTTTGCCTTTCCCCTTTTTAATTTCTTCCCCACCTCATTCAGTTCATTTTTTGTAAACCTAATATTTCCATTACTATATGCTTTTATGTTTGTTATCACTCTGTCCTTCACATCTAGCATCTTTTCTATATTCATTGCATACTTATTTAATATTGTCTCTAATTGTTATCTATACCTACTCTATATTCTCTCATCATCTAGGAACACTATTTCTCTCCCTCCTACATTCCTTCCTTTAATGTATTTCCAAAAAAAAGTTCCCCATCTCTTTCACTTTTATTTATATCCTCCAACAATTTTCTATTTCATTTTGTTCTTTTTCTATAATTAGCTATTTTGGCCAACTTTTTTTAAAATACTTTTCCTATTTAACATTAACATCTTTTTCACTTTTCTTGTTCTTAATAGCACACAATATTCTCTGCATGGTTTTTCTCTCTTTTACACTTTTACTAACTCTCCCTTTTCTATTACATTTATTTTTCTGAATATTCTCACTTAAAACTGTATTTACCACTTTTTCTACTTCACCACACCAGTCCTTATATTGATCCCCAACCAACTCTTCCATGGTTTTTTCAAGTTTTATTTTATATTCTTCTAACTTATTCTTATTGTTCATTCTCCATCCACATCTTTCACTATCCTTTCTACTTTTATTACTATTTTCCATCACATTACTAACCATTTCTATTAATAAAAAATTATGATCACTATTACATGCTCTCTTTTTATTACCAAACACTTTAATTTTCCATACTTTATTCATTCTCTCTTTTTCTACTAATACATAATCTATTATGTGAAATATATTATTTATAAACCATGTGTATAGTCCCTCATAAGTACTTGACAAATTTCAAATGCTCTAATTCAGCTTCTGACAAAATTTTTTCAAAAGCTGCCCATTCTTGTTATCTACATCATCAATTTTTTCAATATGCCAATTCATATCTTCATATTCCCTATAACCATTATTCTATTTTTCTTGCTTTTAAACTCTGTATATCCTTAACTAGGCATTCATATATTCTACTATTCCACTCCATTATAGTTTGACTATCTTGAGTGGCTACATACACTACAGCCATCATCCATTTTTATCTTCCTAACTTTATCTCAAATCACAAATGTTTTTGACATATAACAGTAATTAAATATTTTTGACACAACTCCATACCACCACCACCTTTTTTTATTATATTTATACCTGCCATAACAATTCTTCCAATATAAGTTCTTCTTCTCTTAGATCTCATTTTTAACTGCTTTGTTTGATTCCAGCTATTTTTCTGGTCTCATATCACCTTGCATAGTCAAATATCCAATTTTAACAATTTCTTCTTTCTTAACTACTCTTATATAAATTATTTTGAAACTTTCTTCTCCATTACATTTATAAATAACTTGCTTACCATTCATTTTGTAGAAACATTTCCTCTCCACATCTACCCTTATATCCAAATCAGCTACCCTTTATTTATTTCTTACATCCTGTCTATTCTTCTTCTTTCTGATAACATTGCAACTTAAAATCAGACACCTCTTTTATAATTTTCCCTTACTATATTTTTTATAAATCAAACTCCCTGAAACTTCACTTCCTTGTTTTGCTAAGTGCAATCCATCTTTACTATATAACTCACTCTTACTAATAAAAGAATCTCGCATACATTTCTCTCATACAATTTTTTCAATCTCTCATTTATAGAAAATGCCCTACCTAACATATATGTATTGTGAAATCTTGGTAATAATCCAATTGTTCCCACTCTTTCTTTAATCTTACTCAAAGTATTAATCAATTCTATGTACTCACCCATTATTCTCTCTGAAGGCCCTGACAAATTATTTGTCTCTACCATAACATACACATCTCTACTCCCTTGTTTCATTTCTTTACCTTATCTGTAACATCCTCAGTTTTAGCTCCAGGCAGACATATTCTTACATACCTGTTTCTATTTTCCCTTGCAATTATATTTCCACATTCTCTAATTAGTGAATCTCCTGCCAATATTGTCTAATAGTTTATTTTCCCTACTTCATTGACAACATTTCCCTCTCTGGACTTCTTTATCTATTTCTTCCTTATTTCTAGTCAATAGTTCCTTTAATACTCACACTTTATCTCTAATGATTTTAATTTTGTTTCCTCTACCTCTTCCTTTATTTTACTTAGTCTTTGGTTAACCATCTCCATTGCACTTATTTTTTTCTAAAAACATATTCTATCATATTTTCCTAAACTAGATTTTCCCCCATTTCTCTTGACTTTTTCTTTGAACTATCTACACTTAGAAACCACTCTTCACCTCTTTTATCACATTTACATACTGTCTACATAGTCATAAACCTGTTACATCCTTCCTAGTTTTATTTAAGTATTTCAAATGATAAACCTCTTCAATTTCAGTACACTCTACTACTGCAAAACCTAATTTCTTTCTGACCATTACATATGCATTGTGGAATATAAATACAATCCATACTTCTTATTTTTCCAAGTCCCCTATTCTACATTTAACTTTATGTTTACTCTCCTTCTCTTAAAACTTCATTATACAAAGGAGAAAAACATTACTTTCTTTTAATTGTGATCAATAAACACATGTTCTCCAACCTAAGGCCCCAAAACTGTATCTTCTTTCTCAAATAAATCACTTCCTTTCTTAAATTAAAAAATCTTTAATAACAAAAGTTCTAAAAACCAACTAATCTTACATACAACTTAGGTGATGTGATGTACTGTAGCGTCTTAAATGAAGTCAAGAATCTCTCAGCAATTATGCCCAGAGAAACCTGTTAGCTACTTTATTTTAGATTCCCCAATCTAAGTTTTTCCATATTCTGCTCCATCCCATTTCCACAACATAATCTTTGTCAACTCTATGGCCTCCTTATGTTAATACCACTACAACAACAACAAAAAATTCACTTCTATACTTAAATTGGCATAATAAAACATATCAAAATTCTTCACAATCTTTCCAAATCTAATAACAACTATCTCTTTTGACTTAAATTTTCTCTCCATATTCATACAGAAAGCACACAATTTTCATATTTATATATATATTATATATATATATATTATATATATATATATATATATATATATATATATATATATATATATATATATATATATATATATATATATATATATATAAACTTTAACTTATCCTGCAGAGCAAAATAGCAATGTCAGCACAACAAGTCAAGAAAGTTCTACACTATAGTTTCACCTATTGTTAGTTTGAATAATCAATGATTGCAAATTAATTTACTGTTTTTAAATCATAGTCTAAAAGTGAGGATAAATGTAGTAAAGTATTGAAGTTAACAATAATGAACTAATCATTCACTCATTAATGTCATCAGAATCCAAAAAAAATAATTTATAACTTTACTAAAATAGATTCCTGTCAAACCTAAAATGCATGTGAAGTAAAGAATTAAGGTACTGTATTTACTGTTAGAGTCAACATTCAAAATAGATGTGTATATGAAAATATTTTTGATAGTTGAAAATTTTGTTGCTATCTTCCATATTATCTATCAAGGTAATCCAAAGACAACTTAACTAGCTATTCCACTATGACCTATTAATGAGTTCATAGGTACTATTAGCCTATAAGTAAAACAGGTACACAAATTATTTAGTATCCAATAAACCTGGTATTAAATAGAATGTGGAGAATTGCCTTTTTTTTCACAAATTTTCTAGAAAAACTTGGATGGATCTTAGATCTACAAGAGCTATTGATATATTTTTTAAAACTTTTATCATGCAACAATCATTTTATTCACATTTTACATTAAGAATATACAAAATGTTGTTTTGACTTGACCAGAAAAAAATAAAATAAACATATTTAGATTAAATATTAATAATTTTGAGAAATTCAGAAGTATAATCTCTCCCATTAAATACTGAATGAAGATTAAAATTTAAAAAAATGCTTACATATTTTACTGTCTGAGCAACAGGCCATAGTTTGATAAATAATATAAAACAATATGCTAAAATTGAAAGTCATAGAATTTGGAGTTTGTTTTATCCCTTTTTCAACTTTTAGTAGAACTTGATTCCAGTTCTGTAGTTACAATAATAAATAATTGATCTATATATTGTTTGTGATCATAATAAGTTCAAGCACTGAGAAATGTCAGAGCTGAGTTACAATCCATGAATATTAGCCTCCAGAATATGCTTCCTATATCAAAATTAGCACAATAAAATGCAGCAAAAATGAGTGAAAGAGCAGAAAGAATTATTTGTATCTGAAATAGAAAAGGAGTTAATGTAGGAACTCCAATCATTGGTAGAGTATATTAGTTGGTTACAATGCAAACCTTACATATTTAAGTTCATTTGGGAATATTTTTTATTATTTAATTTAATGTTGGCATTTGCCATTTGATAATGTAAAGACTATTGAAATATATATCTAAAACTGAGATTCTGAAAAACATTGTGTTAAGTGAAATTTATCCACTCTACTTTGAACATTTTTTAGCAAAACCTTTTATTTTATATATATATATATATATATATATATATATATATATATATATATATATATATATATATATATATATATATATATGCACAATCTTACATTTTAACTATCCAGCAGTCTTCTTCAAAGTGGCTTTGAAGAAGACTGCTGGATAGTTGGAATGTAAGATTGTGTATGTATATAAGTACAATAAAATGTTTTTGCTAAAAAGTGTTCAAAGTAGAGTGGATAAATTACATTTATGTGTTAAGTGGATACCAAAAACTGATAATTATCTTATGTTATCATTTGACAACACAATTTTGTTTTCTAATTATTCTACTTATTTTTAGGAAACAACCTAATATATTATATAAGGTAATAAAATGTAACTGAAAAACATTCAAAGTATTTTTTGTTATTTTAATTCAAAATAGTTAACTGTTAAATTAAAATGAGAAAACATTTTATAAATGATAGTTTTTATTTGTAAAAACTAATGTCAAAAAGGAACTTATTTATCAAACATTAACTATTTTTTTTGAAAAGTAAATTATTCACATAACATCTTTAAATTATTTCGAATGGAGTTTGTTGCAAACTAAACTACTTTTAGCATAATTTTTATTAACATAAATTTTAGACTTATGCTGAAATAAAGAAAAAAAATATTTTAAAGCAATATTTTTTTTTTAAATTATAAAATGGATAACTTTCTACATTAATAATGTTTTCTTCGTTATTATGACTATTATAAAACCTCCTAAAATACAGTGCAATTATAAAAATATATATTTTATATTTATTAAATGTAAAACAATTTTCAAATAAATGAGAATGGGTATTTTTTTCTGCTTTACAAATAAAATGGGAACATGCCTTGCCATTTTGTACTAATTAAGTTCTGTAATTTAATCTTTGCATTATTAAGCTTTTTCTTTGTTTGACAATTCTTGACATCTAAAAATAAAAATGAAATTTAAAATATAGATTTCTTACCATTCTATTGGAACAATTTATTGTGATTTGCAATACATTAGTATATTGTATTTGTCTGAAGATTTATGATGATGATATATTAAATGTGATAATATTTTGGACTATTTCCATCATCTATCAGTAAGTGTTGAACGTATAGAAAATTTAAACTTTATTTAAAGTTTTCAAACACAGACAACTTGTTAGTAATAACACACAAATATACAACACAAGTTAATAATCACATGCCGACTTTTGTTATCTGTGTATTATTTCTGACAAGTCTGTATTTGAAAAGTTTCAATAAAGTTTAAAATTTTCTATACATTTAACATTTGCTGATAGATGATGGAAATAGTCCAACATATTATCACAATTAGTCTATTGTTTATTTAAAAATTGCCTCAAATTACCTTATTACCACAAATTGTAAAGATAATGCCACTCCAACAGGTCATAGAGTCAGCAACAAAAATATTTACTGTTAGTTGATGAGAATAATTATCTTTTAACTAATTTAATGATTAATCAGTTTAATTAGTGTGGCTATGAGTTATGTAATTAAAAAAATTAAAATTGTTTAGAAACCTACAACTTCTTGAAAAAATGTTTTAAGTTTTAATAAGATTCAAACACAGAGCATACACATTAGAGATGTGTGCATTAACTACTATAAAATATTTATAGCTTTTTATACTCATTACATTAATAGCACAAAGTCAAATTGTAATAAATTAATCCAGAGAAGAGCATATAGAGTGAATATATTATATCAATAGCATTCTTTGAATGCAAATAAAAGAAAATCATGCTATAGCCAAAGAAGCTATTATTTGACAGAAATTCTTGGCAAATTCTAGGAGATTCAAACATGAAGGATTATCTCAAAAAATTGAGATGTTGTGTCATTATCTCAAGATTTTTTCCCCATCTTGTTGCATTGTTCTCATTTTTTAGTTAAGGTAGTCTGAGCCTTTTTAACCTCCATTTTATCTTTTTATTATAACAATCAGTATTCTTTTGACAATGTTATGTCTATACAATTCATTTCATGTTATAATGTATGTAAAATTACAAAAGAAAGGAAACAAATAATTAATGTTATAATAGAACAATAATGCATGAAAATGGGTGATACCTTCATGATTGTAATGCAAATGTATAAGTATCTGAAATAGCTGGACCATATTTCTTTATGTTGTGTGACAATGTAACACATTTATGCATTACTGTAACAGCCCATTATTTTAACATCCAACTCTTTTTGTACTAATTTTAAAAGTCCTATGATTTTCACAAGCAGCATTGATTTTTCTATTCATTCCTCACTATTTTCACATCCAATTCTTCTATATTTTACTTTTAGTCAATAGATGGTTAGAAATAGTTATGAAAAAATATTATTATTATGAGCCATACATTTTGAAAAAAAAAATAGTTTTCTTCAACTATATGTAGCAGTATTTAATATACTTGCACATTTTTATGCTTCTAGTAAAGAAAATAAGTCTATATTATTTTCCATTTAGAAATTATTATTTCTAAAATAAGAAAAATATTTATATGCATATATTTTTTTCTTTTTCTAAGTGTTGCAAGTTTATCAATTTAACATTAACAGACAATCAATATGTTTAAATAAAAATATATGTCTTGCTTTTATTTCTGAATAAATATACCAAAAATATTTAAAATATAATTTTGGCAGCATACACTAATAAATTAACTTACTGAAGAATTATATATTACAATAAAATCACACTCTAGTGTAGTAATATATTCTATAAAAATCATTACTACAAGGAATGGGATTGTATCTTTTATTCCACAATGTTTGAAAGTCATGTTTCTGGTGATCATAAATATAATAAATCCCATTTAACAGATAAATTAGTTTGATGTCAATTGTTTTAGATAAATTATTTGTTTTGCTTTTTTAACCATCTCAGTAATTGTAAACATATTGAAATTCAATTACAAAATATAAGGTTATTATAATAAATCCTAGATATGATATAGAATTTTTAAATGTTTGCCCTTTTCAATATGTTTTGGTTAACTGCAAAAATAACCTATATTGCATACATGGTGACATCTATCGGCTCTATATAAAATTAACACAAGCCTATAATTTATGCTTTAATATCGTTATTATGTAACTCTCCATTCATTTTTTAACATCCAATTATTAGTTAAATTAATTGACATTTTATAAATGTTCATACAATTATTTCTGTTATAATTAATGTAATTAGTTTTGTATATCTTCCTTTTATTAATTTCTTTAATATAATTTAAAGGACTTATATTCTTAACACAATCTATTCTATGTCCATATTTCAATATAATTTATTTTATTATAATTTACAATTTTAATACAATTTATTAAAATTCTTGATGGGGTTTTAGTCACTGGGGCCTTAAAATATTATATTATCTGGGTTTTATAAGTTTAAAAAGTTATAAAAAGATAATTATATTAAAAAGAGATACAGTATTACAGTAAAATTGTAAAAAATTATTCATTAGAACATTATCTTACTATTTATTTGTTTTGATTAATTTTTTGTTTGTTTTAAAAGTAATGGAAACATTACTAAGAAACTCTACGCAGCACTATATCAGTAAATAACAATGTTAAAGTATCAGACAAGATAGCAGCATAGCTGGTTTAGATCTCAATAAATAATTATATAATCTATTTAATGAGAATTCAAATGAAATTAAAAAACCAAAGAGACAACAAGTTGAGCCTGTAGCATCAAATTGACTCCTACTATTTTATATTACACTGGGAAATTGGCAGTACTTAGATTAAGGTTATTTAAAGTAATAGTAAAATGAAGAATAAAAGTTTTTTGAACTGCAGTTCAACCTTTAATTTGCAAGATCTTTCAACGAATTAACCATTTCAATTATTTTAGTGCTAAATTATCTTCAACTTCAACCCATGTTAATATATTTTATTTTATCATTTATCTACTGAATATTATTGTTGTAAACAAATAATTAGGTCATTTTTTTATAATTGCTTAAAAGTTTCAAATTATTTGCTTACATAACATAAAATGACAAGAGAGATCCTTGAATGGGATACAATTCAATGCCCATCATTTCTGCTGCCTATATAAATTTCTATCAAAAAAAAATCAGTTTTGTAATTTTGGCAATATTATCTGTAATATCAACCTAATGATTTATCATTTAAACCTATAGTGAAGTTAAAAATGTATATCATGTCAATTAAGTCTCTTATTAAGATTCATTATTATGACATCATAATATCAACCCAGAATATTCAGAAATATTAATCCTGAGTTAAAAATCACTAAATTACCATTTATAATTAGTTTTAAATGATGTCTAAATTGAATATAAGCAATTATCAAAAAAATATCTAAGCAATTCTTAGTCAATTACAAAAAGTATTTCAGATCTATTCCATATTTATGTCAAGGTTGAGTATTACTTTTCCATTATTTGGGATGAGGTTTATGCTACAAATAAGTTGGTAAATTTTAAAATTACTGGATATCCATTACCTTGGGTATCAAGAAGGTATAAAAGTCATAAACCTAATATAAAAAAATAGATGTAAGAGGTTTAGTTTGGTGGAAAACTGCAAAATTAAAAATATGGAGGAAATCCAATTGAAGTAAAAAATCCTTTCACATTGACAACTGAAAATCATGTGCTACTTAAACTCAAAACCCATGGTATATAATTTCTATTTATCATTTCTGCCACTTAAACTTTTTATGAACTACCTAATAATAAACCATTTTATTATGCTACTTTGGTATTTAAATCTCACATGATCTACTAAGCAACAATGACACACATCAAATGATAAACTAATAATTCAAGTCTAATGATGGACTGTAAGCTTAACATACTTTATTATTATATAAAGTAACATTTTTAGTTAATAACCATTTATTATGTGAATAAAAAGCTGAGTTTGAACAACAATAAAATAATCACTAAAATGAGTTCTTTTTAATTAGAGCCCATAAATTTTAGTGCAGAGAATGACCAATTCTGCAATAAAAAAATTGACACTCATTTTGCAGTTTTGGAAAGTAAAAAAAAAGTTATATCAATTTAATGTAACTGTTATGATCGAACGTCATTTGCTTTTCTCAGCAACACCTGTACAATTTAGATGATTGATGCATAATTCAGTGTTATTGGTGAAGTTTGCTTTTAATGCCCATATTATAAAAGCAAACATGCTATATATAATTTAGCATGGCAATAGAATAATAGTCCTGCAACAAAAATCAACATATTATTTACTTTATTTGTAGGTCACATGACATCCTAAGTGACTAAATATTTTATTACTTTTTTAAGCAAAAATAGACATAAGCTCAATGCATGTAGAATTATGGAACTTCTTCAAAAATAGTGAAGACCACATCATATTAAAATAAATTTGTTTTAGTTTTGAAGTCAAACCATGAATACTTATATGATTAAAATTAATCTTTTAATAGTTAATGGATTAGCTTAATAAACACTGACAGACGATTAATTGTGTTAGGTTTAGGCTGTATATTTATTAAAATAATTTAAAACCTATTTGTGATTTGAAAACAGTTTAGAATTTATTGGTTCCAAATTTAAATAAATCCAAATCATGGCTGTAGGTGTTGAATAAACAATTATACCATCAATATATTTTACTCTATTATAGTTTGTATAAAATCATTTTTATTGTAAATAAAGTTTTGATTTAAATATATATATATACTATGACGCCCTTCTTATCAGTGGTTGTCCTATAGGACTAGCTCAAAGTTTGTGCATAAATTCGCTGCCAAGAAAAGTAAAAAAAGAAACACATATTCAAACTATCACTGTGGTGGTTAATATTATGTGATTTCTTCAGTACTGACGAAGTATTCATGATTTACGCATATTACAGCATCTCTGATGTATTTGTTATATTAATGATGATTAATTTGAAATGTTAATATCACTATAAAAATAAAATCATTTGTAAAAATGAATAAAACTTTCATTAGTAATATTATTCAAATAACATTGCCTTCCCATTAAACTAATTCTGTGATGAAATTGTAATTTTTTGATTTATTATTTATTATAAATTTAAAGATTTTTGCATTAGTGCCATCTTAATCAATCTTTATTTTAAAATAACAGTAATTACTAAAAAATTATGAGAGCGTTTTAACTGTTTGGTAATTCAGAAAAAGAAAATTATCAACCTGTTGGGAAAAAAGAAATCTTTGCTCTGATAGGTTATAATTTAAAAAGATAAGTGTTAAGGATTAACCAATATATTGTCAAAAAACACCGTTTGAAAAATAAGATTATTACATTAAATTGCAATTATTAGCAATTTCACAATGAAGTAATATAAATGTTTAGAATTTCTATATATGTATATACATGAATGTGCGCTACATCTTAATACTGGAGATTATTTTCCATGTGTCATAGCATCGGCCGGGAAGCGAACCCGCTAACCTGGGACAACTGCTTGTAAGGCAGCTGTGCTGACCTCTCGACCACCAAGGATTGACTATAATATAAAAAATATTCCACTTCAGACAGATAGATTAACTAAGCAGTAGATTTAATAATGATGAAGTCGTTTTCTGACGTGGTGACAATGATTTGACATACTGGCATCAAATTAGAAGATTTGTATTCTAGATTGATCTATTAAATTTTACACTCTTTTAAATAAAAAAATAAAAATATCCAAATACATTTCTGTTAAATAGTTGTTTAACTGGACATCAAATCATTTCACAGTGGTATAACATAAAAAGATTGTCATCTATCCAGATTTAACCAAATGGACTTCCTAGACATCAAGCTATTCTGAAACATTTATTTAAGTGGTAGACATATTTTGGAGCACAAAGACTATTGATCACAATCAACTCTGTCATTTCCACTGCTTTAATATTTATGAACTCCTGACTAACCATAGTCATTGCACTTATCTGCTTTACAATTGGGATTTAATAACCTTTTAGGTGCAGTGAAATTTAAAACTCAAAACACATAATTCTTAATTCTATCAATATAGAGACAGAAGTGAAAAATTAAAGTGTCAATAAAGTTATCTATTAGTTAGAATATTTTGAAATTTCTCTATTATGTTTATTAATACTTAAGCTATATTTAACAAAAATCCATACATTATAATATATAAATCATTATGAATACTATGACTTGGTGATAATACTTGATAATTACTAATAGCATTTCATCCTAGTTTACCAAAATTTTTGACATCTCAGTTTTAAAATTATTATATAAACTTTAATGACTTTGTATATCATTGATGGGTGATTTAAAGGTTAATTAAAGTTAAACCTAAATTAAGTTTATGGTGTATACATAGGGTGACCAGACTAGTTCGATCAAAAATCGGGACAAATGATTAAAGAAACTGGAAGAGTTTTTATCATAAAATGGATCTACATTAAAGTTGAAAATAAGGGTGATATTGATTTATTTCTTCTACAATAAAAGATATATTTGTTGTATCAACTTTCTGGTATGATATACAGAAAAAAGCTAAGGATCTGAAAAACTGGATGAAATTTGGAAAAAACATTCATTCCTCAGTGAATCGGTAAATGATGATGATTTCTACTCATTAAAATAAAAGCTTTTTCAAGCATTTTATTGAATAGATTGCTTCCAATCATAATTAAATTACTTTTAAAAATTCAGTGCAGTTTTAGGACATCAGAAAAATGCTATAGACATAGATTTTATTGCCAAGAATATATAAATAAGGTATCAGGAACAAAGAAATGATTTACATATTGCTTTTACTGATTTGATCAAAATATTTGATTAGCTTAATAAAACAAGCCTATGGGATTGTTTGAAATAATAGAATGATAAAAACTGTTATTAGTCATTGGTTGAAAATCTCAGAGATTTGAAGTTAAAACAAAGCCATTTAAAAGTTTTATCTTTCTTTTTGATTTTTATGTCATTAATTCTTGGAACTATTTAAAATTGGCCTTAATGAATGTTGATAATTGGGTTATGCTTTCCAGCTCTAAAGGCATTATGTAGAACATATTTAATGTGACAAATAATAGCATTGGTTTAGTAATTAATATTCAAACCATTCTACTGTACAAGAATTTTAAAAAAAAATATTTTAAGCAACTTTTAGAGATGTAGGATAAAATGTTGAGGTACAACACAGATTCCAATGAATGGCTACTTCTTTTAACAAGTTAAAAAGAGGTTACTTCATCACATTAAAATGCCTACTGCAACTACATTTGCTGTACATAGACCTGTTGTTTTATCTAATTTATTGTTAAATTATTCAAATGGTTTATTTCTCATGAATTTATATAAAAATATAATATTGATATCATTTAAATGCTATTAAATTATATGGATTTGGCAATGCAATAAGAAAGATAAACAGTTTATAAGAAGTATAAAATCTGGAAGTATGAAGAACTAGGCTAAAATTCATAAACATTGTACTGCAGATTCTGCTACTCCATCAAAATATATGACATTTAATGTATGAAAAAAAGATTTAAATATTGTAATGACATAATATAAAAATATCAAAAAATTTTTATTTAAGGCAGATCTGTAAAGTTGCAAAGGATACAACAGTAAGATCACAAAATCAATTCAGTATGTTTTTGACTTGCTGATGGTAATCTATACATTTCAATATTGTAGAGTTATAATTATTTATTAAGCACACAGGAAGTATATGTGAATACTCTTAAGACATTCTTTAAACTGTATCCAATGAACCTTGAAATTTATAACAGTCAAGTAATATCTTTGTTCTGTTGATAGAGGGACCTCTCAAACTACATTAAAATTTCAAGGTGAATTGGATACAGATTAAAGCCTGTCTTAAAAGTATTTACATTTTAATATTGTAAAATCATGTAAACAGAATAGTTAATGATACTAGACTTTCTAAAAATATTTTATTTTGGACATTTGTTGAAGATTTTTGTAAGAATGGCAGACCTTAATTATGGTATAAAATTATTTCAAAGACATTTCAAAAAAGTATGAGGTTAAAACAGTAGCAAATCTCTTCATACAGTAATGCCACACAGTGTAAGTGAAATTATCTTCAATTGAAAACATTATTGTTATTTTGGGTCATAGCTTTATAGTTAACTAAAACAGTAAATGGTAGCTACATGGGGGGGGGGGATGCATTCAATCCAAAAATCTAGGGGCAATGCTTTCAGATACACCATTCCTCAATAATAGCAGTGACTTGGCACTAGATGAGGATGTTGATGCACAAACCTTCTAAAAGCCATTGTTTGCCCTACCTTGTGCTGGATGTCCTTGCTGTATGGAAAAAGTTTCTGTTGTTTTAACAAACTGTGTAAGCTTAAGAAATGATGATCATGTGATGTTTTAGTGTTTTAAGTGCAATGTAGGTTGTTTTGTATGAGAGAATATAACTGAGGATGGAACACAATAGCTAGCTACTAATAGATATGGTTTGTTGTATAAAAAGTTAAACTATGGCATCATGAAATTTTAAATAGACAAAATAATGAACCTGAATGTTCTATATAATGGATGTTATTTATAGTTTTAGTCATCCCAAAACTGATTCTAATGTGATGTTTTTTCATGTCTTTTTTTTTTTTTTGGAGTTAGTTTGTCACTTTGACTGGTGCTAGTCATTTTCCATGTAATAAAATACCTTCTTTTAATTTGAAACAATTAGCATTAGCAGATTATAGATTGTGTTGCACCTCAATATCTTAATCCATTTTTCTACTTTTACAACTACTAAAAATCTACTTGTTCTAATATTTTCCAAGTTGATAACTATTTAAGGTAAAAGTTGGTAAAATTTATTCTTCTTTCACTGGCTGATAACAGTATTTGAGTTTGTAGGATCTTATTTCAATTGGGAAAATAGCATAACAACTACCATGTAGAGTGTAATAAAAAGACTAGTTTTCAGAACATCCGTCTTTCATGCTCATGACCTGAGTTTGAAATTAAAATGAAACTTACATTTTTTTATACACTTACAAATTTTTGAAAAAGTTTTAGATTGTTTTTAAGGCAGTAAACACGTGTTCAATTCTGAATGGCTGTTAAGTTTTAATTAATATATGAGTATTTAGTTATCCCTAGATAACAGCAAAAAAAAACAAAAATAATTGTATATTTTTCTAATGACTGGTCACAAACTATTGCAATTTTCTTCACAGATTTCTCTTCATGGATAAATGTGAGTTTACCAACAAAATACATCTTCAAATAAACAATCTAAAATTCAATGCAATTCCTACTTATAACATAAAATGTAATGAAAAAGTTTGTCAGTGAATTATTACAAAAATATTGCAACAAAACCTACACCAAGAATGAGTACTACAAAATATATTCATATGTGGCCACCTCTCCATGTTTGCCAACACTAAGGTGACAAACCTAACATACCACCCAGATTCATACTTAACTTTGCCAAAATGATCAAACAATGATTGACTGAGTTTGGTTAAGGTATATTTAATATTAAGACATCATTGAACTTCATCAACCATATAAAATATACCAAACTTGACTATGCATATAAAATATCTTCTCTAGATATGACTGAACTTTATGACTCAATTAATAGAAAATAGTCAATACACATAATTAGAGTTAAACTAACAAATCACAACTATTCTCTGATGCATACCAAATTCCTTTCTGAGATTCTCATCTAGTTAGATAATAACATTATATCCACATTCAATGTTCAACTTTATCACTTGATTGAGGAATGGCCTACGTGTCTACCCCTCACTGACATCCTATCCAGCCTATACATAAATCACTTTGAAGGCACATTCCTTCCCTCACATTTCTTACACACTTCTGACCTCATCTACATACATTATGTCAATGATATTTTTATAGCTGAACTGGAGCAAATATTCAGGAACACTTACCCTTATGCCTAATAATTGAATGAGACTCACTTCAAAGTCTGATGTGAAACACACATCATCTAGAATACTCAGTGTACATCAAACCACTTGATATTCATGGATTCACACATGCTGCCCCATAACTCATAAATTTGGCAGTCTATCCTTTTACTGTACTATAATCACCTATTATGCAAACACAACTCAACTCCAAAACAAATATAGACCAATATTTAAAAATCTTAACATTCATTGGATTTAAACACAACCACTTAACAAGAAAAGTCATACAATTATATTGCAAACTAAATTCAAATCCTCCCAACCACAATAGACCTTGGTTACTTTTGCTATACATTTCCACACTAACAAAAATGTTTAATATTTTTCTCCTACCTTTTGAGTAAATTTTCACAACACCTCTCTACTAATAAACTAATAATAATAAAAGGGATAGAGTAAAACCCAAACTGACTCCCAAAAATATTTGTAAAATTAAATCCTCCCCCTCTCCTACTGGGTGCAAAGCAACATAATATGGATAATCTCATGCACCTGCATATCTCAATATCAATACTTATATAAAAAATGTCTGACAAGCCTCCTTGAACACCAGAAAGAAACAAGTCATATATTTAAACCTACTTCAGCTGCAATAATATTAAAATAAATGACTCAAAACATAAAATTAGGGAAGCATGTTATACATCTAACAACAACCACACTATAAACTGCAAAGAATCATGCCTCCCCCTCTCCAGAAATGGACACTCTATACTATAATTTACATAAATTTAAATACCATCTGTCTATATTGATATTTCACCATTTTCCTATTCTGATTCTGCTATGAATATGAGAACCCAATAAGTCATTGTATTTTTACTTTGTTCAGTTTCTTTATTGCTTGTCCCTATGCAGTTAACATATATTAAAATATCAATCTGTACATTATAGAAGTGTTTGTATTTTTTGGCCTATATTTTGTTATCTCTGACATATCACATTCCATGTTGTACAAATGAATTCTTTGAGACAAAATTTAAATATAAATTGAAAAACAAAATAAAAAAATTAACAGAATATAAATAATTGAATGCAAAATTTAAAAGTCAAAAAAGTTTGACATTGAAAAACAATAAAAATTTGCAATATTATTGAGGATAGCATTTAATTATCATCTTGTAGCTCACATGATCACCATTTCTTATGCATACACGATCTGTAAAAACAATAACAACTCTCTCCATACAACAGTAGCACTCCAGTGCACACCATAGTAATTCATGAATACAAGAAAATTTTGAATGAAATCCATATCTAGTGCATATTCATCCAATATTACCAGACTAGTTTCTTGCTTGTGGCTTTCATCAGTTAGAAGTTTCAGATTCAAGGCACTTTACTGATGAAATCCATAAACTAGAAGTTAGTCTGGGGATATTGATAGAGTAAGCACTAGATATGGGTTTACTACACAAATCCTCTAGCATCCTATGATCACTATGGATTGTCTTTAGTGGCAACTACTATATAGAGAGAGTTTTTTAAACTGGTTCATTTACTGTCTTATTATTTAATTAAGATGTTACATATACAATATTCAAAAATGCAAACTATGATAATACAAGAACTATAAGACAAGTTTTAGAAAAATCTTCTTCACCAGTTGTTCCATATCCTAAAATCATGATTTATAATTAGTGATGTAGAACTTGGCATAGCTGATAAACAATTTTTCTGGAAATCAGTTCTGTAATCCTTGTATTGGTATAGTGCATATCCTACCATCATGATTTGTAATTAGTGATGTGGAACTTGGCATTGCTGATAAAGAATGTTCCTGGAAATCAGTTCTGTAAGCCTTGTATTGTCATAGTGCATATCCTACCATCATGATTTGTACTTAGTGATGTGGAACTTGGCATAGCTGATAAAGAAGAGTTCCTGGAAACCAGTTCTATAAGTCTTGTATTGGCATAATGCATATTTCTGGATTTTGTTATTATATAACATCTTAATCAAATAATGACATAATAGAAAGTTATAAATGCCCTTAATCACAATTATTCAATAAATAAAAAATAAAATACAATAACTATATTAAATAATTGAAATGTTATCACTTGGTAAGTCATTTGACTGAAATTCAAGTTCCTGAAATGATGGATATGAAGTACGATTGACAGTTCTTTAACTTTTAAGTCTGAAGTATTTTACTGTAGTTTAAATAGTATTACAGGTGAAGAATTATTTAAGCCACGAACAAATTTCCAATCACATGATAATATATTTGTCATGGAAACATATACTGAATAACTACTGCTATGTAACTGGAATAATTTCTGTATAATCTATATTATGTTAAAAATAAATCTAATAACCTGAAACTATTTTTAGCTTCTTTAATCAAAAAGTTAAAATTTCTTTTTAATATCTGGATTATCTTAACAACCAATATCAAACAATTTTCTATGAGCTAGATAAAATGAGATAAATAATCAGTGTTTCATGAAGGTTTGTGATGATGGTGTATTAGTTATATTTATATGTTGGACTTTTTCCATCATCTAATATGAGACATTCAATACTCATATTAGATTATGAAAATGTTCCAATATATAAATAATCAGTCCTTGTCAAAAATATTATTAATTATTTATAATAAAACTTTATAACCATTGCCTTTTAATTATCACTTATAATTGAAAATGGCGTGTATAATGAAGTTGAAATAAGAAATGCATTTATTGAAAAAAATCGTGAAAATATCAATTATAAATATATGCAAAAAAAAAATCAATTTTTTCATTAATTTGATAGAACTATTAATAAATAAGCATATATTTTATTTGTTTGACATGATTATGTTTTTCAAATTAACTTTGATTTTCTATGTTTGTCTAAATGTATAGCTTAAGTCTAAGAATGTTAACATTGAATTAATATTAATTTTACTTTGGAAATTAAATCATCCTTTTGTTAAAATATGTATATTCTTAATCCATATCTAGCATATACATAATGTTGAAGAATTATATGGTACTGAATAAAATGTCATAAAAACTTAGTGTTAAAGTATTAAATATACGTTGTTATAAAATATAATGATAAAATATAACTTCTTGTCCAAAGACCGGAATATTTGTAAATATTTCCAGGGTAATAGTTTTCTTCATTATCTTTTAAAACTATCTGCTGTAAGTTTTAGTAATCAGATGTAATGGGCCGGTGTTTTACCACAAAAGAGGAGGAATGCGTCTCACTATAGTCGGACCTAGGATCTTCAGGCAGGATGTTCTGAATGTTGCAATGAAATAACTATCTTATGATTATATCTACCTCTAATGGACTAGCTCTGGGTTTACACATTAAATTTAGATACAATTTGGGCTAGTTCATATTTACCTCACCCCTCCTTTGAGCTCTGTTATGCCTCAGTATTCGAACTCAGGGAGAAATCTGCCTTAAGCTCTCTTCAGGGGTAAATTTACACTAGATAGCAACTGTCACACATTTATATAGGTTCCAATTGATTTAAAGATTTATCCAAGCCTATTACTGTGTTATTATACAAGAGTGAAATGTATGTATATATATATATACTGAGTTATCAGTTGATGAATGAATGCATAAATGATTTTGATAAACTATAGACCAATTTAATGTAAAACAAGTTAACAATGTTTATTAAATAACAAAACAAAAAGAATTCAAAACTTTTTAGCATGATAAAACAATATAATTGTGTGTGTCTAGAATGTATTTCTACCATATCAACAATTAGATGTGTTTGTTCACTATTCCAAACCCTTACCCATGGTAGAAGTACATAACATGGCACTAATTATTTACAAAGCACATAAAAAATATAAAAAAATCTCATTGTTAACTTGACCATGAAGCTAACTAGCTAATTTATAATATAATACAAGTATATCTGTAGTAGTCTCATAGTCCAATTCTGATTATCGATATTCCATCTTCTTTAGGGCCCTCCTATATGTACAGTTCTCTGAGGTTGATAGAAAAAAACACCCACACAAGAAGATTAATAATTTATACTGAAAAAATAAACATAAATGATTATTTGTTAATAATGAACAATTAAAATATGATTGATCTCTGTTTTTTAATAAGTGAATATGATTAATATGGAATAATCTTAAAGGTCTTACCTCATTCTATATCATGATGATGATCAATGTCAAGTCACTATGAAGGGAAAACTGATCTAAACTTTATATAAATATAATTTTTTATCTAACTTAACAACCCCCCCTCTCATTTTGTTGCTTTCACCTATAATGAACTCTTCCAACTTGTAGACACATTTCAGCTTCCAAGTATCAAATAAAATAAACTAGAATTCTTACAAGCATATATGAAAAAATAAAGTATATATAATAAAATCAAAACTTTCATTAAGTCATCTTGGTTAATGTCCATGAGTTTGGCAATGTCTTTTATGGATATAGTCTATCTTTCTTCAGATGACTCTCCTTCAGCAAATTATTCATCACACACTGGAATTCCTTGGTAATGTGCTTGACATATTATTACATCCATTTTCTGCAATTTCTTCCCTCATCAATCCAAGTAGACATTTAGTGTAGGACATTGGATATTTCTTTAGGCATTATATAGGAAAGTAGATTAAGTCATTGTTCTTCCAAATTTCAGGACAGTAGCACTTCAGTCCTATGGCACTGGTAATTTAGCCAGAATACATTGCACAGCAGTTTATAACAAATTTAATTTTTTTTATTTATTATTCAGCACTTAATGACTTATGTATATAAAAAAAGTTATTTTATCATTTTATTTAATTGCTGGCAATGTTTTAGTTCTTCTTTCTCCATGTTCGAATAATAGTGCAATTTCTCGAATATCAATTTAAAATCAGTTCAGTTGTTTTATTAAACTGCACAAATTTATGAAACTTTTCTCTATTTAAATGTCGGTTGTACTTTCTTATAGTTTTGCACTATGAAAATTATATGAATAAATCAGAATATTCAAACAAGTCATCCATCTTCCTTTGCATTTAAACATTAAGTCTTAGGATGTTGACTTTATACAGATAATGCATTATTTAAAAAATAACAAAAGATGACAGAAATGAACTGGATTTGCTTTTATACCATGCTTAGTTTCCAGTGTTTGGTATACTAGCTTTTCCATTTCTTTTGACATTGCTGTGGCTGCCTATTGTTGTGCATATTATATTGATTGTAGTTAAAAACTAAAATTACATAACAAAATTCTAATTTTATTTTCCACACTTGGTTGCTTAGGTCATGATTATGTTTACTAAGTCTATATCTTGATTCATGATGTACAACATATTTATCATTAGTTTATTGTTGGTGTACAAATATATTTGAATGATTTCTTTAACTGTGTTTTTATTTTTCATTAAAAAAGAGAAATTAGTTTTGTTTAATTTCATACTTAACAAAGCAAATCTTCATCATGTATATATATATGTATGTATGCTTAAAATAAGGGCTGGTGTGTATTCAACCACCTAATAGTTAAGCTTATGTTTTGAATGAGTTTGGTTTTGCAGCATGGACAAATAAATGCTGACTTTGATAGGGTAGTAAGCTACCTTTACACAGTAGAAATAAAATATAGTAGTATTGTATTCCCATGTGAATAAGATATATAAAAGTTGTGTGATGTTATTTGTAAGTTTTATTACTTTATACATTCATTAATAATAATTTACTTTTTGCTCTTAACAACAATCACTTCTTTTCTTTCAGAATTATTTTGTAAGCTTATACTTTATAGATACTTTTTAATTGAAATTACTACTTATATTTCTACTACTGCTGCTGATTCTACTACCACTTCTATTAGTACTAGTAGTAATACTACCATTCCCATTTGTACCACTCCCATTTGTAGGTTTATATTCCATAGATATTTTTAAATTGGAAAAAAAAATTACTATTACTATTAATACTGCTTCTAGTACTACTAGAAATACTACCAGTATTCACCACTACTATGACTATTAATAATAAGATTTGGTAGCATACAGCCCTGGTTATTACATGGATAGCATTTCTCCACTAGAACCTATTATTTGTTTATTTTTTCCACTGTTCAATAACATATTTATCACTGTGATGTTAAATATACATCCATTTAATTTCTTGTTATTTTCTTATATCATTAATTTATTGAAACCTTATATAAATATGAATAAAGTAATAATGATATAATCAAATTGAAGTATCTATATATAATTTTTCTTGTTTTTTTTTTTTTAGTGTCACTGTTAAAAAACTTTTTTTTCTCTATTATCCAATTACCACATGCAGAGAGGGTCTTAGAAAATGCTACATATTAGCATTTCTTATCTTTATTTTTAAAGATATCTCCATAAATCTAAATAATTTTCTCACATCTTGTAAGCTCTGTTTAATTCTAATCTGTAATGAAAACATTGATTGTAAAATTCTTTCTTATTGGTAAATATCTAAGAAGCAAGCAGTTGACAAATTCTATATCATCATCAAAAATTTAAATTAACTGCTGAAATTGTTTTTCAATGTATTTATCATTAAACGCATCATTTCATTCTGTCCTTTGTTCTATATATATTATTTTAAACTATAAGTGTGGTATTATCAGCATATTTTAAGATTACTAATATTTGTTTTAACAAATTTAAATCCACAATTATCTTGACTGAATATAGCTTTACTTCCTATCTCTACATCTCCAACATATTTGGCTCATCTATAATAATATTATTATTAGAATGTCAACATATCTATACTTAAAGAATTCCTGATCTGTAATTATTTTTGTAATAAATGTTGAATGTAAAGTATACAAAAGACCCCATGTGTATAAGAGAGTGCAATCTTCTTCACCATATGTGCCAACTCTACGTAAGATATAAAAATAATTAATCAAATACAATCCTGGATGGATCTATGAAAATAACAGGCATAGAAATTAAAAAAAAAAATCTAATGTTCACACAACAATCGGCGAAATTTAGTATTGATGTGTGCAACTAGTGTAATGGATTTGAGAATAAAAATACGAGCGGCTAGCAATTCGATTATTTTTCTATTATTATCAGTTAAAACTAGATATAAAAATAATTTATTTACTGTAAAACAGCAACGAACTTTTATTAGCACTTTTAATTTTGTATTTATATTCAGTAAATAAAATTTTAATTGACGTTTTCCAAATTCTATGTTTATTGATAAGATAATTATTCCTGTCAATATGTTCAGATATTGTTCAAATAAAGTAGGTGCAGCTGTTAAGTAAACTGAAACGATTACGAAATTAATCAGAGCTTATTTTATCGTTGTAATGTGTTGTTTAAATAAAAAAAAAGTTTTCTTTAAAATGCTTATTCGAAAAACTGATAGAGATTTACATTTATATTAAAAATTCAAACTATTTTAGTACAAATATATTCCTGTGGAACCCTAATTGGGTTGAATTTGACAGTCTAAAAAATCATTTTCTGTGTTAAATTATATATCCATGATGCAATTTTTGATGTCATTTCTATCATCATCGTCAGTAGTTACAAAGACATAAAACAATCGTTATTTCAACTTCAAGAAGAAAAGATAAAAAGACATAATAATAATAATACATTAGAGATGATACTTGGGTTAAAGTTTTACTTTCCTCTTAGTCTTATTAAGATACCCTTTTCCCTGCATTGACATTTTCAAGTTTCATTCTGAATGCTATGTAATTTTTTATAAAGTTTAACTGTATATTACTATGTTACTATGTTTAATAAATTTATTTTAAAACAATAATACATTAGAGATGAATTTGTGATGAACATATAACTTAATTCATGAATCATCATATTTAGAGTGCAGTACACCATTATTCTGTTTATTTGATATTTAATAATTTTGTCATTGAATTTTTCAACAAACCTTTTTTTCTGAAAAATTTCAACACATTTGTCTAATTATAACTCCTTGTTGATCTTCCCAATAAACATAATTAAAATAGTATTGCATTTCTTTAAGAATATATTCCATATAATATTTATAAAGTAAATAGGTTTTTAATCTCCCCATGACAACCTTTGCTCTTAAATATATTTTAGGAAGTTTTAAAGCATGAATTCACGTTAAATGTCAAATACAATGAAGGCGTGATTTTACAGTAATAGACTGATTTTATAATATGGCTTTCAGCAAGCAGTAATTATATTGATTGTATTTATAAATTTGCCATTACTTTTTTGAAATTTGTGGAACATCTATAAATAACATTTTTTTGATGATTTCAAAGTATGTTTAAAAGGCATTCAAATTTTATTCTCTTGTGATAAATTAGATAAAATAACTGCTCATTATGTGACTAATTAAGTTGCAACAGTTCTATCATGGTGATATAATACCTTATATTTTAACCCATTAAAAAGAGGAGTAGAACATTGTGCTGCCTCTCAACATTTATGTCCATCTTTCAACTTAAACCACTACAAATATTTTTTATAGCAGTGACTGATAAAAAAAATTGAATGGCATAATCATCAGCATAATGTAAATATAAAAGCTATGAAGATGTTCTCACATTATATCATATAGCAGTTATATATCAATAAATTTTGATATGACAACCAACTAATTTCAAACAATGGCATAGATGTGTTGAATTAATTAAATCAAATGCCTTGACCAAATTAATAAAAGCAGATAAAAAACAATTTTCATTACCAATTTTTACTTGCCTTATAACAAAAAAAAATGACCATAAGGCTAAAACCATATTGACTTCTAGCAAAACTCAATTAAGAATAGAAGTAACTTCTATAAGAAATTTTTTTAATGATCCTTCATTACTGTAATAAGTATTTACATAATAATTGTCATAACCTTGTTTACTCTCTTTAGTTTTAAAAATAGGAATGATATATGCATTCTTAAGATAAAGCAGAGTACACCAGTTCATATATTACCCCCAAAATCCTATATTTTTGAAAATAACATATCATCACTATATTTTGTCTTCACTAACTATCCAAGACAAACTACAGTCTTTTCATTTTTTATGATTACAAAAAACTTTTTTGGCTTTATTAAATTTTGTCCAAACCTGGTTGACTAGATAAAATAAATATATTATTAAAATGATTTTGGTAATTAAAAACCAGTGTTTTAGCTATGTTACCATGTCTATGTCATAAATGTTGAGACATATTTTTCTAAACTATGTTAACTTATTCTAAATAAAAGTCAATATTATATATTTAAACCAGATGAGTTAATAAGCTTCAAAGAAGTAAGTCAATAAATAAACACCTATGTATTTTTGTTTGAAACTTATTAAACTCAAGTGATTGAGATGCAAAATAGAGTCAAATCTGGAACTTCATTGATAATATTTAAGATGCATGAAATATTTCAGATTCAAATAAGTAATTAATGCAGATTATGAAATTGGGAAACTGAAATAGAAACTACTTTTTTGTACAAAGGTTCTACAATAATATCCTAAGAGAGTCATTATGAAAAAATAATCTTGAAGAAAAAAGATTAAAGATTAAAATTAAAATGTTTAAGGGGTTTTATTTGTATTCATATACTTAAAAGGATATATAAGTGTAGATGTTTGTGTATTTTTTATGAATATAAATGTATGGGTTTTTTTTATTATAATTTTATGTAATTTGTATATTTTATGTACTTTGTATATTTTATATAATTTGTATATTCATGTATATGTGTATATATATTTTTTATAGTTCTGAAGAAGATTGCAGGGGCAATCGAAACTGTTGAGGTTGAAGGGTGTTATGTAAGCATTGTACAAAAAATAAAAATTTTATAAAAAAAAATGGATTAATTAATTAATTATGACAATGCAAAAAAGGGAAAGTTAAATTTGAATAATTCATTGGAGAAGATAAGAAGTTACTATGTTTTAGATGTAGAAAGAAGATACACATGTATATATTGTATAAGTGATTGGATATATGGAAAATATAAGGAATATTAAACATTTTTTGGATTATATAAAAGATAAAGAAGGTGAGGAAGTAAAAAAAACTATTTGAATAAAAGATGGAAATTGGTGTTAAAATTGAATAATGTTAATAATGATATAAGTTTTTTAAAGAAATGTAAAAAGATGGATGTGATTTCTAGGTTTATTAGGATTAATAATCATAGGAAATTGTTATTAAAGAAGAAAAAAATCTATAGAAATGATTGAAAAGAAATTATTAAACATATATATTGATAACTGTTATGTAACTAAAAGAAGGTTATATAAAGATATAATGGAGAAGGAATTAACAACAAGAGTAACTAGAGAAGAAGAAGAGAAATTCAGAAAATTATGTGATGCAAAGATGAATAATATTAATATTTATATACTGTGAGACATGGATATAAGCTATTATTAACATTTTACAACATAATGATTATATTGATTAACATTATGCAGAATATTGATATGAGTGTCATATTTCAACTGAATGTATATATTCCCTATACATAATCTTTTAATAAACTTTTCTTAAGTATATATACATATTTTGAATTTATCATTTAATATATAAAAATATTAACAATATGCATTTAAAATTGATTAATATTCATAATCCTTATTATTTGATTCTACATGTAATTCTTTCTACATTAGAGCATATCAAGAGACATAACTAATGTACCTACACATATAGCAGCTATATTTTACTATTTTATATCACGCATATTGTCTAACATTAAAAAGGGTTTTTTATCCCAAATGATTTTAGATTGTATTAACCTTCATAATCAAAATGTGGGTTAGACCTACAATTAGCATAAAATTGTCATCACTAGATTATATAAGTAATGATTTAACATTCAATTTATATAGTTATACAGACATGTCGATTTAGATTCAAAACCTTAGAGTTTTATAATTTTAGGCTATTAGGTTTGAATATACCAATTTATCATCAAGATTAAACTACCGTTTTCTTGATAATTTTATTATTATTTTTGTGTCATAAATACTTGAATATGCACATCTTCAATGTTTTTATGTTATATAAAATAGTAAAACTGACATTTTGAGGAAATATAGTTTTAAATAATATAAAGAAATTATCTTTAAATCCTAATCTTTACTAACAGGATAAAGTTAATTGTTTCTGAAAACGAATGAATTAACAGAGAACTTTATTATAGCAAATACAAATGTATTTGTATGTTGTGACAGTAGATATTTAAGTATTTAGCTATATTTTATTTAGTGTCAAAAGTAAATCAGCCAAACAAAAAGTAAAAACCAAGTAAAAAAAAATCGTTTTCAATTGCATCTTTCTTTTATACATCTAATAGTAACAAAATATATTTCTTACTTAAAAAATAATGAACGTCTCTACAGTTTTGAGTTTTTATGTAATATTTATAATACACAAACCAGAAAATTATTAAAAATTAGCATAATGATTTGTAAAATATTATTACTTCTACATACTTATAATATTATAATAATATTTGTGATCTTTACTTTCTGTAATTTGAGTTCTCAAAAAATCTTGTGTTATCACTATCCAATTGCAAACATCAGTATATATATATATATATATTTGTTGTATTACTGAGTTGAATATGTTTGTCAGTGTTTAAGTCTTAATTTTGTTGTTACTGCCCTCTATATCAATAGTATGCAGCCAAAGACTACATTCTCTTCATTTTTTTTTGTTGACACATGTCACATCTTTTGGAGAAAAGATTTAATTGATGACATAGATTGATGGTTATACAGAGTCATCTTAGAGGTTTGATTGGTGTGTTATCAGTGACCAAGTTGTTGCAAAAATGTCTGGTTGTGCAATTTTATGGCCTATGGCTTATAATTTTGCCAGCTTAATATTAAATGTTGATGGATGTTGCCTTGTGTTATTAGCTAAGGTAAATGTGCAACAAGTGCACTAATATGCATAAAGCACAAAAGATAGAGCCTTTGTAATGTGAGTTAAAGATTATCTGAAGAGTTGTGTTAGGTTGTCTATATGCTCTTATCATGATATTGTGAATTCTGTCTAGTACTGGACAATGATAGAAAAGTTGTTGCTGTGTTTCTTCAGCCCTGTAGCATAGGAAGAAAAAAGGATCAATATCTGTGTACAGTCTCCAGTATCTTAAAAAATATGATGTGGATATTGCATGAAGATTTAATGTCAACAAAAAAATCAGAGTATTTAGGTTTTAGAGATCATTTTTTAAACTTATAGAGTAATTGTTGATTGTTAATTCTAAGCATCGTCAGACTAGTATCCTGACTTGGATTTGGATGTATTAAAGAATAAATTTGTGCCAAGTTTAACCCATACACATTAAAATCAGTTATTCTGACCTTCATTACTAATGTAGGTGGGATTGTTTGCATTTCAAGATATGTCAGTTGTTGGTCTTCATTGTACAAGCTGTGTATTGTTGGAATTTCATTGGTTAGTTGGATAGAAGTGATGTTCATTGGTGACCAATATTCTGTTTGAATTCTGGTTAATATTGATGCACTGTTGTTCTCTTCTGTTTTTAGTTTTTTATTATTTTTTTGGATGACCTTGCTCTTTCTTTTGTTCTATTGTATTTAGCTCAACTTGTGGAAGGCATGGCATGATTGCTTCCATGATATATGTTGATGTGTTCTTTTAAATTATGTGGATGATGGATGTTTGTTTTATTGGTGCTTTGTGATGTTTCAGTTCATTTAATATTTGCATTATTCAGGTGTTGTATGTTTGACCCTTGTATGCATTATTTGGAGCTTCTTGGATGACATTTATACTATTATTTTTTTTGCTGTTTGATCTATCAGAGGTAATGATAGTGGTTCTTCAGATGGAGAAGTTGTCTGCATATGGTTATTCATATCTGAATTTATGTTAACTTTATATATCTGCACTCACCTCAAAAGTAATTGTATAAGATATATCCAAAAATAAATTAGCAAATAAATATATAAAATACCAATCGTCCCCCAAAAAATTATAATCTTAAAAAATATGTTATATATACTTTAACTTGTTCCTTTCACTAGCAATGTAAACATATGTATATGGAGTGTCTTATAGCAAATGTAACTCTTGTCATCAATAAAGTTCTTTTTTAAAACATAATAATAATAATAATAATAATAATAATAATAATAATAATAATAATAATAATAATAATAATAATAATAATAATAATAATAATAATAATAATAATAATAATAATAATAATAATAATAATAATAATAATAATAATAATAATAATAATAATAATAATAATAATAATAATAATAATAATAATAATAATAATAATAATGAGGAGGAGGAGGAGGAGGAGAAGGAGAAGAAGAAGAGACTGTAGTTAGTTTATAATATTGTTAATCTTTTCTTTGTAGTGAACTATGCTCTGCATAGAATAATAGTTTAATTTTAATATATTTATATTTTATTCATTAATTTAAATTTATAATATTATGCTTTTTTGAGAGCTAAAAATTCTTGAATTGCATGTTGTCTCTATAATTTCACTGCTAGAATATCTTATAATTTTGAGAGACAAACCATTTGATTACATATTTTATTTTGTAATTTCCTAATAAAAAATGATAGAAGCTAGAATATAAATTATCTTTCAATCACAATCAAACTATTTTGATATCATTAAAAATTGGAATGTATCCTTCATTTGAGATATTTGCTGAGAATGCAGTGTTTTCTATTTCAATTGTTTATTATAAATAGCAATATCTTATGAGCCTGTTTCTGAGAAAAAGTTTCATTGCCATTAAATCCGCAGAACATGAAAGGAATCAATACTCCTTTGGCTAATACATTTAAATGAGTTTTAATACCATAGTAGTAAAATAGAGATATTTCACCTTATTGATAATAAACTTTATTAACATCATTTACAATGGACTCATGAATGTGTGGAGTCAATTTCTCTTAATTAAGGCAAGTTTAGATTTGTGACGTCAGCCACATTTTTTCTGCTCTCATATTTAGCAGCTATAAATTTATTAAATACAATTCTTTCTTAATGCAATTTATTTATATATTCGAACTATATATATATTAATTAAAGAAATATTTGAAATCCATTTATTCCATTTTCACGAATAATCATAGTGGTTTATAAAATATGAATTCAAAATAAATCAATATCAAAGCAAGTTTTGTAAAACTATATTTTAAGATAAAAGTTTTGTTCACCCTAAAAGTGTAAATAAATTTTTAAAAGTGTTAATAAATAATACATAAAGAACTGTGAAATATTTTTTTACCAGAAAGAATGTTGATATGGATGAAAAATTCCAAACTTATTCATCCAATAAATTGAATCCATATCTAGTGACAGTACTATTTTTTTTTTAAATGTATTTAATAAAGATTTTTGTTGTTGTTGTTGATAAAAGTTTGAAAAACCAAGTATTAGCCTTAATTTCAGTTCTAGAAGACTATTTAAAGTTATTTATTCAATTAATTAAAAATTTTATAATGTTATTTAAAAACAATTTTAAAAGAATGCATAATGAAATATTAAAAATCACATTTAAAAATCTATCAGTCTGTTTATGTATTTACAACATATCTGTTTATTTACTCGCCTGCCTGTATATCTACTCACATACTAGCTATTTATCAACTGCACAGATCTATCTACCAATCTATCTATCTAACTATCCATCCATTATCCATCAATCCATCGATCTATCTATCTATATGTTTACATAATCTATTCATCAATTTGTATCTATTCAATATATATTTATTTATCTTTTTTTTGTTTTATCTGTCTAAATGTCATTTGTTTAATTATCAATCTATTTTATATACATTTCATTGTATGTGTATTTATGTACACATATAAGTCTTTATATATATATACAGTATTATAAATACAAAAAAAAATGAATATTTGGTCTTATATACACACAAATAATACAGGCCTTAATTCATAGCGGTGGAACGTCTACCAGCCTATCCATAATTTGAACTATGAATTCAGACAAAAAAAACATCGAAAAAAAAAGATTTTAATTGAATTTAGAATCTTATTTTTTAGATAGCCAGCTATAAATGACTCAGATAATCATTTAATATTAATTGATAAGTTATTTTAAATTAAATATTAAATTAAAAATTAAAAAGTCACCCATATAACTAACAATTTATCTGCTGGGTAATGGGTGCTTTTTATTTCATTATTCAAAAATAAGGATCTGCTATATTGAACTGGCATCAGAGCCAGAAGAAGGCAGAAAGCAAGGTAAGCAAGACACGAGGACACCGATAGAAGGGGGATGAAAACAGTGCAGAATTATGAATACATGTATTTTGTTCTATTACGAAAATTAATTGTTGCAACTTGATTTATTATTTCTACAAAATAAAGAAATATAAACATATTAGAGTAAATAATCACTTGTTGAAATACAATTTGTCAATTATAATTTTCTACAGTTTGTTTTTTCTTATTATATTCTCAGTCATGTCTTCTTATACTGGGTTTACACCATGCGTATTCCAAATCACATTGCTATGTGATACAAACATGGAACAGTCTATTTTACTATTAATATCCATGTTATTTATAGATAGATTGTTAATTCTAATAATTTAATGGATAAATGATGACCTTATTTATTAATTATTTTTGGGATATTCTGTGTAGTAAAATAGCTAAGTAACTGATACTTCAGTATAATAACAAGTATCTTCCTCAGAGTATCCTCTTTCTCAAATCAATTTAAAATCATTATTTTTATCTTTATCTTTCTCCTCATGTTTAAATTCTATTGGTTGTGAAATTTTAAAATTAGTTTGTCTTCCAATAGATTCTTCCAAATGTCATTAATTTTTTTTAATTCACATCTTTCATTCAAACTCTTAGGTTCTTTAAAAATCTCTATAGATTCTCTTAGCATTCTCTAATCATATTGTTCAATTTTTACTAGAATATTTGTTTTGTCAAAATTGATATCATGATTAGTTAATTTTATATGAGAATAAATAGCGAATGAATTGGATTTTTCTCTGATTGTGTTCTTCTTTTCTACAATTTATTCTAAAATTAGTCTGTCCAATATATTCCATATAGGATATTTTCACATTCATATATTAGACAGAGAATTGTAGAATAAATAGAAAGGAAGAACACTTTCTGGCATTCAGAGAAAAATCCAATTCATCAGCTATTTATTCTCCTTTAAAATTAACTAATCATGATATCAATTTTGATAAAACAAATATTCTATTAAAAATTGAACAATATGACCAGAAATTGCTAAGAGAAGCTATATAGATTTTTAAAAGGCTCAAGAATTTGAATAAAAGATGTGAATTAAAAAAAATTAACAACATTTAAAAGAAGCTATTGGAAGACAAACTAATTTTTAATACTTATCAATCAATAGAATTTAAGCATGAGGAGAAAAAAAAGATTAGAAAATGATTTTAAATCTCACATACATTCCTATGACTTGAGAAAGAGGACACTCTGGAGGAACTTGTTATTGAACTGAAACATCAGCTATTTAGCTATTTTACTACACAGAATACCCCCCAAAATAATTGTAATATGAAGTCATAAATATACATATATATTGTGCTGGTTATTTGGTATTTGTAAAATAATAATAATAATAACTTCAAGATTTTTTTTATTGATTTATTAAAAAAGTATTTTAAATTTACTGTATCAAACAATTAAAAAATAAAAAAATTTAAAGTGGCCACCAGTATTTTTATAGCATTTGAATTTCTAGTAGCAATTTTGGTTTAGTTTTAAAAAATAAACATATAAAAAAAATACAAAGAAGTATACACTAATAAAATGCATAATATTATATATATATATATAAAACCAAAACTGTCTAACACTATACTAGCAAAAATAAAAATGCAAAACCATAAAACAATACAGTACTAGATTAAATTCAAAATTTTACCAAAATCCTTACACAACCATGGTTTCATCTACTACAAATAGACCTTCTCAAGTGAAAATCAACCTAAAGGAAAACATATATATATACAAACAAACAAACCTTCCCATAATTCATTTCAAACTCCACCTTCCCTTAATATCAAAAGAAGTCTTCATAAGATTGATAGCCTCAGAATCAAGGAGTTTTATCATCAAAGTCTCCTTTATTCTTCTTTTTAACTCATTCTTTTCATAAAAAATAACCGAAGCATTGTCAAACAATATTCTATGACCTGTATTCAATTCATGAATATATAAAGCTGAGTTAAGATACCTATGTTTAACTCTACTTATATGAACCTTAACCCTTTCCTTAAGGCTAAATTTACTCTGGCCTACATAAAATTTACCACAACTACATGGAATTTTATAAACAATACCAGGAATAGACCTACTATCAATAGACTGCTTTGAACCATTAAGTAATGAATTCAAATCAGAACCTTTCCTCCATGCAACCTTCTTTCCACCTAACAAATGACTATTCCTATAAACCAAATTATAAATTGATGCTTTAAATGGTAAAGACATATAATCATCATCCTTACCAACAAAATTCTTATCATCCAAATCACGACTATAAACATTATTATTAAATACCACTTTTTTAATAAAATCATGATTATAACCCAATTCTACATATTCAGCAGCAAATTGACTTTTTTGAATATCAGCATCATTATTAAAATTATTAAGCCTTCTATTCCGACAACAAAAATTCAACAAAACATTTTTTTATGTATAAAAGGCTGATAACTATCAGGCCTAATCATATTTCTCAAATTTTTAGGTTTTATAAAATGACTACAAAACAAAACATCATTAACCTTCTCAACATTTAAATCTAAAAACTTTAATTTTACAAAATCAAAACCACCCCCCTCAATTGTAAACTTAATATTAGAATCAAAACCATTCAATCCACATAAAAACTCTTCTAATTTCTCTTTCTGAATAACAAACAAACAATCATCAACATACCTAACAAATAATTTAATAGAACCTGAAAACATATTAATAATACTACACTCCAAATAATCAATATAGACAGCACACATCAATGGAGAAATGACATAACCAATAACCCAACCTTCTCTAATCTTATAAAACACATCATTGGACATAAAATACATTGAATCCTCTAACAGCAAAAGCAAATCATGAAAAACCTTAATCTTATCTGCAGAAAAACATTCTAATTTTTTTAAAATTGAAAGAAAAACATCAATACTTTTTAATCTATTAACCGATTGGTACATATTTTCAATGTCTAAACTACCAAAAACACAATCATCATTCAAAACAAAACCATTTATTTTCTTAAAAGCTTCAAAGGAAGAAGAAACACAAAATTGACCCAGTTTTATGTAATCCTTAAAATATCTTATAATAAATTTTGATATTTTATCAACAATTCCTCCTGTAAAATCAAAAATACATCTCAAAGGAAAATTATCTTTATGAGACTTCAAATTAAAGAAAACCTTTGGAGCCACAAAATCACTAGGGTAACAATTTAAATAAGTAGCTCTATCAAAAATCTTTTTATTTTCCATAACTTTCATAATCTTAATTAATTTAGATTTTATTTTTTTACCAGGATCAGAATCTAAAATAGCATATTTTCCATTATTTAATTCTAAAGAAACTTTACTTTTAAAATCAATATTATTTAACAATACAAACCGGCCACCTTTATCTTCTTTTAATAATATAACATCATTGGCTTTCAATCTTTTTTTAACAAAACTAATTTCCTTAGGGGCAAAAACAAATTTTTCTCTTTTAAGTAATTGACTATTCAAAATAATTCAAAATGTCTTTACAGGTTATTTTGAATAGTCAATTACTTAAAAGAGAAAAATTTGTTTTTGCCCCTAAGGAAATTAGTTTTGTTAAAAAAAGATTGAAAGCCAATGATGTTATATTATTAAAAGAAGATAAAGGTGGCCGGTTTGTATTGTTAAATAATATTGATTTTAAAAGTAAAGTTTCTTTAGAATTAAATAATGGAAAATATGCTATTTTAGATTCTGATCCTGGTAAAAAAATAAAATCTAAATTAATTAAGATTATGAAAGTTATGGAAAATAAAAAGATTTTTGATAGAGCTACTTATTTAAATTGTTACCCTAGTGATTTTGTGGCTCCAAAGGTTTTCTTTAATTTGAAGTCTCATAAAGATAATTTTCCTTTGAGATGTATTTTTGATTTTACAGGAGGAATTGTTGATAAAATATCAAAATTTATTATAAGATATTTTAAGGATTACATAAAACTGGGTCAATTTTGTGTTTCTTCTTCCTTTGAGGCTTTTAAGAAAATAAATGGTTTTGTTTTGAATGATGATTGTGTTTTTGGTAGTTTAGACATTGAAAATATGTACAATCGGTTAATAGATTAAAAGTATTGATGTTTTTCTTTCAATTTAAAAAATTAGAATTTTTTCTGCAGATAAGATTAAGGTTTTTCATGATTTGCTTTTGCTGTTAGAGGATTCAATGTATTTTATGTCCAATGATGTGTTTTATAAGATTAGAGAAGGTTGGGTTATTGGTTATGTCATTTCTCCATTGATGTGTGCTGTCTATATTGATTATTTGGAGTGTAGTATTATTAATATGTTTTCAGGTTCTATTAAATTATTTGTTAGGTATGTTGATGATTGTTTGTTTGTTATTCAGAAAGAGAAATTAGAAGAGTTTTTATGTGGATTGAATGGTTTTGATTCTAATATTAAGTTTACAATTGAGGGGGGTGGTTTTGATTTTGTAAAATTAAAGTTTTTAGATTTAAATGTTGAGAAGGTTAATGATGTTTTGTTTTGTAGTCATTTTATAAAACCTAAAAATTTGAGAAATATGATTAGGCCTGATAGTTATCAGCCTTTTATACATAAAAAAATGTCTTTGTTGAATTTTTGTTGTCGGAATAGAAGGCTTAATAATTTTAATAATGATGCTGATATTCAAAAAAGTCAATTTGCTGCTGAATATGTAGAATTGGGTTATAATCATGATTTTATTAAAAAGTGGTATTTAATAATAATGTTTATAGTCGTGATTTGGATGATAAGAATTTTGTTGGTAAGGATGATGATTATATGTCTTTACCATTTAAAGCATCAATTTATAATTTGGTTTATAGGAATAGTCATTTGTTAGGTGGAATGAAGGTTGCATGGAGGAAAGGTTCTGATTTGAATTCATTACTTAATGGTTCAAGCAGTCTATTGATAGTAGGTCTATTCCTGGTATTGTTTATAAAATTCCATGTAGTTGTGGTAAATTTTATGTAGGCCAGAGTAAATTTAGCCTTAAGGAAAGGGTTAAGGTTCATATAAGTAGAGTTAAACATAGGTATCTTAACTTAGCTTTATATATTCATGAATTGAATACAGGTCATAGAATATTGTTTGACAATGTTGTTATTTTTTATGAAAAGAATGAGTTAAAAAGAAGAATAAAGGAGACTTTGATGATAAAACCCTTGATTCTGAGGCTATCAATCTTATGAAGACTTCTTTGATATTAAGGGAAGGTGGAGTTTGAAATGAATTATGGGAAGGTTTGTTTGTTTGTATATATATATGTTTTCCTTTAGGTTGATTTTCACTTAGAAGGTCTATTTGTAGTAGATGAAACCATGGTTGTGTAAGGATTTTGGTAAAATTTTGAATTTAATCTAGTACTGTATTGTTTTATGGTTTTGTATATATATATATATATATATATATATATATATATATATATATATATATATATAGAAGTATACACTAATAAAATGCATAATATTATATATATATATATGGATAAATTGGTGAAAATAGAATCAGTTAAAGCAATACTTATATTAGTGTACACATTATAGTAAAGCTAATAGTGACAAACTTTTAATGCAATAATTAAATATGTCGATGTGTTATTGAAATTTGAAATAAAGTTTTAAAATTATTTCAAATATTAATATACTTGTATATATATATACTCGAATTACTCTATAAACAATTAATTAAGAAATTATTAAAACTAGTGAATTTTTTAGAAAATCACTAATTATCTTCACATTTTTAGAAATGAGAAAAAATGTGTTGTGAATTATTTAAAGTTGCCATGTTAATGAGCAGATCCAAAAGATACAATTTTGTCATCATTTATTGTTCTAACAGGAAGTAGTCATCTCATTTCTTGGTGATTTCATAATCAAAGTATCTAAAGTTTTCAATCATTTTTTTTTTAAAAAAAAAACATTTTAATAGATTTTTCTGGGATAAAAATAATTGAAACTCTTAAAGACTTTAAGTAAACTTTAGATTATAAAGGATGTTTGTTTTTACTTATTATATATAGAGTATATAATGTAGTTGCTTTAAAGTCCTTATAAAGCTGGAGTAAAGAAAATAAGTTTTACAGATAATATAATTAAAATTATATTTATTATTATTTTAATATTGATGACTTGGTATGTGTGTAATTTGTTTAGGAGAGAGATTATTAAGGCTGTGTGATGAATATTTATATAATCAATTACTTTTGTCAACTATAAATAAACTTGGTGAAGCTTATTTTAAAAAATTTTAAAGAATATTTCAATCTACAAATTCATTTAAGCAACAATGAAAATAATAAAGACATAAATGGAGATGAATTATGTAAATAAGTATATCTGTTTAAAAACTTATTTTCAAGTGAATTATCTCAATTTAAAAATCCACTGGATGTTATAAATTATATTCATAAAATGATTTGACTGTTTTATTTCCAAATTTGAGCATACAAATTAATTAATCAAAATAAGAGTCATAGATCACATGACCCAATTCTCTTAAGCTTGTATGATATAAACAATGAGCACTTTCCAATTGCTCAACAAGCTTTGTGATAAATGCTTATCCAGAGAAAGCATTTAAAATATCTCTGTCAGGACCCCACCCCCCCAAACCTCTGACTATTGTTTTTACAACAATAGCTAGTGAAGAGAAATCATTCTCAGAGTTAAAAATCATAAAAAAATTATTTATGTTTGACAATGACACAAGAATTTTTAGCAAATTTTTCAATGATAGCTACAGAAAATGATATATGCAAAACTCTAAATATTGATAATGTATTTAAATTCAGTTCTGTAAAAGATTGGAAAGTAAGTTGATAATTATATAGTAATTAGAGAGATTTTAAACATAGACCTTCAAGCTCCCTTCAGATATCTATTCCATCTTATATAACCAATACCCATGACCACATACATGTGAAAAACATAAATCATCTCCAGTATACATATTTCTTGCTGAAGTAGAACTCATCAATTAGTTGGTCCAGATCATCATTCCCCATACATATATAAAATCGGTGCTCAGTTTATATTAAGAGAGCAAATATCCAAACTTTAATTGGTGAGCTTCATTATTCTCCACCCTCCAACTCCTGCATTAGTCATATAAGATAGAGTGGATAGCTGAAGGGAGCTTGGAAGTCTGTGTTCTAATTACACTTAAAGTTCAGTATATAATAATCTTGTATTTTAAATATTACAGATTCAGCTAAATTCTGCTCATATTTTTATGTGTATTTTCATGGATATATTAAAGTCCTTTATATGAGAAGTCAAAGTGACATAAAGTCAGCATTCCATCATATGGAACTTAAAAATTGAAGGGTAGAAAAGATTGAAGCCTGTCTATTAAAGTTTGAAGATTTGCTATATTAATATAAACTGAGCACTGTTTGTATATATGCATCAAAGATATAATTCTGACCAACTGATGAATGCTGGTTCAGTATGAAATATATAAATAATAATATAAAAACTCTGTCAGATAACGAAAATTATTCTACACGAATAAAGCATGATAAACAGAGCAATCAAAATGCAAAAAAAACAAAAAAAACATTAGTTATAAACAACAATTTGCCAAGCACTTTCGGTACTGTATACCAGAATAATGGTGACATATTGGAATGGAATGGTTAATATTCCAGTGCATGCTCAGTGAAACACTAGTGTTACACTGGTTGATAACATTTTTAGACTTCACAATAAACCTAGCCTTTTTCAACTTCCTTTTCAGATCAATTGACTCATTACACACATTAGTAATATTTTGAGGATAAAATCACAATTACTTTCATGATTTGAAAAAAACAGAATTAATCTGTAAATCACTTTTAGATTTTTTGTACTGATAAATATGTTGCAATCGCGTTAAACATTCGCCTTCGTTTCACAGTAATAAATAGCATTACAACCAATTTTTTTGCAAGTAATGAAATAAACCACTTTATACTTATTCATTTCCTCCACATTATCCTTTAAATTGTTTATTAATCTATATATATGTTGGAGATTATTTAAGTTTTTATATGTGTGTGGTCATGTATATCGGTTGTATAAAATGAGTGATAGCTGAATGGAGCTTGAAAGCCTTTGTTCAAATCCCTCTAATTATATCTAATGTTCAGTATATATATAATAGACTTGTATTTAAATTAAGTAATAGCAATTTTTTCTGTTATTATTTTTATATGTGGGATTCGAACTCAGACTTTCACATCACCTACACTACTCTCAGTGTCATCTCATATTTCTGACCCACCTGATCTCACACATCTTCTGAGAGTAGTGGGTCGTGTGAAAGTCTGAGTTGTGTGTGATCAGGTGGGTCAGCAATATGAGATGGCACTGAGAGTAGTGAGTCGTGTAAATGTCTGAGTTTGAATCCCTCATATATTACATATATAAATGCAGGATTAAGCCTGTACAATGTACTAAGTTGTTATTTTTAATAAAACATTAAAACTTTTTTTTGAAGGGGGAGGAGCGCCAATCACTGTTTTGCATAAGAATGCTGAAAACATTTTCTCCGCCTCTGACTATCATTATCTATTTAAAAATTGATTTATTCCTTTACTTTTAAAAATAAAATAAAATATTTCAACTTTAAAATGGAATTTATTTCTTAATACTTAAAAATTTCACTCTACTTTTGATATTTTGTAGTTACTGCAAGATTTATATATATATAAAAAAAAAATCAGTCTCAAATGTAATGACAATCTCCAGTATGCTACAATAAAAATGTGACTAAAAATTAAAGTGATAATAAATAACTGAAAGGAGTAAAACTACTGTCTTGCTTGTCTGGAAAGAAGTTGAGGAATAGCAGCTAATGTTTTTTGTTTTTTTTTTTTGAAAAGTTGAAACTTTGAATAACTAATGATGAAATTAATAATAGAAAAAGAGTAAATTGCAATGACTGAGTAGACTTTTATTAAATGTAGGAGGTTATTTTGTGATCTACTTAAAATTGTTTTAAGAAAAAAATTTATTAAACTTTTGATTGGAGGATAGCATTATATAAAGCGAAGCAAAAAATATATATGAAGATTTTTTTAAAATACACTTTGGAGTAATATAAAAAAGTAGGATGGAAAAATAAATTTAAAAATGTTAAAAGTGAAATTTCGCCGCAAAGTTAGAAACACAAACTGGGACTTTCTGAAAAATGAAGAACATGAACATGATGAAAAGGACTGTTAAAAGCGAGAATATTATGAAAAAATATGATGAATTATCTTAGCAATAGAAAATACCTATAAATGTATAAAGATGAGATCAAATGGTAGGAAAATTTGAAAGCAATGGTTGTTTCGATGTGATGAACTTGCTCATAAAATATTAATAATACAGCTCTATGTAATTTAATGCAGTTGTTGATTAACAAAAGTATCAGCTAACAATTTGTGGATTGCAATCCAATTCTGTAGTTTCAGTAATCATATAACTTATGTCATTTTTTTTTAATAATTAAAAAAAAGAGCTTTATTACTTGGAAGTTCATAAGAAGTGGTGTGATGTGATGCACTGTCGTTTCTTCTTTTTCGGAGTCAGGAATCTCTTAGCCATTATGCCCAGAGACTTCCCTCTCCATTCCCTATCTTAAGAAGTTAGGGCACAGAGTTGCCAATGACATAATCTTTATAAAAAAACGCGCAGAGCCATTTAGCAATAATAATGAATAAAATATTAATAAGAAATCCATTATAAAAATATACATTTATTTAAAATAAATAGTATTTTCTTTATAATTCAAAGATCATTTACTCAAACTTAAATAATTTATAAATAAATAGTATGGTTTATTTTTTTCTGATGCAGCATGTGATAGGTCACTTTCAACATAGCACATGAGTTTTTGAATAAATAACAATTAATGACTTTAAACTTAATCCTATTAATTTATTTATTACCAGCCCATTACCTATCATATAATTACTTACATCTTTCCAAAAGTAATTCACTTTATTTTAAATCCATTCATCATAATGAGTATTTCCTAGCACTAGACCAGTTTCTGGCTAAGTTTTCATCACTGAAGAATAAGATTCAAAATTGAAATTAATGCAATTATATATAAAGAAGAACATGATTTTATAACAATGGTGGCCTTGTTTTATTTTTTGATTAGAAATAATAATACCAACAATAACATCACATGATTCATTCATAAACTTACTCATTCACTTCCAAAAGCAATTATTTTAATTCATTTCTATATGAAGAGTCATATACTGACCTGTAGTCAGTGCAGAACTCAGATCTCTAAAAAAATATATGAGGATTAGATTTGAAATTTAACAATCATTTTAAATTTCGGGTTAATAGTTTGAATAATACAAAGAAATAAAAGACAATTGCTAAATATCCAACTATCCATTCCATCCTATACAACCAATACGCATGACAATATAAATGTGAAAAAGATAAATGATTTCCAATATATGTATTTAATGCTGAACCAGTATTCATCAGTTGGTACAGGTCATCATCTCCCATACACACATATATATATAATCAGTGCTCAATTTATATTACGATAGCAAATCTTCACACTTTAATGGACACACTTCAATCTTCTCCACCCTTCAACCCTTTGTCCACCCACATCATTGAAAATCTGATTATATATGTGTGTGTGGAAGATGGTGATCTGTACCTATGATTCATTATGAAATATGTATATTGGAGATTATTTATATTTTTCACATTTATGTGTTCATATGTATTGGTTGTATAAAATGGAATGGATATCTATAGGGAACTTGAAGATCTGAGTTTAAAGCCCTTGTAATTACATTAAGTTCAGTATGGATATATACTTATATTTAAGTATTATATACATATTATAGATAAATTTCAAAACTTGAGACCAATTTAAATAAGTAGAATATATTTGAACACATGTCTTTCTAACAATATGTAAATCTCAATATTTTTTTATAGTTGAAAACAGTTTACAAAATGATAAATATGTTATTCCACAATTAGTAATTAGAAACAAGTAAAAGTAAAAATATATACAACATTAAGACTATACAGTAAAGAGATGATATTTCTTAAAAAGAGTGACTTTGGCATTTATCAGTAGTTCCCTTTTTTTTTTAATCAAAAATCTGAATTTTGAAGTATTGACAATTTTATTGATTATAAATGAAACAACAAATTAAAAATTCATATATAATTTATGGGACAGAAATAACATTTAATTATTAAAAATTAATATTTATAGTTCAATCTGGCAACTAATGTAAAAGATTAAACTTCTTTTTTAATCAGTTTTTTTAAATTTTTTTAAATTATGAACTGTTAATTTGAATATCAAAATTGGCATCCACTTTATCTTAGTATTTGATTTTATTGTAGTGCAGAGTAAAAAATTTCATAAACATGTTGGTAAATAGAGCTTAATTGTTGAATTTATTTCTGAATCTTATTACTGTATCTGCAGAATCTATGTTAAGAGTTCTGGGTATATAGGAGAAAAATATGTTAGATAAATAATTGTATGCATTTTTAGAAATAAAGGGAAATGGTGCAGGAAGTTCATAAGAACATGATGTCAGTAAACACTAGATGATTCTTCAACTTTTAAAATTAATAAAGAGAAATAATAATAATAATAATAATGTTAATATATTTAATTCACATAATGCAATGTTTTTTCTACATACTCTAAAATCAATATGGACATAGAGTTAGGAAATGATTTTTGATAATAAAAAATTTAATTGGTAAAAAAAAATTGATAATGATTGGAATAAATATTTTAATAAATGTGCCAGACCCCTCCCAAAAAAGTTAAAGGAAAAAAATTGGTCAGTGTGGTATTACATACAAACCACATCAAATATAATTAAATATTTACTACTTAAAAAAATGTCTGAGTTTGAATTTAGCCAAAAATAATTAAAATTATAGAAAAATACACCAAAGATATTTTCCCATGTGTTTAATCAATATGCTATAATAATATATTAATTCTTATATAATCAATAAAGAAAGTCATATATTCTTATATGTATTATGTAAGTATATCATTACAAATATGTGAGTATTGTATGTAAGTCTGAAATCCAGTTATGTGCCTAGTTAAAACTAGATTATTAATTATGTTTCACCCCCCCACTCCACCTCCCATCATTTTTTAATAGAGCATTATCTTCAGATTTTAATATATAATACATGTATGTAATGCCACACAAAATTTTATTATTTTTATATTTCAAACAAATACAAAATCAGAATTAATAAAAATATATGAATTTTAATAAGTAACTAACAGTAACATATTTAACTGAAAATTATATTTAGCTTTTCAATCCCTTATAATTTATCATTTAAAAAAATAGTAGTTTCAAAAGTAATTAAAATCAAAATAATCTCTCTCTTTTAAATCCATAATAATAATAATAATAATAATAATAATAATAATAATAATAATAATAATAATAATAATAATAATAATAATAATAATAATAATAATAATAATAATAATAATAATAATAATAATAATAATAATAATAATAATAATAATAATAATAATAATAATAATAATAATAATAATAATAATAATAATAATAATAATAATAATAATAATAATAATAATAATAATAATAATAATAATAATAATAATAATAATAATAATAATAATAATAATAATAATAATAATAATAATAATAATAATAATAATAATAATAATAATAATAATAATAATAATAATAATAATAATAATAATAATAATAATAATAATAATAATAATAATAATAATAATAATAATAATAATAATAATAATAATAATAATAATAATAATAATAATAATAATAATAATAATAATAATAATAATAATAATAATAATAATAATAATAATAATAATAATAATAATAATAATAATAATAATAATAATAATAATAATACAAGAAACTAGCATATGTGTAAGGTGTGGATAATTACAAGGAATAAATATAGCATATATGCATGGTGAATAAATTTAAGTAAATCAGATTATCTTAAGTTTGACCAAAGATATAACTTATCTTTATTAATACAAAAATAAATGAATGTATGTGAGAAGTTCTTGTAAAGGGTAACTAATTATCAGTCTTCAAAAGTATTTTGTTTGTGAAACTATTAAACTAAATTTACTAAGTTAATTAACATTGAGGCATTTGGAATAATGGTGGTCAACATTAGTTTATGACCCATTCCCTGTTAAATAGTGTAAAAAGCAACAACTCTAAACAAGTTTAATAATTTTTATATTTTAACTATAACTTACATAATGTGGGATTTTCTTTCTTTAAGGTCAGCTTCAGAGGAAACCACAATATTTCTAAGACTGTATATTTTTATAATATAATAAATATTTAATAAGTAAAAACCCTTTATGAACTAAAAGAACATGTTATTCTAACTAAAAGTTAATTAAGTAAAATTAATATTACGTTATCTTTCATGCAGAACATTTATCAAACACACCATTCCATTATATAAAATTTACAAGAACATATTACCATACAATATTATCATCTAACTATTTTTAAATATATATTGTGTGTAAAATTATTGTGTTTAAGTTATTATGTTCTAATATATCTTCGATTGACCTGATGAACTTAAATTTGAGAACTAAAAAATCTCACGTATATATTCAACAACAACAATAATAATATCTTTTTTAAATACAAAAAATAGTAAATGTTTATTTTTTTTAAACAAAAAATAGACCCTTTCTTATTGATAGTTAATTTTTTGATGGCAATGATGAAAATGATTATCCGGAGACACTTTGATCTGCCGTTATTGTAGATCATTGATGAAACCATAAAATATAATATAAATTGCTAAGATTTATTTTAAATATCTTAACAAAATATTTCTAATAAAACAAGTAATAGAGACATGACAAATAATTAATTATTTTCAAAAATTAATATTAACCTATACTATGAATTCTACTTATTAAGTTTAAAATTGAAAAGTTCGCAACAAAATTGAATATTAAAGAATTTCTTTTTAAATTTAAAAGTCACTGGAAATTCTTGTAATTAGCTGATGTTCTATTTAACTGTTGGAAATTAATTTTCCTATTAATTTCAATAAGATCTAATGAATTATTTACCTCTGCAAAGAACATGGTTCGAAAAGAAGAATGTAGATACCCTCAGACATAAAATTTAATTTTACCCCATTTTTCCTTTTTGTTTCATCAGCTACCGAAAAACAAAACCCAACATGAATCACTAAAGCTTAAGGGTATCTCTTTCCAAAAATTGAGATATGTTTATCACCTTCAGTTTACATCAATGGTGCTAAATAACAAAAATAAACAAAAAGCTATAGCAACCTTAGAACAAACTTTTTTAAATGTTTTGTTTATTCTAAATGTTGTTTTTCAGATGTGATTAGAATATATTTTTATTTATTTAAAGTAAATAAATTCTAAATAATTATTTTAATTTTTTTTTAAAAAATATGCAAAATTTTTTATGATAAATAATATTATCTTACATTTGCATAACAATTTAATGCATTTGAAATAACATTTTTCTTTTGATCTCCGCTTTTCATCATTAAATACGCTTATTTTTTAAAACACAATTAAGTTTAAAATAAAGTTAAATTTGTAAAAAAGTAAGATAATAATGCATGTATATTATTTATGACTATTACTATAGAATTTATTATACTTAAATTTCTATCTAAATGAATGTGCCAATATTTATGAAAAATATTCACTTACAACTCTCTCTCTCAATTATATAAGTGTATATGTAAGATACATTTTTGTAAATGAACATTTATAATGAAAACCAAGATAAAAAAAAATAATGAAAATCAAGGCACAAATTTATGTAAAATATTTTTTAAGTTTTCTTTTAGTGCAATAAAATATTGATATATCTAAAGTAAATTGAATATATTAGTACAACAAAAATATAATTCTCCATATGAATGTAATCGATAGGTCCTAAAGTATTTCAAACATCTGTATCTAAGATAGAAATTTATATATAATAATTCTTAATTAATAAGGTAATATTTTTATATCAATATTAATTTAGACTGCATTTATATATATATATGGATATTATAAAATGTCTAAAGGTTGGTCTATAGGTTAGTCTGTTGTTGCACAAGTTTGCAATTCTGTTTTATCTACGTATGAGAGTAGTATATTAGATAAGTGTGCTTTTAGAGATATTAACATTTACAAACGATATGTGGAAAATGTTTTTTGTTTATGAAAATACCAGTACTATAAATTTGCTTATAGATGAGTTAAATAATTTGAATGGTTTAAAGTGGACTATTGAATAGGAATAAAACAAAAATATTAAGTATTTGGATTTAATTATTACAAGAGATTATAGTATGTTAAGTTATAAATTAATAATAAAACCATTGCAAAAAAGAAGATATATAAATTGTAAATCAAAAGTATCAATTATGCATAAGATGGCAAATTTTAGATCTTTTTTGTTTCATAATAAAAAATTATGTCATTATTATTGTCATAAATTAAAAAATATTGAGATATTTCCCAAGAAATTGCTTGAAGTTGGTTATAAGACTGAACCAATTAACAATACTTTATGTTAATTTAAAATGAATTATACTGATTTATAAGTGTTGAAGATTGATAATAAGAAATGGACATCTAAGTGAAAATCTTAAGGTTGTATATATATATAAATAATAATGTATTTAATGTTTTATTTAAGGTTGTATATATATATAAATAATAATGTATTTAATGTTTTATTTTGTGTTACAAATAATGTTAATAAGTTAGTGAATAATTCAAAAATCTCATACATATTAAGCAGAAAAGTAATGTTGTGTATCAAATTTTTTGTTGATGTATGTTATCATATATAGGTGAATCAAGGTGTAGTATTGAAAAAAAAAATTAAAGAAGCATACAACCATGTCAAAAGTAATAATAATATTGATATAACATCTGCTTCAGTTTTTTTGTATCATGAAAGAACATGTAAATATAAATTTAAATTTGATATTGAAAATGATAAGTTTCTTCATGAAGAGAGAAACCATAATAAAAAAAAATTAAGGAAGCAATTTTAATAAATAGAAATAAAATGAATATAATGAATAGACAAGCTGGTAATGTTAAAATGTAGGATTTATGAGATTTAATTTGAATTTAACAGCATTTGAGGATAGTTAATGAATTAACCAAAAGTAATTCTGCAGATTAAAAGATTGCATATAATAGTTAATTACTGATACATTTATTATTTTTATTAGTATATATATAAAATAAAAACTATTGAATAGTTTATTTCTTGGAAGTTCATAAATCCAACTATTGAAAATGACAGACTTGGGCTATAATCCTTGAAATTTTTGGTCCAGAATATGCCACTCTACTATTCTATTAAACTATGTAAGGTAATTTAAATAGTACTAAATAATGTTTACAATTGTAATAATAAGATGTCTTTTAAAACAGTAGCTATATATTAATGCAACAGCCTGTAATATCAAAATAATGCAACTTGCACATGAAAAATGAATCAATTTTTCCTTGAAATTCTAGTTCTTTTATGAATAATAGATTATATAACAATACATACATATTGTTTTTTTCAACACTCTATATAATAGTGAAATTAAGTTTTCAAATATTAATGCTTTATTTATTGAAAAAAAAAAAACTTTTAATTCTTTTTATTAGCATTTTTGAATTAACTGAATACTTTTATAGATTCATCTTTCATCATGAATTCAAAACAATCATCCAAAAGTATAAAAAATAAAGTACAAAACAGACATAATGTATTTTGTCATGATACATCTTTTATTTTTCTGCATCTATTCAAACCTTCCATTCATGAATCCGATGTGACTGATGAATGAAAGATGGTATTTAACACAAAAAATCCAATTGTATTAAAGCCAGCTTTAAAACTTCTCACTGGTGAAAACTGAAATAGATCAGTGTGAATGCGCATTTGATAAAGTGCTACATCTAGAACCTATTGATTACTCAATCTTATAATAAAGAGCAGCAGAAAAGGGGTATAAATAGTCAGATTTTAAAAAACAAATCAGGATAACAAATATTGACATTTCTGTTTAGTATGCAGATAAAACTGTTGCAGTGTGCATTGAAAAAATTCCAAATAGTAATGATGTAAGATGTTGAATGATTGCAAAAAAATAAGAGAACAAGTAGTTGTTTGTTATGTTTATACTTGTCAAACAATACATGTGAGAGGCTGATGCTAAATCATAAGAGATAATGCAGAATCACTATTGTTAATTTTATTAAAACCAACTATTTATATAAAGGTAAAGAGATAAACCAAAAACTCAATACTCATGGGATTATTAATCAAGGTATTAATGCTCATTTGGCCAAACTATACTACTTTTGAATATATATATATATATCTTTTAATTAATAATATTTATACATGTACTTATGGTTCATTAAATTAAATTATCATTTGGGAGGACCAGAACAATATTTTGAGCAAAAAGTATTAAGCTCTTTTGAAATCTAGAAAAATTCCAATTTAGATTTCAACTGGAGTAGTGGATAGATAAATTGATGTGACAGCATATACATCATGAAGTTCTAAGAATACTAAATTTAGCTTACATGTGGCATTTGCAGCCAAAATGGGTAACACTGATTTCAAAGCTTAAACACACAATAAATGTTCTCACATATTAGTAAATCAAAATTCTGCTATGCTTTGATTAGCATAGTGATAGAATAATGGATTTACTGCTGAAAGTCTGTGAAGTATGACTCATCTCTCTCATTTCTGATGCCTCAAATTCTAAAAGTTCTTGAACAACAAATTATATGATTATTATTTTATCTATAAAATTCTTACCAGGAAATATTTAAAATAATAGTTTCAAACTTTTTCAAAACTTTAATTGCAACAAAACCAGACAAAATTTAAATTCCAAATATAAAACAAACAAAAACATTCATCTATAGAAAAAGATAAAAAAAAAAAAACATGATTATATTGTAAAATTTTCAATTTCGTTTTCCATTTTTATGACTACACCCCTTATTTTTCTGTCACCATATCACAACTACCAGTTACTACTGAATCTCAGACCACTCTTTTTCACTATGCATGCATTCATGAATAGTTTTTACTCCCCATATTTATTTCATTTTTTAATGTTTACCATAAGATAATATAAAATTTAAGGATGATGAATTTTTTTCTCCATATGTCAAAGCATCAGCAGGGAAGCGAACCCATGACAACTCTCTGCAAGCAACTGCTTACTTGCAAGGCAGCTACGCTGACCTGTCGGCTACTAACAACTGAAGACTATAAAAATTTAATTGGTCAATTAAATAAAAATATATTCATTTTGCCATTTTAAATAATGTATATTATTATAATGATTAAATGATTACAAAACAGTATAAAAATAAGTCAAGTAAATTAACAACTTAATATTAGTTCATTAAAATTAAAGTAATCAAAAATATTGACGCTTTAGAGAAAGGTAATCAATATTTTCTCTAAGTGACTCCATCATAAAATTTTAAAGACTTTTTAGTTTTGAATATTTGTTAATAAAAATTACATATTAATTTTTTAGATATAGAATTCTATAGGGTATCACATATAAGTTTATATTATATTAAAAATAGTAATGATATCTCTTCAACATTCCAAAATAGATACATTAAGAAAAGTATTGGAGACTATTGGAAAGTGCAAAGAGACTTTTATGATAATTGCAATTAGAATGATTGATAACTATTGTTTCGTCTCTTATTTATATTGTTCATTGCTGATTGGCAGCCAGTCATCAAAATTTAGCATAATGAGTAAAAAGTGTATTTAATAGCTTAAAATTTCTGAAATAATTTACACCTAAACAAATAACAAAAAAGTACCAGTTTGTTAAAATAAATAGAAATGTTGTGCTCAATCTGTCACTAGAGTGCTTAAAAATCATAAGATTTGGTAAAAAACAAATCTATGATTATTACTATTTCTCATAATTAGGACAATTTATAAATAATATATTTGAGCATTCTAAATTCAGAAGATTAAAAAATGAAATAAAAATAAATTGTTAGTAATAAGTTTGGCAATGATTCTACAAACCAATTGAGGAAGCACATTATCTTTTATTATATTTATTTGATATCTTGCACTGAGGTCTTTTAATTTCTTCAATAGAAAACATTCTATTTAAAGCTTCAATACCCTAATTGAGAAGGGTATTCCATTTTCAACTACATTTTTTCAATAAAAGCAGACATTATTTTTTTTCTGTAGAATATTTTTGTTGGTATCTTTGTAGCACAAATGGAGTCTGCCTTTCCATGAATGTCATGTCCAAATTTATTATGAAATAGTTTTTAGAATGTTTATTACAGTTCTTCTACTCCACACATCTGTTCCAATGGGCATATGTCTTTACAATATCAAATTCAATACCAACTTTGCTTTTAATCTTGACACAATATATATAAAGTCTTTAAGAACTTTCTTAATTTTTTTTTTCATATTTTTATATTGATATAAATCCATCTCATACTACCATACAATAATATGGGAAAATACTACTACAATAAATAATTAATTTTATTGCAGTAATTATAGCATTATGACAGTAACTTATTTTTTAGGTTGTTAAATGCATCAAACTCAGGTAAGAAAACATACTAAAAATGTCCATTAGCTAAAATTTGATTTAATAACATTATTTGAAAATCATTAAAAAACACATAATTTAAAAACATTCCTTACCTTTCAGGTTGATTCAAAAGATATTTATACATAAGTAAAGTAGAATTCCATTTAAATACAGGTCCAGAAAGACAAATTTTTTTATCCATAGTAAAGGAGGCATCATAATATATCTATGTTCACTTTTATGGCTTGGAATGCGATCATCATACTCATTTAATAAACTAGTTTATCATAGAGTTTGTATTTTCAGTTAATATTACATATCATTTATTGATTAATACTGAATACATCTGTGTTAGCCATTGGATAGCTATATTTCATATGAAATTCTTAGCAATCTAAAAATGATTCCAACTTCCAAGTTAATTTGCACATGAAATCATAAACATGCCTTAAACATGCACTAAACATGACATTACAATGTAATTGTTTTTTTATTTATGCCAAGTGATGCCAATTAAAGGGTTAAAAAGAAATAATGAAATGGCTTGACCTTTTATGACCTATTAATGGAATTAATTTTCAACTGTGCTAAATTATGATTTATTGAAAAACTTTTAAGTTTGGATTTTAATTAAACAAATTTTTGGCTACCTTGAAATAAAATGACTCAAGACAAATTGTTTTTTAATATGTTTATATCTCCAAAAGCTCATAGAGTTCAGATTTTTAAACCTAAATATGAAACTGAAACTATTTTCATTTTCCATATTATTTAAAACATTTTGAGCTGTGTTTTTAATTTATGTAAACCATCATACAACAGACCCTGTGTAAAATAAATTACGAGAAATCATTTAATAAGATATACATTAAAATCTTTTTTACATGCAATTGAAATATATGAATAAAGACATCAGAAAAATGCAAATGAATACCAAAATGTATATTTGACTAAATCAACAATCTTCAGTGGATTCAAACTAAATTAATAATTGAAAGTAGTTTTGGTATTTGTAAATTCAGTTGCTGAAATTTACTCTTGTATAGTTACTAAACAAAAATGCTGAGCCATATGAGAGTATGGCTTGAATTAAATGAAAACTAATGCTTTATACATTAAATGAGTACATATAAAGATTATTTAAAATATTTAAAACAATATACATAAGAGAAAAAAGTGGATGAAGCTAATGATATCACTTTTTGCATTAAGTACGAATAGAGATATTAATTTTTATTAAAATACAAGTTTTTGTTTGGCTAAAAAGGTATAATAACTCTAGCTTAATGAACAATTTATAATAATTATTAATGTAATGTAAGAGATTCGAACTCAGACTTTCACACAACCCTCAACTATCAATACCATCTCATATTGCTGACCCACCTGATCATACACATGTTGAAAATATTGCTGGTTTAGCATGAAATATGTATATTGGTGATTATTTATTTTCTCAACATGTGTATGATCAAGTGGGTCAGCAATATGAGATGGAATGGAGAGTTGAGGGTTGTGTGAAAGTCTGAGTTCAAATCCCTATATGTGCAGGTGTGTGAAACCTGTACAATGTATTAACTTAAATAATCATTAATCTATTCCTCTAAAATTATCGTTATCAAATGAGTGAATGCAAGAAATTCAATACTTGCAAATTGAGATATATAGTGCTATGTATAAAATTAACAATACATGAAAACTTTGTACATTTTATAAACAAAATATATAAAAATATTTTATTATGCACTTTGTAAATGTTCATAATACAGCATGTGAAATATGGCAATAAATAAATTATGAAAAGAAGATATATATTGGACAATGGCATAATAGCAATCAGCCAAAGATAAAATTAAGACAGACTAATAAGCAACAAAGTGTGATACCCAGTTACTAATACCCACTTATTAAGCTTAATATAAGGACATATAATTTATTAAAGTAATGTATAAAAATTGTAAGTAACCAAAAACATAAAAAGATTGGAAAACAACAAAACCTTGTAAACATGTATATGTAATGTCTTTTAATAAAGGTAAATACTTAAAATAAAAAAAAATAGTATAATGATTGAATTTTAGACTGTCATACCATTGATCTGAAATTCAAAAATAATGCCTAGCGCAATTTTTTAGATAATTGAAAACTTCTTAGCATAATGATCAGAAGATTTTGCCCATTTTTAAATCTAAACGTTAAATCTCAAGTCAGATGGTTGTTACTGGAGTTAACTCTAAAACAAAGTATGTTTGTATAGTGATGCACCTTTCATCAATAATGTAGAAAATGTTACAATGCTTTGAATGCAAATCCATAATAAATTTTACCTTTTTCTTTATATAGATTTTTTCCTCCAACTTTTAAAATAAGAATTAAGATTAATTACAAAAGTTTTCATTCAAATCAGCAATATATATATATATAAACTTTTTTTTTAATAAACTATTTTCAAAATCCAAACCTGAATAACAAATAGTAATGTCACAGCTACAGCAAAACTAGATTTATAATAATTTAAGATGACGTTAAGTATATATTTTATAATAAGTTTGATCATATGATAAATTGTTTTAAGGACTATATTATCTAAGTGCATATTTTAAGTTCTTAGCATTTTAATTATTTCTATCAGCTGTGACAGTGTGAATAAATCAAGTTAAATAATAAAGTTTAAAATGAAAATAAAAAATAACATAAGAAATTACTTTTTCAATAAACATGGGAAAAGTCGTGGCATCATTTGTAAAAAAATGGCACATCAACTGAGGGAAGGCGATCTATAATTCATAAGAAAATAATTAGTAGAACAGAGATGAAATTTGATTATATGATATGAAATAGTTTTTAAAACTTAATCATAAATTGATTTAAATATTTATAAGTTTAAAGAAATAAATATACACTTTTTTTCCTTTATGTTTGCATTATATGTTTTAAATAGAATATACTTTTCTGTCATAGAGAAAGAGTTAATCAGCAAGATAATTCCTTATTATAGAAATGTTTAACTAATCCCTTTATTATCATAAATGGGAAAACACAAAGTACACAGTTGGTATTATAGGAAATGCATTTATATTGGAAATTAATTTTAAAGCTTATCAAATTTCATAGTTTTCATCAGTGCATCTCATGCCAATTTCATAATATTGCAACTATGATATGATGAAATAGAGGTGAGATAGCAACCAAAAACAATTAAAATATCTCTGCAATGTGATGGCTATTTATTCTTTCACAAGGTGTTAAAAATGGGTAGAAACTAATCCCTACTTTGTAAGAGTGTGGTTTAATAAAAATAAATAAATATTGAGCTGCTGACATGAGCAAAGAGATATTGATTTGATATTTTTATCTTACCTGATCAGCAATGGTTGTTCATAAAATGCATGTCTAAAGAGAAAAAGTGTTCTAAATGTCTGTGATGGCAATTGGTTATGATATTGTGGATATTAAAAGAGAAGTTTCTCTGATAAGAACTTAAAAAATTAAAACAGTCAAATTTTTGTACATATTTCATACAATTTATCCATATACTAAGCAATAATTCACTCTAATTTTCTTCAAAGCCTTGCTTTATAATTGCATTTGTATATTGGACTCTTTCCATCGTCTAAATGAGTTAATGAATGTCTTTAGAAAAATGTAACTTTATTTAAATATTCCAAGTAACTTCAACTGTTAGTAATAGATCACAGGTTAGTATAAGCACAACATTTTGAGAAGTATTATTCTCACCTCTTCTTCAAGTCTTGCTAGCCTGACCAGTATTAGTAGTAGCATGGGAATTGAACCTGGATCTTTAGATTGAGTATTGAATTTTAGATCTGGGTTCGATTCCCATGATAGTACTGCCACTGGTTAGTCTAGCAACACCTGAAGAAGAGAGGAGAATAATACCTCTCAAAACATTGTGCATATACTAACTTGTGTGCTATAAATGTATTTGGAATATTTAAATAAAGTTAAATTTTTTTTAAAGACACTCACTACTCATATTAGATGATGGAAATAATCCAATATATAAATACCACTAAAACTCTATTATTACAAACCTTCAAGATAATACTTTTGAATTATAAATTTCATAATCAATGAATGTTGGATCATAATGCTATATTAAAATTATCAGTCTTGGTTGTTATTATCAACAATCAGGGAAGTTTCTTTTTTATTTCTTTAAAACTAATCTTATAAATAACATAACATCTTAAATTTACAACCTTTCAGTTTTACATCTTTAAAAATAGTCACATAAATATCATAAGATTATAAAATCATGCTATCTGACAATAATACCTCATAAAAATACATTTACTGAGATCAATTTTGTATTTACTGTAAACATCTTTAATCCATAGACAAGGACTACTAGTTTCAATAAGGTGAAAGAAGCAAAAGTGATTCTTAGATGTGTAGGTGCAAACAACATTCACAATCTAATCTTGATATTAGAATGCTACTCTATTATTTGGTATCCAGTGATTACTTAAACATTCCTTATTATGACTTTGGAATAGACTAAGTAGGTAAAATATTGTTTCTAAGGGTCTTCTATTTTAAAATCAAAAGGCTTGATATTGTATAATTTTCTTGAGGAAGTATTCATACAAATACACATTGCATGTATAAATATGTATTGTTGATCTAAAGATTTATAATGATGGCATTTTATGTAGGATTACTTCCAAAGATCTAATATTTAATAGTGTATGGCTTTAAAAAAATTTAAACTATATTTAAAGTTTCCAAATACATTCAACTGAGAGTAATATCATACAGGTTTTTTGCAGTATAGAAATTTTGTGTGGTATTATTCATTTCTCATCATCAAATCTTTTTGGCCATACTAGTGACAGTGTTGCTATTGGAATCAAACCTGGACTTTTAGATTCATAAATTTAAAGTAACACTCTCTATGAGGATTCTCCTGATTTTTCAACTTTCTTCCTATGAGCAAGATTAATTAGACACTTCCAGTCATTATGTTTTATTATATTGGGTTGACTTATGGGGTCATTTGCCATTATCATGAGAACAGCTTCTTTGATGTATTTTTCTTGTTAATTTTTGATCCAATATTTTTTATATAATTTCCTAATGTAACATATGTTGACTGTTATATGCATAATCTGCCACTATATATTGTGCCCTTTTCTATAGGTCAGTAATAGTTCATAACAGTCAATTACTAAAAATTTTAAATTTTAGAATATGTTCTTTTAATACATTAATTATAGTTTGTCGATTATATCTTTAAAGTACAATTTGAGGCTAAAGCAAATACGTAGTATATAAAATTATAGCGAATTATTTAAAAAATAGTTATGTAAAGCTTAAAATATTGTTTCATATGGTTGTAAAAGCTGGCCATATTAAATAACTCAGCTATAAATATTAAAAGTATGTTTAATAAGCTCAATTTTAATAGTCTTAAATGTATAGATAAATAAATGTTATACAGTATTTAAATTTATAAACTATGTTTAATAATCAAAATTAATATAATATATTTTAAAAATAAACTTTATGATGGTGAAAATTGTATTTAATTCTATATTTTCTAAATTGTTCTTCCAAATTTTTTATAATTATTTTATATAATATAATAAGTGTATCAATTTTATAAATCTGGGCAGAGAAATAGATTAAAAATCGTCTGTCAAAGTTATTAATCATGTGACTTATATACTACATTCTTTCACACACGTGCTTGTTTGTATTTAAAGTAACAAAGTTTAAAATATTTTAAAAGTTATATTATAGAATTGGATAGAATTATTGCCTATCATAAAAGCAAATAATAATAAATATTAAGTTAACTATCGTATGTCATGTTTTAAATGATGTAATAAAGATGAATACAGTTAATAAAAAAATTAAATATTTGTTTAAATAAAAATAGATAAATGGAATATAAGGTTATTAAAATTGTTTTAAAAGTTATTTTAAATGTTTAAATAGTTTTAATAAAGTAATAATTGATTTAAAAGTAATATTTTAAATAATATTTTAAGTTCATTACGTCATAAAGTTTTTTATTTTGAAACTTGATTCTGCTATAAACTGAAAATATGTAAATTTGTTCTCAAGTTAAAGTAAGAATCAACCAATCAAATGAGGTATTCTTACAGACTATAAATATGAATTGCAGGGGGTATAAGAGGAGATGAATAATGTATTGAAACCAGAGAAAGGTATATTAGTAGCTATCGAAGAGATAGTACTTTAAAATTTTTATTTTAGTCAATTTTTTTTAATACTTTCTTATAGTTTTATTTGCAAAAAACTAATTGATATTTTTAAAAGTATTTTGCAAAAGAGAGTTTTAAAAAAATATATATATTTAGAAACTTCATGGAAATGATTTTCTAGTTTTTTAAAAGTTACTTGCCAGGAGTATTTTATCTGAAGTTTAACCTAAACTACACAATAGAGATGGATATACTACGAAATAAAATATGTTTAAATTATAATACAGATTTATTTATGCTCAACCGGAGGACTGTTCTAACTCATAAAAGAATAATTCGGGCATTATGCTGGAAGCTTAAACAGAAAACTATTTGCCGTCTAAAAAAATTTGTGACGCATTATTTATAAGCTTATCCAGGAGTTTTTTTTTAAAAAAAGAATAAGATATTTATATCGTATGAGTTATCATAAAATATAATGAAAGAAATAGAATGTTTAGTCCTTTTTGAAGGAAACATTTTTTTTAAATATATATTTTACAAGAATTAAAAAGAACTTATTAAGAAATAAAACCTATATATAAAAAAAATGAACATATAGTAGATAAATAAAGGATGGATCCATGAAAATACAAATATTGTGTAAAAGTTTACCGGATAACTTAAGTTAAATTGAACAGAGTGATGCATCAGAGAATATTGAATAAACTTCGTGGGAATAATTCTTTAATATTACAGTTTAATAATTTTCATTCTGAACAGTAAAGACCCAGGATTATTTTCTATAAATTTTACTAAATGGATTAATAATTATTTTTATTTTTAAACTTTAATGCGCTTGGAGGAGAACATTTTAAAACTCTAGAGAAAATAATAAACATTTTGGATTTATCAGGAACTATGGTCAAGTGAAGACGTAATTATAGTTTTGAATCTTTTATTTTACTAACTTAGTTTAAATGTAAATTTTTTATTTATAAGATTAGGAAAAATAAAACATTAATTTGTTGATGATATAAAATTTATAATAATAATCTAATAATTTATATAAGAATATTTTTAAATAAAACGTATGGATGTGTCTTTTCGTTTATGTATGCAATGTTTTTCTATATCCAGTGGATGGAAGAAGCCTACTAAAAATGATGACCAGATAAAAAGGGTTATTTTGGTAATAATAATGACTATTAATAATTTATAATGTATATTTTTGTTTTCTTTAGATCATCTATGAATCTAAGAATGAAGTGTAAAAGTTTTAATTATATGTAACGCATTTTCATACAACATTTTAAAAAAAACATTATGAGATAGGATTGATTTGAAAATATGCAATGACGATTATTTTTTTAATATATTAGTGATATAATCCAACATAATAACAAATAATTATGTGATTCTTTTAGAACTTTCATGTTATTGGATATTTAAATATTGTCTAGTTAGATTGTATATGATTAAACATACAGAATGATGAAGTAGACAAACTTTTCTTGTGGAACAGTAAGATTGTTTAAACTATCAATGAATTTTATTTATTGTTTTGTAAATGCAGATAGTTATTTATTGATGTAAGATGTAGAAAAATCTTGAGAAATAATGTTGAGATAGTGGCTTGGAAGTACTATAGTTAGCAGGAAACCAAGTTGATGTATTTTTTAAAAAATAGGATATGATAAGGAATAGAAATAATATTTAGTCTTTATGTGGTTATCAGCATAGTTAACAAAGCCCTATGACTGATACACATTTTATTTGGACAGTGTTTTATATGTCTTTAAATATTTGATGTTTTAAATAAAGCTGAAGAAGTAGCTTTAACATCGTTCATGTATTAGAGGTTATTAGACAGGTAAAGGTCATACCTCTTTGCACTGTGCCATGATTTTTTGAGATATATTAAGAGTGATACTCTAGCTTTCTTCCTTAAATCCTATACATCTGTTTTGCTATCTTTATTTCATGTAACTGCATCGTTCAGTAAGATATTTTGAAAAGAAATGATAAATAATTTAGAACTTAGGTTATGCTATCATTTTGTATAAGATTGGTTTATTTGCTTAGAAGGAATAGAATTTTATAACTTGAAATTGAAGGTCCAAAGTATCCTAAGGAAAGGAAAGAATCATAGAATATATTTTTTGAATTTATTTCGGAAATTAAATATAAATTTTGGAATAGAGTATCTAAACAAGATATTTTCTTTAAAATGTTAATTATTTTTGAATGCTTTATTATTATTTTTTTAAGAGAAAAATAAGTATTGCATATTTTTAAAATACAATAGTACAATGTAAATTATATAAACAATATGCATAGTATATTTTTGTTCATTGAATAACAGGAATATATTGATTATTACACTTATATCATACTAAAGTAAGGCTAAATAAGAATGTATTATGATTAGTAAACATCGTGTGATAAAACACTAAAATCTAGTACTGAATTTTGGATGAATATTTTATGTAACATCTTTGACTTTGCAAGATGAAATTTTTTTTAATATTTTGAGAAATCCATACTCATTATAAAGTTAATTTTGTTTTTCTGTAGAATGTTTTCCTATGAATTTTTTTTTTAAAAAATAAGATAGTTTAATAATATTAAGGATGAAATATTCTGCTAATAAGTAAATATATTTATAATAAGTTAACCATAATGAGAAACCAAATGGTAACATTTTTTTTTTATTTTGTCTTAAGTATAAATAAAGATATAACTAAACTATAAACTATTTTTTATATAACTTAGTAGATAAAAATGTAAGATTAAAATAAGGATATCCATTGTAAATAGTGTACATAAATTGTTTATTTTATTTGTTGTTGTTAATAAACTTTGTTAAAATTTGTTTTTCAAAATTTTTGTGTCTTGATTGTTTATTTCTCCACTTCACTGCATGAAATCACGATATATTCATAACAATTGAAACAAAAATATAATTTTGCACAAAAAGATAAATAGAGAGTTATATTTAAGAATTTAAATATTTTATTGGTATTCTTTTAATTAAATAATTATAATTTTACATTGTTTTATTGGTCATAAATCAGTTATCACAATAGTATACTGAATTATATGCTATCAGTTGCCACACATCCTTTGTTTATCAGATTATCATATGCTACCACGTATTTATTATATTATTACATGAAGGTAAAAGATTATATAAAATTATTTTATTATTTTATTATGGTAATAAAAATATAACGAAAAGAAAAGATATCCAGTAGTAGTTAAACAATGAAGAATATTATTATTATTATTATTTATTATTATTAGTTTCAGTGTAGTAGATTATGACATAAAATCCCTTCTCATATTTTACTACCGTATTTTTAAATTAACTTAGAATAAACTTTATGAACCTGAGATTATTTTATTGAGCTAGATTATTATAAATAGAAGATTAAGACTTAATTATTAGTTTAATCTTAGTGAGTAGAAGTTATTAAAGTCGTAAGAATACTATGAGTTTGTTATTTGAAATAGTAATAAGGGGGGATAGTGTTCTTATGCCATTGAGGTAGTATCCTGTGGGATATTGGCTCAATGTAATCTATCTTGTCACCTGTATTTTCACTTCAAGTCTCATGAAAATATTAAATATTTATTTAATTTATTTTTATAAACTGAACCTTATTCGTATTTTAAATTTGAGCTAGTGAAACATTTTAATTTTAATGCTGAATATTTTATTTATTAATTATTAACTGAGCTAGAACCCGTTTTATTTTATATCATATACTATTCTGAAGTGAGGATGCACAAGTCAAGGTTAGAATATATATACATATTTTAATCAACAGTTTATACTCTTACAATTATTTTTCAATGGGTTGACTTGTATCATCAAAATATGTCCTTCTACATTCACAAGCTATTCCACAGACACAGTTTTTGTTTTTCAGCATTTCATATATAAGTTTTGTAGATGTTAGAATTCCTCATAGTATGCTATGGGTTTTGTATAAATGGAAGTACCATAGTACAAGTAATTGTTATTTTTTATTTCTTTTTTGTTGCCTATTTAAGATTTTCTTAATGACAACTGACAGATAACAATTCTCTTTTTTTTCTACAAATCCCTTATACTCTATTCTATTGTGATAGCACAACTTCATTTTTTGCATTTTTGGTCTGTTTGGACGCATATGTTAAGTATGCTTCTGCATGGAAGGGTTGTCTGTAAACTATAGTTTTGATTTTTTGTCACAAGAACATCTAAAAATTCCAATTTTTATTATCATTCTGATCATATTTTGAATGAAGACAAATTGTTTTGTTGATGTGTGGCCAAAATGCTTGTAGCACTGCTATCATGTAACTATACAATAAATGTATTATCAACATAGAACTGTGGTTCCAAGTTCTTTATTTAAATATTGCTAATCAAAGATGACAGTGGTAAGCCCATAGCCATCACATGATTTTATTGTAAGAATTCTTTCTGTGTTACATTGGAAGTACATTGTTGTTATGCAGAATGTTAATAGTTACAATATACTAACAATAAGAATTGTTCTGTTTGTAAATTATTGTCATTTAATCAGAGTCTGTGGTGAAACATTATCTAAAGTAATAAAATGATTAAAGATGAAAATACCTGGCAAACGAAAACAAGTCTTCCTATTGATAGTATAATGGGACTATTAACATCCACTAAACTCAATTTTCTTTCAACATAACAGTATTCTTCCAACAAAGAAAAGAAATTGCTATAGACTCATCACTGCCACCTTGATTAGCAATATTTATAAGAAAGAACTTGTAATGACAGTCATAAACAGTATTCTACATCTAGTTTAGCACCATTATATTGCTGATACATTTGTTGTATGGCTACATATTTCAAAGCACACTATTACAAACATTCTGAACAGACATTAGCAATATATTCCCTTCAATTTATATCACAATAGAATCAGAAAATAACAAAAACTAACATTCTTAAATGATTTTTGAATAAGAAAATCAAAACTACGGTTTACAGAATGACTATTTCCCAGAGGCCCATTCTTAGCAGATGCATCCAATCATACCATAAACACAAAACATGGGTTAATACTATTATTATGAAACAGAGCAAAAAAGATTTGTCCAGAAATTAGTGATTTGAGAAAAAGAAAAGATCTATGTAGAAGTAACTCTCATGATATATTAGATATCATTAAAAACATTAAATTATCAACAAAAAAAACATGAAATATTAAAATAATTGTTGGTATTGTAATGAATTCACACATCTCAAGGGTAGCAGACAAACTAAAGAAATATGCAAAGAATATAACATTAGAACAGCTTTACAAACTCATATCAAATTATGACAAATTCTACTATCTACAAAAACTAAACCTGACATGCTGAATAACAAAAACTGCATCTATGGAATTTCATGTAAAAGTGGTAAGATGTATATTGGTAAGATCAGTTATCCCAATGAAAATGACTAAAAGAGCACAGTCCATTGTCTAAAAAAAGTTGATGTATCTATAATAACAGATCATGTATATATCAATGATCATATGTTCAATTGGGAAAAAACAAAATCATTGGATAGAGAGGAAAGAGTACAAAGAAAAAAATTGAGAAAAATGCTCACATAATAATGACAAATAATCCATAAGTCATTTCAGTATAACAATGCATAATGTTTGTGATCACTAATTAACCTTGATCTTGAAATAGAAAATGGGAAAATCAGAAGGGTCTTCATTAGAAAAGTATTTGAAATTTCTAGTGACTGTTACTTTTGGCAGAATAGTTTAGTTGGTTAAAGCATTATCTTAAATTCAATATTCACAAATCTAAAAGTTATTCAATAATTATTAATCTAAAGGTGGTGAAATTTCACTTTAATTTTTTCCCTAAACAAGCCATTGGATTAATCCAGAAACTAGCATTATTATTAAAAACAGCCATGTGATTAAAAAGAACCCAATTTTATATAAAATTCAAAATTCTCCACAGGAGACTTTTAGTTGTTAATCTATGAATAAAATATGAAAAAAAAGCCAGAAAAACCCCGTAAGGCCCACATGTGAAGATGAGTATAATTTATGATTGTATGCAGAAGCAATCTAAATGCCAAGAACAAGTCAAAACAATCAGGAGAAGAAAGGTAGTGAAAATGTAAGCAATATAAATAATGATAATGATAAGAAGACAGTGCAGAGCCCAAGATTTTATAAATCGACTGTTAATGATATAATAAAAGTAGATATACTTTCAGAAACTTCAGAAATTCAAATTAATATTATGAAAAAAAAACAGGACAGAAGAAAGCTTAAATAAAACAGCAGTTGCTTTCAACTCAACCATCCCACAAGATTTATTTTTCTTCTTCAAACTGTTTTGCATATTATATAGATTTTCCAAAGATTTACTATGTGAAGTAATTAATAAAAATAACCTGTGGGATTCCATATTTTGAATTGTGACCATATTGTGACCATATTGTAGTGAAACAAAAATCAAAACATTACATAAATTTGTACTAATCAAAGTAAATCCAGAGAGAGAAAATATTGTTAATGGAATAATAAAAGCACTTACTTAAATTTGATTATTACCTTCTTCAAAAAACGAATGCAGTCTTTTGGAGAAGTTATCAGTTCTCTATACATGTATTTACCACATACACCAGTACTGATTTTAAGTAATATCTACCAATTTAAAGTATGTTTTAATAAAAACATAAGCCCAAATGATATTCCAAGACTTATTGCAGACCAAAAATGACTCTTCTTTTAATAATCTATGGGGCAAAACCACAATGCTTTAATTGCAAAGAAAAAGACACATAATCAGTGAGTGCCCAAAATTAAAATGCCAAAACTGACCCATCACTGTAAGTTTTTCAACACAAAAGAAAGAGATAATGGGATAGATTTCTTACTGCAGGATTAAACAAAAATTCAAATAAATGAGCAAGAAGATACAACACAACATACACAAAATGACTTAATATTATATTCATTTACATTCCACCAGATTATAAAATAATCCATGCATTAATAAATACACTAAATGTCAAATTTGCATCCTTAACCCATCCAATAATATAGATTGGGGACTTCAACATGACATATAACAAATATGTAATGAAATGGTTTTAATTTATGACAGAAAAAGGATTTCTGCCACAGACTTTGGTCTCATTTAATAATGGTGGATACCCATCAATGACTGATCTGGAATTTTACTCACCAGAACGGCACCATGTGATGAGCTTATCACTGATAAACACAACCTTTGCAGACCATGATGCAATCATAGTGATTCTAAAAGTGATTTTATACATAAATCATTACTAGTAAAACAGTTAGAGTACTTCTGCCCATAACAGAACTGAACATTTATTTTCAGAAATATACCCAAGACTATTCAAAACAAGAGACTTTGAAATAAATCCGGTTCAAACCTAGATAATATTTGTAAACATTATATCCTATACAATAGACAGTGTAATAAGAAATCAACCAGCATCATCAAAAACCCTAGCTCTTACAGATGACATTAATAAAAGAATCACGTGAAGCTCTACCACAGCAGAAGGATGCAAAAATTTAATGGCAATGAGAAAAGCATATCAATCAGCATGTCACTCAGAGAATATATAGCTATAAAAATATATATACCTAAATCATCCTCATATTTTGTCAAGATGATATATTAGATGGGCATTAAGTCAAACATCAGTAAACCAAGTTTCCATAGCAATAAACACGACTAATGAAATAATTACAGGAAACAACATGCAACTACTCTTATCATATTTTAAAATAAAATGGCAAAGGGAATTAACAATTTACTCCCAAACATAACTTCCTAAGAGAACCAGAAGATAGTACAAATTTACACCTCAAGAATTTGTTGAAAAACTTGCAACAATACCAAAAACATGCCATACAGATATACATGATGTACCCTTGTTTTTTATAATAATTTAAGCAAATTTACCTAAATATACATAGCAAATTTAGAAATTTTTTTAATAAAACAAATATATAATGAACAATGACTCTATATAATTCCTCTGATGCCATCCATGTAAAAAACAAGAAAACATATCCAAATTAAAAAAAAACTCAGACCAATATCAATGAGTCCACTAGGCATTAAGGTATTAGAGTCAGTGAGCAAGGAAAAATTTCAAGCCTATATATTGTCACAACTCTCAATATTGCAGTTCACTAAAAAGGCTTTTCAATAAGCCAAACTGCATTTCTGTTTAAAAAGTAATAGATTCAATCTGACCTAATAAGAAAGATGGTCCAGTTGTAGTGAAACTAGATATAAAATATACATTCGACACAGTACCAATTGATCTACTAATCAGTGAACTAATAAAAACATCAATTCCAACTTCACTAATATATTTGATTACAAATCTACTTCTGAGCAGGAAAATACTCATTAGCCTCAATGGAAAATATTCATCATCTTTAATCCCTTTTTGTTTAATTCCACAAGAATTGTCACTAAGTGCTCTATTATTCACATTATACATTAATCCATTGATTAAAGCAATAGAAAATGATTTGCAAGGAATATATATACCAGAATTAAAAACAAATATTCCATGTGTAGCATATATGGATGATATATCTGTTTCTAATATCAAAAAAACAAATTCCAAAATTAATTAAAATTCTCCAAAATTATACAAAAAATATCAGCTTAAATTCAATGTGGAGAAATTAAGTGCATGGCCAATATATATGAGACACTATCATGAAGAATATTTCAAAGAGTCACAGAGCTCTTTTTTAGATTTTTTTAAGCAACATAAAAATGACCCTACAAATCCAAAGAATTAATAAACAAAACTGAGAAACTAATCAATTCACTCTCCAAATCTTACTTGTCATTATATGCAAAAGTGCACTATTTAATCTTTTAATTATGACAAGGATTTCATTATATGCAACAAAGCCTTCTCATTTTTGATAACTTGCATAAAAAACTATTGTGGAGAAAAAAATATCTACAATATCAATTAAACAAATTCAAAATCCCCTTGTGCAAAATGGATTGGAAATGATTACACACAATAAAAATATTTTAATCTTAGAAAACCAGCAATTTAATTGCTTCATACATAAGGTTATTTCCATATCTTAAAGTAGTCCATAAAATAACACCAACAGACAAACCACCACTAATTACTGGTTTTTCAAACACTTTTCATTCCACATTGTTAAATATCATAAGTTCAGTGAGCTGAAAACAGAAAATTAAGTATAGTTATTGGGAAATCTGTATACTAATCTATCCTCCATCTTCAAGTGACAATAATAATATTTTTTTTAATATAAACAATTAATCAAAAAATTTAAATACTGGTCATTAGAAGTGAAATACCATGACTTTCTACTTAAACTAAACATAAGAGCATTACTGACTCTAAATTCCTTTCATTATAAAAGGAACTGTATTAATATGGATGATATGTGCAAACTTTGTAAAAGAGAATCAGAAACTCATACACATATATTTTTTTCTTGTCTTACATTATATAATATTCAGATTGGAACTCCCAATTTATTCAAAAATGAAAGGTATACTATTCAAACATTTTTTCAACCCTATGCCAAAGGTATCTTTGTACGCATTAGGGCCAGTACATCTGCACTACTTTCACTATAGTTTACTAGATGTACATTTACATATAATACAAACACAAGAAGGCATCTAAATACTTTTTAGAATAAAATTGAAATAATAAGACTAAGGGATGAAAACATTTCATCAACAAACATTTAAGCATCAACTTGGTCACTAATGCACCTATGATCAAGCCTATAACATTATACACTATACCACAGAAAAAGGAGAAGAGAGAAAAAATGGACAAAAAAATCTGATGAAAGAACTTTTGTTTACATAAAATGGTCATGGTGTAAAAGACAGAGTTGAGGAATGGACATCTGAAATCATTTATTGATGGACAATAATCTGTTCTTTTGTACAATCATTAAGCTCAATAAAGTTTCTCTTGCAAACTAAAGAATAATAATAATAATAATAATAATAATAATAATAATAATAATAATAATAATAATAAAATAATAATAAAATAATAAAATAATAATAATAATAATAATAATAATAATAATAATAATAATAATAATAATAATAATAATAATAATAATAATAATAATAATAATAATAATAATAATAATAATAATAATAATAATAATAATAATAATAATAATAATAATAATAATAATAATAATAATAATAATAATAATAATAATAATAATAATAATAATAATAATAATAATAATAATAATAATAATAATAATAATAATAATAATAATAATAATAACAACAACAACAACAACAAGTAAGAATGAGTGTCTAATTTCTGCAGGATATCTATGCTGTTTCTTAGAGTCATTTGGTAACTTCCAATGCTATAAAGCAATATTTTTTGTTTGGTCAGTTAAAAGAAACTATCATATTTAGCCTATCATATGGACATTTTAAACTCACATTCTCTTCCTAAAAAATTTGTTATATAAATATTTTTATAATAAAGAGCAACATTTTTTTTTCACACATTTAACCTTCATTCCATATAAAATTGACTAATCAGATGATTAATATAAGACTGCTAACAGGCTCATTGGTTTAATATTAAAGTACAATATTTGGATTAATTGTTTTAAAATTACAAACCATTTTAATGTTGTAAATTCATGACATTTAGTTTTTTAAACTATGTGTTAATCAATTAGCACTTTTCTATGATATTTTGTTTATGATATACTTATATTAATACAATTTTATTTATAAAGGTCTAACTTTTTTCACTTAGATCTGAGAGAATTATACTCTAGACAAATATATTAGTGGTTACTACTAATTAGCTAATAGTTAGAGATTATTATATTATTTTTAACTCAGACACAAATTTTAAACCAGATAAACATTAATATTTCTGTGGTTTTTAATTAAATCTAAAAACACAGTGTTATTAATCCAACGCAATCTCTTTCCTTCCATGTATATAATCTATTTAAGCTATAGTCACACTTTCCATTTCATTTCCATTTTTAATATATATATATATATATATATATATATATATGGGAAATATCTGATGTGAATTTAAATTCAGGTGAGACTTGAAGATTTATTTAAATATCATGAATTTATCAAGTATGATTAGGGTTTTTTTTTTTTTTTCAGATAGCTATTCCACTAATCAACAATGTAGTTATCCAATATTGATCAGTAAATAACAGTCTTAATGTCATCAGGATTGATCAGTTGAGATCAATGCCTTAATGTTTTTGGACTGATACCTAATAGGAGAGAGTAAGAAAAAAACAATTTGGTCATTAGAATATAACTATTTCCGTTCAATGTCACTTTACTATTATATTCAATTATTTATTTGTTATCAGAAAATTGATTATAAATCAAAAATGTAATGATCATGTTGGTAATCGCTAGATCATTTTTATTCAATTAGTCTAAATCTAGTTTTTTATTTACTTAATCTGTTCAGCTATAAGTCAATTTTGTAATATTTAGCTCTGATTCTGCCATTTTGCCACACGTGAGACAACCAAGAATGTGGTTGCGTATAAGGTTATGCAGGCACAGCCTGGTAGTGGCAAAAGTCTTATACATATGGTTGTTTGGACCACTATTTTAAATTCAAAATACAAAGGCAAATGTTTTTGTTGCTTTATAAACGACATAAATTGTTTATTTTTCTCAAAAAGCTCAAATTACATTTTTTAGTTTTACACATTTAGGTTTTTTGTAAAAAATTTTCATTTTAATTGCTACTGACAGTAATTAGTTTCACTAAAACAAACAAAAAAGAAAGTGAAGGTTTGACGAGAACAACTGAAAACAAATAAGCGAAAGGTTAACGTGCATTTTAATACTCATCAATATTTTAAGGCTGTTATGAATTGTAAGAATAAAAAATCAATTTCAAAAATGAATTGTCACTGTCTTAAACCAATTTAATATTAATTCAAATTTTATTTTTTCGGCAATAAATAATTCAGAGTTATATTGAAAAAAGTTGTAGAGCAGAACTAGATAATTATTTATAAAGCTGGTTACATATTTTAAATTAACGTTATTTTTAAATAAAAGCAAGTCTATTTTTTTAGTTTTGACAGTCATATTCGACGTTTTCACACCATACATTCTGTTTTATAACAACGCGTTTTTTTTTTTTAAAAAAAAACAAACAAATTTTCGAATAATTACTCTGAAAATCTACTATTAAAAAAGTATTAATACCTACTAATGTATTAACCTAATTAAGTTTACTTTTAAAGTTACCTTTATTTGCTTCAATGGTTTGTAGAGAAATTTTTATATAAAGGATCTATTATAAAACAGAGTACATGATAATAATCAAGTTTTAATATTAAATTATTTACCTTCAGTGTAAAAAATGAGTAAAATTGATGAAAATGTTCGTAATATAAATGTAATGAGGTATCATATTAATATTCGAAATAATGATTATTTTTATAAGGCTGAACAGTTTTTCCAGTAAGTTCAAAGTCCACAAAAATATCTACCAGTGTCTGAAATGGATCTTTTCTCCATATTAATAAGATTAAATACTGAAAGAGTGAACTGAAAAAACAAAAATAATACTTCAAATAACAGCCAGTTATGTCCATTACTTAGCAACATGCACATCCTAAAAAAATCAAATAATGGTACCTAAAAACAAAGGGCTGGCCTTTTCAATAAAAGTCAAAATCAAAGAGACTCTACAAACTTTCTTCTATCAACAAAATGTATCTTATGAATATGCATAATTGGCTTGTGTTATGTCATATAGATGAAAAATGAGAATATTTATTAAAACACCTTTTCTGCTAAATTCATCAGTCTTATCACTAGCACAGTGTCAGTGTGCTCATGTAAACAGATATTCACTATCTTTCTTGATCCACAAAACATCACATGATCAATATGACCTACAATTACACAAGATATTAAAACAATGACAAACTATCCATACAGTAGTGTCACCCAATGCAAAGCAAACCATAGTAATCAATGAATGTAAGTAGGTTTGTGCATAAAATCCCTATCTAGTGCAATCAGATAAAAGATTAATTACTGATGAAAAGCATTAGATATAAACTAATCCGGGGATATTGAATGAGTAGGCACTAGACAGGGGTTTTATGCACAACCCTTCTTACACTCATTGATTACTATGGCTTACAAATGGCACTACTGTATGGAGACTTTATCACTGATTTTATTTTATTGATAATATATGCATGACCTTTTAACAAATATATCTATCACTACCCTTATACTTTTCACACACTGGTTCATAATATGTCATGTCATGATTAACCTACAATGGCTGCAATGCCATTTGTGTAATGTAAAGGCTATAATAGTATGTGATACTGTTCCTAAAGAAAATATTGTTTTATGATTTAATAAAGGTTTCAAATTTTATTTTATTTTTTGTAAATATTTACAAAAAAAAATGTAAAATTTGTATAAAGTAATTAAAAAATTATAACAACACATCCCATAATATGAAAACATAAAATACTTTTGTTTATGCTATTTTTAACTAAGATCAGTTAATTGCTGTCTTATAGTAAAATTAAACTATTATTACAATGAAATAAACTTAATTTTATTTATCATGAGTATTTTTTACAAAAACATATTATATTTAAATAGAAAAAAATATAACAGTAGATTATAAAAATGGAGAAACAAAATTACTTTCATTTAGAATACAACTGATATTATTTCTAATTGTGATCTAAAATTACTTATATTTAGGCCACAGTAGTAAGAGATACAACTAAATTCCAAAAAAGTGGCATCAAATTTACACTGTGTTTATAAAATTCCAACTAATTGCTTTTTTTTTTTTTTTTTACAAAATACAGATACACTTATGATGAACACCTTTCAAGTTATAAAATCTTATGAAATTACCACATAAATATGTGAACAAAATTCAAATGAATTGTTTATTGTTTTTACTTTTGTTTTCTCTTTTGCAAAATATAATTACCCTTATAATGGTATCAAGATGGATATCTCTTTAACTTATAAAATCCTATGAAATTTAGGCCTACAAAAATTTCTACTGGTATCATATACCACTTGTAGCTCTTGACGATTAATTCTATTTTTTTGCAAATATAATACAATATTTATAAACAAATTACAGAAAATTAACCAAATTAATTTTAACATATTATACAAATACCAGATGCACTTGGCCTTGTAAAAGCCCATAGTTTTTTTAATTGGTTGTTTTAACAATTTTTTTTTAATTTAATGCATATTAAACAAAAGATTTTAAATGTGAGAATTATATACCAGTTTCAAAGACTGTATGTAGTTATATCAGAATACAAAAATTCCAAGCTTTCACCCCATTGTTTTTTTAATAATTGGTTGCTTTAACATTTTTGTTAAAAATTTAATGTAAATTAAACAAAACATTTTAATATTATGTAAATGAATTTTTAAATTTTAACAAAGCTAAAGTAAAATTTACATTTTTAAATACACCTGTTATACATGACAGTGTTAGATATATTTTTACTGGAGCACTTTGTAAATAAAAAATGTAATTTTTATATGTTTTGACAGTGTTATGACTAATTGTAATAGTTTTTTAGCTTTAATAATAGTTCTCATTTATTAATGTCAGAATACAAAAATGTCATTCTTTGAACCCATCAGTTTTGTAATATTTTTTATTAAGCATAATATTTATAATATATATTTTTTAATTAGTTGCATTGACAATTTTTTTAAGATTTAATGTAAATATATTTTTTATTAAACATTGTTAAGTATGCTGTTCATCTGAACTATAATAGTGGATTAACAGATCATGAAAGCATTAAGCACATTAATGTTGACATTAAAATCAGTGTTTCTGAGCCATTTCTGCAGCTGACTAGGAACCTTTACCAAAAATATATACTATATCTCTATAATTAAAAGCACACATACTGATTTTTTACCAGAATTTTATATTTAATGTGGGAATAACTTCTTTTGTATAAACATAATGTTTGTGACTTTGACATGTGCCATTGGTCAATAATTCATACATTCAACAATTAGACAACAAAGAAAATACAGATTTTATATACAAGATAATTACAATAATTTTTACAGAATACAAATGTAACTAGAACAGATATATCAGGAGTATCAGGTTTTCTAAATATATCAAAAAGGCAGTACCTTACATTCTAAGAATTAGTCAAAGAAGAGCCAAATATAATACCATTGCCATTTTATAATTTCTAAATGATAATATAATGTGTACCTTAAATATTTTTAAATTAGAACTGTTGCATTTTATAGAAGGAAAGCAAAGGTATAATAAAATGCATAATACAAGACAGATATGCCCATTTGTAATATATAAATATTAGCTAAGCAGGTATTTAAGAGTTTTATTGTTTTGTAGAATGTATAGCGATATTAAACAATTTTAAAAGATAATAAAAAGAATTAAAAAATAGCAATTGATAAGTATAGATAAAGATTTGAAAGAGTAGTTAATAGAGTAAAAAATTGGATGGCAATATTGAAAAAATAAAAATATAACTGATGAAAAAAATGTTAGGTGAAACATGAGACATGAATATAATTTGCCATAAAAAGAATATAAGAAATAGAAATGTTGGAGTAAAATTGCATAAAATAGAAAATTAAAATTCATTGCTAATCATAAATTCCAGTTTGTACAACCTTTTTACACTTCTGATTTCCATACTCAGACTGAAACTTTACTTTTGCCCTAAGATCTTTGACAAAAACTGCATATTATCCAACATGAGAAGTTTTCAAAATTTTCAAGATCTCCCCTGACAATTTTTTTTAATCTCTTGAACGATCATAATCCATAGGTTGTACATCTCTGGAAGATTCTTTAGTGAGAACTTCTGGGGATGGACATACTTATATCTTAATAAAAAATATTGTACTGAATCACACACTACTACTCTAATAGGAAGTCTTGCAATAAATGATGATGATCCTTGGAAATCACTGATAGATTTGACATAGAGAATAAGAGTGTAGAATAGAAACTGATCATATATGAACTACGAGAAAATTCATTTGCAATTAAAACAAAGCTACAAGACATGATATTAAGTCTGTTACTGTCATGCTTTAATGTAGTGACATAAAAATGCTAAGAACAGGTTGGGTACAAATATCATCTCTTTAAATGTGATGCATATCTATTAAGAGGTTTTAATAGAATCTTTATCCAAACAAGTGGATTTAATAAACTTTTACCCCATATCATGAAACAATTAATCCAATGAGCCACACAGTGTTAATTTTTGGATTAAGAGTATGGTAGATTATACATAATCCACCTTATTGCTCCATAAAAAAGCCACATTGATCACGACTTGCTACAAATAAACTTACTTTCTTTATTAGACAACACTTTAATAAAACTAATATTTCTAGCAATATTAATTTTGCCATAACAACATTAAACGGAAAAGAATAATCATACTTCTTGGAAAATCTTAATCCTTCTCTTTTCTTCTTTTTTAAAACTTCTATTCTTATCTTCTTCCTCTCAAAACAAAAGAATATGATATTTAAACAAGCAAAAAAAATTAATCTAAAGACCAGGAGTTTAGATACTACTTTAAAATTAATTCTCAAACAAGGTTCTTAAATTTAAAATATGTAGTTATGATAAAAATTACTCAACAAAGAAAATAAATGAATGACATACTTTCTGGTTGTTTATACTATTTTAATGTAATGCAATTCTCACAACTACTGATAATCCATTATTAAAAATTGGCTATGTTTTAATTAATCAATGACTTATTTGAAATTATTCTACATCTTATATATTTGCATTGCTTGCTTTTTAAAAGATAAATTATTATATACGTTTTTATTTTTGTAAAACTATATTTATTATTAATGTGTGTGTGTGTTCTTGTGCTGTTAACAAATATATGTAATACATTCTCATTTCAAACTATTCAGAACTAACATTAGTTCTGGTCATGATAAAATATTGTTGTTTAAAAGAAAGAAACCCAAGATAATGTAACATTATTATCAATTATTACTTTAAACAATGATTACATGCATGTGCTCTTATGATGATTATTTTATCATATTTCATAGGTTTTTTTTTTCTAAGATCAAAACTGATAGATATTTAATGATGTTCTGACATATTTTTTATGTTAAGATGTTTTTTTTTTTTTTGGGGGGGGGGGGGATTACACAAAATTGGGTTATTTAAAAAATTTCTTTGTTAGTTTCATGTAGGTACTTTTTTAAAAGCTGTTTCCTTCTCTTTTTCACCTTATTGTTAAATATTTATGATCTGGTGTATCTGCATTATATGTGCTGAGAGTGAAAAAATGCCTGAGACAGTATAACATCTCATTATTGTGGCATTTGAAATAAATAGGATATCGCCTCTTCTTTTTCCTAATATAGTCTGATTGGCAATATAAAAATTCATTTAAAACAAATGACCAGCTCAGTCATTGACTATTCTATTAATAATGTGTAGAGCATTTTATATAATATTTAATTCATAATGGTGACTTGAATTTCTTATTATTGATATTATTATATTTGCACATGTACATTTAATTTATAATCTTTCAAATTAAACTTTAAATAATTTCTCACATTTCTTTAGAAGATATACTTATATTTAATAAAGCAATAAAATATTAATAATTATTTTCAACTGTTGATCTTTTAAATTTGGTTGAAATGAATGAATGTCATCATGATTGCAAAATTCATAAAATACAAACATAAAAATTCATGAATTTTGGAGTATCGCATGAAGACCCTGATTTCTGTCAAATACAGCTTTCTAGTTGAAAATGATTACACATATAATTAAAAGGATTTCTGCATTTCATAATCATTATTATTATTAAAGTTAATATTATTGTTTTATTAATATTACAATAATTAATCAATATTGAAAATTGTACGTATATTAAAAATGGATAAATGTTGTTGGCATTGTCTGACCTTTAAAAGACTTAATAATGAGAATTCTTTCATCCTGAAAAATTATTTCCTAAAAACTTTATGTTTTCTTTTTGTACTCTCTGTCTATTAAACATTTTAAATATTTTAGTTGTAAATACCCACAATGCATCTATTTCTAACAATGTAATAATTTAATTAGATACTAATTAATACTCATTTACTCTAGTACTTATCTCTACAAATATGCTACCTCTATATATTCATTGACAAAACATTCATTAAAATAAACATATACACAATTATTTGGATAATCTGGGTGATATATACTAATTAGAAAATAATAACCGACTTTTGTTCTTAGTTATATTAATTGAAAAAAAAGGGTGGTTATTTATCCCATTGTATATATAGAAAGCAAAAACCCTGAAAGGTATCTACATTTTGCTTCTTATCACCATCCATCACAATTATTTTCCAAGACAAAATATTGTTAGATAGAAACTAAGAGACTTTTTGATGAGAGCCATTTTCACAAAAATATCTCTGTTATTAAAAAAGTGTTATTTCATGAAGGTTTTGATCCTAAGATTATTAATAGGATTCTTTCATATAATAAGAAATAAGATTTTGATACTTCAAAAATTAAGACAGTTTAGCCATATATAAAAGGAGTAACTGATAAAAATTGATAATGTTTAAGGAAAAATAATATCCACACAGTTTACAATACATTTTTAAAAAATTAATGAAATATTTTCACATCATAAAGATAAAATGTCTTTGTAGTGTCATGGTGTATATGAAATTCCATGTGAAATTTGGTCACTGCTATACATTTGACAGATGAATCTATAAAGAAATATAAAAAGTAAAACACATTTTGCCACACATTTTGAAAAATCCATTTCATCAGCCATTTATTTACACATAAATTAACTAATCATGCTATCAATTTTAATAAAACCCATATTCTTTAAAAAAAAAAAAAAATTGAACAATATAACCTGAGACTGTTAAGGGAAGCATAAAAAATTTTGAATGGCCCAAGAGCATAAATGAAAAATGTGAATTGAAGAAAATATTTAGAAAATCAATTGGAGAATAAAATATGTTTAAAACTTCTCAACCAATAGAATATGTGTATAAGGAGAAAGTAACAAAGAAAAAACAATGATTTTAAATCTCATCACACACATTCTTATGACACAAAAAAGATTTGAAAAAACTACTTGTTATTGAACTGAAACGTTAGCTACTTAGCTATTATATTTTTACTACATGAAAGCTCCTGAAAATAATATTATAAATTCATCATTCTTCTGTGAGAATATATATATATTCAAAAAAACAATTATTCTAATGTTTATTTTCTCATTGATTTAGTATAGCATTATTAAACTTATAAAGCTACACGTATTAAATGATAGAGATAGTGGTAGTGGGTAAAAAAAAAACGTGTAAGAAAAAAAAGTAAAATAAATGGTAAAATTTTTTCTCTCTCTTCAGTAATTAATTGATTAGTTGTATTTATTTTAAATAATAAGAGAGATAAATAAGTACAATTTTATGTACTGTTTATTAGGTTTTTAAAAGATAGAAAAGAGTAAAAAAAAATACATTTTTGATAAAAAAAATACTGTTTTTAATTAATTAAGGTTGTTTTTTTTTTCTTCTCTTTCTCTCTCTAAAATAAAAGGCAATATTATTCAAATAAAAATGCAATTTAAGGATTATACTGTTTTGTGTAATTAAGAAAAAACAAGAGAAATAATCAAATAACCTTTTGTAAAAGTTTTCAATTGGTCAGGGCTTAATGCTGTCATATCTGAATTCATATGTGATTGAATGAAAAAAGGATGATCATATTAAAAATAGAATATGGATCAGGTTAAATCAGAAGACCTTGATGCTTTGTGAGAAATACTCTATTGATCCAGATATTGAGAAAAAATCAGATGCTGTCCATTAAAGTAAAATTAAACTCACTACATGTTGTAAAAAATATTTTTTGAAATAGATTTGAAAAAAAAAACATGTTCTAAATTTTAGTTAAAACCTAAGTATCACCTATTCTAAGAAGAATCCCTGACAAATCTACAAGTCTTGTGTTTCCATCCAAAAGCCTGACTATCTTAGCCTATAAACCTGACATTTCAAATTATTGAAAAATTGATAAATTCAGCCTTTACTAACATGATTATTAAACTTATGTCTTGCTCTTTTTTTGTGACTTAGCTCTGGAGTTTATGGCACAATACTATATTAACTATCCATTGTAAATAACTGTAAATATCAAAACTCTAATGTAGGTTGGTATGGTATTGAAATAAAACAATACATACAGTTACTTGATAACAGTGCCTTCTTAAATCTATGATAAAATCATTCTACCATCATGAGTACTGAATGTACAGCTACGAAACATTAATAATCAATAGATCAATTCAATCACCAAAAACTCTGTTTTGTATTTCTATTCTGCTTTAAATATAAATTGTCATTACAAATATTTTGATATCACTATTTTCATAATTTACAATTAAAACTTTTTTATTATTAATTTTACATCAATATACACACTTTTATTCTCAGGTGTAATTATATTTAAGCTTAAAGTAAACACCAGAATTTAATCATCATTAATATTACAATTGGATCACCACAGTACAAGAATTGTAAGTAGTTTATAATGTTTAAATTGAAATAGCACTCCTGATGTTCATATTACTTTTTGTAGCAAGATTCTCTATTTATCCCATGATTGCAAGTCTCTAATTATTCTTCTGCGGTCAGATATTACAACATGGAAAAATGTTTTGGGTAGATGCTTTAGTACATGAAATCCATTTTATTTATGCACATTTATTTAAAATGAAATAATAAAAAATAATAGTAAATAAGGAAGTCAGTTACAATGCATGAAGAGGATAGAAAAGGTGAATAAAGCAAGGGAAAGTAAATTAGAGTAGACAAGAAAAGTCATGTTTTGAGACAAATTATGAAAGTAGTAGTAGTAGTTAATAGTTATAGGATGCATGGAGGGAAGGGATGTGAGACCTATTTTTAAAAATATTTTTTTAAAAAATAATATTTGTTTGTTGTAAAAGTAATTAAATACAGTTTTAAGCATAAAAGCAATCAAATAGACTGTCAAAAAAAAATTCAAGAAAAATAAAGAAATAATGTAACCAAGAATTAAGATCAACCATCACCTCAAGAAATCCAAAGAATAAAGAAGATGACCAAGTCAATTCTGATATATCAAATGCTTTAACAAAGTAAAATTCTCATAGAAATAAAAGAAGAAAGTCATATGATGCTAAAGATAATATAAGAAAGCAGTCTACAAATTTTATACAAAAATCATAGAAAATAATCAACAAAGAAAAGAAATGCTGCTAAGAAAAATAAATGACAATCAAAAATGAACCAGAACATTCACATTGACATTCAGAATATTACACAAACAATGCAAGAAAATAAGAAAGAAGCAACAAGATATCTAGAATATTACCCAAATGATAAAAATGATAAAAAAAACAGAACAAAATATAAAAGGAGTCAATAAAAAGATAAGGATTAAAATTCAGAGCAGAACAAAAATATGAAATAATACATCAGATTATAGATAAACCTGAGGAATTAAAACAAAAAATAAATGGACTTAAGACAATTAGTGGAAATGGAAATAATCAATCAAGACAATGAAAAATGGAAGAGGAAAGCAATCATTAGAATAAAAAAGATGTAATACAAAAGAACAAAATAAAGTATCACAAGAGCCATACAAAGTATATATAAGAGACAGCTATACTCAATTTTTCAAGACCAGATAGCTAAATTGAAAGCATTGTCTGCTAGTTCTCTATTAAATGGTCAAATAATACAAAGTATTAGGTATAAAGTATCATATAAAGTAAAGCAGACAATTATGGGTGATGATGAAGGAAATATTAAGAAGATAGTCAAATTTTGAAGCAACATATCCAAGGAGGGTTATAAAAAAAAGTTTTGGTTTCTTTAACTTTTAAAATAAAAGGTTACAGAAAATCAGAGATAAAACTTATATAAAAAATATGTATATTTACAGAAATAAGAGACATAGTCCATAAGAAAAAATATGGGCAAGAAGAAATATTAATAGTAGTTCAGAGAAAACAATAATATTTTATAGGAATAACAGTGGTAATAATCTGAATAGATCACCATCACCCTATCCTGACTCAATAAAAAAAATTCAGGCCTGGTGAAGAGCAATCTCCGGTTATTCATAGGTTGGATGATTTATTTGAAGGTTCGTGCAATATTACCCAATGTCACAATGAAAATGCATTCATGTCAAATTAACATCATTTATAATGCTCAGTTATTGAGACCTTTTCCAGAAGCAAATTATTAAAGCTATATTTGTTTATTATACTTTTAATAGGTAAACAAAAAAAATGATGAATAGGCATATAGTTAAGGTGAAATATTTTTTTATCAAGATTAGTTATTTTATTTTTATCTAAGTGGAAAAGATAGAAAGAATTATTTCTTCTCATGTTTTTTTCTTTTTCTTTCAAAATAACCTTATAAATTTGTTAAAGATTCACTTATTAATTGATAATATAATGGGTTTCAAACAATTTAAATAATAAGAATATGAATATTTATAATTTATTAAGGGTAGTGGCAAAAGAGAGAATGGTATAGAAATAAAGATGAAAATAAACTATTGTATGAAAACTTTGTTATTGTTTTAAAATAAATGTTAATATTTTTTTTTCTTTCACTTCAATAATTTATTGATATGTTTTATTTTTTTTAAAATAATAATGAGAGATAGTAAGTATAATTTTTTGTACTATTTATTAGAATTATCAAAGAAAAAAAAAGATAAAAATATATGATTTTAACATTTTTGATAAAAACTGATATTTTTAATTAATTAAGATATTTTCCCTTTTTATCTTTGTAAAACTAAAGACAATGTTTTTCAAATAAAATTATAATTTAAATATTATACTGTTTTGGGATAACCACTAAACATCACATGATCACAAGATGGCACTACTATATGGAGAGTTTTGCTGTATTTTGAATCGTTTTGGGATAGTTAAAAAAAAGAAAAATAACTACAGAGAAATTTCAATAATTATGTTTTGATGTTTTAGCATTAAAAGAGGAGGGAAATAACAAAATAACCTTTTTTTAAAGAATAGTCTCAATTGTTCATGGTGTAATGCTATATAACCAAATAATATTTTGTAAAATAGACTCAACTTGTCAGGATTTAATGCTGTCATGTCTGATATCATATGTGATTGGATGGATAAAATATGAGTGTATTAAAAATAAGTTAGATGCAGGTTAAATCAGTCATTGTTGATCTAGCAATCGAGAGAAGACAAGCAGAAGCTGCCTAAGTACTAGTTTTTGAAGGAAATAATCGATTAAGTTTTAGCTAAAAGCAAAACATCACCCAATCTCTCTATGTAGTTTGCTCACTAAAAGAAAATGTAAAGAAGGAAAAGACTTTTGAGAAATCTGCAACAAACTTTGATTTTCTATCCAAAAGTATTACTGTCTCAGCTATAAATATGACCTGCAAATTATTGGGAAATGGATGTACTCAGCCTGAGCTAACCTGAAAAATATTATATTGTAAAAATGGATGAATTTAATTAGCCATTTATCCTGGTAGAATGTGTTAATAGATGATTTATCATTATAATGAAAGTTTAACTTCTAAAAATGAGAATTGCTTAAATTCAACAATTGAAGCTAACATAAAAGGAGCTATCAATACATTTTGCTGCCTTTGGTTTTTTTAATAACTATAATCACAATCACACCTTTGCACAGGATTGGTATTATGCCACTAAACATCATGTGATGATCAATTGCTATCCTCACACAAAAAACAGAGGCAAAACTTTTCATATAGTAATAACACCAAGTATAGGTCAAAGTAATCAATGGATGCAAGAAAGTTTTTGCCTACTCATTCAATATCTCCAGACTAGTTTCTAGACTGCATAGAAAATGGTGATCATATAAAATTTAAGTATGGTTTTTATGGGAAATGCAGAGTTCACTTAATTTATAAAGATTGTTTTAAAAGAGTTTGAAGGCTTCCAATTTTAATTACTTTAGTTTTTAAGATACAACTGAATACAGGATAAAGTTGAAAGTTATAATTGAGCAAGGTGTTGAAGTCTTTCAAAACAATAATTTTTTACGGAAGCTTTGTGTAGTATTGCAAAATTTATCTTTTTTTAAATTTCCCTATCATTTGGAAATGGAATAGTTATTTTCATGTACAAGTGTTTGATAATTGTATTTCTAATATTTGCAATAATTTTGAAGCCAATTAGCATCTTCAGGAATTTCATTAGGACTTGCAGTCTTTGTATTTATGTAGATTATAAAAAGATGTGTTGACTTATTCATGGTAAATATTTTTGGCAAATATAATAGAGTGAATAAGATTGACATCTAAAGTAGAATGTTATTCAATGGATAATCGAACTATTTCATGTATCTAATAAAAATAGTATTATTATCATAAAAAAAATCATTGTATTAATTAGTATGTTGATTAAATTTTATGTTCATGCATCACTTTAATGCATCAAAACCAAAAATTCTGATATAATTTTTCATTTTTTAGAATTTATACATAAAAAGAAAAATTTTCAATAACAATTTATTGAGCAATATCATTTCCATAATCACTCCAGAATTAATGAAGATAATAGATATAAGATTTTTATAATGATGTTTATATTTACTATGGGAATTAAAAACACAAGAAAATAATTATTTTTTCAATTATGATTGGAATTTTTATCTTTAACTTTAAATGAAAACATGGTGGGTCCACAAATCTTTTGTTATAAAAGTAGGGATTGACTTAATTAATTTCTGAAGCTCCATGCTTTTAATTCAAGTTAAATATAAAAACACCAACTATCTTTAAAGAAACACTTATTTTCTTGGTTTTTAGTTTTCATAGAAAATAAATGCATTCATTATACAGATTTTTTATACTTATTATTTTTAATTTTTTAGTATTCTTATAGTTTTTACAATTGTGCTAAGATCATCTTGATGTTTGAAATTAAAATCATGCATATTAAATAATAACAATTACTTTATAAATTTATAATTCAATTAAATTATAAACACTAGGAATGCTTAGATAATAAAATCTTCATGTTATGCTTATTATATTATGCTAAGCCATGTTTAATATTTAAAACTGATATCATATTCTTAGCAATAATTGGTGGACAGGAGAATGAGAAGTATAAAATTAATATAATTGTATATAAATTTGTGCAAATGAGTTAAATTGTCTACTTTTTCAAGAGGGGAAAACATGATTCCATTTTGGTTATAGAGGTAGGATTATTAGTGATGGGTCATGAATCGTTTATTTTTTGCTTATTTGTCTTGATGCACATATTGTTGGATGATGTAGGTTCAAATATATAGCTGAGTTTGTTTCCATGCTCCAGAAATATGGATTTTTGGTCTGGAATGATTTTAGCTCTTCTGTAAAGATATTGAAGATGGGACAGTTTTGTTGTTAGGTTGGCACATGATTCTCCAAAGTAGATTGATTGCAGCCAATTTGAGTGCATGCAATTTTTTAAACAATGTAGGAAGTATGTTCATTAAAAGTTTGTCTTTAAAATTATTGATCAGCCTGTTTACTGATGGTGGAGTGTAGAGGCTAATTGTATATGAGTTTGAGAATATTTTATTTATATGTTTGAATACTTTAGAGATATAAGGGAGTGATATCAAAAGCTTTTTATCAGGTATTATAGATTTAGTTCTTATCTTGTTATAATATTTGTTGAGAATGTTAGTGAGTGTTCTATATTTAAACCCTATTAGGCATATCTTGTTAATATATTTTAATATTAGACTTGCAGTCTGATTCTAATTTATATAAATTAAAATTTCTATATAGAAGTGTTATGAAAGCAGCATATTTGAGTATGTAGGGCATTATGGATTTGGGATGTATAAAATCTCTGATTTTGATGGGTTGGATTAACATTTTCAAATTTAATTGGGCACTCGCTCCTTGGATGTATACATCAAGATATTTTATTTTTTTAGAGGAGTTTTCTTATTCTAACAAACATTGAAACTTAAGCCTTTCTTATCTAAGAATTCCTAGTTCTTTTAATTTAATTGAATTACAATTTTTCTAAGAAAAATTAACAACATATATATAATATACATTTACATATTTCAAAAACGTTTTTAAAAAAATAAACTTTTAGAACCAGAATCAAAAGAAGAGAAATATCACTTTTTAAAAGGGTAAAATTTTAGAATAAAAGATTTGTTTTTGGTTTGAGTTTTAAATTATCACTAAAATATTTTTTATATCACCTGTTCACATGCAACACTGAAATGTAGAATTCTGCTTAATATTTGAAAGTAAATTCATATGGATTAAAAATCAATAACAATATTTGTTTATTTGAAAAACATTTTTAAAAAATCAACTTTTACAGTCAAAATTAAAAATTTCATATACTTTAAAAAAAAAATAAACTTTTATAATTATCAATATTTGTTTTTATTTCAATTTTAAAATGCTAAGATATTTTTTAAAATACATTGTTTTTTAATATATACATTTGCAAGGAAAATAAGTCATATAACACAACCTAATTTAACAAACTTGTATTACAAATGTTATCTAGTGATTTTTTTAATAGATCATATTATATATATATTGTAACAAGCACAGACGACGTTACATTGTTTTTTTATTATTAAACATGTTCGCATTTAAAAAATTTCGGTATACCAAATTTTCTTTAAGAATTAAAAATTGAAATTAAATATCATCTTAAACTCGTATATATAAATCACACAGATAAAAAAAAAAATTATTAAAATAAAACTTTATTAAAAATAGAAAGACATTTTAAAAACAAAAACCTAAAAAGATTTAGAGATAAAAATATTTTTTTAATCTTGGAAAACACATTAATTAATCAGAAATGGAAATGATTGTTTTAATTAGTTAAATATATACCAGCCTTGGGCATTTAAATATAAAAACATCGGTCAGATAGGAAAACAATAGAAACTTTTAGCAAATAAAAAGAAATCCCTATGAAATCGGACCTCAGTGAAAGGACCATCGCATCGATGACGTAATGTAAATTCAATCCTTCAAATTAATATAAAAGGACAAGTTTGAAAATTATTAATTATTGATTATTTACGATGTGATAGATATGTATTAGTGTGGAAGTGAAGGAGAAGGGATTGAAAAGACGCACTCTTCAATCCCTTCAGTTTTGCCAAAGAAAGAAAGAGAAATGAACTATCGTTTTCTACATTGAGGACCAACTAAACTAAAAAACCTCCGAATGAATAAATAAAACAATGGCTAAATGGATACCAATCTTTTTATAATGGCGTGGAAATTCACGTTCAAATGGCAAGGAACATATAAAGATGAACTGTTTAAAAAACCGTAAGAACTTTATAATTTATAAACATTAAATTAAAAATTTTCCATATATAAAAAATACAAATAGAATCCTATCTGACCAACATAAATTAATATTAATAATGTTATTTGATATTTTTTTTAATTTAAAATCATTTCCATTTATTTATTTTTTGTTCTTTAAGTTTTATTATGATTTCTGTTTTCCGTTAAGTTAAATTATATAAATGTTAAACTTAAATCGGGCGTGAATGGCTGTATAGATTTGTAAAGTTATATTAGGGGAGGGTAATCTTAGGTTATTTGTTTCATGGTTAAATTGGGTCAATGGATTGGATATATTGGTGCAATTTAGTAGATGTAGTACAGATTCGCTACAGGCAAAATCGCTTCATATGCCGCACACACCCGTTTGCCTATGGAAGGAATTATAAGTCGGATACCACAGTTCCTTTCTATGGAGTTTTTTTGTTTTATTGCTCTTCTTCCCAGATAGATGTAATATTCCTATCTGACGAGAGGCAATTTCTTCTCTTAACTTTTTGTGCTGCCGTATTTTATTACATTGAATACATCGATATATCAGATGAATTGATGCCAGTTTGACTACAAATTTTAGCCTAAGGTTAAATAGGGATAGAATGTTTATTCTCAAATGCAAATCTACGTAGTCTATTCATACTTGACACTAAACAAAAATGCATTAAATTTAAGTTGTTTATAGACGTTTGCATGGATTCGTTATTGGTTAATTATGTTTTGGATTTCATAATTGATCAAAATATATAGACATTCAATAAATAATGATACCTCACGGTGAGTATCTAAAATGTATTTATTCGGATGTCTTTTAAGTTATTGGTGACAATGCAAGTATCTTATGGTGAATACTATTGGGTTACTTATAAATTTTCCTCTGCAATTGTCAGTATCAAAGATTTTATATTTTGATCGTTTATGTTTATTTTGAAATGTTTTTAACCGTTGTCATCTATGTAACCGATCTATACTCAACATTATTAAAACAAATTTTTATAATTCCATCTGTACGAACTTAATTAAAATGTAAACTTATAATATAATAGAAATTAAAATGTAAATTAAAGTCAAAAATCAAAGTTAAAAATGTAAGTTAAATTTTAAAATGTAAAACTAATACTAAAATAATTTTAAATCTTATATATATGTGCATAAATAAATGTTTGCGTGTTAATTACTGGCAGTGGCTTATTTTATTTATTTTTTAATATTGAAATATAATTAGATAAGATACTATATTATTAAATCTCTGCTACTCCCTGAGCTAGTGACTTGGGCTAACGACCGGATATCAAAATATATAAATAAAATAAAAAAATTTTTTTGACTTACGTATCTGCCTACTTTATAAATTTTTCTAGGTTCAAATGCCTAGATGGCGCCCTGTAGTGCAGATCACATTGAGTAGTATTCTCCGGATCGTTACAATATATATATATTACTCTATTGTGCACTTTTCAGATTACTACTGAAGTTATATAAACATACTTGAAATGATATCAAAGTATTTAAGAAACTTAGAATCTTACCAAAAATATTCTAGTTTCATATTTCATTGTCAGTGGCATATAAGAAATTTACAAAATTTGGAAAAATTATGTTGAATATACATATATTGAATTTTGAGTTTAACATTTTTATTCTAATTTAAATGTCTTTATAAATAAACACACAAACCAACAGAGATTGCAATTTAAATAAAAAATATTTTAAAAAATAATTATTCTTTGGTATAGTTAACTATTGGTTGATGGAGATTTCATTTTTTTTTTTTTACATTTTTTTATTATCTTAAGCTAAGGTAAGAATCTATTTACTGACAAATTATTGAAAATAATTACATAGCTATTAGTTAACTACCTTTAAAAAATCCTAAACTCAGCTACCTAAAAAATGTTTAAATGTTAGCTATATTTCAACCATAAGTTAATAGATTTGGCAAAAAGATGTATCTATCATTATATATGTGAATTTATTTATAAGAAAACATTCATTGTTGTAAATGCTTTTATCTGACCATCACAATTTGTAACCATATATTTCACTAATAAAGTTTTTTTGGAAATAAATTATTTTTTAAAAATATTGCTCTATAAATTAACTTCACTATTAGGATAATTATTTATTTTGTATATATATAGAATATATTTTGTTATCGTTTTCATTATTATTTGGAATATCTTAAGTGAAATATTTCTAATCTCAGTGAAAGTAAAGGTGTTTATATTTACTATTTTTTTTTATTATTAAATATAGCTGAATGTGTTTTTGATGTATTTTAGAAAAGTTTCAGCCAAAACATATCTCTATAATATAAAAATACCAAAATAAAGATTCAATATATTAAATGATCCTAGAATTATTAAAATAATGTGTGAAGATAGAAACAATAGAAAACATAACATTTAATAAGTGTGGTTCATCACACAAAATGACTATGTAATTAACCACAGAGCTAACAGTATTCAAATTAAAAAAAGGGAATCTCAACTTTTCAGCAGAATAACTATGACTTTGATACACACATATCCAACTTATATTTAGATTAATTAATTTCATTTAACATATTTCATCTCTGTTTTACTATTTTTATATTACTATTAGTAATGACAGAATATCAAGATTTTTATATAAATACAATTTTTTATTTATATCCTTAATATTCTGTTATGGTGAAATAAATTTTGGCTCTCAAAATTTGAAGTGAACTTAGTAATATTCACATCAAGCCAAAGCATATTATTTTTATAGATCGGTTTAATTACATAAAATTAATTTGCTGCATATCCTACATTTTACTTGGTTCTTATTGAGGTATTTTAATGGATACAGACAGCATAGCACAAATGTCACTCATTCTTAATGTTGATAATTTTTTATTTTAAATTCATATTAGCAGAAAAACTACATGGATGCCACATGCATAAATTACATTGTTTTCTTTCTTTTTTCCTTCTCTTTTGAATGGTATGTGTTATGTTTTTATGCCAAAATTTGATTTTTAAAAAAAAATAAGATTATTTAATTTTTTTCCCACTCTGCTTACTTGATTTTATAATGGAAACTGCATACCATTTTTAGCATTATAATTATTTATTAAGTGCATGGGATGTATATGTAAATACTTTTAAGACAGTATTTAACCCTGTATCAAATGTACCTTGAAATTTATAATAGTCAAGCAATATTTTTTATTTTGACAATAGAGAGACCTCTCAGACCATGACACAAGATAGTGTCTTTTATAAAAATAATAGTTGTCATCTCATCATTAACTTAACTTTCCACTTATAAAAGTCACTATCTTGTGTTGTGGTTTGAGAGATCCCTCTATCAGCGAAATAAAGATATTGCTTGTCTATTATGAATTTCAAGGTGTATTTGATACACGTTAAAGCCTGTCTTAAAAGTATTTACATAAAATTTTTAGATGAAAAAAATAGATTTTGATACTAATTCAAGCACTAATGGTGCTTTTTTAATTAATATATCCACCACCACCACCCCCTCCAATTCTGAAGATACTCTATCATCTAGCAATTCTGTTAATATATTTTAAGAAGATAATTTCTTTAGTAGTGAAAAAATTTAAAAAGAATAAGCAACTAGTTCTTACAAAAGCTAACAATATACACCATCATCATCTCAACAAATTCCAGTGATTCTAATCTAAATCTAACTCATATCATGTCAGTAGTAAATTTCATATATTTCTTAATTTAATTTTCATTTATAATATTCTTTTATAAAAAATACGGGAAAAAATGTACAATTGAAAATATATGTTAATCATAATTTTTTATTTCCTTGATAATAATGTATACATAATATTAGATACTTTGCAACTTCTAGTATTTGATTTTAGTTTGGAAGAAGCACAGTAAGTAAGAAGTTAATGTTAAAATGGAAATTAGAGTGAGAGAAACTAAAATACACTTCCTATCATATAGGTGTCTATTGAAAATGCATTCACATATGGTTGAGCCTTCATAAGGGCCTAACTCCACACTGGTGTATTCACTCAACATTTCCCAAATGAAAAATAAATATACTAATATATAATTTCTCAGAAATTTGAAATTTTACCATTATACTTTCAAAATATAATATACACTTTATTACATTAACAATTACTGTTTATTATTAAATAATTTATGGCATATATGATTTTGCTTTATCTAATCATAAATTACATAATCTCAGTATCTATATTTATAAACATTTATTAGAACTAATCGGATTAAATATCTTAGGGTCATTTGTTTAATGAACATTTATTACTGTAAAGGAAAATATACATATAAAGAATTTTATTTAAACTTTTTACCTTTAATACGCTAGATTCAAATAGAAAATATAATAAAATATTTAAGTGTTACATTAGATAAATCAGCAGTGTGATAGTATGAACCTGAACTTAAATTGTATTAAGATGATTAAAAAATACTATCATATAATTTTAAAATAATGACATTTATTTTGTGTAAATATTAATAATATATGTATATATACCAATAAAATAATAATCATAATAAATAATAGCAAATACTAAATCTGGATGTTTTCAACTCCTTTGGATGTGCATGTGGAAAAATTAATATAATATATTTAGTGTACAGAACCATGACATGTATGGCAAGATAACATACATGTTGGAGCATATTGATTGAAGTGTTTTATCACACATTTTACTTTGAACATATAGTCATATGAAATGTCCCAAAATTACCAATTTAAAGCTGATCAATTTAAAAGTACATAATAAAATACAACTTAATACTTATATTTTAAAATTTAAGGTAATACTCAATAACACAATGTCTCTCTAACATCAGAGATTTAATATGTATTTATTTTCACTTAACTGTCACAACTAACTTTTTAAATATCAAATTTAAACTATACTCTCTGGGATTCCATCAGAGCTATAAGGTTTCATCTGTCACATTTATTACACTAACAATTTATTTAACATATTAATTAAAATATAAAATAAGTAACACACTGTTTATATAAAGTTTATACATCACTTAAATATCAAATAATTCCAAATTTATAAAATAATAGTACACTTGTATAAAAGCAAAAAATCATGGGAAGAAAGTCTCTCATGCAAAGCCTAATAAATAAAGTGAACATTCCCCATCAGAAGTAATGCCAAAATGCTGAATAGCTATCAATAATTTAAACTATTGAAGACAGGGAGATGGAGCATACTCCATCACAGAACTTATTCTAATGGATTAACTCAGCTGATAACCAAAGATTTTGGTTCATACTTATACTCAAGATTCTAGACATGTATTTAGCTCTATTTAATTCAATGTAATTACATACTGTTCACAATGTACATTACAAATTCAATGTCAAATAAATTTACTTTTAGAAAGAAAAAAAAAAGCAAATTTAACTCTCTGTGGCATTACTATCCAAGTTTAATGAAGATCAAGATCACCCTAATTAAATTAACCCACAATGGTAAATCTTTATCTCCAATGTAAAATGTATATTTAGGAACCTCTATAATCTCTTTTAATTTTTTTGTTGGTTACAAGTACCCATTTAACAAAACAAGTGTGTTGACTACTTTACTGCTTTTATTCTGATAATGATTTAGAAAAGATGTTTCAGTTGTTTTTTTTAGCTGACAATATTTTATTTATTTTCAAATATGAAACATTTCCATAATCATTTGCCAAATTCTTCATTCTCTGAATAAAATCAGGAAGCAATAAGTACAATTTTTAATAAGATAGATGTTAAAAGCCTATTTTTTGGAAGTTGAACAGACATGATTTAGTAATGTAATCCTTTAGATTAATTTATTCAGATTTTCTAGAATTTCAACATTGCAATATTTAAATTGATCATATATCCATTGATGTTTTGAGAATGAAGTGGAGACTCAACCCAGTCTTGGACAGACTTCCTGATAATGTTATGTGTTTAGACATTTTTATGTAGGCAAGTACAATATGATGATTTTGAAGAAAAAGGCGATTGAGCCCCAACTGTACTGAAAATTTTTAAAGTTTTTTTTATTTTAATTTTGCTGTTATTTATACGTCTTTTGAAATGATGTCAAAATTTTCCTCAAAGCAATTTTCTTTATAGTAGATTTTCCTGTGTTTCTGTAGTACCATAATTAATCAGGCAAGATTTCATAATTTTCTTTTAATTGGCATGAATATGTAATAATTTTTGAAAATACAAAATAATACAGTAAAAAATTTACATCAACTTATAATAAACAAATAGCATATATGAGCACAGACTTTCACACAACCCATCACTCTCCACATTATTTCATAACACTGGTACCCTTGAACACATATATGTCAAAAAGATAAATAATCACAAATATACATATTTCTTGCTAAACCAGAAATCATCAGTTGGTCCAGATTACCATCTCTACACATATATGCTATAAGTGCTCAGATATATATTAAGATAGCCAATCCTCATACTTTAATGGACAGGCTTCAATCTAATCCACACTCCAACTCTTCAACCATCCATCCAATTGAAAATCTGATGATGGAATTCAAAGGCCACCCTGAGGCTGAGATTCTTGTCACATCCATGTTCACCTAAGGTCAATCTGACCCCTCATGTACAGGACTTAATCCATTTAATACATATACAAGGGATGGACAAACATCTCTACTATGTAATAATTGAAACACACAGGCTTATTATATACCTGTGTTTATATATGTATTATATAATATATATGAGCACAGATACCCTATATATTATATATATAGACACAGGTATATAATAAGCATGTATGTATCAGTTATTATATAGTAGAGATGTCTGCCATCCATTGTATATGTATTAAATGGATTATGCCCTGTACATGAAGGATCAGATTGACCTTAGGTCAACATGGATGTGACAAGAATCTCGACCTCAGAGTGACCTTTGAGGATTCCATCATCAGATTTTCAATTGGATGGATGGTTGAAGAGTTGGAGTGTGGAGTAGATTGAAGCCTGTCCATTAAAGTATGAGGATTGGCTATCTTAATATATATCTGAGCACTTATAGCATATATGTGTAGAGATGGTAATCTGGACCAACTGATGAATGCTGGTTTAGCATGAAATACGGATATTGATGATTATTTGTCTTTTCGACATATATGTGTTCAAGTGTATCAGTGTTATGAGATAGTGTGAAGAGTGGTGGGTCGTGTGAAAGTCTGTGCTCATATATAGACACAGGTATATAATAAGCCTGCTTGTTTCAGTTAATAAACAAATAAATAAAATACATTCATTTTATTAACAAACTTCATTTCAGCAATAAACTTTGTCCATAAATATTACTAACTTAATAAAGTTTCAGAAATATTTTAATGTCAATAAATTTTATTAGGTTTTTTTAAAAAATATTTACTGAATCTAAACATTTAATTATCTGATGTGTCAATGAATTGTTTTGCTTGTCTTTTTAACACCCCTTTTTAATTTTGTGATTATTATTTATGCACGCACACGCACACGTACATTTATATGTAAATCAATAAAAATTTTATATATTTTTAACTATTATAATTTATTTCTCAGTTGTTGTTCATTTCTCTTTTTCTCACTAACCATAGTATCTCTATAGTAAATCATACCCCCCCCCCCTATGTTGATCAACATATTTGTAAAATAAAGCATTTCTAGCATAAAATAAAGTTAAGTTTTGAATTTCGGGAAATTCAAAGTATACGTACAATCTTAAGTTTACAATGGTTTGTAATGTAGCTAATTTATATAACTTGCATTGTTTTGTGTCAATCAGTATTATAATTGTTTTAAAGGGTTTAAAAGCTTTTTTCTATTGCTCACTGTTACGTATCTGTATTGCGTTATAATAATATCAGCAAGTAATAGAAAGTTAAATGCTTTAAAGCAGGGGTCCCCAACCTTTTTACACTTAAGAGCACATTCTATAATACCGACCAGGTGGCGGGCACCATTTATTTTTTTCAACCAGATGGCGAGCACCATTTAATTTTTCAATGTAAATATTTATTTCAAAAATAAAATTTTAACATATAATTAACGTTTATATTTTTACGCTATAAAAGTATAGTATGCCTACAATTTGATTACAATGTAATACAATAATTTATAAGAAAATTTAAAAATTAAATTTATTTGTATCAGATAAATAATTTTTTATCGTGTTCCGATAGCAGCGGGCACACGTAAAATGGTCTGCGGGCACCATGGTGCCCGCGGGCATAGGGTTGGGGACCCCTGCTTTAAAGGTACATATCTAAAGATAAGAAAAGAGATAAGCATTTCCAGTTTTATCCCCCCCCTCCTCTGCGCGGGAAACTCATGAACCTCAGAGAAATAGCAGTTTGGAATGCGGACCCGAAGCAAAACAGGGCTATCCCAGACTCCTGTACATGGATAAGAAGAGCAGTATTTAAGGCCCAGCGAGAACAAGAAAATCGTCACGAGATAGCAGTGTAACCAGAAGACAGCATGCCGGCTGAAATCAGAACTCGTGATCCAGTGAACTCCGCTACTGAAGGTGCCAAAGCGGAATTAGGGACTTATAGAGGCCATCCGTGATTTATTATTATTTGTCGTAAGCCGCAAGGCCAGATTATGTAAACATATTATTAATATATTAAACTTGTTGTAATCGTAAGGCCAGTACTGTAATTCGTATATTAAATTATTAGTAAGAGTATATATGTAACCTAAATACACTCATGTCGGTTTGTTGTAAATATGTTAATGTTGGTTTGTAGTAAATAAACATTTATTATTAATTATCGGTAGTTGAAATTATTTAGTTCATGTGCTTATGAGTACCGGGCGGAGAATACTACATTCACTTTTATTTATAGATAGCTAAACAAAACAGACATCAAATGACTTGAAAACAGTTTTTCAAGTAGAACAGCGCATAGAAAAACATTATTCATGATATTTGTAGCTTACCGTAACTAAAAGTTAAAACTATTTTTGATTTATTCAATTATTAAAAATAGCTAGATACGTATTTTCCAAGCCAATTTAGGAAATTATTATAACCTTAAAAAGTATATATATTTATCTGGCTGCTGTTTGAACTTGAGTCGTAGAGCATTGGCAAACGGTTGCGCTATAAATGTACTACGAGATCCTTCAAATAGCACATACATATATATATAATAAAAATAAATATTGCATAACGCTATGCTAGTACTAATGAATAAAATAGAAAATCATATATATATGAAAAAATAGAGTAAGTTTTATAATGAAATGTATTAGATTAATAAATTTATCAGTAGTTTTTTTTTTTAATGTTAAAATTAAATAAAACAGATTTGCAAAATAACAACTTAAGAAAGCTTTGTTCTTTAACATTTACAAATGTATTTCTTTGATTACATTTTCTTCTTTTAAACACACAAAAGAGCAGTTCGTAGTATGTTCTTATTTACTATCTTATTAGCTGATGATGTGCTAATAACTTAAATGTTCACGTGGTTAATTGATCCCAGGTGGATCTCTTAAAATCATTGAGGTGAAACATTTTTTAAAAGCTTTCTTATTTTTAACTTGTTAAAATCTCATGTATATTATTAGCTGCTAAAGACAGCAAAATAAGTTATTTTTCGCTAATGGAGATAAACAATATATATATGTTTTATGGCATCAGGATATAGTGGCTAGCGTACCTGGCGTGTTTATGATTTGAATTCCATAGAATTTGGAAAATTTTTCAGTTTAATTAAAATTTCCTAAAAAATTAAAAATAGATTGAATTTTTTCAAGTAACTATTACATAGGTGATCCAGTTTGAAACACAATTATTGATGTTAAATGATTATCTAATTGCTAATAAACTGAAGGAAAAAAAGATGGAAAACTCATACCATTAAAACCTGAATAAATTGGCAATTGGCTAACCTAAAGAGCGTTGATTTTTTTTTCATTATAGTTTTATGAATAAATAAAGAAAATTATTTCCCTACATTGCACATTAATGTTGTTTTATCATTTTTATTTTCGGTTTTTATTTCTCTTTATATATATAAACATAGTTATAGGTGTTCAGATATTATTCATACTTGATGAAGCTTGTATCATCCCAAACATATATATATATGTAGTGTAAAATATTGATCTGATTTCATATTAAATAGCATTTTTGACTGCCTGCAACAAAAATACTGAGATTCATTCTTAAATTTATACACACATATAAATAATTGTTCAAAAACGTATGCTCGTATTAATTAGTAGTTGTGTTACTGGCCTCATTGAAAAAATGAAAAGACTGAAGTGGAGTTGGGCTGGAAATATTGCTAGAAGAGATGATAATGGATTGACAATTGAAATCTTAAACTGGATTTCAAAAGATAGTAAAAGACCCAGAATGAGATCACAGTGAGATGGATGGATGAAATAAATAAGGGTGCAGGGATGATGTGGAAAATAAAAGCTAAAGATCAGAGAAGATGGATTGAACTTGGAAAGACCTTCACCCTGCAGTAGATTGATAATGGTTGATGATGATGATATTAAAATGAATAGAATTTATTGGTACTATTTTAGTAGATGCTCTAGGACATTTTTGGTACTAGGGGACCCATGGAAGTACTGTTATCACAAGTAGCAATAAAATACTTTCAACATTTTATCCACAATACCTATAAAAATATTCCTAATATTTTTCAAATCTAAATAGAAAATTTCACTAACAATTAAAAAGTTTCATCACTGTGATTAAAAAGTATTAAACCCAAAACAACTTTAGAGATTTCATGTACCTATATAACTGTTACAGTTATTTGGCACAATGCAAATAAAAAAATTCAAATTTCATTTAAAATTATAAATAAAATAAAAAAAACAAAGATTTTTTATTATTACAATTAGTAAATATTAAAATTAAAATTTATTTTACAATTACCAAATAAAGCCTTAAAACAAATTTTAAATTTTATTTCTAAAATTAGTACAAGTATTCATCAAAAGTGTAGCAGTAGAATAAATTTCTAAACTATTCTTTAAAAAAAAGGGTGGTATAAAACAAGAAAACAAGTTTAGCAAATATTACAATTCAAATTAATTTTACATTTAATAAATAAAACATTAAAACAAATTTCAAATTTTGTCTAAAGTTAACACAAACACAGACTCAGTCAAGCGTTGGTGGTCGAGAGGGCAGCATAGCTGTCTTATAAGCAGTTGTCCCAGGTTAGCGTGTTCGCTTCCTGGCCGATGCTATGACACATGAAAAAAAACACAGACTGAAAGTATAATGGTAGAACAAATTAATAAATTAATATAATCATAAGTCGATATGATACTTGAAGAAAAAATAATAACAATTGCAATTTTAAAAATTTTGAAATTGAAATTAATGTTATATAAATATAACATTAAAACAAATTTCAGATTTTATTGAAAATACTAAATTAAGATAGTGGTATAATATTTGAGAAAAAAAAACAATTACAGTTTAGCAAATATTAAAATTGAAATTTCCTATTAACAATGTGTGAAATCTTTATAATCACAACATAATATGAAAAATAATTACATTAGAGAAAAAGAAAAAAAAAGGGAAAAAATTGACAAGGATCATATTTGATCCCATGGTATCAGAATGAGGTAAAATATAAAATGTTTTAGCCAAACTGCTTCATCTTAACCTATTTAAAAATAAATTCCACCTTCCCATTTTGAATAGACTATAGTGATAAATCTGTACATAGTCCTTTATAGTTTTACACTTTATTTTTATGGTTAAATCTTTTTCTGTATAATATATAACCATCACTTATTACAAATGTAAGTTTCAAGTGATAGGTATTTTAAAAATTAATGTTTAACATTTTAAAAATATAAAAATCCATGACAATGAAGCTTGTTTCATTAGACAAATTTATCTATTCAAAAAATTAATAGACTGAAATATTAGAAAGTTATTGGAATGTTAGTAGAACAAAATATTAATTATTTAAATTGTGTTATTAAATGAATGTAACATAACACAGCTCCCCTGAAAAACAATACCAAAAAATAAAGTCTGTTTGTGAATTAGTATAAAATGCATAACAATGCAAGACTATTATCCATAACTATCAGATGTAAATGATGATTTATGTAAATCACTTGTTGGAACTTTCAATACCTGTAACTTGTATTGTACTGTTTCTATAAAGCACTATTCAGTCAAGCATTGGTGATTGAGAGGTCAGTGACAGCTGCTTTACAAGCAGTTGTCCTGAGTTAGTGGGTTCACTTCCCGACTGATGCTGTGACACATAAAAAAAAAAAGCACCACTCAGTTTTTTGAAGTTCCACAGGCAATCCAAACAAAAGAACCCATTGAAAGATCAATTTAACTTTATTTGTTATCAAAGAAATGAGTTAAAGTGAAGATATTGTTTATTGTTATTAAGTTGGCAAGTAGAAACAGTTCCCACTTCTCTAGAAAACGTTTAATAATTGTATTTCAAAAATAAATGTTTTCAAATAAAATCATTTGTGGTAATATAATATTTTAATTTAAAATAAGTATTTTACAAAAATTAATTTATAAATACCCTTTAATTAGTAAACAAATCACTAAAAATTATAGTTTTTCTGCTATTGGGACTATGGCTAGAATATTAAATGTATTAGAAATTCTCATTTCCATTGACATTTCACCATCTCCTCGTAGCATTATTATGCAAATAGGATATTGACAATCGTGCAAAAGACTATTGTGATTACCTAATCTATATAATATGAACATTAGCAGATTATTTTTACAACTAATACTCTTAATATTGTACTATATAAATAAGCAACTGTAGATAGTGATGTAAGATTATAGAAAGGCTTACAACAATATAAAGATTTAGCAATGGATAGTACCATCATAACCATGTGTGAGAACATTGCTGCTCAAGCAAAACTGGTTAAAATGATTTAAAAAACACATTAAAGATGAAAAAAATAACACTATACATCTATTTAACTATCTAATCACCAACCTGTGCAGATATATATTAGCTATCTACCTATCAATCCATATATCTATCTATCTTCTTAGCAGTCCATCTATTTATTTGCCTCACTATCTGATTATCTATCTATCTATGTACCCAAATATCTATCTATTTATGTCTATCTATTTACTTGCCTCCCTATCAGTTTATCTGTTCTATCTATCTATTAATTTATTCACTAATCTACTTATTCAGCTATTTAGCTATCCATCCATCAATCTAGATCTTTTCAATAATCTATCCATCTTTCCATCTACTTAACTAACTATATATCCATCAGTTATTCATCTATCTATTCATCTAATGATCCACTAAATTAATCTATCTACTTACCTTTCTTTCTATCTATCAACCTATCTATTGTTTTATATAATTTTTTTATGTGTTTCTAACTATCCACTCATTTGTCGATCTATCTATTCAACCAATCTATTATTATATATTTATCTATTCATCTATTCATATATCTCCCTCTGTATTTACCTACCATTTATTCATTAATCTATCTACTTACATTTATTCCTATTTATTTATTTATCTGGTATTTTATCTATTTCTTTATCCAGTCAGCCATCTATTTAGCTATCTAACTATTTATTTATCTAAATGGATATATACCTATCTACCTATATACTTATCTATCAATTTACCTGTCTTTCTATTTATCTACATACTCTTTTAATTTATTTTTATATTTATCCACTTGCCTCTCTATCTCTTTATCTATCTATCTTTTTATTTTTATTCAGCCATCAGTCTTTCCAACCAGTCATCTGTCTATTAATCCGATCCTCTACTTATTTAGCAATCTCTCCATCTGTAGATTGATTAATAAATGAATGATTATATAGATAAACACCAAGTAGATAGATAGTTAAATAGGAAGAAAGATATGTAGATATTTAGATATATATGTAGAAAGATAAGCAGATAGATAAATAGATATATAGCCCAATAGATAGATAGATAGATAGATAGATAGATAGATAGATAGATAGATAGATAGATAGATAGATAGATAGATAGATAGATAGATAGATAGATAGATAGATAGATAGATAGATAGATAGATAGATAGATAGATAGATAGATAGATAGATAGATAGATAGATAGATAGATAGATAGATAGATAGATAGATAGATAGATAGATAGATAGATAGATAGATAGATAGATAGATAGATAGATAGATAGATAGATAGATAGATAGATAGATAGATAGATAGATAGATAGATAGATAGATAGATAGATAGATAGATAGATAGATAGATAGATAGATAGATAGATAGATAGATAGATAGATAGATAGATAGATAGATAGATAGATAGATAGATAGATAGATAGATAGATAGATAGATAGATAGATAGATAGATAGATAGATAGATAGATAGATAGATAGATAGATAGATAGATAGATAGATAGATAGATAGATAGATAGATAGATAGATAGATAGATAGATAGATAGATAGATAGATAGATAGATAGATAGATAGATAGATAGATAGATAGATAGATAGATAGATAGATAGATAGATAGATAGATAGATAGATAGATAGATAGATAGATAGATAGATAGATAGATAGATAGATAGATAGATAGATAGATAGATAGATAGATAGATAGATAGATAGATAGATAGATAGATAGATAGATAGATAGATAGATAGATAGATAGATAGATAGATAGATAGATAGATAGATAGATAGATAGATAGATAGATAGATAGATAGATAGATAGATAGATAGATAGATAGATAGATAGATAGATAGATAGATAGATAGATAGATGATAGATAGATAGATAGATAGATAGATAGATAGATAGATAGATAGATAGATAGATAGATAGATAGATAGATAGATAGATAGATAGATAGATAGATAGATAGATAGATAGATAGATAGATAGATAGATAGATAGATAGATAGATAGATAGATAGATAGATAGATAGATAGATAGATAGATAGATAGATAGATAGATAGATAGATAGATAGATAGATAGATAGATAGATAGATAGATAGATAGATAGATAGATAGATAGATAGATAGATAGATAGATAGATAGATAGATAGATAGATAGATAGATAGATAGATAGATAGATAGATAGATAGATAGATAGATAGATAGATAGTGGTCAACATTGCTGCTACTCCACTATCACATCATAATAATAAAACAATAAATAAATATCAAAATTACTTTTACAATGACCAAATAAACACAAAAACAAATTTCAAAAAAACATTAACAAGTTTTTATTATTAGCAATTAAAAAGATACAATAAATTTCAAAATACTCAATTTTAACAAATAAACATTTATAGATTTTAAAAAAAAATTCAAAGTAACACAATGAACAAATAAAAATATTTTTCAGAGTTAATTTTTTTTTTAAATACTGAATTAATAATTACAAAGCCAGGTATCAGTGCAAATTTATTCTCTACTTCCAGACCAATCTCTGAATTTCTTTTTTATCAATGAAAATGTGGATTACTCAAGTTTAGAGACCAATATTGCTGTTATCCTACCACCACATAAAAATAAATATATTTTAAAATAAAAAAAAAAAATGAAACTTTAATTTAGAAATTTTAAGAAAATAAGATCAATAGTTTGACCAAACTTTCTATTTTTTTATTTTTCTGTAATCACAAGGTCAAATATGAATCCTGCCATTTTTTCCTTTTCCCATTTCTAAGACGATATGGGGAAATCAGAGACAAGTGTCACCAAAATCTATTTAGTTCAAAAATCAACATATAATCAATATTTCTAATGTAATTATATTTTGTATAATGTTGTGAATATGGGAATTTCATTCATTGTTAATTGTAAAATTACAATTTTAATACATGTTAAACTGTAATGATTGTTTTTTGTTCCTCAAATATTATGCTTTCACGTTTTTCCATTAGTTTAGTAATATATTCTCCCACCATATATTTAATAAAATCTGAAATATGTTTTAATATTTTATTTGTTAATTGCAAATTTAATTTCAATTTTATTATTTTCTATGCTTTAATATCAAGAGTTTGGCCAAAACATTTTATTTTTCTCCCTGCTCTGCTGTTATAAGGTCAAAGGTGAAATTTATCAATTTTGCTTTTCTATTTATTTTCCTTTTGTAATACTAGGTGGAGAAGTGTGGCAAAATGTTTCTTGAATTTCAGATAATAAAAAAAATCTATATATTGTTCAAATATCAACATAAAATAAATATTTGTGACATAGCTATTTTTTGTATTATGTTGTGATTTCACTTATTACTAATTGTAAAATTAGTTTCATTTTTAATATTTGCTAACCTGCAATAGTTGTATTTTTTTGAGTATATATGCTGTTATGTTTTTCATTTGTTTATTTAGTCTGTCTCTGTAGTAAAACTTTAGATAAAATTTGAAAGTTGTTTTAAAAATTTTATTTTTTTAAATGTAAAATTAATTTTAATTTTTGTATTTGCTATACTTTTTGTTCTATGCTACCATGTTTTTACATTAGTTTAGTAATTTATTTGACATACATACTTTTAAATAAGTACTTGTACTAACTTAATAGAAGAGCAATACAGAGACTTCAGACCACTCAAAAAAGTATGTAGAGATGCATTTTGGGAGTCACAAGAAGAGATCGAAAATGTAATATATGGATAAAAGAACAAACAGGTGTTACTGATCTCATTGAAAAAATTAAATAACTGAAGTGGAGTTGGGCTGGACATATTGCTAAAAGAGATTAAGATAGATGGACAATTGAAATCTTAAACTGGATTTCAAGAGATTGTAAAAGACCCAGAAAGATACCACATGTGAGATGGATAGATGAAATAAGAAAGTATGCAGGGATGATGGGGGGAGGGAGATAAGCTAAAGATTAGAAAAGATGGATTGAACTTGGAGAGACCTTCATCTTACAGTGGATTGATAATGGTTGAAGATGCTGATGACTAACTTGAGATAAAATTTGAAATTTACTTTGCTTTATTTGTTAATTGTAAAATCAATTTCAATTTTAATATTTACTAATTGTAATAATACATTTTTTTCAAATTTTCAATGAAAGTTTTTATTTGCTTTGAACAAAATATCAAAAACAGTTTAATAGTTACTTTCAATGAAATTTCTAAAGTTGTTTTGATTTTAATATTTTTTATTTAAAGTAATACAAACTTTTTTTTTACATTTTCAATTTAATTTGGAAATTTTATTTGCACTGGACAAACTATAGATAAATTGTCAAAGTGATACTTAGTTGTGTCAGTGGTTGTTAAGTGGTTTTTCCTAGTATCCAAAATTGTAATACAACATTTACTGAAAATTGTAACTTGTTTTTTAACCATATTGAAAGAGGATATTTTGGTGTCTATGTACCACTGTCTTTTCAGCCTGATTAATATTATTTGGAAGATTGGAATTATCATTACACAAACTGAAAAAGCAAATGCAAATTGCACAAATCTATCAGGTTAGGATAGTGAATTTTTGTAACTAATGTTTGAAAAGTTAATAATTCCAATATTTAAGTGCATTATTTATATATATATATATATTGTAACTATAATTTGTAGCTATTTTAATATGTCACATTTGTAACCATAATAAATATTTAGATAGGGGAAATTATTAATTATTAGATATATGCCTATCCAATCTGTACCATTTGTAACTATATTAATTCATCATAGCATAGATAAAGAAATTATAGAATCACTGTGCCACTTGAAAGTATCAGCATTAAAGATTCTTGATATTTATTTATATATTGGGGCAGTCATTCGAACAATAAAACATACTGGCCATTGTCATCTAATAAAAATAATATTAAATATAGCAACTGAATAAAAGTACCCACTGTGAGATTCCTGGAGTGCCTTATGCTTATCTCCAATACTAGGTTCTTCTAACAAAGAATCCTTCCTATTCTTCTTTCCAAATATATAAGACCATTCATGGTCATATGCACACACGGGTGCTATTCATGACAACTTATAAAAAAATATATTTTATAAAACTAATATTATGAAGTTGGAAAGGGATGATATCACTCTTTATTCAGTTTAGCTAAGTACATGTGTTTTCCCATGAGCGCCACTAGATTGTTTTCAATCTAGATAAGTATCTATTTATAGTGTACTTGAGTTCAAACTCATTCAGTACATATTTATTACACATGACTTGGATGACTATTGAACAAAAATGACATTCTTACATTTTATCTATATTGATAAAATTACAAGATCCCAATATTACCAAAGTTTATACTATAGATCAAAGATTCTTATAGACATTGCTAGCTCATTAGCGTATATTGATGAACAGACATGTATAATCCTATTAATGGCTTCCAAACAAGCATGTGAAGACCATTATTGATATTGATGGCCCTTTAACTAGATTATTTATCACAATAAAGATAATAATGATGATGATGATAATAATATCATAATAATGATAATAATAGTGATATCACAATAATGATTATAATAGTGATGATGATACCAGCCATGGCTTATCAATAAACTCACAACAATAAATTCATCTTTATAAACTTATAGGCATCTATTAAAATTATCATATTTTATACTGGGATTTAATAATACTAATGGTGATGATTGATCATCATGAAACTCTTTGCATAATATTCAATTTTCTATAAACCCCTATTTACTAAAATATATTCATTACGCTAAACATTAAATTTAATGATTATAATTTATTTATGATGATTGATGGCGATCATAACTTTTATATAGTATTATTTGAAACATTTTTAACTAATAACATGATATCCATCTTTGATGAGGATGATCTAAATTCATGGACACAACACAATTTTAGCTTTCTATGTTGAACTATAATTATCAAAATTTGGTTATTCTCAAGCATAATCCTTAAATACTTAAATATCAACATTCTAGTTTACCTATTATTTTGCGGATGCTTAATATTTGCAAGTGATTGCTCAATATATATACGAATGGTAATACTTAATAACTGCGAGCAATGATGATGAATTAAAATGATAGAATTAAGACAAAAAAAAAAAAAAAAACACAATATTCTTAATAATAACTCGGAAACCAATTAAGATATATAATTATATTTTATTAACACTACTACTCTTTCTTTCCTTCTTTAAAGTCAAATCGACAATTAAATAAATGGCTTATTAATATAAAAATTTATATAAGTATAAGCAAATAAACTTAATATATAGGTTTGTCACTTTTCTTGATATCTCAAAATAAGCTGACTTAAATCAATATTAGAAAAAAAAATACATATTCTATAAATGCTTATTTAAGACTTTTCTTACTTATCATATCATAAAATAAATTTCAGGTGTAACTTGTCTATGTTATTTCACTTCCATTCAAATGTAATGCCCTACTTTTTAATTTACCATTTTAAACTAATCATATATAACCTATTCTTTGATGTGTTTGGATAAGCAGTTACACATTCACGCATTCGGTAATGTTAACATATATGTTTAAAATGTATACCCATAAATTACATATATAAAAATATCTTTTTCTTTTGCAACCTTATAGCGAAAGAAAATAAAATACATATATTAATTTTTAATATGCAACAAGATAAAATAAAAATAAAAAACATTATAAATGCATATATCTATAGGTTGCTCATTATCATTAACAACTGAAGAACAATTAAAAAAAAAAAACATTTCAACATTACAATATATAATAAAAAAAAATAATGAAAAATTTAAGTTTAAAGATTTAAACTATGTTTGTGCTATGTTGTGAGATATTGCAAATAACTATAGATAAACAAGTCTTTAATGTTTCTGTATCAAAAAAGAAAATTGCTTTGACCAGTAAATTAAGGTTTACTTTTAATAAGTAAAAGAATAAAATCGGTTAAAGAAAGTTCATATTTACCTGTCTACTTTTTACTTCTTATTAATGTCCTTAGTTTGAATTTTCAGACTGCTTTTCTTTGCTCACCAACAACAACAACAACAAAAAAGAAAGTTATTGCAGATACTTTTAAGATAATGCTGAATCAATTGACTTTGCTTGTTTCTTCAATTCTATTACTATTCATTGTTGATTGGCTTCCTTCTACCATTTAAAAAAAAATTATTATAAGTACTTTGAATAAGTAGGTACCGGTGGATTTGCTTGTCTCTCTCCTTTAAAAAAATAATTGCTGTTGACACTTTAGATGATTGAGGTAAATCAACAAAAATTTGATTTATGGCTTCAAACTTGGTTCTACATGGCTGTTATAGATTTTCTTTTCCTCCTATTTCCTCTTCTCCATTCATTCAATGGTAATGAGCTTCTAATAAGCCAGGAACTAGAAACAAAGCATCCCATATAGCTTGTGTGGTTGGCTTCAAAATCTATCATTTTGTTGGTTATTACTGGATACATGACTTCATAGACAGATCAGCGATTTTGACTCATTCTGTATTAACCAGGAAGCAGAAAAAATGGTTTAGCAATGCAGAGGCATAGTATTATGCATAAACAAATATGTTAATATCATTTTTATATAATTATTACTAACTTCGAATAAATTCAATCTTGTTCCATTTCTCTCCTCTTCTTTAATATTTCTGGAAATTGCTTTATATAAACGCACATTTCATTTGCTCTCTTTTTTTTCAACTTTCAAAGAGTGAGAAAAAAAAAATTAAAGCGTTCACTCTCTTTTAAAAAAAAATCCGAGCTTACATTTCTGCTTAAGAATAATAACAAGGAAGGACCGACTGAGTTGAGTCTCAAAATAATAATAATAATTTGAGTGACTCTCACTCTAAAAAAAAATTAATGACTAACTCATCATCTCTCTAAAAAAATTTAAGACTAACTGATCATCTCTCTAAAGAAATTTAAGACCAACTGATTATCTCTTTAAAAAAATTTAAGACTAACTGATCATCTCTCTAAAGAAATTTAAGACTGACTGATCATCTCTTTAAAAAAAATTTAAGACTGACTGATCATCTCTTCAAAAAAATTTAAGACTGACTGATCATCTCTCTAAAAAAATTTAAGACTGACTGATTAAAAAAATTGTTTCAATCATTTATATCGCGAATTTCAATCAAAGAAAAAAAAACATCTGGAAATCTTTATCTTAAAAAAAATCAAAGCTTCACAAGTTTGACGTCGGTCACAATCAATAAAGATTTAAAATTGATCGCTATCGTTATCTACATCAAAGCACCTCTTTTGTAAAAATAATCTTAAGATACAGATAACAACAAACCTGGAATCTATAGCCATCATGAATACGTGTAAAAACATCTTTGTGTTTGTACAGATCTATTCATTGTTTCACATGTGTACAATTTTTATCTTCTAATCTAACAATCTTAACTGCCTTATTTCACACTTTTCTGATTTACTCTATTTTAACAAAATGAAAGTTAAATAAATTTAACACATATTATTTAATAAAAAAAAATATTATATAATAAATCACAAAAAAGAACTGCTTATTCATAATAATAAATCTATACATATAAATCTCTGTATGTATAAAAGAATAAAAAAAAAATTTTTTTTTTAAATAATTGAACACTATATATATATATATATATATATATATCTACATTTGCCTCACCCCCAAACAAAAAAAAAATTTTGAATATAAAAAAATTTGCTTAGGTCATGAGTGCCATTGGTTTTAGGCTACGTACATTATATGGGCCTTTTACTCCTTCTGACGATTCTAGTACAAATGCATTTCCCCCTTTTTTTTCCTTGAGCATGAATGGCCCTTCATATATATTATAGAACTTTTTGAAGGTATGCTTCTGTGGGTCTACTTTGCATTTGCTGATGGGAATTATTCCCAGGCCTACCTATGTTTGGTTTACTAGGTTTCATGGGATAGTGTCGGCCTAATTGGTTGTTTATAATCCTAATGGTGGAGATCTTATAACTATATCTCTCCTCCATCCTAGAATAACCTTTCATTTTTTTTCCTGAAACTCCCAGGGCATCCAATAGGTCTCACACTCTCATTGGGGAGTACACATCAGCAGCTATTAGGGCCTGCTCTACCTGTTTTAGGAAATTCCTTCGGGTTATCCTAATGATTTGGGCTCAGATAAGGAACATGCTGTAAGCATTTTTAAAGTAGCAGCCTGACTATGGAAGAACTGAGTATAAGTTCCTTCTCTCAGGGTATATTTTTGCTGGCTAATTTTGTACTTTAGACTATCCTGTTTCTCCTCACTCCAGAATGTCTGAAGTAGCATACTCTTAAAGTCCCCATATGTTTTGGGTCTATAAAAGAGTGCACGCCACCAACTTTTTGCTGAGGCATGAAGGTGGTTGCTCGCGACTGCTAATTTTTCTCGGTCATTTAGTCGACTCAAAGAAAACAGTTCATCGAGACCAACATTTGTAACAATATTTATCAATTAATATAAATATGTATTTGTAATTATTAAATTAATATAAAAGATATGTATTTGTAACTATAATTTGTAGCTATTTTAATATGTCACATTTGTAACCATAATAAATATTTAGATAGGGGAAATTATTAATTATTAGATATATGCCTATCCAATCTGTACCATTTGTAACTATATTAATTTATCATAGCATAAATAAAGAAATTATAGAATCACTGTGCCACTTGAAAATATCAGCATTAAAGATTCTTGATATTTATTTATATATTGGGGCAGTCATTCGAACAATAAAACATACTGGCCATTGTCATCTAATAAAAATAATATTAAATATAGCAACTGAATAAAAGTACCCACTGTGAGATTCCTGGAGTGCCTTATGCTTATCTCCAATACTAGGTTCTTCTAACAAAGAATCCTTCCTATTCTTCTTTCCAAATATATAAGACCATTCATGGTCATATGCACACACGGGTGCTATTCATGACAACTTATAAAAAATATATTTTATAAAACTAATATTATGAAGTTGGAAAGGGATGATATCACTCTTTATTCAGTTTAGCTAAGTACATGTGTTTTCCCATGAGCGCCACTAGATTGTTTTCAATCTAGATAAGTATCTATTTATAGTGTACTTGAGTTCAAACTCATTCAGTACATATTTATTACACATGACTTGGATGACTATTGAACAAAAATGACATTCTTACATTTTATCTATATTGATAAAATTACAAGATCCCAATATTACCAAAGTTTATACTATAGATCAAAGATTCTTATAGACATTGCTAGCTCATTAGCGTATATTGATGAACAGACATGTATAATCCTATTAATGGCTTCCAAACAAGCATGTGAAGACCATTATTGATATTGATGGCCATTTAACTAGATTATTTATCACAATAAAGGTAATAATGATGATGATGATAATAATATCATAATAATGATAATAATAGTGATATCATAATAATGATTATAATAGTGATGATGATACCAGCCATGGCTTATCAATAAACTCACAACAATAAATTCATCTTTATAAACTTATAGGCATCTATTAAAATTATCCTATTTCATACTGGGATTTAATAATACTAATGGTGATGATTGATCATCATGAATCTCTTTGCATAATATTCAATTTTCTATAAACCCCTATTTACTAAAACATATTCATTGCACTAAACATTAAATTTAATGATTATAGTTTATTAATGATGATTGATGGCGATCATAACTTTTATATAGTATTATTTGAAACATTTTTAACTAATAACATGATATTCATCTTTGATGAGGATGATCTAAATTCATGGACACAACACAATTTTAGCTTTCTATGTTGAACTATAATTATCAAAATTTGGTTATTCTCAAGCATAATCCTTAAATACTTAAATATCAACATTCTAGTTTACCTATTATTTTGCGGACGCTTAATATTTGCAAGTGATTGCTCAATATATACGAATGGTAATACTTAATAACTGCGAGCAATGATGATGAATTAAAATAATAGAATTAAGACAAAAAAAAAACAACACAATATTCTTAATAATAACTCGGAAACCAATTAAGATATATAATTATATTTTAGTAACACTACTACTCTTTCTTTCCTTCTTTAAAGTCAAATCGACAATTAAATAAATGGCTTATTAATTTAAAAATTTATAATTTCCGATTTTTTCTTCACTATTGATAACAATGTAATATTAAATACGCTTAACGTATATAGTGAAATTAAATTCAATGATTATATTAATATTTCTTAAGGCTAAGCGCTTTCAGAGCTTACACTCATATTCATAGCCTTTAAACATAGTAATTTATGCAAATCTATGCAAGCTATTTATATTGTCCATCTCTTTGAAAGGGAAAAGCATGTGTCTCTCCTGTTTATTGCTTTCAGATCTCTTGATATATACAATGCTTCTTTCACCTTCCTTTTGATGTCACTTCTTTCAGTTGCAATTATTCTAGCATTTGCAGGTTCAAACGCGTATTTAATATTATAAAAATTTATATAAGTATAAGCAAATAAACTTAATATATAGGTTTGTCACTTTTCTTGATATCTCAAAATAAGCTGACTTAAATCAATATTAGAAAAAAAAATACATATTCTATAAATGCTTATTTAAGACTTTTCTTACTTATCATATCATAAAATAAATTTCAGGTGTAACTTGTATATGTTATTTCATTTTCATTCAAATGTAATGCCCTACTTTTTAATTTACCATTTTAAACTAATCATATATAACTTATTCTTTGATGTGTTTGGATAAGCAGTTACACATTCATGCATTCGGTAATGTTAACATATATGTTTAAAATGTATACCCAAAAATTACATATATAAAAATATCTTTTTTCTTTTGCAACCTTATAGCGAAAGAAAATAAAATACATATATTAATTTTTAATATGCAACAAGATAAAATAAAAATAAAAAACATTATAAATGCATATATCTATAGGTTGCTCATTATCATTAACATCTGAAGAACAATTAAAAAAAAAAAACATTTCAACATTACAATATATAATAAAAAAAAACAAAAAAAAATAATGAAAAATTTAAGTTTAAAGATTTAAACTATGTTTGTGCTATGTTGTGAGATATTGCAAATAACTATAGATAAACAAGTCTTTAATGTTTCTGTATCAAAAAAGAAAATTGCTTTGACCAGTAAATTAAGGTTTACTTTTAATAAGTAAAAGAATAAAATCGGTTAAAGAAAGTTCATATTTACCCGTCTACTTTTTACTTCTTATTAATATCCTGAGTTTGAATTTTCAGACTGCTTTTCTTTGCTCACCAACAACAACAACAAAAAAAAAGAAAGTTATTGCAGATACTTTTAAGATAATGCTGAATCAATTGACTTTGCTTGTTTCTTCAATTCCATTATTATTCACTGTTGATTGGCTTCCTTCTACCATTTAAAAAAAAGTTATTATAAGTACTTTGAATAAGTAGGAACCGGTGGATTTGCTTGTCTCTCTCCTTTAAAAAAAATAATTGCTGTTGACACTTTAGATGATTGAGGTAAATCAACAAAAATTTGATTTATGGCTTCAAACTTGGTTCTACATGGCTGTTATAGATTTTCTTTTCCTCCTATTTCCTCTTCTCCATTCATTCGAAGGCAATGAGCTTTTAATAAGCCAGGAACTAGAAACAAAGCATTCCATATGGCTTGTGTGGTTGGCTTCAAAATCTATCATTTTGTTGGTTATTACTGGATACATGACTTCATAGATAGATCAGCGATTTTGACTCATTCTGTATTAACCAGGAAGCAAAAAAAATGGTTTAGCAATGCAGAGGCATAGTATTATGCATAATCAAATATGTTAATATCATTTTTATAATTATTACTAACTTCCAATAAATTCAATCTTGTTCCATTTCTCTCCTCTTCTTTAATATTGCTGGTAATTGCTTTATATAAACGCACATTCCATTTGCTCTTTTTTTCAACTTTCAAAGAGTGAGAAAAAAAAAAATTAAAGCGTTCACTCTCTTTTAAAAAAAAAATCATCAGAACTTACATTTCTGAAGAATAATAACAAGGAAGGACTGACTGAGTTGAGTCTCAAAATAATAATAATAATTTGAGTGACTCTCACTCTAAAAAATTAATGACTAACTCATCATCTCTCTAAAGAAATTTAAGACTAACTGATCATCTCTTTAAAAAAATTTATGACTGACTGATCATCTCTCTAAAAAAATTTAAGACTAACTGATTAAAAAAATTGTTTCAATCATTTATATCGCGAATTTCAACCAAAGAAAAAAAAACATCTGGAAATCTTTATCTTAAAAGAAAAATCAAAGCTTCACAAGTTTGACGTCGGTCACAATCAATAAAGACTTCAAATTGATCGCTATCGTTATCTACATCAAAGCACCTCTTTTGTAAAAATAATCTTAAGATACAGATAACAACAAACCTGGAATCTATAGCCATCAGGAATAAGTGTAAAAGCATCTTTGTGTTTGTACAGATCTATTCATTGTTTCACACGTGTACAATTTTTATCTCCTAATCTAACAATCTTAATTGCCTTTTTTCACACTTTTCTGATTTACTCTATTTTAACAAAATGAAAGTTAAATAAATTTAACACATATTATTTAATAAAAAAAAAATTATATAATAAATCACAAAACTGCTTATTCATAATAATAAATCTATACATATAAATCTCTGTATGTATAAAAGAAAAAAAAATTTTTTTTTAAATAATTGAATACTATATATATATCTA